>OX155980.1:81496785-82226408 GCA_944548615.1 Micropterix aruncella | reverse complement strand
TCATGTTTCTATTTATGTTACTCCAGCCAACCCAGGCTGTCCCCAGAAGGTTAGCAGCCTGTTTGGGTTGCTACAGGCCTCCGGGACAGATGCTGGAGATTGTAGTATTCTTGCCCGTTGCTCTGCCACGCTCCTGCATTCCATGAGCACATGCTGTGGCGTTTTCTTCTTCCTCCATGCATCCTCTGCATAGAGGGCTGTCTGTCACACCTATGGTAAACAGGTGTTTGTTTAGGGGACAGTGGCCTGTCATAGTACCTATGACTTTACGGATTTTGTCCCTTTTTAATCTGGTGAGGTTACGGGCAAGTTTTTTGGACGCTTCCGGAACGGCGTTCTTTGTTTGCCTGCATCCTGCGTTCTTTTTCCATTCTGTAAGGTGGGTTTCTTCGGTGTTCCTGCGTAGCCATGTTTTTATTTGGGCCTGGGGAATGGGCATCAAGGGTTCCGGTCCATATAATATTTCCTTTGATCCCCTTTTGGCCAGTTCGTCTGCCGCGTCGTTGCCCAGTGAGTCGCTGTGCCCTTTAATCCATTGCAGGGTCACTCTATTTGACCTTGCAATGGATTAAAGCGCATTGTGGCATTCCAGTACAAGGACAGAGGTTATAGTATTTTTTGCTAGCGCTTGTAGCACGGAGGCACTGTCGGAGACAAATTTCAAGCTTAGGTCTCCGACATCTTTGGCTGCAACTGCCTTGTGCTGCTCTGGTGATGCCAATGCATTCTGCTTGGAAGATCGTATTTAGGTTGCCTAGGGTAGTTGATATTTTGATGTTTAGATCATTTGAGAAGACGCCGGCTCCGGTACCTTGAGTGGTTTTGGAGCCATCTGTGTATATCCTTACTTCATTTGTACCAGAGTGATCTGCTGGTTCTGCAATGAGTTGGATATTGTATCTTCGATCAAAGACATGATGGCATATTATCCTGTCCATGGGTGCGTCCAGAAGAGGTATTTCTTCTAGAACCCGTTTCAGAATTTTTGAGCTTGGTGTTTCTGTGTTTTGTTTCCACAGTCCATTTGCTCTTAGTCTTAGAGCGGCTTCCTTAGCCTCCTCTTGGATGACAAGGTCCAGAGGTCTCATGTTTAGGAGGTACTCTAGTGCGACCGATGGTGTGGTTCTCATACATCCAGTGGCTGCTACACACGCTAAGCGTTGCAGGCTCTGGAGTCTCGCTTTCACTGTGGTCAGTTGTGTTCTGGGCCACCATACAACTGATCCATAAGTCAGAGAGGGCCTGATGACTGATGTGTACAGCCAGAGTGTGATTTTTGGGTTGAGACCCCATTTTTTCCCCACTAGTCTCCGACACTGCCAAAAAGTTAGGCAGGCCCTCTTTGTTTTGGCTTCGATATGACTCGCCCAGTTTAATTTGCTGTCAAGGATGACTCCCAGATATTTCACCTCTGTAGATAGGGAGAGTTTGGTGTTGAATAATTTTGGTACTTGTAGTTCTGGTAACTTCCTCTTGTTGGTGAAGAGGATGAGTTCTGTCTTTTTCGGATTTACTGACAATTTATGTTCGTCACACCATTTTTCTACTATCTGCAAAGCTGAGCGCATGACTTTACATAGCATATTTTCTGCGTTTCCATTAATCATTATTGTTAGGTCGTCGGCATAACCAATAGTAGTGTAACCCCTTTCATTTAGTGTTTTTATGAGGCTGTCCACTACTATGTTCCATAGAAGTGGTGATAGGACCCCCCCTTTGGGACATCCTTTAACTACCTTCGCTTTTGTGGTAGTATTCATCACTATCTGGACCGCCCTTTTGCTAACCAGCTCCGTGATCCATTTTATGGTGACTGGTTCCACCTTAAGTTCCTGTAGGGCGTGGTTTATGCTGTTGTGTATGGTTTTGTCAAAAGCGCCTTCTATGTCTATAAAGGCGGCAAGTGTTGACAGCTTATTTGTTAGAGCCGATTCTATTTTGTGCACCACCATGTGTAGTGCCGACTCTGTTGATTTGCCTTTTGTGTAGGCGTGTTATTGTGGGTGTAGTTGTTTATTTCTTAGTGCCCCATCCTTTAGGTGACGGTCCATCAGTCTTTCTAACGTCTTTAGTAAGAAAGACGTTAGGCTGATAGGTCTGAAGGATTTGCCGTGTGAGTAGTCCTCCTACCCCGGTTTCGGTAAGAAGACTACTTTCGCCTCTCTCCATGGCTTTGGAATGTATTTGAAGGCTATGCAGGCCCTATAGATTGGTAGTAAGTATTTTGTTGCATGGCTTGGTTGCCATTGTAGTAGTGCTGGGAAAATGCCATCCAGCCCTGCGGATTTGAAAGGTTTGAAGCTTTTCAGGGCCCATTTTATCTTGTCCGCAGTTACTATCTTGTTTGCAACTTCCCATTCTTGGGTTGTTGGTGTGCTGTAGTTTTCGTCTGGCCACTCAGGATCTTCTGTGATTTGACATCCAGGAAAGTGTGTTTCCAGGAGTACTGAGCTGGTTTCTACATCTGTGTTTGTGTAAGTACCGTCTTCCTTTTTTAGGGAGCCTAGGAGGTTGGGCTCACCTTTAGCTAGGATTTTCTTTATTCTTCCGGCTTGGTTCGTTGAGTTTATGCTACTACAGAAGTTTTGCCAGGATTCTTTTCTCCGGAATCTGATCCGCTTCTTGTAGTGTTTTTGTGCCGTTTTGTATTTATCTTAATCCTCACTGGTTCTGGTATTTTTTGCTCGGTTAAAGAGTGTCCTGAGTCCTCGACGTAGCCTTTCCAGCTCTGGCCCCCACCATGAGCTTTTTCCTGGGTCTTTAGGTTTTACAACAGGACATGCCAGTTCATAACTACTTAAAAGGGTTGTAGTTAGGATCTGTACGTTTGTTTCTGTGTTTTCTGTGCTAAGTTCTGCATTAGTTAGTTGTTTGTCTCCTAACGCTTTGTTTAGTAAATGTGTGTACCTTGTAATATCGTTTTACGGGGGTTACGATATGGGACAGGGTCTGTTAGCTTGTACCGTATTTGAAAACAGATGCGGTGGTGGTCTGCAAACGATGGCTCGTTTGATACGTGCCAATGCTGCACCAGTCTGGCAGTGCCAAGCTTCAAACAATGCTGCACCAGTCTGGCTAGTTCTCCTGAAGGAGTTTCGCTCTCGCTCGGCATGTACACTGAAGCTAGGACTAGGACAGTTTGTTTTTCTCTGGTTAGTTTCACTGCAGTTAGGTCTATTTAACAGAATTGGTTAAGCAAAGTGGTTGCTAAAGATTTAGGCACGTAGATGCATGTTCTTGGGTTTTCAACAGAGGTGTCTAACATTAACTTACCTCCGATGCTGTTTAGACCGCAGATCTTGTTGTTTCTGATCCAGGGTTCCTGGATCATGGCGACGGTCTGGTTGTTCGTCTCCAGCACTCTGCGTAAGGTGGCCGCCGCTATTTGTTTGTGCTGGAGGTTGGTTTGGATGACGTTAAGAGAGAGGGAGCTATGGGTTGCGCAGGACGTCATCTTCGTCACTGGTGCATCCCTCAATCCGCAGTGGCGAATTCGTCTCCATTCCTCCACCTCTGCCCCCCAACGGGAGGGTTCCGGGTTGTGATGGTAATGGTATTGCCTCTTTGAGGCTTGACAGGTCCAGGCTTGAACCTGTTTTGTGGCACGAGTTGCCCCTCCCAGAATATGAGGAGCAGACCGAGCTGGGCTCGGTGAGGGATTCTCCACTATCCTTGGAAGGGATTGTGGTACCTCACTGCCGCACCCTGTATAACCAAAACTAATCCTGCAAAATAGAGTGTTGAAGATAAGTAATTTACTACCATTTGAAGTGTTTAGTGCAAGCTTTGAACAGACTCCATTTGTACCTAAAAACTTGTTAATATTGATCTCTATTATCTAATATTGATCTCTACAACATCTGATCTGGGCATATCAGCAAAGCTGCTTGTCCAGAATAAATAATAATAATAATAGGCAGGTGTATGTATATCTTTGGCTCACCATGAAGTAAATTATCTAGACGATACTTGCACTGGGTGACATATTCTGCTTCCACAACTTTTCCAGCAACCCATTCCTGTTCACTTGACAAGTCTTCCTTGGATTGCTTGAGAAATGTGTATACACTAGAATATAAGGCATAATTGCCCTTACATATGCATTTTGCTAAAAACGGTTGATTCACCCCGATCAATGAATATCGATCAAGACGTCCTCCGCAATGTCCCTATCAACCGCCGAATAATAGTTGACACCATTTGCAGCTGGAGGCTGAACTTCGGGATGATGATAAAATGATTGTATGCTCATCGTATGATAGTGTGTCATCATTTTCATTAGATTGTTAACCCCTCCTCTCGCGAAGTAAAAATTCAGCTATTACTTTTGCCTGCGACATTTTCGCACGTAAAATCGACGCGAGTCGACGACCTTGATACAAACGACCATAACTTGTAAACCACTATACGGATCATAAAAAAAATTACTGTAAAATGATCGCATTGAAATTTGAAATATAAAAAATTATAACCTGGAAATTGGGGGAGGCGGCCGTTGGTCCCGCAAGGGATGTTAGGGAGATACCGGGTTAATCGTCATCAATATTATTATTGATGCAAAATCCAGAAATATTCCATTTATTTATTTTAAAACATTCCAATTATACAACTATTCAAATCACATTCCAATTCAACATTTCACAACTCTACGTGAAAGTGAGTGCTGCTCTGTGAGTATCAAACTAATTTAGAGACCGCAATAAGAACTCAGCAAAAAATCTGCAATCGGCAATCTCGAGCTATACATTTCGACGTCCCTCGAATGCAGACCACTTTTGGGCAGAGGCATTTTGTATACATAGCCCCTAGGATATTAAATATGCTTGACGAAGTTTTAAGAATATATATGGCTAAATCTTATTTTAAAGCCAAAATTGACTCCTGATTGAAACATAACGCCCGGCAAAATATCCATAAATTAATATACCCAGACAGTTTTATTCATTAAATTTTATCCTTGACAATTCTTATTATGTACGTTGCCTTTTTTATTACTATTACTTATTCGTTAACTTTGGTTATTATTGTATAATATTATTTGTCGTTTATTTTTCATTTTATTTTATTTAACACGATTATTTATTTTCTGTATTTTATTTATAATATTTCCGGTTTTGTTTATTAGTTTTAATTTATAATGATGACAGTAATGTATAATTATATATTTTTTCTCTTCTTTTTTTAAATTGCCGAACATATGTGAATACAAATCTAGAGACCTCTCTGCCCTGGAACAAGTCCTGGCACTTAGTTGGGCAGCAGCAGTACTTACTTGCTAATTCTCATATCGGCCGTGTTCAATTGTTATTTTTATTTTAATAATTTTGAATACTTATTAAATATCAATAAGTATTTAAAAATAAATGAACAGACGTACTTAAAAATATCTGGAGCAGACTGAATAACAATGTCACCAACAGTTTTATGCGTTTATTTATAGAAAATATAGCCATGATGACACCTCTTGATGGATCGATGTTGTGCAACTGTTATAGTTAATTAGACATCTGATACCAGATGCAAACAGATATACGTTGTACATTATATTATATTATATATATATATATATATATATATATATATATATATATATATATATATATATATATATATATATATATATATATATATATATATATATATATATATATATATATATATATATATATATATATATATATATATATATATATATTTAAAAAAATGCCATTGGATATATTTATAGTAATCTAAATGTCTGATCATCAATGTGAATATGTGATTTGATTTTTTTTCTGTAAATGATTATCATATATTAAGATGTAATAATCATTATTGTTAATTAGGTTGTTGTTGTATGCAAAAATTATAGTACCTACGTGCATTGATATTAAGAGAGAAATTATAATATACGATAATAAGTACATTTAATGTATTTTGCAGTTTCATTTTTATAGTGGCAACCAGTCCCCCATTGGTCAATTCAGCTCTTAGTTGGAGCCCATTATTCTAAAGCCTATTTAGGGTTGCCAGATAGATGCCACCACGTATTTCACAAACTAACCTGTTTTTTAAGTCGGGTCTCCTCGCATGTTTTTTTTAAACAATACACAAAAACAATTGTTTTCATACACAAACTGTCTCCTGCGCATAGAAATGTTTCATGTTTGAACAAACATTTTGTGTAGATATAAAAATAAGTTTCGACGAGGAAGATGTACTTTCAGTTTTGGCAATTACAGACGTAATATCGGGGAGAAGAAACAACTCGAATCCATTGTCAATTTCTTATCACAAAGTAACATAACCTAAAAAAACGTGTTAATTGACAGCTCTGCGCGTGCGCGCAGCGGTTGAAGTCAAACAAACCCTTTCCCTACACCCGCACGGTTTTTTAAGTGCCATGGGAAACAAAAACATGTTTGCATTCACAAATATGTATGGCCACGCCCATTTGTTTCGATGTTTTTGTGTATTGTTTCGAAAAAACAAGTGCAGGAGACCCGGCTTTAGGCTATGAGCAATATAGACAAATCGATTGTGTCACCCCAAGACTTTCCCGGCTTTAACGGGTCTATCGCAGCAGTGTTTCACAGTATCAGGATTCAGTATATTAAAGGTATTAAATTATTTCAAGAGTACGAAATTAATAAAATTATTAACTCCCTAACTATTAAATTGAAGACAACTTGAGCATTAAAGTGCACGAAGGGCGCAGTTCATTTCGAATTTAGAATAAACTTTTTTTCCATGCAATATTAGCTTATATCCCTACATTAAATATTAGCATTTTCTTCTGGTGAATCGATTATAAAAAAGAATCATTCCTAGACAGATAAAATAACGGTGGTGTCATTATACAGAGTGTTTTAATTAAACGGCATCCCTGAAGAAACTGAATCAGTACGACCAAAAAAGCAACATGCAATATAGCAATAAGCAATATAAGGCCATGAGCCATTGACCGGAATAAATAGTTGTCGGATGGCGCAATATCTGGGGAGTACGGCGGGTGAGGTAGGATGTCCCAGCGAAGCGTTTCCAGGAAGTTATTGACCTGCATCGCGACGAGTGGTCAAGCATGGTCATGCTGGAAAATTACCTTGTCGTTCCTTTTAGCGTATTCCGGCCGTTTTATCTTCACAGCATCGCTCAAATTCTTGAGCTGAGCTCGACAGCAATCGCCCGTGATGATTTCCCTTTCGGTCCCACCAAATGCAAAGAATTACCTTGGATCCGTCGATGTCTCTCTTCGGTAAGGCTGTTGAGGTTGATGGAAGTGATTCACCGGGGTACGAGCGATATTTCTTGCGTTTGGGGTTCTCGTAAAAGATCCACTTTTCGTCGCCAGTGATTATTCGGTGGAAAAAACCTTTTCTTTTTTGACAGCGAAGGAGCATTTCTCAAGTCATGAAACGTCTTTCGATGTCTCTTGGCTTCAACTCGTCAGGAACCCAATGCCCGTCCTTTTGAATGACTCCTATAGATTTTAAACGTCTCGAAACGGTTGAGGGATGAACATTAAGCACTTCACTTATCTTTGCCAGCGTCAGACTCGAATCTTCATGGAGTACGGACTCCAATTCGGCTTCTTCAAATTTTTGCTCCTGGACTGGGCGCTCTTGGCTTGCACGTCGAAATCACCACTTTTGAATTGGAGAAACCAAGTCTCAACAGTCCTTTCTGTCAGGAGTAAATTCTTCGTAAGCCTCCAGCAGCAATCTATGATATTCTACGGCAGTTTTCGATGAAAGCAGAAAAGCATTGCTTCTCCCGCAAGTGACGTTTTGCCGGCTCAAATTTCGATATCTTCAAAGCTAACAAAATTACCGTTGTTGACACTTCAACGAAATGACACAGGCTGATAGTTGAAGCCTAATGATGACGCTTTGACCTGAAGTATTTTGCAATTTGGTAAATGACAAAAAATATAAGTTACGGTATTTCTTAGGAAATCGAAGTTTTCAATGCCAGGTCCTAATAATTTAATGTAAAATTCCTACTAGAAAACGATGTAATAATTAATGTTATTTTAAAATTATGTAATATTTTGTCAAAATTCAGCTTTAATATAAAATTCTGAGACAAATTCGCAACTTTTTGGAACGATACTAGAAGCCATGAGAAGCATTTGTTCTTTATTTGAACTTTTTAATTGAACCTTGAAATGAAGAATAGTACCATTATTATCATACTGAAGCAGTGGCGTAGCTGGGCGGTCAAAGGCCTTGTTTCGAAAAAAAAATGGAATCACTAGAAAGGCATACTAATACGCAGGCGAAATTTTTGTATTCGATTTCATTCAAATTAATTTAATGTAAAATTCCAACAGGAAACGAAGCCATTATTATTTGAAAATTATGTAATATTTTGTCAAATTTCAACTTTATTACAAAACTCTGAAATAGGTTTCAGGCGCTATTTTCAACAGTTTCATAAAGCAATCGCCGAAACGAACAGCTTTTTACACAATTTTTACAAATTTTGCACCAGTTTTCGCTATTAGCATTGATTATAGAGCTATAATCAATGCCCCAACTGTCAGTGGTCAATTAAAAAGAATATTTCTCCCACTATGGACCTCTAGTGGAGTCAATAGGAACTTGTTGCAGCCAAGAACCAAATCTAGATAAACTTCTTTCATTTAAAAAAAGGTGCCAATTAAAAAGGAAATTAAAAATAAATATATAAATTTAAAGAAATTCCTTATAGCCCCCTTCTAAAAGAGTGACCTGGTAAAGTAAACAAACAGGAAACGATTTGCATTGCCCTCAATGCATTAGAAACAAAAAAGGGCAATGAGAAATCACAGTTTCACAGTTTAGTCGAGTGATACAGAAACAGCAGAACCAATACAGAAGTTTCAATGAGATAAAGCAAACTTGGCAGAAAAATATGTACCAGCGTTATATTGTGAATACGATCTCTTCCACACAATATCCCCTACATTACAGTCAAGTCTCTTGTTTACAATCATAGTATTTTTTTATTCGTCGCGTGAGAATCAATCAACAGAGAATGAACTTTTTGGAAAATATTCTCAAGTTGGGAGACAATTGAAAATTGGGAATGCTGTATTCGGACATCAAGTGACTAAAATCTTTGCTAACAAACTGCTTTCCGTTATCAGCGATAACAGTATGAGGGACTCCGTACTTAAGAATTGATATGAAACGGGATTTCAATATGAAACTACAAGTAGATGACACTCATAGTCCCAAGCATTAATTAATCTTCTTTATGTTCAGTATCTCAATAGATTGCATTCTAAACACGCATATAGGGTGTTTTATCCTCTCTTAAAGTAAAATAATAACAATAATGAAAAATAAAAAATCTTAGCTTTTATTATTATTCTAAATTAACACTTAGGTATTTTAAGTCTAGGTAGATGCCCTTTGCTGAAGCTTTTGTTTCAGCAAAGGGGAAAAAAATAGAAACAAAAAGCGAAGTGGTGAGGCGTATTTATAAACTAAAAGGGTCTGCCCTCTACGTGACGTCGGCCGCGCCAGTGAGGAGACCACTAGCACCATAGACCTGATTGCGGACGCACTCAACTTGTTTACAAGGAAGATAATCGTGCCGGAATCACCGGATGCCGACTCGTCTCGGGACGAAACTTTCATTCACCCATCGCAACAACCGGTGAATAATGTTAAACGGATCCCGTTAAACCGTCCGCTGATAGATTCCTTGTTTCGGAACGCGACCACCGATTACCCTCCCTGAAACTCCGCCTCGACTCGTCCGAGTCTCCGCAATGACCCAAAACCATCGGGGAGAAAGATAATAGTAACGATTCCATAGAGATGGCGATGATGGAGAGTTGCGATATTTATGAGGCAACCACGCAGATCGATTCATCCCTTAACAAAGCAAAAACGCACGTAGAAACGCCCGTACGCAGCTGTCCGCTATTATAGAGACGACGATGCAGGTGGGACTGTCCGTTCACGACACAATGACGCAACCCGGCCTCCCCAGTCAGGACATCGAAACACAGCTGGATGATATCCGAAAAGTGCAGATATACGAAGCAGAGACACAACCCCCGGCAGCTCTCCAGGAGAAGCCCCCCGATGATGATTTTGAAGATGAGATTATATTTGAAGAATTTGAATCGCAGCAGGCTGAAAAACCAATGTATATTTGCGACGCAAAATCTGTTAGAAGACATCCATGTCACCGAATCGAAAATACCAGAATTGGCACCGGGGAAAGAAGCTGATGACGATTTGACAGTTTGCGAAGATGATTTTATCGAATTATCGCAAAATATGGAAAGGGTGAAACCGGTCAATGCGACCGTGGTGATGATGATGATACTGACCGCGAAGAAATTGAAACGGATTTAACTAAAACAATCTTCAATTCAAAATTAAAAGAAAACAACGGTGCTAAAAAGGACCAAGAGAAGAAACTAATCGAAGAGGATCTTGATGTTACAGTGCAAATCATTAAAAGACGACAAAGAAGTCTTTAAAAGCAATAATGCTTACAATTCGACTCAAGACCCTCAACATAGATTTAGAGACTCAAAAAGAACGAGCACAATGAAAAGTCCACTCTGGAGCAACGCTTATTAAAGCATCGAACGCCGTCGATGAAAGCAAGAATGCCTATGATTCGACCCAAGACCTCGTCACAGTCCTTGACCTCATAACAGAAAAACTCCACGATGTGCGGACACTTCCTAAAGAATCGGACGCCCCCTATGAGTCGACTCAAGACCTGTTAAACGACCTAGACAATCAGAACGATGATGATTTAACACAAATCATTCTACTGTCACCACCTCGCCCAACTGCAACTGCGCTATTCAAGAAGCCGACTCCAATTGCTACGAAAAAGAAACCCGCCCTCAAAACGACTCTCGATGGAATTGAATTCTACATCCCGAGCCCGGTTAAGCCCATCATTAAGAAACGATCGGCCGAAGCGATTATGAACGACTTACTCACCCAACAAATCGGCGCAAACGATTCAAAAGTCGAAAGTCAAGACAAGGATCTAGCGACGTTGAGCAGCGTCGTCGCGAAACCGGAAGCTACACGCAATTTACTCGTATCGCTGAAAGCACAATCCACCCGAAACATTTCTGACGACGATTCGGTTCCGAACTCGCAAGAAAGCGAGGATGCGTTACCGTTGGAACATTTCCCCCATATCACGAAAGAACGGGCACCGCTCCGTGAAAAAACGCCGCCGGATTCAGAATCATCGCTCACAGAAATATTCTCTCCCGTCAAAAAAAACAAAGCAGAAAGAAAGTATTCTTGATATGGAATTGCCGAACAGCGAGGAGATTAAGAATGCTACATCGTCGCCTCGGAAAAATATAATCGTGCTATCGAGCTCCGATTCAGAAACTGAAGCAGAATCGAAAGACACGTCGGCCCCGATCCTTTACCATAAAAAATCCTTTAGGAGACCCGTAATCAATATAAGCCCGGTGCGGCAGAGACTTTGTTCTAATATTCCATCCTAACTCCGTGACAATGCGAATGAAAACACCGAAATAAAATCTAAACGGCAGAAACAGAAACTCGTACAATGAGAACTGCCCAAAATATGCAACTAAGCGAAAAAAATACAGAAACGAAAAAAATCACCATGCCGGTCGCCCGAAATTCTTTACCGAAAATCACAGTAAGGAAAAAACCAAATTCCAAATCGAGAAAAATTGCCTCACCAGTCATCTCGAAACGCCAAATTTCCCAGACGGCAGACACCAAAAACAAAGCCAAGTATTAAAAATACGAGGGAAGACACTTCACCAGTCGCCCGAAAGAAGCGCCGAAATTCATCACCAAAAATCACAGAAACAAAGCAGCCTAAATCTAAGTCAAAAGAGATTGCTTCGCCGGTCATTTCAAAATGTCAAATTTCCTTGCGAGACATCACGGCAACTAAAGAATGAATGAAAAATACGAGTGAATCGAAAAAGAGCTCTTTGCCGGAAACAAAACTCCAAATTTCGAAACGCCGAAATTCCCAGGGTCAGGCCATAGAAATAAAAGACAGCAAAAAATACAAGTGAAGACACGTCACCGGTCAAACGACTAAAACCCCAAAATTCATCGCCGAAAATCACAAAAAAACGAAGCAGCCTAAGTCAAAAAAGGTCGGTTTGCCGTTGGTTTCGAAACGCCAAATTTTCCCGCATCGCATCACAGCAGAATGTCACTGGATTTTTCGGAAGTTTTCGCGCCTTGCGACTTTTTGTTGCCGACTCCAAGTTGAAATAGGAGCAGCCCGAGTATTCCACGATCGCTGAAAAAAAAGAGATATTTAAAATATGGTCAGAAAATAAGCAACTTGTTATTCGCTCAATTTTGAGTTTTATTGCAGTCAAAATTGCCAAGTGTTAGCCATGAATAGTCACCGATGTTAACAGAAAATCCTTTTATTTTTGTCAATGAAAAGGATTGCAGAACATAGGTTTAAATCAAATAATTCAAAACATTCTAGGCCGTTACAGATATTTTTTTTTAAATTACCAAGATTAGTACATGAAAAAAACATTGGTTAGAATAAGATTGTACGATAAAATAGAACAAAATTACCTAGTAGATACCAAGGTCACCATTTTGTATACAGCTACTATATTTGTGAACATGATACCACGAACCATAAATAAATGTGCAATGTAATATGACCAATTACCTATCATGTAATTTATATCACATTATGCAAAAAACAAATTTTCATAACTACTTCACATCCTTACATTGCAAAAAACAAATACATAATATTATGCCTGCTCCACACGTTGGCAATGTTGGCAAATATTGCTAAGGCGGAAGCGAGTCGGCACCACTGTGATGTCAGAAAAATATATGGGAAAGAGCGAGAGAGACATAGGCGATGCGGCCAACGCTGGTCAATGTGTGGAGCGGGCATTAAACTAAACCATAACAATTTGAGGCTAACAAAGGGGAAATTATTAATGAAAAAATATTACAAGTTACCTATATGTTCGGCATCATTATCTTAGAAATAAGTAAAATCGTTGTCACCGTACAAATTAAAATCGAACAACTGGTGTAGCCTAAATCGGCGACAGGCGATTTTTGGTATTTTTTGGTCGCCGATAACCCATTCGAGGTAGCCTAAATGGCGATATATCGCCTAAGTTGGAAACACTGATTGCAGTCAGTTTCATTGCTGTTGCGAAGATAGCATGAGAGTGCGATCTTAGTGTTTCTCGACTTCCACCATATTTGTTTCTAAATGGCTATCTAATGTCTCGTTTACACTACTGACATTATTAGTAAGTGAATCCATGAGCGCCCGCGCACTAGGCAGTCTGGCTGCGGCAGCCAAAGTATTGAACGGCCAGTTTAAGCAGCCAGTCGCGATCGTGAGTCGAACGAGGTGGCCGCCTATGAAGAATATATCCGGCTGCATCAACGAGTGCACGGTGACTGAGGACAGCCGCATACATACGCCTTTACGCGCTCTGGCTGCGGCGGCCAGTTGGATGCCGCGCATGAGGGCACATTCTATTGGCTGACGCAGCCAGGAATTGTCAGCTGCCTAGTGCGCGGGCTCCGATGAGTCGTCATATGGCTGATTGGTCGCCGTAGCTCGTCTGCGGCAGCCAGGCCAAAGTTATTCCTTTGGCCTCCAGCCAAAGTTATTCCTAGATAAAATTCGTCGAGTCGTTGCCTAGTCCAAACTGTCCCAGTCCACTGTGCGCACGGGCTAGCGAAAACAACAGACGATAGCTGGGGCCATCCCCACTCCACGAGAGTTCAATCTCTTCCCCGGCGACCTATATAAACATCACGCGCAGTTTCACCACAGTAGAAATAGGAGCCATTATGGAAGCTACGTACAAGCGATCGAAACGAACGCACTCACACAGACGCACGCTTCAACAATAAGCTAAGCACTTGTGCCATGGTTAAATGACACCATAAGGGCTGCCATGGCGCTGAGGGACCGAGCTCATCGCCGCTATAAACGCAGACCGTCTGATGGGAGCAGGGAGAATTACAGACAACTGAGAAATCGATGTAATCAGCTAAGCCGGAATGCAAAAAAATCGTTCTATACCTCTCAGATTGCTGCTTCTGGCAACAATATCTGGAGATTCCTACGTCAACTTGGCTTTGGAAAAGTCCCAAATGAGGTTCCGTCCAACATAGATATCGAGGCTTTAAACTGTCACTTCGTCACTCCTACGGTTTCCATGAGCGCCGCGCTAAAGTTGGCTACTTTAAAATTCATAGAAACGAAACCGAGGGCTCATTGGCCGGCTTTTACCTTTAATTCGATTACCTCTGCAGTAGTTGATAAACTCCTGAGTGAAGTGAAAACAAAAGCAACTGGGAACGACGGACTAAATATTTCCCTACTACTACCGATCAAGGCTGAGGTATTGTCAGTAATTACGCACATTATCAACCATTCCCTTACTTCGTCCACTTTTCCAGCTGAGTGGAAGCGTGCCCTTGTTGTTCCTGTATCTAAATGCTCTAATCCTTCAGCTTGCAAGGACTTTAGACCGATCTCGATTCTACCAACACTTTCTAAATTACTTGAGCGAATTGTCTTCTCACAGCTGAACAGTTTCCTCGAACAACATAGCATACTTAACCCTCTGCAGTCGGGTTTCCGCTCTAGCCACAGTACCACAACCGCTCTCACTAAAATTACTGAGGACTTCCGTGTTGCTATGGATTGCCGTCAGCTGACGGTCTTAATCCTCCTCGACTTCAGCAGTGCCTTCAACTCGGTAGATTTTGACCTTCTCTTAGCCTGCTTGCATAGTTTAAACCTATCTCCTACAGTCACTGCCTGGTTTCATTCCTACTTACACGGACGCGAACAACGGGTATCGGTCAAAAACTTGCTCTCGAGTTGGTCGAAAATTATCGCCGGTGTGCCCCAAGGTGGAATTTTATCACCTCTCCTTTTCTGCTTGTTTACTATCTCCATCTCTGAAAATTTGTCATGTAAATACCATCTACATATATGCCGACGACCTTCAACTCTATGCTAGTTTCGCTGGATGCGGCTAGTGCTATATCCGCATTAAACTCCAATTTAAACTCGATAGCGGTATGGTCTCGTAACCATGGCCTGCTTCTTAATCCGTCAAAAACCCAAGCAATCGTCATCGGAAGTCGCTCACTCATTGCCAAGTATAAAAATAATCTCCCCCCTATTGACAACGTCGTTGTCCCTTACAGCAGTTCTTTGAAAGACCTTGGCCTGCTTATTGATGAAAACTTATCTTGGCATTCTCAAGTAAGTGAGGTCAGTAAAGTCTTTGCAAGTCTCCATTCTTTTAAACGGGTTCAGAATCTCTTACCTCTTTGTATTAAACACCAAATGGCACAATCTTTTCTTTTACCGCTAATTAATTACGCTGATGTGGCCTACCTAGATGCGAATGAAGAACTACTCGATAAGCTAGATAGGATTCAAAACGCGTGTATTCGCTTTGTTTATTCCCTGAAGAAGTTTGATCACATATCAAACTTTCGCAGGCAAATAGAGTGGCTACACATTAGACGATGTCGGGAATTTCACATACTCACCCTACTCTTCCGCGTACTACAGTCAAACTGTCCTACCTGTTTGTATAATCTCTTCTCTCCGCTATCATCCCATGGTCTTCCATTGCGCTCTCAGGAAAATCTATTACTGGCTATACCTCAGCATTCATCAACTTTCATGTCTAGGTCTTTCGCAGTGCAAGCGGCCCGTCTCTGGAATTCCGTGCCTTTACCGATAAGACAACTTGAAAACCTGAGCGGGTTTAAAAATTCTTTAAAGAGACATTTACTCAACTTATGAATTCCCCCGTCCCCTCCCGTCTCCTTTGCTTGTCCTTATATTTCACTCCTCCCTTCAATATCGAGTTGGCATACGTTACTAATCACTGAATTATATTTTATACTATGATGACTTTTTTTTGTAAGTGTATTCATTTATTACTTGTAAATTAATTTGCCCACATAAACCTTCAGTCAATAACCCTGGCGGTATGGTCGGTAGATATTGCCACTTGGCAATAGGCCCACCACATTGTATTCTTTTGTGTGTGCAATAAAGCTTTTCAAACAAACAAACAAACTTGTCGGTGGGATGTCAGTCGTGGGTGACAAAATTGATTTTATAGTGTAATTCAATGGTGCCACCAAAGGTAAGAATGATTGATTGTTAGGTTGCTTATCTATACTAATATATACAATTCTTGAGGGCAGTATATGTATGTATGTCTTTCTGTATGTTTTGATTTGGCTCAAAAACAACTGAACCGATTTAGGTAAAACTTCATCAACGTGTTCCTTAGAATCTCAGTATTAAAAAAGGCATTATTGGGTTCGTTTGATTTGTCTTGACAAAAACTATAACCTTGTGTGATGCCCAGCATCTGATGATGGACTAACTACCTATCCGTTCGCAGTGTTGGGCATTTTTCTTTTGTGGACGCACTTCTGTGAGCGCCGAAACGTTCATCCGATTGAGCTGAAATTTGGCATGCAGATTGTGGTTGAAATCCGTCCACCCAGCGTTGGCTCCTGACTAGAGGACTCCTCAACGGTCAACAGCAGAGACCCAACATTTTGTATACGCATTCATTTATGATAGCAACTTCCAAGTTTCACCATGACATGGCTGATCTACCCTGGGTTGGCTCCCGATGAGGGTACTCCTCAACGGTCAACAGCAGAGACTCAAAATTTTGTATAAGCATTTAATTATGATAGCCCCTTCTAAGTTTCGCTATGACATGGATGATGTACCCTGGGTTGGCTCCCGATGAGGGGACTCCTCAACGGTCAACAGTAGAGATCCAAACTTTTGTATACGCATTCAATTATGATAGCTCCTTCCAAATTCCACCATGACATGGCTGATGTACCCTGGGTTGGCTCTCGATAAGGGAACTCCTCAACGGTCAACAGCAGAGACTTAAAATTGTGTATATGCATTCAATTATCATAGGCCCTTTCAGGTTTCACTATGACATGGCTGATGTAACCTGGATTGTCTCCCGATGAGGGAACTCCTCAACGGTCAACAGCAAAGACTCAAAATTTTGTATACGCATTCAATTATGATAGGCCCTTTCAGGTTTCACTAGGATATGGCTGATGTACCCTGGGTTGGCTCCCGATGAGGGGACTCATCAACGGTCAACAGCAGAGACCCAAAATTTTGTATACGCATTCAATTATGATAGCTCCTTCCAAATTCCACCATAACATGGCTGATGTACCCTGGTTTGGCTCTCGATAAGGGAACACCTCAACGGTCGACAGCAAAGACTCAAAATTTTGTATACGCATTCAATTACGATAGGCCCTTTCAAGTTTCACTATGACATGGCTGATGTACCCTGGGTTAGCCCCCGATGAGGGAACTCCTCAACGGTCTGCAAACGAGACCGCAAACGCGAACGCAACTGCAGACGCAACTGCAGGCGCGACCGAAAACGCGACCTCAAACAGCTACTTCGACGTCCATTGCGCAGTCGCTTTCTGGAGTGTGATTGAATCCAAATTGGATCCGGCATCCGACTAGTGTGAATAGAGCGACGACGTCCGATCAAAAGTCGGCTGTGTCACCCCAAGACTTTCTTGTCAAGTAGCCAGGAACTTAATTAATCTGAATATTAATACCCCACCCCCCTCCTTAACCTAGCGCCACCCCCCCCCCCCGATGATAATGATAATGATGAAATTGAAATAAAAGTCTAAAACGAAACCGAAACCGAAATCGAAAACTATCAAAAACGAAATCGACACTCGTATACAAAATGTTGGGTCTGCTGTTGACCGTTAAGGAGTCCCCTCATCGGGAGCCAAGCCATGGTTCATCAGCCATGTCCTGGTGGAACACAGAAGAGGCTATCATAATTGAATGCGTATACAAAATGTTGGGTCTCAGCTGTTGACCGTTGAGGAGTTTCCTCATCGGAAGCCAACCCAGGGTACATCAGCCATGTCATGGTGGAACTTAGAAGGGGCTATTATAATTGAATACGTATACAAAATTTTGGGTCTCTGCTGTTGACGGTTGAAGAGCTCCCTCGTCGGGAGCCAACCCAGGGTACATCAGCCATGTAATGTTGAAACTTGGAAGTTGCTATCATAATTGAATGCGTACACAAAATTGTGTGTCTGTGCTGTTGACAGTGGAAAAGTATCCTCGTCAGGAGCCGATCTTGGCTGTAAAATCAGGTCATGATCATGCCATAAAAATGCATTGTCATCGAAACTGTACCCCAAATAAATGATTTTATTAATAATTAAAAATAACTTATCATTTTTACAAAAAATAAAGATTGACAACCCTAGCGCTTCAATGGAGAGTAGGTATTTATTTCAACAAATGGTTTCCATACTGGTCATAATTCTACTGTGGTTTCACCGTAGCCGCTATACTATCCCGCATAGAAATCATCAGCGAGGACCACAGGACATCCCGTGAACGGCAGTCTGGCGAGAGGCCGCAACATGCGATATCGCGTGAAAGGCAATGAATGTGTTAATGGATGGATGATCTATATAGAGAATGTATGGTTGATGATTTGAAGCCGATTTGGTGAATTTGACAGATCACTTTTGGAAAGTGGTGATGTCAGACAAATTTCTTTATTTCAAACATAATTGGTACAATTAATAGGCCTATGTGACATGCGTTAATGTCCTAGATGTGAGGTTGATTGTGCAGGAGAAACTGTACTGAACACATACGATTCATGGCTCAGTGGCATACCTAACTAGGCCCAACAGCCTGTATTAGAGATGCTCCTCGAAAGTCGCTGTTAATTTCGCTGCTAACATTATAGGCACTACTCAATACTAATAAAGTCACTGCTAACGTTATAGGCACTACTCAAAAACTGAATAATGTTTGTTTTCAGCATAGAGTGGTTCTCTTTTTAGCAGAGGTCTTTCAGCAAAGTAATTCTATCGGTTATAACAGTTCTATTTTATTATAGAACCAATGTTTTAAAAATAAAAAAGCGCTGAGCAAAGGTGGTCCTTACACGAGGCACTGCAAAGTAGCCCTCTTGAGTATTTATTATCTTCGTTTTAGATCGTTGACTTATCGGTTGCAGGTCTTAACCTTTCAGGCCTGGGCCCCTCAGCCGTTTGACAAGTTAATGTCCCAAAAAATTTTAGTAAAAATTAGTAAAAAAATTGAATTATGACACTGTCTCACCAAAACATTAATTACTGCCAAACCACTGTACCCATAATTAAAATAAAACATATTAACATAATAAAATATAATACAATAAAACAAATTGAATTAAAATAAAATTAAAATGGGGCCGTCACACTGAATCGTGTTGTGGCCGATATCGGCCAATTGGGGCTCTAGGGGTTAAGGCCGGAAATACAAATTAGATTTTTTCTATACGATTGTCGGATCGTCTATCGGAAGGCACTCTTGCCATACATTTGTTTGAACATTCAATTCACATCCGATCCAATAGTCGGATTGGACGTGTATTGAATGTTCAAACCAGTTTATGGCAATTGCGCGTTCCGATATCTGATCTATCGTAGAGAAAAATCGGACGAGTATTGCTGGCCTTATACTTGTAAAAAAAGATTACTAACTGTTTTGCGTATATTTATTATTATTAGTATAATGGACTAACAGTTTAAGACAATCTTTGTCATAAGCCAAGTTTTGCCCATATCCAATGACACATGAATAACATCAATCAATAGATTCAAGAACTTGTCCAATTGGAACTTTTTTGAACTGATTTACATTCATCATTTATCCATACATCCATTCATCCCTCCCATCCACCATCCATTCATAATTTACATTACTTGGGAAAATGTTGTATTTACATTCTAAACTAATTTTCCTGACGTTTCGGCAAGGTTGCAACCAATGTTGTACAGGGTAGACTGTCTACTCCGGACAACGGCGGCTGCTAGAAACTTCATGCGAATTCTTTTATCTTATTTATAATGTCAATGTACATTTACTGATTCAATAACTTCCATGCTTCCGAGGATTGGTGTGAAACGCTGTCTTGGCCAGTTTCAAAGAGTGTCGCTCATTTCAATTGTAAGAAAATGAAATCCTACTGTAATGTAGGGAAAAACTATCATTTAGTTTCTTGCGAAAAGAATCCGTTCGTTTTCGTTCGATTAAAATGTCAAACATCCGTTTGAGTTTAGCTATTCCAGTGATCAGGTATTAAATTTAAATAGTCTCGTCCTATTCATCTATGCCTGTAGCGGCTTGCCGAGCCCTCTTAAGCAGCGGCCGCAAGTTTTGATTATCATACTTCACAATCTTTTAGTAAAACATAAGTACTAAGAATAAATAAAATAAAATGATTTTACATTTGACAGCTCCTGGCGGCGGCTGAACTGATGGCGTGGCTGTCAAGTGACTTTGTTCAGGAAATTCGACGGTGATTTTAGGGTATGTTTCAACGTGAAGGAGTGCTTCTTCTCGAATTCTGGATCCACCAAAATATACTGCCACGGATCTGTGAATATAAAAAAAAAAATAGAAATAGCAACTAGCCCACTCGTAAAACTCCCTAAAACCACCTTAGCCAAATACCATTGATTATATATGGTATTAGCAGGGCCGAATTTAGAGGTCTGGAGGCCTTGGGGCAACAAAAGAGTGGAGCCCCCTGACCCCAAATTACTAGGAATTTGAAAGATTTTTTTCCGAAGTCTCTATTGTGGGGGGGGGGGGGCTCTTTTGTGGAGGCCCCGGGGCTGTAGCCCCGGATGCCCTCCCCTAAATCCGGCCCTGGGTATTAGATTGCGCTACTCTAGAACAATTTGGCAACACTTCCGATATGGCAAAATGCAGTTGGCACTGATAGCATTGAGGGCTAAACGAATAGCAATTTATTTGACCATCTAAAATAACACTGATAATTAATGGTTTTTCATATAGGAGCGATTGATTATAAAAACCCATTAACATTTTTTTAATAGGCCTATTACATCACTAATAATACCATTATAATCAATAATAATACTGAGAGATTGCCATCTATCAAGCTGTGTGAACATTAACATGCTAGTTATTATGTATTGAAACTGGTATACAAAATAAATAAATTTCCATCTTTACATAAATATTAGTAAAATAATCAGAGCTAAGATTTTTTAAGCTATCTCGGAAACCTATATAAACACCATCTCGGAAAATAGCAATTATTGTAGAATTAACTGTCACATGGGAATCAAATATCCCAAAAGACCAGGAGTACACATTAAATAAATACTATGATCTCATAAATGCTATCACCCAGCACGGCTTCAGTGTTCACCTTCACGCGGTGGAAGTTGACGCTCGTGGCCTGCCAGCCAAATCTCTACTTCACCTCTTTAAAAATCTTGGTATCTTCAGAAAAATAAACAACTCCTTCCTAGGACAAAATATCCAAAACCGCGATTTCGCGGAAGTGAATAGGTGGTAAGCTAAACGCTCCCATGTGGCAAGACAACTGTCCTAAACCTACCGCAGCCGGTCGTTATTCCGGAGTCCACCGCTCGCCCGCAGAAGGGTAATAATAGTATTATGATAAGCCCACTCCGGTCAGTGGATTCCATGGCAGCCTCGTTTGTATTTTATTTATATGGTTAAATTGTTTCTATCGGCTGAAAATCTTTGTTTTAATAAATATTGTTATTTTACTTTAGATGTAAGCTGGAGTCGCAAATTATCTCATAAACGATACATCCTTATCCCTGAAAGTTCGGCAAAAGAATGCAATTGCAAAAGTGTACGTAAGAAACAGTAAAGGTCACAATTCATTGCCTTTACACCCAACTAAAATCCAAATAAATAATAAGAACAAGTGTCACCCACCCGCTTTAGATCCTTCTGAGCCTCTTTGAATTTGCCGAGGGCCATGTAGGCGACTGCACGCTTGTAGTGAGCCTTCCAATAATAATTATCCAGTTTGACGGCCTGCTCATTCTTATAGCGCTCCAATATATGCGATGAAAAATTTTGGTTCCCACAAAAGACATCATTAATAGGGTTTAACTCGATCGCCTTAGTGTAAAGGTCAACCGCTTCCTGATATTGCTTATCTGGAAAACAATTAATAAGTTAATATAATATATTGATTGGCGAAATAGGGACAATAAGTAATAACCTAGGATTTTTAAGCTATAGCATAGCTTTTATCGCGGGCCTAGGCCAGCGCGGCGACCGAATGAAGAAATTTCTTAACGAAAATTAATGATATTAAACTGATAATTACGTCTAAACGAGTACTGCTTACGATTCGAAAAAAATATAAGTCAAAGAAGAACATTTTCCTAATATTCTTAGCTTTGAATATTTTAGATTTTGTTTATATTACATAGTATAATTAATTTGTGAAATTAGGTCTAACCGAACACAAAAACGACTACTACGCAAATACTATCTGGCGTATTATTATGAAACCTGCACCATTTTAAAGATAATTTAAATATCTATCTTTTTACCTTCGATTTTTTTTCGAATAATCCGGTTCTTTTGCTTTATCGAATAAAAAATTTGTGCGCGGCGCTCTATCGGAAGACGTTTAAATTATTCCGAATCATTTGCTTCCGCAGCCGCAAATGATTCGGAATAATTTCAATGTTTTCCGATAGAGCGCAGTTATCTGTTATCAGAAAAAATAAAATAATTATACTTTATTAGAATATCTTACAGAATATCTTTATTAGAATATCTATTAGAATATCTTACAGTTAATTCTTTGTCCCTTAATGTTAACTGTGACGTATCATAAGAGTCTGTCCTTGGACCTATTTTATATTTAATTTACATAAAAGCCAGTACTATGGAAAAGTCATATATAACTATGTTTGCTGACGACACAAATATTGCGATTTCAAATAAATCCAGCGAGGCTGTTGCCTAAATGTTAATGCCGCACTCGAGTTTCTTCACTCATAGTTTACTAGCAACAGGCTGGTAAACTATGAAAAAAATAATAATCCAGAAAAAACATGGCAGTAATCGATTCATGTCAATAATCGTAATTTAACCGCAGATAACTGGTTTTCATCCATAGAGCTGGTAGATGAACTAACTAAAAGAAAGTTGACATAGGAACAATGAAAAAAAATAAAAGGGAAATCCCGAGCGAATTTCAGCCGCATAAAAGCCTTGAAGTTGGATCAAGTTTATTCGGTTTCACAGGTCGAAAGACTTTGTGTTCCTATATTCTGAAACAAAATAGAGCGGTTGTTCTTGTCTCCTCTATGCACCACACTAATGAAGTAGACAGTGCTATCCACAAATCTGAAATCATCCTTTACTATAGTTCCACAAAAGGAGACTTCGATGAGACCGACAAGAAATGTGCAATATATTCTAGTAGCCGTCGCACAAGAAGATGGGCCATGGTGGTATTTTTCCGAGTGCTTTCCGAGTGCGATCGACGCTTCAATATTATTCATCCAGTATCAGGACAAGATAATGGACACAGGATTTTTTTTTAAATTTAGCTCGTTATCTGGTCCTGAAACACATGCAAAGACGAGTATGCAGCAAATTACCACGAGAACTAACGTCGACTATTACCCGCGTTTCGGGTGAAGATATGTCCCTCGCTGATACACAGGTCGAAAGAGTTGGACCAGGCAATCGCAAAATATGCAGACTCTGCCCTTCAAAGCTAATCAGAAAGACTGCATTCTCATGTATGAGTTGTAATAATAAATAAAATACAAACGTCTCTGCCATGGAATTCACCCACCGGTCGGGACATCATGATACTATTTTATTACACTTCTGGGGGTGAGCAGTGGAGAAATTTGCATTCAATGTTCCCGACAGTTGTGCAATGATTGCGATTAATTTTTCTCATATTGTACCTGTGTCAGAATTTTATTTTAGTTTTAATGCAGAATGTTTGTTTTTTTGTTTATATTTAGATTAGATTTTAAGGAAAAAATACTTATTCTAAAGTTTTTCATACCTATGAGAAGTTAGAGATCTTTAAGTAATCTCAAGTTAATTAAGACTTAGAAGTGCCTTATACTGCTGATTTTCCAATTATTTTTAAAAATATGAATAAATGCTATTTTTTGAAATTTAATTTCTTTTACTAAACACCTTTAAACAGAAAAGAATGATTTTCGTGATGACTAAAAGCCTTATTACCGTAATATAGACTCTTACATTCATGAGTCTGCGAGACCCGATGTCCGTGGTAGTGTGGTTTTTTTATGTACACAGTTAAAGGTTAAGCTTCTACAACAAAATTTATTAAAAAGTGTTTTCTGGGGTTTGATGCTACAATTGCCCTATTTATTTATCTTAAGCAAGTGCTTGCAGTTGCTTGTTGTTGTTCATAGCATACATGTTATCGAGGTTGGGCCCCCTATAGTAAATTAGAAGCATTTTGTGTGTTTATTAAGATCTCCTCGTTGCCTACGGCTCTCCAATGTTGTCAGACGGAGTGCCTTCAGTCGTACTTCGTACGGTATGTTCCTCAGTGATAACACCAACTTCGATGCGATTCTCTGAACTCTTTCCAGGTGCTCTATATCCTTCCTAAAGTATGGACTCCATACCTGGTAGGAGTATGAGAGTTTGAGGAAACGATCGCTGGTGATAATATAAAATGCGCTATAAAACCTCAACTCAAAGGCAATATAAACTTCTTTCATAAAGGTATTTTAAATAATTTTCACAGGGAACTGGAATTACGTAAACTCCAGAAATATGCATGAAATTGGACGCCAGCCTGCACGGAAACATAATTAAAATAATATGTAAACTAATAACTCACCAAGAAGCATCTTTCGCTTTGACTCGAGTACAGCCAGTCGAATCCGACGATAGATGCGGGAAAATTTGGCGTTTCGAAACCAACGGCAAACCGACCTTTTTTGACTTAGGCTGCTTCGTTTTTTTGTGATTTTCGGCGTTGAATTTCGGGGCTTTAGTCAAGTGACCGGTGACGTGTCTTCACTTGTATTTTTGCTGTCTTTTATTTCTATGGCCTGACCCTGGGAATTTCGGCGTTTCGAAATTTGGAGTTTTGTTTCCGGCAAAGAGCTCTTTTTCGATTCACTCGTATTTTTCATTCATTCTTTAGTTGCCGCGATGTCTCGCAAGGAAATTTGACATTTTGAAATGACCGGCGAAGCAATCTCTTTTGACTTAGATTTAGGCTGCTTTGTTTCTGTGATTTTTGGTGATGAATTTCGGCGTTTCTTTCGGGCGACTGGTGAAGTGTCTTCCCTCGTATTTTTAATAATTGACTTTGTTTTTGGTATCTGCCGTCTGGGAAATTTGGCGTTTCGAGATGACTGGTGAGGCAATTTTTCTCGATTTGGAATTTGGTTTTTTCCTTACTGTGATTTTCGGTAAAGAATTTCGGGCGACCGGCATGGTGATTTTTTTCGTTTCTGTATTTTT
Organism: Micropterix aruncella; assembly: GCA_944548615.1. Taxonomy (NCBI): domain Eukaryota; kingdom Metazoa; phylum Arthropoda; class Insecta; order Lepidoptera; family Micropterigidae; genus Micropterix; species Micropterix aruncella. The sequence continues at coordinate 82,201,031 of OX155980.1, read as the reverse complement.
TTCGCTCAGTTGCATATTTTGGGCAGTTCTCATTGTACGTGTTTCTGTTTCTGTCGTTTAGATTTTATTTCGGTGTTTTCATTCGCATTGTCACGGAATTAGGAAGGAATATTAGAACAAAGTCTCTGCCGCACCGGGCTTATATTGATTACGGGTCTCCTAAAGGATTTTTTATGGTAAAGGATCGGGGCCGACGTGTCTTTCGATTCTGCTTCAGTTTCTGAATCGGAGCTCGATAGCACGATTATATTTTTCCGTGACGACGATGTACCATTCTTAATCTCCTCGCTGTTCGGCAATTACATATCGAGAATACTTTTCTTTGTCTTCTTTGTTTTTTTGACGGGAGAGAATATTTCTGTGAGCGATGATTCTCTATCCGGCGGCGTTTTTTCACGGAGCGGTGCTCGTTCTTTCGTGATATGGGAAAAATGTTCCAACGGTAACGCATCCTCGCTTTCTTGCGAGTTCGGAACCGAATCGTCGTCAGAAATGTTTCGGGTGGATTGTGCTTTCAGCGATACGAGTAAATTGCGTGTAGCTTCCGGTTTCGCGACGACGCTGCTCAACGTCGCTAGATCCTTGTCTTGACTTTCGACTTTTGAATCGTTTGCGCCGATTTGTTGGGTGAGTAAGTCGTTCATAATCGCTTCGGCCGATCGTTTCTTAATGATGGGCTTAACCGGGCTCGGGATGTAGAATTCAATTCCATCGAGAGTCGTTTTGAGGGCGGGTTTCTTTTTCGTAGCAATTGAAGTCGGCTTCTTGAATAGCGCAGTTGCCGTTGGGCGAGGTGGTGACAGTAGAATGATTTGTGTTAAATCATCATCGTTCTGATTGTCTAGGTCGTTTTACAGGTCTTGAGTAGACTCATAGGGGGCGTCCGATTCTTTAGGAAGTGTCCGCACATCGTGGAGTTTTTCTGTTATGAGGTCAAGGACTGTGACGAGGTCTTGGGTCGAATCATAGGCATTCTTGCTTTCATCGACGGCGTTCGATGCTTTAATAAGCGTTGCTCCAGAGTGGACTTTTCATTGTGCTCGTTCTTTTTGAGTCTCTAAATCTATGTTGAGGGTCTTGAGTCGAATTGTAAGCATTATTGCTTTTAAAGACTTCTTTGTCGTCTTTTAATGATTTGCAGTGTAACATCAAGATCCTCTTCGATTAGTTTCTTCTCTTGTTCCTTTTTAGCACCGTTGTTTTCTTTTAATTTTGAATTGAAGATTGTTTTAGTTAAATCCGTTTCAATTTCTTCGCGGTCAGTATCATCATCATCACCACGGTCGCATTGACCGGTTTCACCCTTTCCATATTTTGCGATAATTCGATAAAATCATCTTCGCAAACTGTCAAATCGTCATCAGCTTCTTTCCCCGGTGCCAATTCTGGTATTTTCGATTCGGTGACATGGATGTCTTCTAACAGATTTTGCGTCGCATATATACATTGGTTTTTCAGCCTGCTGCGATTCAAATTCTTCAAATATAATCTCATCTTCAAAGTCGTCATCGGGGGGCTTCTCCTGGAGAGCTGCCGGGGGTTGTGTCTCTGCTTCGTATATCTGCACTTTTCGGATATCATCCAGCTGTGTTTCGATGTCCTGACTGGGGAGGCCGGGTTGCGTCATTGTGTCGTGAACGGACAGTCCCACCTGCATCGTCGTCTCTATAATAGCGGACAGCTGCGTACGGGCGTTTCTACGTGCGTTTTTGCTTTGTTAAGGGATGAATAGATCTGCGTGGTTGCCTCATAAATATCGCAACTCTCCATCATCGCCATCTCTATGGAATCGTTACTATTATCTTTCTCCCCGATGGTTTTGGGTCATTGCGGAGACTCGGACGAGTCGAGGCGGAGTTTCAGCGAGGGTAATCGGTGGTCGCGTTCCAAAACAAGGAATCTATCAGCGGACGGTTTAACGGGATCCGTTTAACATTATTCACCGGTTGTTGCGATGGGTGAATGAAAGATTCGTCCCGAGACGAGTCGGCATCCGGTGATTCCGGCACGATTATCTTCCTTGTAAACAAGTTGAGTGCGTCCGCAATCAGGTCGATGGCGCTAGTGGTCTCCTCACTGGTGCGGCCGTCGTCACGTCGATGGCAGACCCTTTCATTATACAAATACGCCAGACCACCACTTCCGCTACTCCTCCGCGGGGGCCGTCAACGTGACGGACTCTGGTTTTTGAAAAGAAAAAAAAGAAATATTGCAAAACAGAATCATAATAAGTGTAATATAGACCAAAAGGAACCTAGAATGCAAATAAAAAGTTTCAGCAAAGGGGATCGACCTGTAATTATAATATACAAGCACTCAACGTGTTAATTTTGAAGGGGCTGGAGTATTGAACTTTAATCTATTGAACTTTATTGCGCCTTATTGTTAAAACCTGCATACCAAATTAAAATTGATGTATTTATGTAAGTAATATTAAATAATAAAAGCTATGATTTTTTATTTTTCATTATTGTTACTATTTTTCTTTAAGATAGGATAGGACACCCTATATGCGTGTTTAGAATGCCATCTATTGAGATACTGAACATAAAAGAAGATTAATTAATGGTTGGAATTATGAGTATAGTTTCATATTTAAATCCTAGATGCCAAAACGTAGTACGGCGATGAGCAATCTAATAACCTTTATAAGCAATGGTGTTACTTTCAACTGCTATTTGAATTACTCGCCAATTTTGAAATTGTTTGATTACGAAACCAGCTACAATTGATTCGGGTGTTCATTCGCACAACACGCGAAACAAACAAGACTTGCGTCCTTGCAAAGTGCGACTAAGTAAGGTTAGAAATAGTTTCCTGTATCAGTCTAATATATTTTATAACAAGATTCCATTGTGCGTCAGGGGTCTTGGGCAAGGTCCAGGATATGCTTATTAAGAACCCAATGTATTCTGTTAAGGACTTTGAGAGTATTGATTTTCCTAATCTACCATAATTATTTATATTACAATCTTTTCTTATTTTTATTTTTTATTTTTTTGTATTTTCTAATTTTGATTATTTACTAAATACAATCATCGATTATCAAAGATGGATTATAATATAAAAAATTATATTGACCATTGCTATTGCGACATTGTTATTGATTTAATTTTATATTTTTATAATTTTAATTTTACTGTTTAATAACCGACTCTTCGTTTTTATATTTTGACTATCCGCAGTATTTATTAAGCAACTCCAATTATTTAAAAAAGATCTTTAATCTTTATTTTAAATTAAAATATTAATTGTTTTACAATTAAAAAATAATAGTCGATATTTAAAAAAAATATCATAGCAAAAATATTGGTAGGGATTCCTACCAACTGGCTTAATTGAAAAAAAAAAATTGCTACACGCAACCGTATAGCCGTTTGGTGATTTAAAAGGTGTGTCCCAACCAACTAGTCGCATAAAAAGAAATAAACACCTGAAGGAGTCAAAGATACTGGAAATAATAGCCAATCTTGCTTGTGTATACCATAAATAAATTCATACCTTTAAAATTTCGAATAAAGCCATGATATCGCATCCCCATGTTTTAACGGATGAAAATCATACGGCGACAATGTTTTCTGGAAATCAGAATAAATTTATTATAGTTCGGGATTTCTATTACGTAATTTCAGACGTGTTTCATTTGAAATAACTCACCGATCCAACTTTGGTTTTATTTATGGATCGCAAATCATCATCTGCACAAGTGAACTGCCTTCCTCGATTTTGATGACAGCATGCTGACGGGAAAGTGACTGAAAAAAAAAACAAATGGGTTATTACTATCAACTTCTTAACCGTTATAGTAGATACAACAAATGGAATTCATAAAAACGCAGGCAAATAGGATGGAATCGGTTGGGAATGGCATTGCGATCGAGATCAATCGGTTTAACCTCCGAGTTCTAGACACCCTTTTTTGTTTTTAAGCTATTGCATAGCTTTTATCGCGGGCCTAGGCCAGCGCGGCGACCGAATGAAGAAATTTCTTAACGAAAATTAACGATTTTAAACTGATAATTACGTCTAAACGAGTACTGCTTACGATTCGAAAAAAATATATGTTAAACAAGAACATTTTCCTAATATTCTTAGCTTTGAATATTTTAGATTTTGTTTATATTACATAGTGTAATTAATTTGTGAAATTAGGTCTAACCGAACACAAAAACGACTACTACGCAAATACTATCTGGCGTATTATTATGAAACCTGCACCATTTTAAAGATAATTTAATTATCTATCTTTTTATCTACGATTTTTTCGAATAATCCGGTTTTTTTGCTTTATCGAATAAAAAATTCGTGCGCGGCGCTCTATCGGAAGACGTTCAAATTATTCCGGATCATTTGCTACCGTAGCCGCAAATGATTCGGAATAATTTCAACGTTTTCCGATAGAGCGCAGTTATCTGATATCAGAAAAAATAAAATAAATAAAATCAATAAATAATTATAATTGCATAAGTTGTTAAACATGCTATGCAATAGCTTTACCGCGGCAGTCCCCGAGTGCCACACGTTACACTCATTAATAATGACTCATGCATGCAAAATCTGGTTTTTCATATTTTGGTGTTGCCATTTTAAACGCAGACTTATGAATATTTTTTTTCTTACGTACTATGTATAGTACAAATGTACAAGAATATGTTATTAAAGGAAATTTTTTAAAATGTAGAGACTTTTTTAGAATGATTACTCGTTAACATGATTATAATTATTGTTTTTTTTTCATATTTATTGAAGTTGATTATTTTCATTTAATTTTTATTTCTTTGATTTGATTTGAAAATACATTTAACTTAAATCATACCTTATAAATTAAACGATCTATGAGAGGTACTCCACCTTTATCATTACTAACCCGTGATTAGCTTGGTAGCTGGACTGCCTAAATTTAGCTATCGCTCTAAAGGGCTCTCTAGACCAGTGATACCCAAAGTGGTCTATATAGACCCCCAGCGGTCGATTTCGAATTGCAGATGGTCCATGTCAGAGAGTAAATTAATCGGGGTGCAAGAGATGTAAATAGGGGTCCACGTTAGCTGAGCCTATTTAGGCAGGTCATCATAAACATTTAGGGCTAGGCGATCCATAAATGTCGTATTACTTCTAAAACAGATTGTGTGTGCAGCATAGTATTTTAAACATGATGATGATGTCCTCCTCATCATAATCCGACGATCTTCCCATGTTATCCTCAGGATGTTTCGGAGGCATTTTAAACATATAATAATAGCGATAAACAAACGCGCGCGATACAATTATCATGGAAGAAAATCACAACTCAACTCAAATTGCATCACTACTCGATTAAGGAGGCGCGCGCATGCCTAACAAGGGGAGGTGAGATGACGATATTTAAAAAAAAATGCGCTTTAATGGGTATCCGCGCGAGCGAGTAGGATTGACACGTCACATGAATAAGCAAGCTAATAGCTACATGTGCAGTTAGGTATGTGCGGCTTTCTCAACTGCTCCCTACTTCAAGGTCGTGGATGCTTGAAGTAGGAAGCAGGTGAGAAAATAAAGAAGTAAAGATTGTACGTGTTTTACAATTTTACCAAAGAGCCTGTGAGAGTGATTAGTACTCTACCAGCTGTCAAAAACACATAAAATTAGTAAGTTTAGGAAAATTCAATATTATGAAGGCATGGGAGGGGGTCTACGGAAAACAGCAAGTGGTCTACGCCCTACGGGACAAAAAAGTTTGGGTACCTCTGCTCTAGACGATCAAGCATGCTTGTCAAACATTTACGTGCTTGACCAGCATACTTGACGGGGCCTAATTGCACATCAAAAATGCTTGTCAAGCATGTTTACACTCATTCGCAGGAGCAGTGCCATAGCATATTAGAATAGACCACGGGAGCATGAAGGTGGACTGTGAGTGAATGCGATATCGGAAAAGAAATAAACAGAGAGTGATTAGTACTCTTCCAGCTGTCAAAAACACATAAAATTAGTAAGTTTATGAAAATCCAATATTATGAAGGCAGGGGAGGGGGTCTACGGAAAACAGCAAGTGGTCTACGGGACAAAAAAGTATGGGTACCTCTGCTCTAGACGATCAAGCATGCTTGTCAAACATTCACGTGCTTGACCAGCATACTTGACGTGGCCTAATTGCACATCAAAAATGCTTGTCAAGCATGTTTACACTCATTCGCAGGAGCAGTGCCATAGCATATTAGAATAGACCATGGGAGCATGAAGGTGGACTGTGAGTGAATGCGATATCGGAAAAGAAATAAAAGCTGCATATGGGTCCCCTCTCTCCTTGTCTAGTCGCGCATGCGCACATAGCAGACATATTATAGCGTCAAAGCGTGATCGGTAGACATGTCATGCTGCATCCACACGCTTGCCACAAACTGCTTGTACAAACGCTTGACAATCAAACATGCGTGTGGATGGCTCGCTAGCGTTTGCCACAAGCTTTCTTTGATTTGTGCACAACAACCGACTTCATCGGATCGGTGGCAAGCGCTTGAAAGCCTACACAAGCCAAGCCAAACGTCAGATGCTGCTGCATCCACACACTTGCCGCAAACCGCTTGCGCAAACGCTTGGCAAATCAAGCATAGACGATCCACACGCTTGCGAGCGCTATAGTTAGTCATGAGCCTCTAAGCATGGCGGACGTTGAAGTAATTACGGCGGCCATTGTGTTCGCGTTACCATATTTTTTTATTTTAAAGTTAAGAAATGTAAGAAAAAACGAAAAATTAATTGAAAAAGATGGCGGTAAGCGCTTGCAAGCATACACATGCCAAGCCAAACGCACAGTCCACGCATAGGTACATTTGGAATTTGCAAAGGTTTTCCAAGGCTTGGCTAGCGTGTGGATGCATCAGATGACTGATGAACGCTGCGACAATGTATCGACGTAAAGCACGCGGGCATTCCAAAATAAACACGTGACTCATCGGCATTACAATTAAAAATATGCTTATTTTGCGTTTTTTTTCCAATATGTTCATAAAAGATATATTGCAGTACTAATAGTAGCGTCACCTGCCTCTAAAACTACGTAATGTTCTGTAGTACCGTACATATAACAATATAAGGCAGAAAACCAGAACCTCAGTATACCGAGTTAGAACAAAAGACGCACTCTCGAGTGGCAAGGCGTTGCGGGGATAGGGTGCAAGGGAAGTGAGCAAAGGGATACGGTACGGCAAACGGCTGTAGCTACCGTTAATCTAATCAAGTGAACTCAAACAAATCATTGTCATTACTTGCTAATTATATTAAGTTTAAATTATATAATTTTAACAATGGTTCGATAATTCGAATATACAGCGTACGTATTTATTAGATAGGTAGAATACGTCTTAATCATTAATTATTAAAAATGACAAAAAAAACACAAAATTAAGTTCAATATTAAGTTTAAATAGAAAATTGCTGAGAAAGCTTGGGAATTGAAAGTGATTGGAAAGAAGGAGTTGGACGATAGTTTATGAATATATAGATATATAATACAGATAGATTGCGTAATAATTGCCGTGTAGTAGAGCGTCTAGTGGTAGCACCTTTCAGGTTACTTCAGCCGGCTCTCGTTACGGAGGGTGGAGAACCACACTGGTCCACAGGCGTTCTACAAATCTCTCACCAGTGGCTCCAAGTAGCCACACCGCGGTAAACCACTTCGGCTCGTGGGCTAAACCTAGTCGAGGGGGGCCTGCACGCTTCGGTGGACAGGTCTGATTGCGGATACCTCCTGCATAGTGTACGAAGACTGGCCCGGCGAAGAAGGCAACTCGACAGCTTATAAGCGACGGATGTTGGCGGAAGCGGCGGCATAGCACGGCATCGCGGAAGGCCTAGGGCGTCCGGTTGAGGGCGAAAAACCGGCGGCCAGAAACGGCATCCCTCTTTCCTCCAATCGTGGCGGATCTCCGCTCCATTGGCGCACGGATTGCAGGGACGAGAGAGTGAGTCTGCACCAGCGCAACCGCTTACTCATTGTAAACTATTCACGCGCAGATGACCTTTAGTTTTTGAACATCAGACCGGACTTGTAAAAAGTCCTGTCAACCAAGAGGTCGTCGGATCAGGATGAGGAGGACATCAACAGATACGATGGTTAATAGACGATGGCTTATGGATATATTGATATATAGATACGTCGTTTAGTAAATGTGTAAGTACAGATATTTATAGCAGTAGTTAGGAATATATGTTTTTTTTTATACATGCAAGTAATGTATTTTGTGACCAATTGAAAAGGAACAAAAATTAGCAAAAAACGATGACTTCTATATAACTTGCCAGTGGGATTAAATGACACTATTTAATATCTTCATGTATTAAATAAATGTATACAATATTTAGTTCCCCGTTAAGACCTTACCCCTAAATGCTTAGGAAGGCAGCGATTCAGGCTATTTAGTACGGTATAGCTCGATTTACGACTTCAAGTAGTCCACATTGAATATATATGTCTGGAGCGAATGTTGTCGTGATTTTAGTTTTATTCACATTTTCTAACTACTGACTTCCTAGCGTTGCCTTTTTCGATTTCGAAAATTAATGGTGAAAACAACAAAAACAAGAAAATCCAGCATGCAAATGCCAACACAAAAAGTGACATTTGAAATGGTAATTATATAACCATAACACACCCAATAAAGGTAGCATTATAATTCCCAAAATGCGGCTGTGTTTATACCAAAAATCATTGTTGTATTTGACCTTGAAATTGTTGAAACTGCTGCCGTCAAAAAATAAACACTCTCTGAGATTGCATTTATAAAATGCATAAAAAAACCTAGCCACGAATGCTTTCTATAATTTGGATGAATTTGGTAATAGGCAGTCTTTGTTTTGATAGATAATTGTGGTATTTATGAAATATGTTTATCCTTGAATAAATATTTTTTTTCAAACAATACTCGCAAGTTACATGATATTGACATTACATTACATTACATTTACGTCGTGTCCAATTGGCGGTCTAAAAAACGCTCTTGGACGTGTCAATATATTTGTGTTTTTAAGTAGTAAGCCTCATTACTACTTTAATCTTTACTTAACATACATATATTATTTAAAAAAAATATATAGTAACTAAGAAACTTCGGAACATACTAAAAGTTATTCATTAAAGTTAGTCGCGACTAAATCAATCGTGATTGATTAGTCGAATGAAATATTCAATCGATTGACCCAACACTGCAGAAATTACATTTACGAGGTAATGTTTATTGTTCATTTGCGTAGGTAAATATGTGTCTAGGTAAGTGGGTGCATAGGTATGTAAGTGCGTTGGTAGGTAGGTTGATGCGATTTTGTTAAGTACCTACTTTAACTTACTAAAATGTAGGTATTTTGAACACAGGCAACAAGTGAAGAATGCTGTCAAACAAAGTCAGCACTAACTTATATATTCTGTTACAGTATAATTTTGGGAACCGACTCTTGACCTATAAACCAAACATACATAAACGTACATAATAATTATAAAGAATTGTATTTCCGCTTTAATGGGATCACAACTTGTCAATTGTGTATTTGTTGTGGCAACCCTGGTGGTTCGGCGAAGCATAGGTACTTATATCGAAAACGGGCCAGAGATGTTCTACTGATGTTATTTTAGTATGCTGATAGTCTTACATTCAATGATAAGTCAAAGCTTAGCTGCGATCTCGCGGCATCATACGAACGCTAAATTGCTTGGCGGTACGTCTTTGCCTATAGGATGGTAAGCCGCGGGTGAAGCCTGCTACCAAACCTGAGCTACTTTAAAAATTATGAACCGGGAATCGAACCCGGGACCTCCAACTTACAACAGTATACCTACACTACTGCTCCAGAGAGGTCGACAAATATCCAATCTGGTCTGGTAACCAATTAGGATGAAATAAAATTTTAATCCTACATATAATAATTAAGTATGTATGTCTTGCAATATCACCTTTTTAATTTTTCTATCTTTTAGGTACTGGACATGTTATTCTGGTATATAGTGGTCTATTATTCTGGCCAATTCTATTGTACACAACTCTCTAAACTATACTAAATCGGCAGGTCTAAAAATAGTGCTTCATTTTCTACAGAGAACATAGTGAAATGGATGACACTACTTTTAGACCTGTCAATATAGCTTAGTTTAGAGATATGCGTACAACAGAATTGGCATCAATGGCAATTTTAGGGATGATTACTATTATTTTTCTAATCTAATCTTATTAAGTTATTAGAGAAAGTATCTGTAATATCAAACATTTATAGACAATGATACAAATGCTTGACTGTTTTGTTGAAAAAAAATAAATTACTACTTTTACTTGCTCGCACAGCTTTGAATCACATAATTTAGGTACACTATCAACCTATACCTACTAAACTCATCTTAAACCCGTTAAAGCCCCTGAAATTTGTTTTAAAATAGATAATAGATTGAATCTGTTATCATTTTTTCAATATGTGGCTGAACCTAACCTCAAAATATATTCATTTTTTTCATTTTATTTTGTTAATATTTCTGAAATGCGTCAACCGTTTTCGATGTAATTTTCTACAAAGACTCTGATGATGTCATTGAATAGATAAACGCCATGTCATGGAGATACAAACATTTTGAAAATAGTACATTTGTTCATACTAGAATAAGCATTCTCCTTTACTTGTGTGATTGCTTTTTACACATTGGAAGGTATAGTAATGGAATGTGAGGCTATCATAGAGAAATTGAAAGCATACATCCGGGTAAGTATAAAACGTATTTATTCATCATAAATAATAATAATTAATATTAATTCATTAATTATTAATTTTATATATTGTTTCGTACTTAGCCTAAACTTTTCTAGCGTGGCAACTTATATCGAGCGACTGCCGAACGCAACCAACCATTTTTATAGTGAAGAGAGGACTGGCCGAACGCCGCCATATAGACGTCAGGTGGACGTCAGACTGTTTTAAGATCGGAGCGGACGGTCGATATCGCGGCTGCCGTAATTCCTGTTTTGTATAGTTATATTTCGCTCGCGTGCGCTTTGTATTGTACTACACTTACAATAAAGTCCTTCGAAGACGCGAAATTGGATAAGCCCTCGGATTCTGGGTAAAAGTCAACGCCTGCCTGTATCCTGGATAAACGCATTAGTGCGCGAAGAAGCGGATAGAACGGAAAAGTCAAATCATTCCATGGTATTCCGCGAAGCAAAACTGCCCATCACAACCCCGTCGAATCTTCGCCTACCTACCGTTGAATTTTCATTAAAAGTCATCGTCATCGAGGAAGCTGCTGCCGCGCTGCTGATAATCCTTCGCAATCTTCAGGATCCATCATCATTTTTGGCCAAAACGATATTTTGAGGTTGTGAATATTTTTTTAAATCTGTTCTTTGTTTGCATTATAGCATTTCGCAACGGCAGATGAGATTATCGAGACACTGCTGAATAAGCGCAAGTATTTGAAGGGACGCATCACAAATTTGGAAAGGTCACTACCAAATGTTGATGAAATTGAATGCATCACCGACCTTCAAATTTCTCTCGACCGACTGAATGACATCTTTAAAAGGTTTGAGGACGTAGAGATAGGTCTGGAGGCACTGGACGAGGTAAAGTTTATGCAGGAAGGGCTGGACATTGAAACGAGGTATTTTCAATTACATAAAAAGTTGCAAAACCAGTTAACGATACTGAGAGATAGCAAAACGGCCGATTTAAACACTAGCTTTTCAAGTACCGTGCTCAATAATGAGCAAAAAGGAATCTCGCTACCAAAAATTAATTTGCCTATTTTTAACGGCAATTATTCAGACTGGTTAAGTTTTAAAGACAAGTTTTTAAATTTAATACACAATAATAGCGAACTGTCAGATATCAAGAAATTCTATTATTTGAAAGGTGCGTTAAAAAAGGATGCTGCAACAGTTATTTCCAGCATCGATTGTTCCAAGGAGAACTAAGATGTCGCATAGAATGCTCCCTTACCTCGTTATGACAATGAAATTCTAATTGCTAATTGTCATCTCAAAAATATATTTGGTCTTCAAAGCGTTAAACAGGGCTCAGGAACCAGCTTGAGAAAGCTGTTAACCGAGTTCATACAACATTTTGATTCACTAAAGGCATTAAAATTGGACAACTTAGCTGACACCATTCTAATTTATTGGCTATCGCAAAAAAATGACTTTGAGAGCTTAAAAGAGTTTAAACTCCAAAAGAAATCAAACGAATTTCCGTCTATTCAAAGCTGCATTGATTACTTGCTGCATAGATGTCAAACATGGGAAATTTTGTCCGCAGATAACATCCAAAGTAAACATGAAAGCAGCCATTTTGAAAATTATAGCATGTCATGTAACACAGTAGAGGCGAGAAACGATAAAATCAAACGCTCCTGTTCCTTCTGTAAAGGTAACCATTTCATATCAAAATGTTACAAATTTCAGAAAACAAAGGTTGATGATAAACGTAAGTTTGTTGAAAAATTACATCTATGTTTCAACTGTCTGCAAAGTAATCATATGGTTCAGCAATGCAATGCGAAACCAGCATGCAGGACTTGTCCAGGCGATAAGCATCATTGGTTATAGCACACTCAACCTCAGCAAGTAAGGTACGCAACGTCTACTTCGGAGAAGAGTGAAAGCACATTGCAGAACATTCCGAGTACGTCGTCGAGATTCAATAATTGCAATAACGTAAAACCTACATCTGAAAATATCAGTTTGAATGCAACGTCAACTGCACCCTCGAGTAGTAGCATCGTATTGCTCTCTACTGCTATTATTTTAGTTCCTGACGCGAAGGGCAAAAAGCACGATTGTAGAGTATTATATCCAATAATACTATGAGCAAACGTAACTTTATAACCCAAAATTTCTATGACCAGTTAAACACTTCTTTACACGCAAAATAGGCACACTGGATGTCGACTTGCGGAGGAACGCCCAGTACAACTAACTAACTAAACACTTCTGGCTATAAAGCAAATTGGGTTGTTTCTGGTGTCGGTGGTGTTAAAACCCCGGTATCCACCACTGTTTTTTTAAAAATTAAATCTAAAATAAACAACTTTTCTTTTACTGCTAATTTTGGAGTCTTGCAAAATATGAATAATTATTTGCCTGCTTGCACGTTTGACAACAATACTTTAAATTAGCCGATCCTGCCTTTAACGTCTAACGCAAGATAGATATGTTGGTAGGCGCGGATATATTTTATTCCTTGTTGCAGAAAGAAAAAAATTGATTTGGGTAGTGATAAACCTACTCTGCAAAATACCAGTCTGGGTTGGGTCTTTGGGGGAACTCTAAACCTACGGTCAGCTCCATTCCATTATAATAGTTGTCATTTCACTTCATTGGTTTCCGACACGGAAAGTTTAAATGATATTATGAATAAATTTTTGGCGACTCGAAGAATTTCCCGGAAAAACTCTGCTCTCCAAAGAAGAAAAAGAGTGTGAAAAATCGTACGTTGAGTCTGTTTCTCATACTTCCACTGGGAGATATGAAGTCGATTTACCGATTGTAGTTGGGAAACATAGAAATTTGGGAAATTCTTACAACTATACGTATGGATGTTTTTTGTCTAGAAAGAAAATTCAAGAAACATCCTGATTTTTTTGTAATGTATAAAGAATTCATTGATAATTTTGTGTCATTGGGTCATGCACATGAAGTCTTGAATTTTCTGCAGATATCTGGATCCATTAAAAAGGAATACTACAAGCCACATCATGCAGTAATTAAGGACTCGTCGTCCACAACAAAACTGAGAGTAGTGTTCAATGCATCTGCTCCAAGTTCATCAGGTGTGTCATTCAATAATACTATGTTGGTCGGTCCTGTCGTACAACCAGACTTGTTTGCAATATTATTGCGGTTCCGTACATATGTATATACCATCATCACTGATATAGCTATGATGTATCGGCAAATTAATATTAAACCTCGGTATCAGTCACTCCAAAGAATTTTGTGGCGGGACAGTCCTCGAGACAACCTAAAATAGCACGGTTACATATGGGACTGCCTCAGATAGTTTTCTTGCAACTCGAACATTGATGCAACTAGTTGCCGACAAAGGCCACAACTATCCGTTGGCATCCCGAGCTATTGAGTTAAATTCATATGTTGACGATATCATTACTGGGGCTAACGATTTTGAAACTGCAGTAAAATTACAAAAGGAGCTCGTATGCCTATTATATAAAGGTCAATTTGAATTACACAAATGGTACTCAAATAATGAAAAAAATCTCAATTTGATTCCTGAAGAGAAGCGAAAAAAATGCAATTTTGTTTTATCTGATGGAAACTCTTCGCTTACAGCATTAGGTCTAATTTGGAGTCCTCAGGCTGATATATTTCAAGTATTAATTCCTGAAAATATTAGTAGTGTTAAAAATACAAAACGTGAAATATTAGCACGCATCGCTAAAATTTTTGATCCACTCGGCCTCGTATCACCCGTTATTGTATATGCAAAAATTATAATGCAAAAAATCTGGTTACATAAGCTAGATTGGGATGATTCAGTTCCAGAAAGCGTTAATAACCAATGTATGGATTCCCTTTTGCAAAAATATTGTACATTTGCGTGAAATATCTATAGCCCGATTAGTAATTAATACCAATGCGACTAAATATCAACTTCACGGTTTTGCCGATAGCTCAACCAAAGCTTATGGTTGTATCGTGTATTTAAGGGCAAATGATAAACATAATAGCTGTTCTGTAAAGCTATTATGTGCTAAGTCTAGAATTGCACCTATAAAAATAGTAACTTTGCCACGGTTAGAATTATGTGCAGCCTTGTTGTTTTCAAAATTGATGCAGTCTGTATCATCTACATTACAGATCGGCGACCTGCAGAAATTCTATTGGACTGATTCATCACTTTGGCATGGATTCAATCAGATGCCTCTCGCTAGAATGTATTTGTGGTCAATAGAGTTGCTGAAATACAGGAATTGTCAGTGCCAAATTGCTGGAGACACGTCATCACCAGATAATCCCGCTGATGTCGTATCACGAGGACTAGAACCGCAGCTTTTAAAAAACTGCAAATTATACTGGAACGGTCCAAGCTGGCTGTGTTCAGGTGAGAACTTTTGGGAACCATGCACAACTTTTGAAATACCAGAGAATTTGCCAGGTTCAAAATCAGTTGTATGCAGTGCGGTAACCGAGAACTCAAACTATACGTTGGATTGTTGCCATAAATATTCAAATTGGTTTAAACTCCAAAGAATTGTGGCTTTTGTGATTAGATTCGTTTGTAATATTAAAAAGGGAAATGTTAAAATTCACGGCCCGTTATCTACCCAAGAATTGAAAAAATCTTTTAAAATTATCATCGGTCTCGTACAGCAAGAGAATTTTGCTCAAGAGATTAGCATCATCAAAAAGGCCAAAGAAACTTCCAATTTAGTGAATTTAAATTCAAGTATAATTAAACTTTTAAATCCTTTCTTAGATGAAGATAATCTATTAAGGGTCGGTGGACGTCTTCATTATGCTAGTATAGCGGTTGCTCAGAAATTTCCATATATTTTGCCTTGTAAACACCACGTAACAAAAATAATAATTGAGTATGAGCACCGATGACTATTGCATGGGGTGGCGGGGACCACACTTGTCAGTCTTAGGCAGAATGTGTGGATTTTAAATGGACGTAATGAAGTTCGTCATGTAATTCAAAAACGTATAAAATGTGCTAGATTTAGAGCCACCACAGCAGATCAGAGCATGGCAGATCTACCTTCTGAAAGGGTTAGGCTAACACGTCCCTTTTTAAATGTTTCAGTAGATTACGCCGGCCCGATTGTGATCAAACAGTGTCGTATCAAGAAAAGCATTACTACAAAAGGTTACATTTGTCTATTTATTTGCATGTCAACAAAGGCGATACATTTGGAACTTGCTTTAGATATGTCCATCAGGTCCTTTCTTAGTGCCCTTAAAAGATTCATGTCACGTCGAGGGAAATGCGCAAAGGTTTTCAGTGTCAATGGGAAGAATTTCGTTAAAGCTTCCCGAAAACTGGACAACCTCTATAAAATATTTAGGAAAAATGATTCCCAGATATATGATTTCAGTGCAAAGGAGGGGATTGAATGGCATTTTATTCCACCTAATTCTCCGCATTGGGGCGGATTACATGAAGCAGGTGTGAAACTCGTAACATCACTTGAGGCGTGTTATGGGCAACACGACCCTGACATACGAGGAATTAAACTCCCTTCTAATTGAAATTGAAGGCGTAGTAAATTCTCGACCACTCATACCTTTAACTGCAAGTGGCGATAATCTTGAGTATTTGTCTCCGGTCCACTTTCTGATTAACGACTCCTTGACATCGTTTCCGAGTGCTGATTTGAGCGATATAGACATTGGAAAAAACCAAATGTACAATCAGATCACAAAGCTCAAACAGGTATTTTGGAAACAATGGTCATCCGAGTACTTAAGTACACTGCAGGAGCGCAGAAAATGGAAGCGAGAAATGCCAGACATAAAAGTCGGTGATATGGTCCTTGTAAAGGAAAACAAACTCCCGCCTCTCCAGTGGCGTTTAGCCAGGGTGGTCGACGTATACCATGGCAGGGATGAGAGGGTGCGAACCGTCTCTATCAAAACTGGGGACGGAACATATGTTCGACCGATAGTGAAACTCTGTCCATTGCCTGTGTCTTGAACATCGCTTATGTATTTTACTTACGATTTTTGTTTTAGAGTATTTTTGCTTTAGATTGTTAGAAAAATTTTGTTTGATGTTAATTCAATGCTTTGAAATTTTGTAATTTGATGTAGAAATTTTGTATATTTTGAATTGCTTTTTGAAATGTTGGCATTTCAAAGGGGGCGGTGTTTCGTACTTAGCCTAAACTTTTCTAGCATGGCAACTTATATCGAGCGACTCAGCCGAACACAACCAACTAGTGAAGAGAGGACTGGTCGAACGCCGCCACATAGTGGTCAGACTGTTATACGATCGGAGCGGACGGTCGATATCGCCGCTGCCGTAATTCCTGTTTTGTATAGTTATATTTCGCTCGCGTGCACTTTGTATTGTACTACACTTACAATAAATCTATGCCACCACGAACAAGGCGTTTATCTAGAATCCTGCCATCCTTCACCAGCGACAATTAGAGGTTGTCCGAGCAGACCGCACCTCATTACATATATATTAATATTGACATTATTTCTATACTTTAAAAAAAAACGGTAGTCACCACACAACTTTCCCGGCAAGCAAGGCAAGACTCTCCCCTTCCCCCCCCCCCCCCGTCCACCTATCGCCTTCAACCACCCCCCCTCCAAACCTCCATTTTCTCCAATTCCCCTCTCCCTAACCCTCCAGAAAACCTACAGCCCGGGGAAGTTATCCCCTCTCGCTGCTGCCAATTTTGCTACCTAATCCCCCCTCCCCCCCATTCTGATAGTTATTGTGTCGTTATT
Organism: Micropterix aruncella; assembly: GCA_944548615.1. NCBI lineage: Eukaryota > Metazoa > Arthropoda > Insecta > Lepidoptera > Micropterigidae > Micropterix > Micropterix aruncella. The sequence continues at coordinate 82,183,593 of OX155980.1, read as the reverse complement.
ATGATAGCAAATGTAGTATATTTGTAATTTTAGTATTATTGCAGTATAGGACCTCTTCTAGATTGTTGATTTTTTAATGTCACCAGACTATATTCACCGCGCTGATTCCGAATCTGCAATAATATTTATTCGGTCTCAATAAATAAGCGAGATATAGGCATTCAAAAAAGCGCCAAACCCATACATTTTGGTAGGTTAAGTTTTTTTTTATTTTAAATAATACATAAACACCTATTTGGCGGTAGGTTAGATTAGTTTTCTTTAAAACAACCGTAATAAACTGAGTTTTAAAAAACTTTTTTTTATTTTTTGAATGTTTTTTTAATGTAAATTTGGTTTAGAAATTTTATGCGTCCGAAGCTTTTTTCTTTCACATTTAGCATTACAATGATAGAATCTAGTAGTATTTCTTTATTTTTTCGATTTCTGAGAAAGGTTCCTATACTGCAATAATTCCGTAATTTTTTTGTAGTGTTTCCGTGGTATTAAAATGGTTATTTTCCAATATGATGTACATTTTCTTAAATATGGCATATTTTTTTTGTTTCGCTTGTAGTACTACTAGAGATATTCCTACCAAAATTTCACAATTTGGTTTCAGGCCTACGACGCATCTGTATACCGAATTTCAATTAAGCCCAATATTTCGAGATTGGGGTGTGACTAGAGCGCCCCCTGGTGACCACACTTTTCAACTGTTGCTGTGACCAAATGATGCCTGCATGCCAAACTTCAGCTCAATTAAATGAAGCATTTGGGCGCTATCTAGGAGGGATATACACACCACAGGCTCACATACATACTTCAATCTGTAGATGGTCTTAATCGTCTTGGGGGAGGGGGGGGGTCAAAATAGATATTTCTATCTTCCACTCGAAATTTTATTTCACCGCGTTCACGACACTTTCCCTTAGACCGAAAAAGTAATGGTCGTAAATAAGAATATTTAGGCAATTTTTGTAAATTATTTAGTATCTAAAATCTTTGTCGTAATTTTACTTCGACATATTTAAATTAAAACTTTCGAACTCTTAAGTTTTGCCTAATATTTAATATTGTATTGCTTATATACTTTTATACATGAAAGTCTGTGTTGATTGGCTACCACATCATACCAGGTAATGTTAGATATATGTTGTAAAAAAATTCTTTTATCGATCAAAAGGAATCGATATCATTTAAAACCCCCAGGTACGACAATTTTTTAAACTCGGTTTTTAAGATTATTTAAAAAAAAGTAATCTAGCCTACCGCCAAATAGGTGTTTACGTATTATTTAGAAAAAACTATCTTAATACCTCGAGCGCTGACGTTTGAATTGTAGTTTCTCTTAGAGAACGCGAAGAAGAAGATTACATCACAACAAAAATATAGCGTTTCAGGAAAACGACGATTACTCCGAAACTACTATATGGATCGTATAAAGAAGACTTGTTTTATGTTCCTGTTGAAATTTGATATTAGATAAGTGTAACGTCGTTTTGTAAAGCAATAAGCGTTATTCAGAATTATCTGTCAAAATTGTGGTACAGAAAAAAACTGCCTTGTCCAACATTTCTATGTTTTTTTCTGGAAATAAATCACCCTATGCAAGAAATTGTGAATACTATTATAATAATTATTATATGCTTCATTCAACCTATGACTTCGTTTTACTTATACCAATACAAAAATAAAAAAAATATTCGGTGTTGAAAATCAACATGAATATTGAAGTTTTTGGTTTGGTTCAATCATAGACTAAAAAATGGCGACTGTATGAAAAATAATGAACCAACTAGTTAACGACAGAGAATCAGATGGCGGCAAAATCGTCTCGCACGACAATCTAGAAGGTTCTATACTGCAATAATACCTACCAGCTGCCGTAACGTTCAATTTCCATTTGAATTCACAAAACATAAATTCCTAGTTATACCTATTCAGTTCTTTATACCTATTCATAGCCGCCCCCAAAATATTAGGCACCGCAAGCCGCTGAAACCACATGTGCCGAACAGCAAAAAAAGCCGAAATCGCAAGATGGCGGCAAAAATCGTCTCGCAAAGCATTGAGTTATGAGAAATACGTTCGAAAAGCGGAAAATAGGAAAACTCACCGATGACTTGCTTGGGCGCAGCTTTTTTCAGTGTTCGCTGATGATAAGGCGGCTTCTCGGGCTCAACCATGGTGTATTAGGCGATTAGGTGATGGTAGTGTAGATGTATTTCGCGCCTCGACCTCTTCGACGCTGACGACCCTCCCGCTCTCAAGTTCTTCGGCGACTGTGGCACTGATCATCATCATAGATTGAGGATTTCGCGAACGAATGAAGTTCGCACAACATGAGATGGGCACAGGGTGGTAAGTAACACGGAAATGTAATCGTATAAGGACTCTAATTGGAATATCGTACCTTCCCACATATTGACTTTAATTTTGAATAATAATTGATTCGATGACGCCATTTGCTTGCAAATCGATCTAATCCGATTGATATGCATAGAATCTTCCTTACGAATAAATGGAAAAAATAATCGCAAATCGATATTTGCGATTTTGCTAGGTAGTGTAATGATTATCATTGTTTTCTAATATATAATTTTAATTTTAAAAAAATGACAGGCATTCGCCGTGACAACGTCTGCTGTTAGCAACCCTACGCAATCTCTCATGTTTGTGTCGGATTGTTAGATTTCGCTATTTTTTGTTGTATTTTTCATTACAATAAGAAAGTCAATTAGAATCATTGTTGGAAAGTTACTTAACCGCACGATTTCTCAGTTTTACCTAATTAGAAAACACGCACGGAGAACTTAAGCACGTGGACAAAATTCGGTATATTCAAAATATACCGCATGCTGTTGACACAATTAGTATTGTTTCTACTCGAAAGCCAGTATTGTCGCGCAAAAAACTACGCGCTGCAACTTTTTAGTCGATTTTATAAATAAATACTAACAATATCGCCTTTTCATGAATTCCCTCAAGGTACCTAGTTATTAATCCTGTTATTCATGTATATTATAATATATATTTATATAATATACATATAGAGGCCGGCTGAAACGGTTACTTGCGGATCTCGGATCCACAGACTGCGGATTAAACATCTGGGAATATTAGTCCATGCTACTTAAAACTACTATTACATTCTTTACAGATAAATCTCTTCAATAAATGAGCTTCATCATAGAATTTGTGATATTGATCCAATGAAACGTAGTAGCCTTAGCGAGAACGGTATGCATTTTATATAAAATATAGTTCACTAGGAAAGGAATACGACACGAGTCTCAAACATAACTCTTTTTTACATACAATTACCAATTTATACGTTTAAATTAGAAATTTCATAAAGATTGGTTGACGTTTGTCGAAGTAACATTTCAGGTTATTATGTTCTTGTTAGACAGGAAGATGGAATGAATTCTAAGTATATTTCTAATGAGAATTGCATGAGATATCAACGCGTACCTACCTATAATAGACATGATCCTAAATTTGCAGTACAACTACCAATATTTAGGTGCATATTAACGAAATTCATTAGATTTTTCTTCTGAAATATCGCTTTCTCCAATATCACTATATTCAGGCAAGATGAGTTTAGGTTAACCGTCATCCTTGAAGTGAGCAAATCCGTAGAGCAAAAACACAACTTTCGATAAAAAGTTGATTGCGCTGCGCCATCTAGCGGTAGGTAAAACATTGCGAATATTGTTTATTCACGCTTTAACTTACCCAACGCTTCCCAAACTTTTTAAAAAAATTAGGTTTTTGGATGTTCAAAATAATGATTTTTTTCTTATGTGTTTTTTTACATTCTTTTATCAAAACGTTTTTATTTGCTCGGTACTTGTTTACCCGTATGTAGTCAGTAAACGATGTAATCTTTGCCTACATTCTGCCCGCGATCGCTCGCAATTCGCGCGAAGGCATTGAATTCGTCCGTCGCTGATGTATAAAAATAATAATGATGTGGCTAATAATAAAAAAGTAATAATAAAATAATCTGAGCAATCGCATTGTCATCGTAAATAAAATTAGAATATACCTGCGATTATAAAAAAACACCTATGTGTCTCTCACTATTGCGCGATGGTGTCATTGAAGAGGGCGCTTTGTAGCGGTGCTTGGAAAAGCGACCTACACGCTCATCCGGTCAAAACATTTCGACGATTTCTATATTTTAAAACTGAATATTGTTTTAATATAGCTATATTTGGGATTGAATACCTAATTAGAAAAGGATATAGAGTTTTGCCATTGGTGAAGAAGGCGCTTCCTTGTATTGACATGGATTGAAATTAGAATCAAACCTTGGCATCAGTCTTAAATATTATTATTAGGTATTTGAATTGAAAACTTCGATTTTGTTTTGTGATATTGAACATTTATTTCGAAGCAAATTGGAAATTACATTTCAGTCATTGTATTGTTCATCGCTAGCTATGACGTTCTCCTATCTTTCTGGCAAGAGACAGATTCGCCGGCGGAAGAATCCACGAATTCAACCACTTTTCAATATCCTCGAAAGACTGGAAGCGCTGCTCGGAAAGGCCGTGGGCCATTGACCGGACAGATTTTAACTTTAAACAAAAAATAAATGTACATTGGATTTAATTATAGAAACAAACTTTCAACCAATTTTCAGGTGGAAGTCTATAAGTTGACTATAACACGGAAATATTATATTAAATTAAATTTTCTGCCAAAGTTGTCATACTTGCAGGGCCGGCTCGTCCATATAGACAACCTAGGCGGTCGCCTAGGGCGCAAAGTTTTGGGGGGCGCAAAATTGAAGTTTTTATTTTTCAATTTGGGAATTTAAAAACATAAACTAAATAAAAGCTTAGTACTTCTGCGCCCTACTAGCTTAGGCAGACGAATTACTAGGCAATGAAAGGTGATGGGTATTTTATTGTATTTAAGTTGTCTTAGAAAACAGGAAAGTATGTAGATATGCCCTAACGTAACACTAGTTTGGCAACCGAAGTGTAGGGTTGTAGTGCGGCGGCAACCCCGCACTTCAGAGTGACTTTTGGTCCATAGTTAAGAAAACAATAATCCAAAATCTTAGTACTATTTGTGTATTTTTTTACGTATTATACTCTTAAAATCAGAAGACTAACTGTGAGTATCTGTTTGTTATTGATAGGACTGAACATACATAATGCTATTATAAAACCTATAAACCCATATATACCTAATTTTCTAATACCAATTTAGATTTCTAATTATTAATCTATAAGTTGTCTAAACAAAAGACAAAATGCAAAGCCATTATTAGAAATACTTTTTCAACTAACATAATACATTGAGATTTGTGGATATTACATTGTAAATATATTATGTAAAATTGACATAAACTTTATTTATATATGCCAGTATAAAATCAAATTCTTTATAAAAATTATTAACAAAAACGTTTTTCCGAAGTTCCATTCCATATCATAGTTCCATACCAGCAGACCCTGCCGAAGGCACTTTAATGAGGGCGGAGACAGTTATGAAAAATACAAGAAACAATCATGTTAGATCCTTATGTTTTACCTTGAGACATTTTTAAACATATAAAGAATCGTTATGAATAAAATACTAAGAAAAAAAAAGCTTTCGTAATGCTTTTATTTTGAAAAAAATAAAATCACCGAAATATTGAAATGAAATCGTTGTCGTGCCGAATCAATGGCATGCATGTTAATCTTCTCAATTCTTACAAAATATACGTTAAAGAACTTAAAATCTACATTGAAAACCTGAAAAAAGTTAATATTACCACTAAATAAAGCTTAAAAATAAAAAATATTACTCCTTCAAACAAATATATTTTTATTACTGCATTAATGCAAATATTGTTGATATGGTTTATATTTAGTAGTACACTAACTAAATATCGATGGCTTAGAACGCAAATGTGTCAAGTGCAAATTTCTAAATTTTACAGGAGTGCTTTTTGAAAGTGTAGGTATAATAATCTCGAAACAGATGAAGAAATAATTTCAGTTAATATATTTAACCTATAGTATATGTATTTGCCTTACACTATATTATAATAATTGTATTTATTTATTAGTATTTTATGTATTAATAAAAAAAACCGACAAGAGGTGGTACTTACCACATTTTTATTTGGTAATATATTAATGTATGTAGTTACCACATTTTCATTTTTATTATATTACTAGCTGCGCCCAGCGGTTTCACCTACGTGGTGATGGAAAATTGTGATAATGATGATAGAAAACCATATATCTTTATAAATTATAGCCTATGTGTTATACTGATGTGATAAAGTTTCATCAAAATCCATTCAGTAGGTTTTGCGTGAAAGAGTAACAAACATCCAATACCTACATACATACAAACTTTCGCGTTTATAATATTAGTAGGATAGTAGGATATAATTTAAATTTCGAATGTCAATTTCTTAGATTTTTTCCTACTTACTTGACAGTTATCGTTATATTTTAGATAATTCACACTATATCTTTATAAATTATAGCCTATGTGTTATTCTGATGTGTAAGCTATATTATTGTAAAGCTTCATCAAAATCCATTCAGTAGTTTTTGCGTGAAAGAGTAACAAACATCCATACATACATACAAACTTTCGCGTTTATAATATTAGTAGGATTTATATTTTATTTTGTTCTCATCTTCCTACTTTTAGAATTTGTTCTTTACTTTAGAAAAGAGTAAATAAAACAATTAAGCATGTATAGGGTTAAGCATGCTTTGGAGAATATTGTATCAACTGATGATAACACATGTGCATTTTATGATGATTTAATTTTGATTAGAAATCAATAGTGTTAAATGATTATGCAACATTAACATTTCAAAAAACTCTGTTTGATGCACTTACCACAGTTTTTACGAAGAAGTATTCGAAGCCTTGGTTGTTAGATGCTTACCACATTAGCACAGAATGTGGAGTTCAATATATTGGATGTCATTCAGTACTTAACTCATTTTCTTAAAAAAGTCACTTAACACATTTGCGTTCTAAGCCATCGATATGTTTCTTCTTCTACATAACGATATATTTCGAAGTTTATTTTTAACCAGTTACCTTTATAACTAGTACTAATAGTAATACAATTAGTTAATAGTTACTGTAGTAATAGAAAGTTTACTTTTTTTAAACTCTTGTATTCTTTCGATTTAAAGAAGGATTGTGATATCCCTATCCCCCCCCCCCCCTTGGGGCTATGAAAAACTTGGGAAAGGTGCTCATTTCATGATTAATTTATGCTGATGATAGAGTTCGCATACGGGGTGGATAAATGATATTGCAAAATTGATAATATTGATCTTTATGATAAAATAAACAAGGAATGGTCAGCAGCGAAAATATTTGTGATACTTATATGAAAACACCACCTGAGAAAAAATATGAAGGCCATTGCTAAACTTTGATATGCCGCATGAAATCGAAGATGTTTATAGTAAAGGATTGGAATGCGGCCTAATGGGCTCTCTAGACGATCAAGCATGCTTGTCAAGCATTGCGTCACGGGCTGGGCAGGGATCGTAAACCGCAAGAAACATGCAAATATGTTTTAAAAATATTTACTAAAGATGCCTTATTTTGTAGTTTTATACCAGAGAGTCACGTCATTCATCAACCAATTACGTCTAATTAACATGACTCATAATTAAAACACAATTTTGATAAAAAATATGACCAATCTGGATGTACATCCTTTCAAATAAAAAACAAATTTTCCAAATCAGTTCATAAATAACGAAGTTCTGAGGTAACAAACTTTAATAAGGTAACGGTCAAAAGACATTTTTTAACACAAGCTTTTATGATAAAGCTTTGTCCCGAGCCAACCCTGGATGCAGCATCCAGGTCATAGTAGAACGGGATATTATAATTGAATGCGTATACAAAACTTCGTGTCTGTGCTGTTGACCGTTGAGCAATCCCCTCTTTGGAATCCAACCCTGGGCGCAGCAGCCATGTCATGGGAAAACTTAGAACGGGCTATCATAATTGAATGCGTATACAAAATTTCGGGTCTGTGCTGTTGGTCGTTGAGGAGTCCCCTCGTCGGAAGCCGATCCTGGGTGTAGAATCAGGGGGTTAATGGGCCCTTGCTGAGTTGGCCACGAAGACCCATTCTGTTCAGTGTTAGAACCTAACATCTTGCGGTGTCGACTACAACGGGCGAGCCCGTCACCACAGGACGTTTTAACGATTAGTCGTCCTGTCGCCCTGCAGTGAACGTAGAAGACTTTGGACAGTACAATTCTACGTCCAGCTACGTCACAACCCGTGAGAGTCCAACGCCTTACCGCGAGTTAGCCAGGAATAAACCCGGCGGGCTCGAGATACTCGCGCCCTCACTTCCAATTGTGACCAGATTTCTCCGGTCTCTCGATTGGTTCCGAGTTCGAGGTCGCTTGCGCGGTCCTCTCCCTTACGAAGCGGTGAAACGGTGTGCACCGAATCTATCGCGGACCAAGGCGTCCTTTGCCCGACTCTGAACCGGGATCGGATGGCCAATGGTCATTTCAAGAGCAGTCGCCGTAAGGTAGACAACCACCCCCGCTCTATAGGAAACAATACAGTTCCCAGACTCCCCCGATTGTTAGTCGGAGATCATAGTCGATTGGCTTGCGCCGCTCGGTGCGCAGACCGTCCAGGAGCGCCAGAGGTTTGATTCCCAGGGGAGACTGGTTGACCCAGTGTCCTACCCAGGCTCGCACCCCATGCGTGGAGGCCATCGGATGGCTGTTGACCCGTGAGTGTGACCGACCCTGAACACATGGGTCATCGTGGCCACCTCATCATGGGCCCATTAGCTCCCTGTTAGAACCTAACAGTCGGGGGAGTCTGGAAGCTGTACTGTTTCCTATAGAGCGGGGGTGGTTGCGGACCTTACAGCGACTGCTCTTGAAATGACCATCGGCCATCCGATCCTGGGCGAAAGCCGGGCAAAGGACGCCGTGGTCCGCGATAGATTCGGTATACACCGTTTCACCGCTTCGTAAGGGAGAGAACCGCGCAAGCGAACTCGAACTCGGAACCAATCGAGATACCGGAGAAATCTGGTCACAATTGGAAGCAAGGGCGCGAGTGTCGGCCCGCCAGGTAACATTACTGGTTATCTCGCGGTAAAGGCGTTGGTCTCTTGCGGGTTGTGGCGTAGTTAGATGGTGGACTGTTTTGTCCCAAGTCTTCTACGCTCACTCCAGGGAGATAGAACGACTAATCGTTAAAACTTCCTGTGGTGACGGGCTCGCTCGCTGTAGTGGACAACCCAAGTTGTTAGTCGGAGTGCACAGTCGATTGGCTTACGCCGCACGGTGCGCAGACCGTCCAGGAGCGCCAGAAGGTTGATTCCCGGGGGAAACTGACCATAAGGCCAGAGTCCTACCCAGGCTCGCACTTCATGCGTGGAGGCCGTCGGATGGGTGTTGACCCGTGAGTGTGACCGACCCTGAACGAATGGGTCTTCGTGGCCAACCCAGCATGGGCCCATTAACTCCCATCCCCTCTCCCCCTCCCATCCCATCCCACTCCCCCGACTCTGACTAACAGTCGGGGGAGTCTGTGGAAGCTGTACTGTTTCCTATAGAGCGGGGGTGGTTACGGACTTAGAGTATAAATAAGCAACTTATTTATACTCTAAGGTTACGGACCTTACGGTGACTGCTCTTGAAACGATCATCGGCCATCCGATCCTGGGTGAACAGCCGGGCAAAGGACGCTGTGGTCCGCGATAGATTCGGTATACACCGTTTCACCGCTTCGTAAGGGAGAGGACCGCGCAAGCGACCTCGAACTCGGAACCAATCGAGAGACCGGAGTAATCTGGTCACAATTGGAAGTAAGGGCGCGAGTGTCGGCCCTTAAGGCGTTGGTCTCTTGCGGGCTTGTGACGTAGCCAGATGGTGGACTGTTTTTGTCCCAAGTCTTCTACGTTCACTCCTGGGAGATAGAACGACTAATCGTTATAACTTCCTGTGGTGACGGGCTCGCCCGTTTTAGTCGACAACCCAAGTTGTAGAATCAGGTCATGCTCACCATAAACATGCATTGTCATCAGAACTGAACAGACATGTAAAATTTTAACTTCATAGGATAAGAGGAAGTGGTTCTAATTCAGCTCGCAACATTTGACAAACAAACATACTGACAAACATTGCAAGGTAATTAAAAGCTTGTAAAAAAATATAACCGAATTGATAAACTGCGCCTTTTTTTGAAGTCGTTTAAGAAAGGTGTAGGTATATGATCGTGTAGACTGTAGAAGATCATTGATAATTCATAGATCGAATTTGTCGCGGATCCCTGGCGCCCTTTGCCCGTCAAGCTCAATCTGGACGGAGTGGCCGACGGATCGTTTCTAAGGATAATTTACGCTCGGTCAACAGCTATCCCCCGCTCATTAGGAGACATACGTCCCGAGATACCACCGGTTATTCGCCGGACTACGAAAGCGATTATCTACGACTGCAGATTACAGCCGTAGGCAGAGCTCACGGCGGCCCTTCCAGGTTAAGTCCCTCTTTGAGAGCTACCGCGTCCGCATGTGAGCTGACCGTCAGATGAGACGACTTTAAAAATCACAAACAGGTCATCATGTTCAAGTTGTTGACTTTTGTGCATTATGTATGTGGTATCTAGTTAAAAGTATTGTAGAAATTTAATTTTCTATGAAATATTTGGACGCGGCTACTAAAAAGCTAGATCGGCCACTTCTCGGAAATTCCCCCCACTCCACTGTCGAGTGTCGAAGCGTCGTCAACACAAATTTCCTATAAATCTGGCAACGGTGTAAATCAGCGGTCGGCAACCTTTTGCTATAGCAGGGCCACATAATGTTGCCAGAGTATCAGTGCGGGCCGCACTTATTTATATAATGTTCGGTTATTTTTACGTCTTTTTAATATTTGAAATAAAACGCATATATATTCATACAATCATGTCTATTTAAATTGAATTACTATACTAACATACAAATAATAACTAGTGAGATTTTTGCAGCTGCATTTGACTTGCAAGTTTTTTAACGTCTTCTTTCATTTTAGTCGTAGACACGCGCAGTATCGCGTCTAAATGTTCATCCGTTAACCACAAAAGGGTTTTGGAATATTTCCATGTTAAGGGATATCTTTTTAAAGTCGGTGAATCGATTTACAAACTCGGTTTGTAGTTGTGTTAACGCGTCTCTCATCGTAATATTTTGCTACTCAAAATTATCTCCAGCTTCTTCCACGGCTTTCTTGCAATTAGGAAAATGGTCAAGCTTTTTTTCATCAATATGCTTGATAAACAGTTTCAGTTTAATCTCAAATGACTTTACATCTGAATACATATCGCAAATCAATTTATTTTTTCCCTGCAAGCGTTTGTTGAGCTGATTCAGTTCCATGGTCAAATCAGTCAAAAAACCAAGATCGATAATCCACTGTTTGTTAGTAAGCTCTTCCACTGGCTTTCCTTTCATCTCCATGAAGTTGCCAATTTCTTTCCCCAAATTAAAAAAAATACGTGTGGCACTCGGGGACTGTCACGGTAAAGCTATTGCATAGCATTTTTAACAACTTATGCAATTATAATTATTTATTTATTTTATTTTTTCTGATATCAGATAACTGCGCTCTATCGGAAAACGTTGAAATTATTCCGAATCATTTGCGGCTGCGGAAGCAAATGATTCGGAATAATTTAAACGTCTTTCGATAGAGCGCCCCGCACGAATTTTTTATTCAATAAAGCAAAAAAAACGAATTATTCGAAAAAAAATCATAGATAAAAGATAGATAATTAAATTATCTTTAAAATGGTGCAGGTTTCATAATAATACGCCAGATAGTATTTGCGTAGTAGTCGTTTTTGTGTTCGGTTAGACCTAATTTCACAAATTAATTACACTATGTAATATAAACAAAATCTAAAATATTCAAAGCTAAGAATATTAGGAAATTGTTCTTGTTTAACATATATTTTTTTCGAATAGTAAGCAGTACTCGTTTAGACGTAATTATCAGTTTAAAATCATTAATTTTCGTTAAGAAATTTCTTCATTCGGTCGCCGCGCTGGCCTAAGGCCCGCGATAAAAGCTATGCAATAGCTTAAAAACCGTTCCAAAACGGCACCTCGACTAAGCCACCTCACTTCACAGTAGTAAACCACGTCACCATGATCAGCTTCCAGATCTTCCAAAAACTTTTGGAACTGACGGTGTGTAAGCCCATTTCTTCTTATAAAAGTAACAATGGATGTTACAGTATCCATTATTTCTTTCCAGGATATAACCTTGGAGCACAATGCCTCTTGATGGACAATACAGTGAAAAATCGATGGCACAGTAGATCCAGAATATTTCACTTTGCTAATGATTCTCCCAACAACACCTTTGTTTTGACCGCTCATGTTCTTGCCTCCATCGGTAGTGACACTTGTTAACTTTTCCCAGCTTAATTGCAGTGAATCCAGAGCTTGTTCCAAATGGTGAAATAAATCTTCTCCCGTAGTTGTACCTTTCAAACTGCACATTTTCACAAGCTCTTCGTAAACAGTAAAGTTTTCGTCGATGCCGCGCACAAATATGAGTAGCTGTGCTGTATCCGACACGTCCGTACTTTCATCCATCGCTAAAGAGAAGCAGTCAAAAGACTGCGCCTTATCCCTGAGTTGTTCACACAAATTAGCACCCAAGTCTTCGGTACGTCGGGTGCAAGTTCTGGTAGAGAGACTAAGACTTTCAAACATTTTTTTCTGCTCTGGGCATATTTCTTCTGCGATAGCTAAGACACACTCTTTTACTAATTCACTATCGGTAAACGGACGTCCACTTTTTGCTAGAATCTCTGCTACCCTGTAGCTGGCACGAACATTCGATTCGCTGTTGTCGGCCACAACCCTAAATATGTTTTGTTGATTTTTTAATGACGATTTCAAAGTGGAAATTTTACTTTTTCGTATTTCTCCTTCAAGACAGTCAAATTTAGTTTTGTGTTCAGTGTCGTAATGTCGCTTCAGGTTATATTCCTTTACTACAGAAATACTCTTTTGACAAATCAAGCATAACGGTTTTCCATTAAACTCGATAAAAAAGTATAATTCTGTCCATAATTCGTTAAAAACTCTTTTTTCTTCTTCTAGCTTCCTTTTTCTTGAAGCCATGTTTATGTAATTATTCTGTAACAATAATGAAGAAATTTAAATTCGGTGTAAAATTAAAAATTAATTTGTTCCAGTTATAATATTAATTTGTTCCAGTTATAAATTCTAGAGAATTTATATGGCCTTTTGCTTTGGTATTTTTTCTTACGGACCTCAGGCTTGCGGGCCGCACCGAGATAAGTTCACGGGCCGCACGCGGCCCGCGGGCCGCCGGTTGCCGACCGCTGGTGTAAATGCGCGGATTTTGCACTCACACAAGCGCGCGTTGTCCGTCCGCTACCTTTTGGGCGCGAATATAAAAATGGAATGTTGTAGGTATGTACCTACTTGCTGTAATGTAACATAATAATATTAGAAATTACATTTATGGGTTATTTTTATAGGTAACGGTTATTGTTCGTTTAACAGCGCTCCCAATTTCGGAAAAATTGCATTCATCATGGCGAGTGTTAAATATTATAACTACATATTTATATACCAAATATTGCTTTGTATACAGGCTGAGTTTTAATTAACCAGCAACCTTGAAGGCGGTGAATCAGTACGAGCCAATAAGCAACTTTTAATAAAAAAATGTGCGAATATGTGTATTTTTATTTTAAATTTGAAAATTTTATGTTTTTGATGAATAGTATAAAAAGCGCTGAGCACGATGCTCTATATAGCAATAGGTAAAATATTGCTAATATTGTTTATTACCGATATTTTACTTACCGATAGATAAAGCAGCGCGCTCAAACGTCAAACTTTTATTAAACAGTCAAGTTCTTCAAATTTTGAATAAAAATCATGTAAACGATAAAATTGACAGGTCTATCTTAAAAAAAACCGAAACATTAATTTGTATCACCACCAGTGATTAGGTCGCATGTAAAAGTTTTACTAATAATAAATACAAACGGAGCTGCCATGGAATTCACCGACCGGAGTCGGGCCCATCATAATACAATTTTTTTTTTTTTACACTTCTGGGGGGTGAGCAGTGGATTCCGGACTTACGAACCGGCTGTGGTAGGTTTAGGACAGCTGTCTTGCCACATGTGAGCGTACACCTTACCACCCATTCACTCCCCCTTCGAAGCCATAGAATTTGAGATGCGCAAATCGCAGTTTTAGATAATTTTTCTAAGAAAGAGTTGATTATTTTTCTGGAAAGGCCAAGATCTTTAAAGAGGTGAAATAGAGATTTAGCTGGCAGGCCACGAGCGCCAACTTCCACCGCGTGAAGGTGAACAGTGAAGCCGTTCCGGGTTACGGCATTTGCAAGATCATGGTATTTATTTAATTTGTACTCGTGGTCTTTTGGGATATTTGATTCCCATGGAACAGTTAATTCTACAATAAGAGCCACCTTCCGAGATAGAGAGTAAAGAGTTATATCTGGACGGAGTGCTGTGCATCCGAGACTTTCAGGGAATTTATACTGCTTAGAGACCGAATCAACCTCCAGAATCCAATCTGTAGCTTTCTCGATTATTGAGAAAGGTTTTGTAGTTAAATGTTTTTTGCCTTTAGAGCCATCCCGCACAAACTGTATTGGGGGTTTGGAGGATACTGTCAAACCCTTGTTGGCACGAGCCACTGAGAGACTAATTACCTCGCGAATAACAGCGAGAACTTTGTCATGGCGGTAAGTGTACCGTTCTTGATCTAAGGCCACCTTGCAGCCAGCTAGAATGTGTCTAGCTGTGCAAGGGGTATTGCTACAGAGGGGACAAGAACTATCCTCGTCAAAGCTCCAACGAGCGAGGTTACTGGGGTCTGGAAGTGTATGCTGAAAGGCATTCAAATAAAATTTCAGCATCTCTGGCGTCCAGTCATAGAGCATTACCTTCCAGTGCATTGGAGGCGGAATGCAAAAGTCCCCAATTGTTGTCCAGTCATTCTGGCATTGAAGGCCAATAGCATGAGCCATACTCTTGCTGTCGTAATCTCCCCGCTAAAGAGACTTCTTCAAGTCCACGTCGCTCGTGGTTGTACTGCCATACCCCAGACCAGTGCCATTCTGGCTGATTCCAGTAAGGAACTTTTTGTGGAAGTCTACGCGGTTTTGTGCTAATAACACTAAATTGCCGTAAAATTTGTTCCTCAAAAAAAAATATAAAAAGATATAATATGTAATAAATAAATAAATAAATGTAAAATGCCATTCTATTATATAATCGGCAAAAAAAATCAGCACTATCATTACTCAAAACAAAACAAGCATAAGCGATTATAAATTGCTGACGCAAAAATAGTTTCATCGGCAGGTTCGGAAAGCCGTATTATTAAATTTACACGTAAAATATAGGTACCTATTATCATTCTAATAAATAATTGTTGTAAATAGGCCTTCGGAAAACACGGGCATGATGGTGGTGATACAAATTTAATGTTTTGCGGAATTTTACTGTTTATATGTTTTTTTTCAAATTCGCTCCCGAATATGTGCTCCATTTTCTCAATGTAATTATCAAAATCCTCAGGTGGAGTCACTAACAAGTTTGATGTACACACTTTAGCATTATCCCTGTACCTGAGATACCTGGACGCAAAATCGCTGCCTATGAAAATCTCCATATTTATAGTATGGAGATTTTCTACTTATCTTATTTTACTATGACACAGAGGCCGATGCCAAGCGATCGTCCGATTGGCCGACTCAAGATATAGGCCACGGCACGTGCCAGAAAAAGAAGCCGGGATTTCTGCGGATCGGTACAGTCGCGCACTCAATTACTTTGCAATTTGATAGTTTATTTTTGTGAGGTATAGAAGTGTTAGAACAAACTTTTTCTTCTTCTTAAATTGCCATCTCCTATCGGTGGTCGGCAGTCATTCTGACCACTTGGGCCCGTGATGTCACGGCGTGGAATAACTCTTCTTCTTCTTTTCAAAGTGCCATCTCCTATCGGAGCTCGGCGGTGATTATGACCACTTGAGCCCGTGATGTTACGGCGTGGAACAACTCGATGGTGCTTGGATTGAACCATTCAGCGAGGTATTGTAGCCAGTGGGTTCTTCTTCGGCCAGGTCTTCGGCGGCCTGTTATCTTTCCTTGCAGGATTAGTTGGAGAAAGTGGTATTTGCTAGCCCAAATTATGTGGCCCATGCAGTATTGTAATTTCTTTCTCTTTATGATCTTCAATAATTCCAATCCTTTGTGCATTATTTGCAACACCGTCTCATTTCTGACTATCCGTCCAAGATATTTTCAGTATTCTCCTATAAATCTACCTTCTAACCTTTTACACAAAGCCTGGGTTAGTGTCCACGCTTCTACTCCGTACAGGAAGACTTAAAATTTGTAACACCGCACCAGGCGGCATCTAGTGGAGGATTTGAGGATACGGTTGCAGAAGAGGTGGCTCATTTTGATAAACGCAACTCAACTTATTCGATGCGACGTCTGACATCCACACTATGGTCTTCTTGATAGTTCACAATATAGCCAAGGTATTTATATAAGCGAACCCTCTCCAGAGGCTTGTTCTTGACGTGGAGGGTAGCAGCTGACGATGTACTTCCGACAACCATGAACTTGGTCTTCTTGATGTTTATATTCAGACCATTTTGTGCACTGATCGACTGGACCCGATTAAACAGCCATTAATAATTATTATAACACTTATTTCTATAAATAAGTGACATTTTACCACATTATACCTACCTATTGTCTCAATGGTGATATCCCTTCCATTAAGTCCATTCCAAACAAGCTTCTTTGGCTGCTTGTAGAAGGAACCTCCACATCATCATCAGACACATTCATAGTTTCGATATGGCATCTTGTAATTTCTTTTTATTCTCAATAATTATCAACTAATTACACAAATATTATGAAAACCATGCTTCCGATGTTACCACGGAGGAGAGGAATTCAGTCATGTGGAGATATTATTAGGTTCGGTACGCTTCTGAAGTAGTATTATTTTCTTAATAGCAACATTTAAATCTTTTTTTAATTTACCTATCATGAGTTTCTATAATCTTTTTTGTAAGTTGTTTCAATTTTTGACGTGACAACGTCTTATAATTCGATGGAGCCGGCTGCACGCACGAAAAAACATGACTCATGCGGCGTTACCTCGCTCTGAGACGTTCCATGAGAGCGCGGAACGAGCGACAAAGAGGCACAATCGGCCTCCGCGTTCGGCAGCGTTCGACATCTGTCTCTCTCCTACTTGAGTGAGCGATGCGTCCGCGTGGACAGCTGCTATACAATAATACATTTACACGTTTTCGTCAAGTATGAAGTGCAGTGAAAAGTGAATGTGGTGTCAATTGTTTATAGCAACGATAATTGCGGCGATAAAGATAATGATTCTTTCGATATTAAATATATCTTCAGTGATATATTGTCGAATATTCGTGCTTTCATCATTAAAATAAATAGCATCGGTCCGCTAGTGCAGCGATTGTAGGTTATGCTATAATTGACAAAACTATAACAATATATTAACAAAAAAAATGACCTAATTGTTTTATGCGTACAAATAAATGTAACTTGATCAATTCAATTGTGATTTCCATTTACCTCCTTCTCTATATCCATACAAAATATCTATCAAACAAATAAAATTATTTTCAACTATCGTCAGTAAACCGACTTTACAGACAACCGATTTTTTTGTTATTTCTACACTCTCAGTTTTAATAAAACAATTTACATCGTAAATCATTGTTCTTGCTTGTCTATTAAGCACTTTAGCTCCCTTTGGTATCATGTTTGCCAGCAAACTAAACAACGTTAATATAAACAAAACTCGTGCGCGATGGCGTGCGCGACTGACTGTACCTTAAGAAAAAGAGAGAATTGTCGACAAGGCGGGAAGCGAACTGACCAATCACACTCGCGCGTGGGCTTCCGACCCCTTCCACCCCCCCCCCCCCGCACCGCGACAAACAGACCTACTGATGTTCAGATAATAATCGTTCACCTAAAACAGGACTGACGCAACTCAGAAAACGTGAATTTTGGGAAATCGCAAAAAACTAAATAGCAGTGAACTTTTTCCTATCTAAAACTGAGATTTTGTAAGATGTATGGCAGCTAGATTACAAGTATTAAGGTTATTGTAACTGGAGTCGTTAACTGGCTTGAATCAATATAAATATGATATATTAAAATACAGCATTTAATTTTATATTATATATTAAAGGGAGAAAATTGGCACGCGTGTCTCTAAAGACCTTATTTATTAGCATTTTAAGGGACACTTTTAGGATTGTGTCTGTCAAGAAATCAGTTTCCTGTAGAAAAAACACACTAACTCGAATTATGGCAGCCTAGAAATAAATATATAGAAACAATTGAGACACGATAGGCTTTATTACCTTATAGAATCAAATTTTTGAAAACAATTCTAGTCAAATTTTTGAAAAAATGTATGAAGACCCTAAAATCTTTGTAAATTATATGAAATGTACTAAATATTTGAAATTTATGCAATATTTTACTATTTTAATTTGATTAAAAACGCAAAAAAGTATTATTTAGAATATTTTTATTTCAAAATCAATAACAGTAAGTAATTAGGCATAGGCTAAGGAAAATTTAAAAACGTAATATTTTCAATAATTATAATTTTAGGAATATGTTATAACATTTATGAGCATGTAACTTATCTCATACCTCTTTAATTTCTAACAAGAGACTATTTTTTTAAGTTTTGTCGTTTCATATGATAATTGAACACATAAATATAATTTTGGTAATGTTAACAGTAAAAGTGCCTAGATACTACATTCGTTATAAAGAAAAAATACCTAGAAAAATTTAGATCATTACAAATTGCTGAAGAAGTCGCGATAGAAACTCGGAATCACGCCTTTATTCAAAAGTTCCCTGATGTCATTCTTCTTGTTAATCGAGGGAGGTTGTTTTTGTTCATACGCCAGAGTAGGTTTGATCCCTTGCGGACCTTAACTGTTGCATAATCTTCTTGATCAAAACTCTATTTGTACAAAAAAATTGTGGGATCTTTCTTCTCTACTTTGATTATTCTAATATTAGTTAATTTGATTGATTGATACACCTGATACATCCTTGTTGAAATTTAAACCCCATGATTCCTGAATATCCTTAAGGTTTTTGAAAGCGTCATGTGTCAATTCGTGTACACTGAATTTTGTACCCGTTTGCTTTGCATTTTTAACGGTATATATATTACTGAGCTGGTATATATATATGCCATTTTAGTCAACTCGGTCATTGTGAAGTTATAGGAATTAAGTTTGGACTTGTAATAGAACGCAGAAGTTTCTCCTTTAGGTCTCTGAAGCACTGCTTGCAGGTCATAGATCACCACTCTGTTACTCTCCATGGAAATATTTTCACTGTCAGTCTGTTTTTCCAGTCGGCATAAATCCTTTTCTTTTATATGCGCATCGTATCGTTCTTTTAAACCTTCTTTGTCATCAACGGCATTTTTATACGCGACGCATAGATCACATTGATCTTTTTTTAGAAAAAAAAACCCAATGTTAAATTGAGTGTTGAAGATTTTAAGAAACCTTAAAAGCATTTAATCACCTAAAAAAATAAATGTAATTAAATAATTGATAATTTTTTTAAAGAATGACAGACACTTTTGCATATACAAGAGAAATGTTGTTATTATTTCAAATCAAAACAAACACTTTCTTAAATGTAACAAAAAATGGGAATAAACTTGAATTCTATATGATTAAGAAACCAAAAGTGTCTAAATTCTAGTGCAAGCAATGGGTCAATGTGAGGACGAGACAGCGAGTTTGCTAAATGTTTCACATAACACATGAAAAATTTAAAACGAAACTGTTTCTTTTTAAATTATAACACTTTTTTTTACCAAATTTGACTTGAAGTCAGCTGACGCAACACTGAAACATGGCTGACTCGCTTTCGTTCAATCGCTCATTTCGTTCGGTGCCAGAGAGACGCGCATATTCATATTATTGCCTACGAGTGAGATAGGAACAAGTTTGATGTGTCTACGGATAGAGCGCGTTACCAGTATAAAAACTGCATAACTAGTTAAAAAATTGAAAATTTTGAGTTAAGTCAGTCTCGTTTTAGGTGAGCGATAAATAAAACAGTGCAGGGACCTATAGATGACGTAACATGTCACCTGCAACTTTGCGGCGTTGTCAAATGTACACTTGTGTCACGGCGCCCAAACGGCGCCAGTAATTTGTCACCATCGTTCATCGACGGCTGGGTTCCGCGTGCTGTGGACTGTGTGTTGCGTGACCCATTGTTTTTGTTTTGCGTTACGCGCGCGACTGATAACGCGACATTTCGCGCCCATTTTCATGATTTTCAAGTTTAAATGCGTGTTCGGTGAGGCATGACCAGTGCGCTGAAGAATGAGAAGAATGAAGAAGACCAGTCCGCGTTCGATGCACGAAGATAGTCCGACTCGCGCGAGGTCTTCGTCTCAAAAGAGAAATGAAGATTCCGCTAAATTGATCAAATTCTTCGACGAGGGGATCGTCGGTAAAGGTTCGTAAAACAAAACTAATGGTATTATTGCAGTATAGGAACCTCTTCTAGATTGTTGATTTTTTAACGTCACCATACTGTATTGACCACGCTGATTCCGAATCTGAATAAGCGAGATATAGGCATTCAAAAAAGCGCCAATACCCATTCATTTGGTTGGTTAGGTTTTTTTTTAATTTTTAATAATACATAAACACCTATTTGGCGGTAGGTGAGATTAGTTTTTTTAAAACAACCTTAAAAACTGAGTTTAAAACATTTTTTTTTTTTTTTGTAAATTTGGTCTTGAAATTTTACGCGTCCGAGGCGTAAAATTGTAATGTCTTTCACATTACAATGATCGAATCTAGTAGTATTTCTTTATTTTTTCGATTTCTGAGAAAGGTTCGTATACTGCAATAGTTCCCGTTTGGCACATCTATGCCTATATTATTCTCTCTTGTTTATTGAGTACGACAAAAGATAATTGCAGTTTCGGGAATCAGCGTGCAGCATGGTGAAAATAGTCAAATGATGTTAAAAAAAACAAAAATGTAGAACTGGTAGCAATACCTAATAAATACCGAATAGTTTATAAAAACTAACAACTCCATTCCATGTAAAAGAGGAAAATGATATTTTAAAATTCAATCAATTATCTTATATAATTCAATATATTTTCACATTTTGTACTTGTATCATCAGCCACAATGAGCTGTCCCACCAGCCACAATGACCTGTCCCACCACTCACAATTATAAATATTTATTTTGTTGGGTCTACGAACGTTAGCAATCTATTTTTTTAAGAAAACAAAAGCATAGAGTATATATTTTACAACATAGAAACAGCTATAAATAGGATAAAGACGAATTTACCGCGTGAATTTAGTAGAACCTGTCGTTTCGGCGCTGTTGCAAGAGACGTTGTCCAGGGTAGATAGGGTAGATGTCCAGGGTAACAGTCTACCCTGGTCAACGATGCATGCAACAGCGCCGAAACATCGTGTTCTACTAAATTCACGCGGTAAATTCGTTTTTATGCTATTAAAAACAAAAAGAAATGTTACCATAACAAAATACAGGGGGATATACCGCACCGAGTTCAATTTTTGTCTTATAAATCGTTATTGTGATATTTAAAACTAAATATGACTTTCGCAACACTTTTGAATTTTGTTCTTATTTTGACAGTCAACGTAACGACATTTCGTCTGTCGTTTTCGGCGGATTGCATGCCTTGAATAAACTTCGTTCCAAAAAATATATTTATTTCTACCACTATGACCAACCCTTGACTCATAAAAAGGTTTAAAACGAATTTACCGCGTGAATTTTGTAGCACCCGACGTTTCGGTGACGTTGCAGTCGCCGTTGTCTAAGGTAGATTGAAAGAGCCAGAGTATGTACCACCATTACTATGTACCTACCACCTTAGGTACATAGCGTACATTCTGTAACATAGCGACATCGTTCGCTGACTACATACAGGTAAATAAGTACCGAGCAAATAAAAAGTTTTGATAAAAAAATGTTAAAAAAAATACATAAGAAAAAAAATACGTGTGGCACTCGGGGACTGCCGCGGTAAAGCTATTGCATAGCATTTTTAACAACTTATGCAATTATAATTATTTATTTATTTTATTTTTTCTGATATCAGATAACTGCGCTCTATCGGAAAATGTTTAAATTATTCCGAATCATTTGCGGCTGCGGTAGCAAATGATTCGGAATAATTTAAACGTCTTCCGATAGAGCGCCGCGCACGAATTTTTTATTCGATAAAGCAAAAAAAACGGATTATTCGAAAAAATTCGTAGATAGAAAGATAGACAATTAAATTATCTTTAAAATGGTGCAGGTTTCATAATAATACGCCAGATAGTATTTGCGTAGTAGTCGTTTTTGTGTTCGGTTAGACCTAATTTCACAAATTAATTACACTATGTAATGTAAAGAAAATCTAAAATATTCAAAGCTAAGAATATTAGGAAAATGTTCTTGTTTAACATATATTTTTTTCAAATCGTAAGCAGTACTCGTTTAGACGTTATTATCAGTTTAAAATCATTAATTTTCGTTAAGAAATTTCTTTATTCGGTCGCCGCGCTGGCCTAGGGCCCGCGATAAAAGCTATGCAATAGCTTAAAAATCTTTTTTTTGAACATCTAAAAACCTAACTTTTAACTTTTAAAAACGAAAAAAGTTTGGGAAGCGTTGGGTGAGTTGAAGCGTGAATAAACAATATTCGCGAAATTTTACCTACCACTAGATGGCGCAGCGCAATCAACGCCTATTATACTATAAAAAAAGTATTTTAACAATTTCATTATTTTTCCAGTATTTTTTTATCGAATGTTGTGTTTTGCTCTACCGATTTGCCCACTTCAAGGATGCCGGTTAACAAACTCATCGCGCCTGAATATAGTGATATTGGAGAAAGCGATATTTCATAAGAAAAAAAAATACCGAATTTCGTTAATATGCACCCAAATATTGGTAGTTGTACTGCAAATTTAGGAGCATGTCTATTATAGGTACGCGTTGATATCTCATGCAAATCTCATTAGAAAGCTACTTAGAAATCATTCCATCTTCTTGTCTAACAAGAACATAATAACATGAAACGTTACTTCGTCAAACGTCAACCAATGTTTATGAAATTTCTAATTTAAACTTATAAGTTGGTAATTGTATGTAAAAAAGAGGTATTTTTGAGACTCGTGTCCTATTCCTTTCCCAGTGAACTGCATTTTATATAAAATGCATACCGTTCTCGCTAAGGCTAGTACGTTTCATTGGATCAAGACCACAAATTAGGTGATGAAGCTCATTTATTGAAGAGATTATACTGTAAAGAATGTAATAGTACTTTTAAGTAGCATGGACTAATATTCCCAGATGATCAATCCGCGGTCTGTGGATGCGAGATCCGCGCGTAACCGTTTCGGCCGGCCTCTATATGTATATTATATAAATATATATTATAATATAGATGACTAACAAGGTTAATAACTAGATATCAAGAGGGAATTCATGAAAAGGCGATATTGTTAGTATTTATTTATAAAATCGACTAAAAAGTTGCAGCGCGCAGTTTTTTGCGCGCAAATACTGGCTTTCTAGGGGTTAATTAAACAATAGTAATTGTGTCAACAGCATGCGGTATATTTTGAATATACCGAATTTTGTCCACGTGCTTAAATTCTCCATGCGTGTTTTCTACTTCAAACTGAGAAATCGAACGGTTAAGTAACTTTCCAACACTGATTCTAATTGACTTTCTTATTGTAATGAAAAATACAACAAAAAATAGCGAAATCTAACAATCCGATACAAACATGAGAGATTGCGTAGGGTTGCTAACAGCAGACGTTGTCACGGCGAATGCCTGGCCGGAATAGGCAGTACCAACGTTCCAATAGTTAGATGATTGACATTCATAAATATTAGAAGACTAGCGGAACCCGACGAACTTCGTCTCGCCACGAATTTGTTCGTTTGGCAGCAGATGACGTTAACTTAGGTAATTTTCATTGACAGTTGTTTCACATTATTACATAGGTATTTAAAGATTGTTTATTTTTTGTCTTCCAAAAGAGCAGTTTCATCAATTGGCACTTGTGGATTCGTTGTGCTCGTTGTGTTCGAAATGGAAGAGAAAAGTGTGTAAACAGTACGATTTTGTTTGACTCTCCATTGATTTCTTCTCTTTTTTTTCAGATTTGGGCATAAAATTGTCGCGAATAATATTTGTCGCACCAAATGAAGTCATTTGGAAACAGTTATTGTAATATTGTATGTACGGCAGAAAATGCCTAGAATCTGGTGCATTTCCAGACACCAACGATCCTAATTTCTCTGGTGGTCACACTAATGGCGTTAATCTCATTTTACCTCCTGCGCAACACAAACCGAGTGGTTCGTGGCGGTACTTAAAGGCATTGCAATATTGGCACAAATGGTCCATTTTTCCAATTTCCATGCATTCATAATCGCCAGATTATAATAGAATGCCTCTCTGTATGTGTTTTGTCTCATATTCAATCGTCTTCGCACTGCAACATTACGGATCCGTGCCGCTTCATTCAATTCTTGGCGATGCTCATCGCTTTCAGTTGGTCGAACCTCTCTTTGTCGTCTCGCTCGAGCGGTCACCTTGCTGAGATTGGAGCGTCTGGGCAAGGGCATAACTGTGAAAAATGATTGCAAAACCTGGAAAAACATTCACGAATTACACAAATTCACTTAATTCAGTTGATTTACCTTCAGAATCACGAAAACACGAAAACGCTATGAAAAATTCGTTAAATTCAACTTAACTGTCAAATGTCAGTTTTCACGCCGTGCCGCCATCTTGATTTTCGAATTTTCGTATTTTTATTCTTGTCAAACCGCGCCATCTATTGGCCGAACTCGGTACTAAAATAATTTTTGGTTTTTCTCATTTTTCTCACTTTTCCGAGAGATTTTCCGATTTTTTTATATCCTATAGCAACACCGAAATGATTACGAACAAAACAAAAAAAGAATCTTTCAAATCGGGCCAGGCGCTCGTGAGTTATTAGGTAACATACATAAAACCCGACTCATTTTTATTATATAGATAATGGAAATTCTGAACAAGCCTACATATATATGTTTTAAATTAAAATTATATATTAAAAAACAATGAAAATCATTACACTACCTAGCAAAATCGCAAATATCGATTTGCGATGATTTTTTTCCATGTATTCATAAGGAAGATTATATGCATATCAATCGGATTAGATCGATTTGCAAGCAAATGGCGTCATCGAATCAATTATTATTCAAAATTAAAGGGAAGGTACGATATTCCAATTAGAGTCGTTATACGATTACATTTTATATGCATATCAATCGGATTAGATCGATTTGCAAGCAAATGGCGTCATCGAATCAATTATTATTCAAAATTAAAGTCAATTAAATGGGAAGGTACGATATTCCAATTAGAGTCGTTATACGATTACATTTCCGTGTTTTGAACCACCCTATGCCCACCCTTGTTCGTACGAACTTCATATCTATCGGCGATACGAATTTCTATGATTAGTGCCCAGTGCCACAGTTGTCGAAGAGCTTGAGGGCGGGAACCCTGTCAATGGCGAAAAGGCCGCGGAGTGAAATAACATCCACGCTACCACACCTAATCATGACTGAACCCGAGAAGCAATTCATCGGTAAGTTTTCCTATTTTCCGCTTTAGCGAACGTCTAAAACAATGTTTTGCGAGACGATTTTGCCGCCATCTTGCGACTCTGGCTTTTTTTGGTTTTTGCCGATGCACGCGACTCGCTATGAATAGGTATAACCATTGATTTTATAGTGTAATAGATAACGCCATTCCATACTGCAAAATGGAAGTCGCAATTTAATACAAAAAACGGCAGGTAGATGGCCATCGTAGTATTCAAACTCGATTTAATGCGCTTCCATTTTCAATAAACCAATATTTGGCCGATAGATGGCGTTCAAACATATTATCGGACGCGTCCATAAGCCGCCGCGGCTTACGAACGTGTGCACAGTCGTCCGCGACTGACGTTAGTCAGTATCGTTTGCACAATAACAGATATTTTGGAAAAGTAATGAAACTACACGCTATTCATTTAGAACTAAAAATCTCTATATAATTATTGATTATATTAACCCCGATATACCATGACAATATGCATCTACTAACATTGAACTATATATACAAACAAAAGATATATATCATGGAAAACTAGATATACTAACATGGAAAATCCAATACTTAACGCCGACTTCACTTTTTAACATAGATAGGTACTGATACATTAATTTCGACAAAATAGTATCGATATATAACAAAAACCGAAACGTTATAATTATTAATGTACGACTTATTGAAACAAAGAAACGTTGAAACTATACTTTTCCTTTATCGAATAAACGCATTATTGATTAATTTTTATAGCATTTATTAGCTATACTGGCTATTTTATTGTTTTTGTACTCGAACGTAGGTGATACCATTACGTTTCGTTGCGTTTGGGCGATAATATAGCAGACGTATCACGTACGTTCGTATGGGTAGGACGGTAAAAGCTCATCCTGTAAAATAAATGGTTATACCAATAATTTAATCTCTGACAATGTGGCCGTTGATGTAATGGTTTTTGTAATTAGAAAGATTCCACATAAAAACATAATTTTCATGCTTAAAATGTAACTTCTTAGAAAGTCGTAGGTGCACGAAATTGCGTTTGCAAAAGCATTTTTTTTTAAAAAACACTGCTTCACATTTCAAAATTATGGAAGGAGATCACTTTAAAAATGGCGTATGTGTAAGGGTTTTCATTTTTTTATTGTATTTTAAGATTGTGGCCGTTTTAATAGTCTCTTTTCTTTGGCCGCGACCTTTACTCGTCTCAGAATTACGAATATATAATAACTAGCTGACCCGTGCCCACTTCGTTGAGCGGTAAAAATTTTTACTTGTGATGAAATTATGAGTGTGGTTCGGTTAGTACTGAGTGCTATGATTTATTTCCTGACTGCCAAAAGAAGGGTTATATTTTTACTGCATATGTATGTATGTATTTGCATGCCAATTTGAATCTATTACCGTTATTTGTGAGTGTCTTCTTGTGAGTGTCTTATTTGTGAGTGTCTTATCTCTTTAACCGTTTATGCAGTAAAAGGGAAATTATATGCAGTAAAAGGGAAAAGTCTTTTGTCACTCGAGACGATAAACTTACTTATTTTAATATGAATTCATAATTGTTGATAATATGACCAATAAACATGACCTAACGATTAACATTATTTTTTAAATATAAAAAAACTACTTTTTGTGACTTAAATACAAAATTTAGACATATGATTTCCCTTACTTTTTTGTAGGCATTACTAAGATCTACAACTTTTCTCTAGAACTCAATCATATATCTCTCATCGTTAAAAAAGCTTTTTATTATTATTATAAAACTACAAAATTAGGCATTTTTGGTATATTTCCTGCGGTTCAAGATCCCTTCCCAGCCCGCGACGCGATGCTTGACAAGCATGCTTGATCGTCTTAGAGAGCCCTTAAATGGTAATGAAATGTGCTGCTATTCATTCAAATCTTGCAAAATTAGTGCCAGATCTTGGTACTTCGAGATTTCTGTATACCGAGATTGCATTTTCTAATCAGGACAAAGAGTTGAGTGCTCATTTAGAGTGTAAATATTTACGATATTAGGGGCTCTAGACGTGCTTGACAAGCAATTTTGACTGTCTAGAAACAAAGCTTGATGGCTTGATGAAAAATTATATTTTTGCAACGCAAGTCTTGTCTAGTGGTCTCGAACATTCCGTACCTTCGGTATTTCTGCCGGTCTGTCCTACCGAAATGCAACGATTTCTCCACAATTTCTGAGAATAGGTGCAAGGAATTTTAGGAATAGATTTAAGATTTTCAGCTCCGATGCTCGACTGGAGTTTACTCTTTAATTAATTGATCGATTGATTAATCGATTGATCTATTTATCGATTGATCTATTTATCGATTGATTATCCCGATACTCTATTTATCGATTGATTATCCCAATACACTAAATGATTAGTTTTCAAGGCAGTTTCACTTAATATTCTACGACTGTATTGAATCGTTTGGGTGAGACGATACAATCGAAATCTGAAAAACTAATACTGGAAAACTATTTTTGATATTAGCACCTCAAACCGAATTCGGACAAATCTGCGTCAAATCATTTTACACCCTTACAATAACGAAGCGAACAGGAAATAAATCTGACCATGTGCAATAAATCAATTAATGATGCCTCTCCTAGATACCTTGGTGTAAAGCTAGACTGCGGTCTAACTTTTAAAGCTCACTTAAGCTGGGCATTGACGGTCAATTTTTCGCATCAGTTGAACTGGAGTGCATCCAAAATTTGATCGTGAATGTCGAATCATCACTCCAGAGTTTTAACTGACGACGCGCCACGAAATTTTTCCATGGCTACCATAATCCAACCGGCGCATCGTGGGCGCGTCGCGCCAAACCCCAGACTTAATAGGGACTTCAGACGGTCGTGTGCCTTATGACTTTTTCAACTGTGGTTTATGCAAAAACACCAATAGAGGAATTATTCTATCACTCTATAGTTTGTGACTAGTTTCCTTTTTTTTATAAAGGCGTTGGAAGTGTCACTCGCCTGCCAGATCAAACTGCCTTCATCATTCAATTTACTATAAATAAAACATGTTTTTTTTTATTAAACGATTTATTGTTGCCGTTGCATATGCAAACGTTTGTTGAAGTTTATAAAAAGTCTCTCCTCTAACTGACATACCAAATCAAATTATTGTTAACAAAGTCGTGATATTGCATATATCCGAAAAAAAAACAGCTACCCTAAATAAGAAACGACGTTGATTATCAACATATAAATTAAACTAGTGGTGTTATAATGTTTATAAACATTCCATGTCCTAACTTACCACAGAACTCTATGTAATTCTGGTACTATGATGAATCGATGACAGATATTTATTTATTTATTTATTTATTTGCAGCTGTTATAGAAAACATATACAAAAAAAAAACAAGAACACACAGATTAAAAATTAAAACTATAAATAGACAAAGACTATGAAATAAAGCTACAAACGCTGCAAATTAGGGGTATCCTCAGGATATCTCTTATCCTGGTTTTCAGGACACACCTATTAATATAGATGTACAATTAACACGTTGAATGCCATGAGGGCCAACATGTCATTGTGTCCGACAGCATACTTTCTCCCGGGGCAGCACCAATAAATCTAGAATCGTCCAAAAATCGTTAAGGTAATTATGACAAAATAAAAACCGTAAATAATTTAAAAATAATGGGTGACTTACGGAAACAGCGATTTATTCATTATTTTCTGAGATGTCAAATGGCAGACACCAGTGTCTGCCTCGGCCTGTGAGAGTGTGCTTTCGTATATCCTTTTTTGTACCAAGTGGTCAGGTTGTACTGTGGGGCCGCGCCGATCGAGCTAGCGCTCGCAAAGGATAGCTCCTTTGGCCGCCTACAGGCTTCTGAAGTGATCGAGGTAATGCGGAGACATGGTGTCCGACGCGGCCCCCTGGACCTGATATACTGGCAGTCACAAGGTGTCCGCCGCGCCCCACTGGGCTAAACATGGTTTTTAGTTTGGCGTTCAACGTGTTTAGAGTTTAGATAGGTGTAATGATGTAATGTAATGTAAATACTGTAAAAATAAGTATAATTATTAATTCTGAAGGACATAGAAGTTATAAAAGTATAAAAGGAGTCAGCAGTTAGACTTATTTTCTCCTAAGCGGCTAGTGGCAGGTGTATTTATATACGAGTCGTGGCCGCGTCAATGGGTATAGTATATATGACATATTTGAATAAATAGGAATCGCACTTATTTCTTATCTGAATAAATAGGAGCTTTTATAACATTAGATGGTATACTGGGTTCGTTCAAATGTGTAGCATTAAACTTCCGATGTCGAAAGTTGTTTAAATGCAAATAATTTGGAAATAAAAAGTAACTGAGCGACAATCGGACAAATCGTAGACGCCACCTCGTCCACAATATGTTACCGTACGCACTGCTGGCCGTTTATTAACGAATTTCAAATTATATTTAATAGGTACTCGATTGTTAACTTATCAGCATAGACGATTGCAGAGAATCCCACTGAAATTTTGACTACAGCCTAAAATGGGATGCAGTGAAACGGCAACTTGTTTTCTGAAATAAACCGTTTTTCGACATTTATATGGCACATATAATTTGGAAAGCTGTTCCGAGCTCAAGCGTCGAGTTTGGTCACTATTAAAACGTTGAAAGCGTTTGAAACATCGGTTGTGAAGCGTTAATCTATCTATGCGGCGTAACTTGTCTGCTAACACAACCAACAAAAGTTATATATATTTTAACAAATAAAACCCACGCAAAAGAACTATAACTGTTGAATACGATAGGATAAAAGCTCAAAATAACAGTAAGCTAAAAATAAACAACAAAAACAAACGGCAGTGACGCATCGCACTTTGAAACATTTTGACAGCTGCGAAATTAGAGGCCGACCAAAATTACTTTAACTTTATCGGAATCTTAACGGAGATATTTCAATTTCTGCCAAATTTAGTTAATGGGCAAATGAAAAAATAATATTTTGACATTTTATTTGCTTTCAGCGCTGCTATGTTATATAAAATACCAAAATTGAAGTTACATGTGTTTATGAGATCAAATGATGTTTCAATACTATACAATACAATGCAATACAATCACCTACTCCAGTAGATAGGCATTCCTACACTTGGATGCGTCACAAAATTAAATGCTTAAAATTTAATTATTAATAACATAACTATTATGATAGTTGTCATGGCTGTAATATTATATTCAATATTACCTACTTACAAGTAAACATAATATACTAATGTCATTAAATAGTAAGAGAGAATAATATATTAAAATAGAAATGCAAATTCTATGTAGAATAATCAACGTAAAATAATTTTATTGTCAATCCAGCAATATGCCTTTGTATTTTTTAAACATATATAGATGTATACTAAATTATATGAGAAATTAGAATGTCAGCTATCATAATTCCGTTATGTTTAAAATTTTACAAATTTTGCTAATTATCAACATGGAAAATAAACTCGGAATTTTCAAACTTCCTTATAAAGGGTATAAAGGTATCATTAAGGGTATAAAGGTTACCCCCATAAGGGTTTCCTGTATAAATTTGGAAAAATAAGGGTTTCCTGTATAAATTTTGAAATCCTGTATAAATTTTGAAAAATTGTTACTAATAACAAAATCTAATCAAATTACCAGGGAAAATTTCAATAATAATTTCAGGGAAGGACCCAAGTGACATTAACATGCTAAATAAAAATATCGTCATAACCGAATCCTGATCCTAAGCATTCACTTAATGCAGGCGAAACACTAAAATGACTAATCAATATATCCCAGTTTTAACTTAAATATGATAATAAACATGTAAGCCCCTAATTTTGTGAGTAGACATTATGTCTTGATAATTCATATGACATTAAAAACAGAAACAAACCAGTGACATTAAAAATAGAAAAAAACACCAATTTTACTGGTATACAAAATTATCAGTTTTACAAGTTTTTAAATCTCTAAAATTATAAGCATTGCCGTACTACAAGCGTTATATCATATATTTCAGAAGTTTGTATCTATGTGCACAAAATGTGCGCATATAATAAACATAATTAACAAAACAATAGGCAAAGGATGCTTGTACAATTACTAAAGTTAGTCTATTTAAGCACACACACATACATAAGCGTTTTTACTGCACGGGCATTTTTTAGAGGATGAATCAGAACAACGAAGTAAGCAACTTTTCATTTTTTTTTTCATTTAAAAATTTTAGGAAAAGTTGACTGGTAAATAAAGGTTTGAGAAGCGTTCGAGCGCGATGCGCCATCTAGCGGCAGGTAATATAGCGTATATAAATAATATTAGCGACATTTTACCTACCGCTAGATAGCGCTTCGTGATCACAGCTTTTCATTATTTAAAAAAATGTTTTTTAGTTTTTTCGACATTTTTAATCAAAAGTTGCTTATTTCGTTGTACTGAGTCACATACTTAAAAATGCCGATCCAGTAAAAACATCCCATATAAGAGGAGAACTTTGTGATCGATAAATTACTGGATATTTTTTTATAAAATCAAATACCTAGAAAACGATAGCAAGATATTTTAATTGATAAATGTTTTGTTCAGTACATGATTTTTACAAGACGCCCAGTGAGAAGGCATGTACTTAAATACATTTTTAATAAATATACAGTCGAAGTAATAAAACGAACAGTTCACGCACCAATTTCGAACAGAGAAGATAGTAGAACTTTACCGGTCTTACCCTTATTCGTGAAATCGAACAGATTCTGGATCACAACGCATCACGTCGCAGTGGCGCCTCTTTTTGTATAATCGACAACTGCTCTAGGCGTTTTTCGCCATCTCCCTTGGCCGCAGCTGCTCCCGCTGCCATACATCACTCCTCCCTCACAACATCGTGTTTATAATAATCTCTTCTATCGCTCGGATTATCGTTTATTTTTACGTAATTGCTGATCTAGGCGTTCGATTAGCTATCTTCGTTTTCGTTCTGGAAATTTGTTTTTAATAAGTACCTAATGATACTAATGCTAACATTATTTACTAACCAAAACATTATAAAAGAATTATGTTGACCGAAATAAAAACACTATTAAAATGTCGGTTTTGTACTTTCGATCGGCCTCTATTGGTGGAATGAAGGCCTCCATAGAACATAGAGCGACCATAAACAGATTTCTAAATGCAGTTCACCCATGACGTCATTTGACGTGTATACGGTTGAACTTCATTCCTTTGAGATTAACCCCCGTGCGCCAAACTGACCGTGAGTGCGCAATCTGCAATCCAACACGTCAGTTCGCTCGCAGCGCCCGCGATGATTGCGCGTGCTGTGTTTTTGTTTTTATCTTGGCGGCGTCGTCGTCGTCCTTCTGGACGTATCATAATGATAGAATTCATCGAAAAATATGGAAAGTAACGGACAGAAATTATAAAAATAAACATTATCGACAAAAAGCTGCATAAGATTTTATTTAGATAGAATATTCGAATTTTATTTAGATATTATTTATAAAATCGAATTAGATATTATAGAAGTCAGATTTCATTCCCGATGCTAAGAAACGAAGAGTGGCAGTCAATCTCACAGGAGGGTTTATAAGCTTGTCTCATATTAGTATCTTGTTTAGCAATATATAGAGTTACAAGTTGTAGAAGCTTGAAATATGTCGCTTCGTCCATTCTTAAATAGTTTCGCCAGTCACTCGGTTCTCATTTAACTCAGAATCCTTTTTTAGCCATTATTTCATCATTTGCTGTCCTTTTTGTTTTCTGGTGAGTATACGGCAACAAACAGTAGCCACATCTTCGGAATCAGAATCCATTTTTATTTCGTGGTTGTCCGCAAAGAGAACACGTTCTTTATCCGGCCGGTCGAAAACTGAAGAGCCGGAGTGACGCCAGTGAGTGGGGAAATCTAGTTGGCATAAAACCATTTGGAGTGATGCCACAGTTTTACGTCTAGACTGACGCGAAAAACTGACCGTCAATGCCCAGCTTTAGAGGCAGCCTCTAGCGAATAAAACAGAGGAACGATATAATTTCTAAGTTGGCATAAACAAGCTGGTGCTAAACAACTAGTGTCTTGGCCAAACCTAAGTGTCCAAACTCAGGTAAACGATCTTACATGATAGACCAGGTAGTGGTCTACCTGGTCTACCACAGGTCATAGCCTTTGTGCAGCAACCATAACAAAATGGGGCTTTGCAGCAAATCCTGGATGGGTTTACGGAGATAGCCAGCAGACAATGAGTCACATCACACAATGTCCAATGTTACTGGGTGTTAAATTATTTAGCGAAATTTAGGTAACGGGTTCATTACTGTTTTATTAGGTGTCAAAGCGGTTCAAAAAAGTGTGCAGAAGGATCCGGAAAGATTAGACGGAAAGTCAAAAATAATTGATCCAGTTTCATCAAGTTGCCAGCCTAGCTGTGAAGATGATGATGGACTTCAAAGCACTTGCTTCGATGAAACATTTGAGTCCATTGGTATGTATTTACTGTATTATTATACTATGTGTCTGACCCTATGGCCGCCTTGTTTGGAAACAACAAGAAAACAATTTCACCAAGATTTAACAGTCCCATCTGGATGCACTAATATACGGCAACAAACAGTAGCCACAGTAACGAGTAATATTTCATCTTGGGAATCAGAATCCATTTTTATTTCGTGGACGTCCGCAAAGAGAACACGTTCTTTATGCGGCCGGTCGAAAACTGAAGAGCCGGAGTGACGCCAGTGAGTGGGGAAATCTAGTTGGCATAAAACCATTTGGAGTGATGCCACAGTTTTACGTCTAGACTGACGCGAAAAACTGACCGTCAATGCCCAGCTTTAGAGGCAGCCTCTAGCGAATAAAACAGAGGAACGATATAATTTCTAAGTTGGCATAAACAAGCTGGTGCTAAACAACTAGTGTCTTGGCCAAACCTAAGTGTCCAAACTCAGGTAACGATCTTACATGATAGACCAGGTAGTGGTCTACCTGGTCTACCACAGGTCATAGCCTTTGTGCAGCAACCATAACAAAATGGGGCTTTGCAGCAAATCCTGGATGGGTTTACGGAGATAGCCAGCAGACAATGAGTCACATCACACAATGTCCAATGTTACTGGGTGTTAAATTATTTAGCGAAATTTAGGTAACGGGTTCATTACTGTTTTATTAGGTGTCAAAGCGGTTCAAAAAAGTGTGCAGAAGGATCCGGAAAGATTAGACGGAAAGTCAAAAATAATTGATCCAGTTTCATCAAGTTGCCAGCCTAGCTGTGAAGATGATGATGGACTTCAAAGCACTTGCTTCGATGAAACATTTGAGTCCATTGGTATGTATTTACTGTATTATTATACTATGTGTCTGACCCTATGGCCGCCTTGTTTGGAAACAACAAGAAAACAATTTCACCAAGATTTAACAGTCCCATCTGCATGCACTAATGACAGCTAATTTGAAACCCGGCTGTCCCTAGCCAAAACAGCTGACCCCTCCACTCTTCAGATCCAAACATAATTTTGGGATAGCTCTACAACAGCACTCTGCTCTATGTCAATTTCAGAATAATCAAAACCTCGATTCTGTTCAATTCTAAGTATGTCGAAGCGCGAGGTTATTAGCCTCTGTGGCTATTGTCAGCGAGGGTTTGACAACACCCTCCGAACTGTCCTCGCTGTTATTTGCGAGGTAATTAGCCTCTCAGTGACTCGTGCCAACAAGGGTTTGACAGTATCCTCCTAACCCCCAATACAGTTTGTGCGGGATGGCTCAAAAGAAAATTCCAAAACCAGACATACCATTCCAAAACCATTCCCAATAATCGAGATTGGATTCTGGAGGTCGATTCGGCCTCTAAGCGGTGTAATTTTCCTGAAAGTCCTTAATGCACAGCTCTTCGTCTAGATTTGTAAATGTAAAATTTGCAGTTCCATGGGAGTCAAATATCTCCAAAGACCATGATTACAAACTAAATAAAAGCCATGATCTTGCAAATGCTATCATCCCAAACGGCTTCTCTCTTCACCTTCATGCGCTAAAAGTTGGCTCTCGTGGCCGGCCTGCCAGCCAAGTCCCTGTTTTATTTATTGAAAGATCTTGTTTTCTATTGAAAGATCTTGAATGTTGATCTTAAAAAAATAAAAAAATCTAGAACTGTGTTTTCCATATCCCCAATTTTATGGCTTCGAAGGGGTAGTAAGGTATATGCTTGCATGCGGCAAGATAGCTGTCCTAAGCCTACCACAGCCAATCATTAGTCTACCGTTCTTGGGGTATCGTCTGGCAGAACCGCTCGGATCAGCCGGTCTACTAATTGTTTAGCGAAATACGCACTTTCGTGGACTGCATAAGAGCGTAATTTATGTAAAGGCGTGCTGCCGTTCGCCGCGAGGCTGTGTGCGCAGACGAGAGTTCGCTATATCTGAACCGAAATTAGTCTGTTTTCCCCATTAATTTCGTAATGCGGTTGATTATCGCAGCGATACGAAGTATATCGAACCGTGTATATGTAAAGATCCCGGTAAATTTATTTCGTAATTTTTACTGCACTGAGAGAGCTAAAAATCGTATTTTTCTATTAATATTGCTTACAACGCCATCTATTATCAGAATAGTTTCGTCGGACCGCAACGAATCACCTTAATGCAGTAAATTGATCTGCATATCAATGGCTAAGATCACAAACCTCTATATTGTATTATACCTAAAATTTGTCTAAAATTGTCACTGATAAACAAAACCTCATATGTTGCATGAACATAGAGTAAGTTATCTACTTTAAATAATAGCTTCTATCTCACATTCACCATGTTGCAAAGTTTATGTAAAAAAGAAAACAGTTTTTGACTCAAAGATAAATGACTTTGCAATATATGTTTTATATTTATTCCACAGATATGCCAACCGCTACTGCCTTTACGCTGACGCCTGAGGAAATAAATAGAATAATTTATGGTACACCTGAGAGAAAGCGAGAGGCGAGCGCTTTGCCCGTGTATAAACGCCGAGATTCACTTTTGCAAACGCGGTCCGACTCGCCAGTGCCGCTGCACCCGAAAGACGCGGAGGAACCTTTACCCGCAGAGCTGCCTAGGAAGGCGGCCGTCAAAAAAACAACCACAAACAAGCAATCAAACAAAAACAAGATAAAAAAAAAACCCATTCCGAAGGGTGTCAGAAGAAAGCTTTTCCCATCGAGCGATGAAGAGCCATATTCGTATCATATGGATGTTGAGGTAACAGATCCAAAGAAGGCCAAAGTCGACTACCTTTATGACGACCTCAGCAACATACTGACCCCTCCGGAATCTCCGCCGCGTGATCTAGCAGTAGTGACCGCAGGAGCAGATAGATCCCGCTATAGTTCTCCAATCATTAAAACTTTTATTCGGAAGAACTATGTTTCCAGGTACTACTATTATTGTCATTACTATTAATTCACATGATAATTGATTGTTGTTGATACGTCACCATTCATCGGCACTTTGTGGCAAATTATTCAGTGTGCAATTCCCACCCTTATGGAACTCGTCCCTAAGCTACGCCAGGCAGGATCGACATCTTTAAAACGGTTAATAGTAAAAACACATTTTTAAAAACAAGCTTTTATTAAAATGCTCTGTCCGGAGCTAACCCTGGGCGCAGCAGCCATGTCATAGTGGAACTTAGAACGGGGATCATAATTGAATGCGTATACATAATTTAATTTCTGTGCTGTCGACCATTGATTGGAAGCCCCCTTGGATCGACCCCTCGTTGGAAGCCAACCCTGGATGCGGCAGCCCTGTCATGGTGAAACTTAAAACGGGCTATCATAATTGAATGCGTATACGAAATTTCGCTTCTGAGCTGTTGCCCGTGGAAGAGTAGCCTCGTCGGGAGCCGATCCTGGGTAAATCAGGTCATGCTCCGGCATAGTCATCGGAACTGAACCAACGTGTAAAATGTCAACTTCATAGGATAACCCCTTATCCTAAGTGGTTCTAATTCACCTTGCAAGATTTGAATTAAATAAACATATCTACTAACTGACATACATTGCAAGGTATATAATATACATGACTAACAAGATTTATTATTAGGTAACAAGAGTAGAAAAATATTATTAGTATTTATATACAAAATGGACCAAAAAAGGTACGGCGCCATTTTTGCGCATGTTGACTGGCTTCCGAAAGGTTAAAACATACACCCAGCGCAACAAAAAAAGCCGCACCTATAAAAATATAATTTTGGCAGTAATTTATTGTTTTCTTCACTTAATTAGCTGTGTTTTACTAACCTTTATATTTTATAGAAATAATGCAACATATACATACTTTAGTTAAAATAAACGTGTTAAAACAAATTAGAATTGTACCTATAAACTTGTTAATATTGTTTATTACTAGCTTCATAAAATCTGATCTGGACATATCAGTAAAGCTGCCTCTCCTGAATAAATAATAATAATAATATATAAAATTACTATCGAATGTAGATTTATAGCTGTGTATATAAACATTTTGACAAAGGATATTTTTTAAATTGAACTCACAGATGCTGCGAAATAGCAGTCCACGAAAATTGTTGTCTGTTTTGAAAGTCAAGTTACAGTATTTATTTCGATGGACCCAACATGCATTTTTAAATTTATATTGTAGGAAACTTAATCTGCTTCACATAAATGTAAATAAAACACTTCTTATTAAAAGAATTATTTGAAGAACCATTGAAAATAAACTGCAGTGGCATATCTGAACGCCATAAAAATCGCGTCTATGACAGTGCTGCCATATTGCAACGCCTCACAAATCACGGCTATGACCGTACCGCGCCGGAAAGGGTTAATTTGGAAATGTTTGTTTGCAGGGACCAATCGCAGCTCTCTACACCGAAGTCAGATAATGTAAGTGCATTTGCATATTTTTTTGTGTTTTATGCTTGATTGTTATTTTATTGTTAGGGTTGGTTGACTACTCGCCTAGTACCCACACTTGGCCCTGATTGTGGGGCCTTTGCGCATGTCTTATCTACAGATCTTGCAAAGTACTCACACGAATCGGAATATAGGGCAGATAGAGGTCGCGCAAGCGACTTTGGACCCGTCACCAGTCGGGAGTTTGGAGGTATCCTGATCATAATTTCAGACTGAGATATCCTTCCAAAACTGGTAGACAGGGGTGAGGCTGCCCGCTGGGTACCTTTCCCGGTGCCTCGCCGTAAGGCGTTGGCCTCTGTCGGGTAGGTTGACTTAGCTAGATGGTAGATTTGTATTGTCTCTAAGTCATCTATGCTCACCTCACGGGAGAAAGAACGATCGAATATCGTTAAAACTTCCTGAGGTGACGGGTTTGCACGTTGTAGTTGACAGCTCCAGTTGTTCATTTGTGAGATGTGA
This sequence comes from Micropterix aruncella, assembly GCA_944548615.1. NCBI lineage: Eukaryota > Metazoa > Arthropoda > Insecta > Lepidoptera > Micropterigidae > Micropterix > Micropterix aruncella. Next base: position 82,144,446 of record OX155980.1, on the reverse strand, counting down.
TGTAGAACCATGTAGCATTAAAATTAAGTTTTGAAGAAACCTTAGGGTTCTTGAACGCTTGTAACACTGAACGACTGTCTGAAAAGATGTCACTTTGCTTACCTTGAATTTGCCTTCTTTCAACCTCACCTGCCTCCATAATGATCCCGATTGTTTCCGCTTGAAATGTCGTGTCTTGCGATCTCAGTGGTTTCATGAAGCCCAACTCCAGCTCTCGAGAGTATACCCCGGACCTATAACGTAAGTAAGACGACCAACCGAAGTCCTACTAAGTGTTCTTAGCGAACACTTCTTAAGGCTCCCTTCCGAGTTGACGCGACTAAAAATTTTGGTATTTTTGCAATGCCATGCGCCTGCGCTCGATATATACATAAAGATGTATAGGTATACCGCGGCGACATGGGTATACGTCCCACCGTTGACAGTGGCCAATTACGAATAATGATTTCGGCTTTGCTCATCGTCTAATATAGTCGATTTGGCTTTTCAATTATAATATAATAAATTATCAAATGAATAGTTTTTTATAAAGTAAAAATTAGATTACAATAATAAAATAACTTAGGATCACTGTTATTTTTTATATCACTCAAAAGTATCTTTAATAAAAAGAAAAAAAAATATGTTTGGCCATAACATTTCTGGAAATTACGTAATTTCAAACATCTTTTTCTTATATTTTTTGTATGGAAGTTCCAAAAACTGTCGTGGTACTATGCAAATAGACGATACGCTGGTATAAATAGTATTTTTGAATATTGAGAATCATCTCTAGGTTTTTCAAAAACTGAAGACAAATCTCGCTCGTTTTTATTTTTTTGGAAAACAGTAACAGAATAAAGATAATTTACAATTAATATGGTAATAATTTACCAATTTCGTTTTGGCGAAATGATAGTTTAAGGACCGGGTTTTTAAAATCAAGCATATTTGTATTAAAATTCCTTTTCGTGTTCTCACAACCAGGCCACAAAATTATGCTTCATATAGTTTTTGGCCGCCACTGCCAAAAACTATATGAAGACCAATCAAAGTCCTATTTTACAAATTTTAGCCACATTTGTGGTTCATTTTTTTATAAATAAATGTTAGTAGCTTTAGTAATATATTGGGTGAGCGAGTTATAGCAAGATAAAATATTTAAATACATTATTAGGTGATGCCGTAAGCTACAAAACATGATATCAATGTTACAAAACGTGATATCGATGTATTTATTATTTAAGTAATTTTAAATCATTCATCAATAGGCTCGCAGCGGAAATCATGCGATTTTTTATGGCATCGGAACCATGCCATGCCGGAATCAGCGTGGTGAATATAGTCTGGTGACGTTAAAAAATCAACAATCTAGAAGAGGTACCTATACTGCAATAATACCTTAGTTTTTTTTAACGTCACCTGACTCGACGTCACTTGACTAACGTCACCTGACGCCAGATAGGGTTTGAGGGCGCCCGCGTATCGGACCTACGTCCAGTCCTGCATACTGAAACACTAATTGTAACTCCCCCACTTTTTCGATAGTGGAAGCCTTCGCGACCGCGATCGTCGGCGCTTTAACTTTTGTGGAAAGGTTTTTAACTCTGGCTTCGAACCCGGACTATGGGTCCCAATTTAGGGGGGTTTCCGGGTTTTTATAATTACAACAGAAAAGAAATAAAAAACAAGCTATGAAGAACCCACGCTTGGCAAACGGCGGGCGTCACCCCCGCCCCTCCCGCCCAGGCCAGAACACAAAAACCAGGCCGAAAAAAGACAGGGCACTCTTAAGGGTCCTGGACATCCACATGGACCACATAATAATAGGCATTTAAAGAAGTGTCAATCACCTACACTTCTGTCATTTCGGTAGGTTAGGTTAGTTTTTTTTAAAACAATTCAAAAACACCTATTTGTCAGTAGGATAGATTAGTTTTTTAAACCATCATAAAAACTAATTTAAAATAAAAAAAAAAATTATAATAAAAAAAAACGTAAATAATCCGACACAATTTTCTTTCACATTTAACATTAAAATGACGTCGACGGTATCTCAAAAGACCAAGGTATATATTAAATCAAATATCCCAAAAGACCAAGAGTATGTATTATGATGGGTCTGATTTCGGTCTGTGAATTTCATGGTAGCTTTGTTTGTATTTTATTTATTCACGTTCATGGGAACTAAAGAAATATCATGATCTTGCTAATATCCAGAACCGCTTCACCTTTACACAGTGGAAGTTGACACTTGTGCTTGCCAGCCAAATCTCTTTTTCACCTCTTTAACCCTTAGAAAGCTAGCCATGGGAATAAAACTCATGACGGCATGTTTTGAACCCTCGAAAATTTCTTTATAGGGTGTGTTAGTGCATGATATTAACGTATAATGGTGGCTTATTCAATTAGGCAATTTTTTTCGCATATAATTGCATAAAAATGGAGTTCGGCCGCCCCCGAGTTGTCGCAAAGGAAATCCACCGATCAGTGGTATTAGCATTCCAGCGGTTAAAGATTTTGGTCTCTCTAGAAAAATAATCGACTCCTTCATAGAGAAAATATCTAAAACTGCAATTTACATATATTAAATTTCATGGCTTCGGAGTGGAGTGAATAGGTGGTAAGGTTTAAGGTGGTAAGGTAAACAATTTATATAAGGTGTTTGATATATTGGTTGCTAAGTAAAACTTTAGGAACCTCGTATTCAGAGTAAAAGTGTAGGCAGGCGAAGTGTTTATGATTTTTTTGCTTGCCAGTGTAGTGGGATAAACCTTTTTTGTAGTGGCTATTTTAATTATTCATAGAAGATTTTCTTATTGCAGCCGGTCCTTTACTCATACTGGAGGAGTTCGTGCTCATGGAGGGTGCGCATCGCCCTCAATCTTAAGGAGATCCCTTATGATATCAAACCCGTGAGTCTCATCAAAGGTGGTGGTGAGCAGCATTGCAACGAGTACAGGGAGGTCAACCCGATGGAGCAGGTTCCCGCATTACTGATAGGTAAATGATTCGAGAATGGATAAACAGCATGTTCCGCCATTGTCCAGGGTAAACTGAAGTGCTGCCAGTTCTCCTTTGCTGTTGTTCTACGGATGTGCGGCAACCTCTGCTGCTCATACACAGGTGGGGGGTCACGCGTGCAAATTTTGAAGTTCCGCCATGCACCTAACACTCACTGTACCACATTTCATGTCTGCACTCAGCGATGGGCGTTAACCCCTGGGAGGCCAAAAACGCAAATCGATGATTTCGGCCTCCATATATATTGGGCCCAATTGCGTTTCTTTCTGAACTAAAACTAAATTTAATCCAAGCGAATGAGACAGAGCAATACGTTAGAGCGGAATATGAAACGAACGATCGTCAATAAATACTACCTGCCGAACTTAAACTCATTGAATAAATTCGAGCATTATTCGTGCGGTGTAAGATTTGACCTTGGCGGGCAGTTTTAACGCGAAAAAGTGACAACCGGTCATCTCACACTCCGCTCTAGCGTATTGCCCTGTCTCATTCACACGGACTAATTCCCGATTTTAGTTCACGAAGAAACGCAATCGAGCCCATTATATAAATATATGAAATACATTATTATACCCTGTCCGAACGCTCGTGGCACACCGAGCTGTAAAACGTGGGAAGAGAGTAGCAGTGCATCTTTTTCACTTGCGGGCATTGTGGCGGGCGTAGTGATGTCACCTCTTTTCTATCGATCATATTATGCGTAAAATGAAATAATGAATTTAATGTTCAAAAGTAGCAAAATTTAATCCAAAGAATTCTACCGCATTTACACATTTTAGCCATAATGTTTTTTTTAATAGGAATGCACAAACAGTCTTTAAATCTGATCAGTTTTTATATACCTAATGTAGGATATCTTTAAAAAATATTGTTACAGGCGTTGGCTCTTTGCGAATTCGAAATATTGCGATTTATAAGCGTGCTTTGCGAGATATGTGATTAAAGTTAAAAAGCTAGTATGAGTTTGCTTTATGTTAAAAAAAAAATAACATCGTAATACTAGCGTTCAATAAAAAGCAATTATGAGTATGATGAAGTTAACTTTTAATGAATGTTCTTTTATTTTTCGATAGTTACCTTTTAGATACACTTGATTGTATTTTTTCTAAACATAAGATACCGTTTATAAAAAACTCTTTATCCCGATCACCTAAAAATCCTGCACTACTACCGCTTCATCATCCTCAAATTTTCGATTTCTCAGAATGTTTCTTTAACCTTTCGGAAGCCAACCATTCCACGCAAAATTTTTGAAGCCCTCGAAAATTTGTTTTTAGAAGGTGAATGCAAACATACTAATATATTATTATAACTGTGGCTTATTCAATGGCAGGCTTCAATGACAGGCCTTTACCGCAGTGGAGGGAGAAATAGAGCTGATAATTGAATAAATAAGGATATAACAAGGATAAAACGAAAAACGCTGATCGGCGTGCGTTGCCGCCCAGAAGTTAATAATAGAAATAGATAGAATTCACTAGGTGCAAGGTGGAGAATGTTCCAGCACTTTAAAGCCATCCTCTTTAATGGCAGCCACCGCAATTCTGATAATGTGGGCTGGGACGTTATCTTAATGGTACAACACAATTTTTGCAAGTTTGCCTCTTTGTTTTTCACGTATTTCATTCCGTAGTTTTTTATTTCTTCAGCATATACAGCCCCCAGTATAGTAGCTCCATGATTAGGGTATTTCAAATGCAGCGACTCCTCCATATTAGGCCCTTACCTTAGCAGTAACGACTACTTCATAGGTGTCCACCTAATAATTTTACAAAATAAGCCAAAAAATTCCACCGCACTAGGCATTAAATAAATTAATGTATTTCAATTAGATTGCATAAGCATGCTCAAAATTTGAACAGTTTTTATACAATATAATTTAGGTTAATTTTAAATTATTCTTGCTTGCTATGCTCTTTGCGAATTTGAAAAGTTGTGATTTAAGAGCGTGCTTCGGGTAAACTAAGCGACTATTATATATATATTATGATCAGTGATTTATTTATATATTTATATTTTGATCAGTGATATTGGAGCGTTTATGATATTATTATTACTTTAATATTATCATTATAACTTAATCTGGACAGGCTTTTTTTGATACGTCCAGATAAGATCTTGTAAAGCTAGACATAAACCATATTACAATTTTTTAGGTACAAATGTATTGCACTAATAACCTGTAACAAAAATCCAAATTTGCGTGACATGTTCGGTTTCAAAAAACATGTTGCACGCATTGCAACATGTTTCGCTTGTATTTCTCGTGTTTTGTCATATTGGTCTTACTCAGTTTTCGAGTTGTTTCGGAATCATGGGTCACAATCTCAAAACAATTTCCCAAAACCATATAAAATTGCTAAAAGCTTTGACAGTTGGATCTGTCATAATAATAATGACAGCCGTATTGCACAGCCCAATAAAAAATGACCCTTCTGGTGTACTTGCCATGACAAAAAAACAAGGGATTTATTTAAACAATCGAGTTCAAAAACAATTTTAATAAATATAATAAATATTACCTAAAATATTACTATTTTAGTGAACATGAGTAGCTATGAGTTTTTTTTTAAATCTCCTAAAGTTGGTTTAACGACAGGCAACTTCCAGCTGTCAAATTGGTTCCCTAATGGAAGTCACTTATTGCTCACTCGCTTGGGAGACGGAGAACCTGGTGAAAAAAGCCGGGTGATCCGGGAAGTCTAGTGCACTAGGAGTGCGGCGTTTATTTTTTGCAATGTGAACAAGTGCTCAATTTTCGGTAAGCGTTTAATTCTTTTCGGGATTCAATTAGATAAACGAGTTTTGTAGTAATGGGGTTTTTTTCTTTTGGTCACAGAGTGTTTTTTCCTGTGCCGCTTTTTTTATATTACAAATTATGTAAATTCGACTACACGAATCGGCCACCGTGCCCTGATTTTTTCTCGCCTGGATGTCCGTTTGAACGGAAAAGCTTATCAAGTCACATTTCGGAAGTCTACCACATGTATGAAGAGGAGATAGGAGGAACTACCTGGAAAATAAAAGGATCTTGTTTTATAACTTTGCATTGTAGTTTTATTTTAAAATTGCGAAGGTTTATTCTCTGTCTTGCCAAGTTTAGTGACAAAGTAAATTCTTTCCCCGACCCTGGGGTTGTTTTTTTTATTTTCGGTCATAACCTAACCTATGGTATTTTTTCTTTTTCGCGTTTTAAATAAACGCGATGGCGCTCTTGTTTCTTTCGGTATAACGCGATTGGATTGCTAATCGTACGTTATAAATTGGCGCCCAACGTGGGGCCTATAAACTAAATTTTGGCAGGTAGAAATATCTCTTCGCAATTTTAAAATACACGTTTTGCTTTGATAAGTGGTAGTCTTTTTCAGATATTGGTATTTTTGTGTTATTTTTCTCAGTTTTGTATGAGAAATATTACTGTAGCCACATTGTGGTATTTTTTTCAAATTGCGGTATTTTTTTTGACAGCTGTTGACGAATTTTGCAAATAATTTCGCATTTTTGCTTTGTTAACTATTTCTGCGGTTCGCCGCGAAAGAATGTTAAGTTCGCCGCAATATTTTAAGTAATATACTGTAATTTTTTTTAAATCCGGCGAGAAACATTGTATAGATTAATATTTTGTGTATTTTTTGCGGTTTGTATTTTTCTGCGGTTCGCCGCGAATGAACGATAAGTTCGCCGTATCTTATACTATTCTGTTGCCGTTTCTTAAACGTTTATTGACTAATTTTTGTAATATTTTCAGGTTCAAATTGGATATCCAGGTGGGCGTTTTATCGGTTGCCGAAATTGGGAGGAAAAGGGTGGCACAGGAAAAAACTGAGTGAGCTTGTTCCATTACTTTAATTTTTTAGAATAATATTTTTTATTGGGATTTTTTAGTTTTTTTCTTTTGGGTTTTATATTTTTGTGGTGGAGATTTAAAAAAAAAAATCAAAAATAAAATTAAATAAAAAAATAAAATATGGAGGTTCCGGTTAGCAGAGATTTTGACGTGTCGTTTGAGCGAGTTTTGAAGCCTTTGTGCTTAGGTTTCGTGTACGACGGGAAGACTTGTGTCGTTGAATTTTTGGAACGACTTGAAGAAAATAGGTTGGCGCGAAACATTTCTGACGCGCGTTTATTAAAATCTGCCTGTGAGCTTTTCACAAATCATGCGCTCGTATGGTATCGCACCCGGGTTTCACATATTGAGAGCTGGTCTCAGCTCGCAAGTGAATTGCGGAATAATTTTGGTAGTGCGAACTACGACCGCGACTTGTTGAGGCAGGTACGTGCCAGGTTTCAGAGGCCGGATGAGCCGCTCCACATTTTCGTCACCACAGTGTTGAGCTATTTTCAAAAATTGTCGCGACCACGTTCAGAGGTCGAACAGCTGGAGATAATCTGCTCAAATTTGAGGCCGTACCTGCAACAACAGTTCGCGTTAGTGACCATCCACTCCATTGATGAGCTTCTCCACCTAGGTAAGCGTTTGGAAAACGCTCAGTTGTCAATAGACGAGTATAATCAAAACCTACAGGTTTTTAATAAATCCAAAGCGTCGTCGTCCAAGACGGTACACGCTATCGATCACTCCACCGTTGACATTGCTGATAGAGATTCTTCATTTGTTCAGCAGTTCCAAAATTGCGCGGTTTCTGCGGTAGATTTAAATAATTCTAACAACCAACCCCGGGATGTAAGTCACCCTCGGGGTGGTTCAAATAGAAGTGGTTTCTCCCGAGGCAACACGACTGACGTCGGCGGTCCTCGCGGAGGCCCTGGAGCTTCGCAAGGTGCTCGTGGTGGTACTCACCACGGGCACTCTAAATATTGTTACCGTTGTGGGAAGTTTAATTTCACCGTTGCTACTTGCCCGGCTTGTTCAAAGGAAAGAAAACCGGTTCAACCTCATCAGAATGTTTCAAAAAACTTGCCCCAACGAGACCGAATAAGGGCATTCGTTGATTCGGTCTCGTTGTTATTTAAAAACGAGAAGGATAACCGTCGTCCGTTTCTAGATGTTTCGTTAGGCGACATAGCTGTGTGTGGTCTACTCGACACGGGTTCGAGCTTGACAATTTTGGGTGCCGATTCACATAAGTATTTAATTGATATCGGTTATACTCTTCATAAAGCGCCTTCTTTGACGCTCAGCACAGCTAATTCAAGTACAGTGCGGACGATTGGCTATATTTCTTTGCCCTTTAAATTCAATAATCGCTGTCAGGTGATCCGAGCTGTGGTAGCTCCGGATATAGGAACTTCTCTGATTTTAGGTATGGATTTTGTCCGAGAATTTGATTTGGTACCTGAAATTCTAAAATATGTTCGTTTGGAGTCTAGTGATGTCAGTTGGCACTCCGTCAACGAAGTGAGGGCCTTGCATCCTTTCGCTTCCCTGACGGAGAATCAACAGTCGTTAGCTAACAAGATGATTAAAAGTTTTGAGAAAATTTCTACGGAAGTCAAAGGTCTAGGTCGGACAAATTTAATAACTCAGGTTATCGACACTGGTGATCATCCACCAGTGAAGCAGCGGTATTACCCTTTGTCTCCCGCTCGTCTACAACTGTTAAACGAAGAAGTGGATCGTATGCTCGAGTTAGGCGTTGTGAAACCTAGCAAGGGGGCTTGGAATAATCCAACTATTTTTGTTCCCAAGTCGGATGGGACTTTGCGGTTCTGTCTTGATAGTAGGAAGCTCAATTCTATTACGAAGCCGGATGCGTATCCTCTCCCGAGAATAACTACCATCCTGGACAGTTTGCGAGACGCTAACTATTTATCTTCCATCGACTTATCGGCTGCCTTTTGGCAAATTCCCTTGGATCCTGAATCACAAGAGAAGTGTAGTTTTACGGTTCCTGGACGTGGTTTCTTTGCGATGCAAGTCTGTCCGTTCGGGGTTCGCAACTCGCCGTCGTGCATGCAGCGCTTGGCTGACCAATTGTTTGACCCTTCGTTTGATAATAAGGTGTTTTGCTACTTAGACGACATTGTAATTGTCTCGTCGACCTTTGAGGAACATATTTCTCTCTTAAACAGAGTCCTAGATCGTCTCATTTATGCGAATCTCTCCATAAATTTTAAAAAATGCCAGTTTTTCCGGCAAGAATTAAAGTACCTGGGGTATGTTGTAGATTCCCATGGCCTACATACAGATCCCGAAAAGGTAAAATGTATCTTAGACTTTCCCACTCCTAATTCACCTAAACTGGTTAAGAGTTTCCTTGGAATGGCCGGTTGGTACCGGCGTTTCATTCGTAATTTTTCCAGTATTGCTGCACCTCTTTCCCGGTTGACTAGTACCCGCAAAGGCGCTCCCGCGTTTGCATGGACACCGGAGGCGGAAGAAGCCTTTCAAAAATTGAAATCCGCCTTAATTTCAAGTCCGATCTTAGCTTGTCCTGACTATTCAAAGCCATTTGCTTTACATTGCGACGCATCGTTGTACGGTTTAGGTGGTGTACTTACCCAGACAGTGGAGGGCGTAGAACACCCAATCGCTTTCACGAGTAGGACTCTCCTACCTGCTGAGACTCGTTACTCGGCTACTGAACGTGAAGCCCTAAGCGTGATCCATGCTGTCGAGCATTTTCGAGGCTACTTTGAGGGCGGTCCCAAGGTCAAAATCTACACTGATCATGCCAGTTTGCGTTGGTTTTTATCGCTTAAAAACCCAACGGGACGCTTGGCTAGGTGGGGAATCCGTTTATCGGCATTTGATTTTGAGATCATCCACAAGAAGGGTGTCGAAAATGTCGTCCCAGACGCGTTATCTCGCCTACTTCCTGTAGCAGCTGTCTCGGTTGTCGCCGATCCCTGGTACAACGATTTGGTTAATGCAGTATCCGGCAATCCTGCCGCGTATCCCAATTACCAGATCAAAGGCAGTGAGTTGTATCGTTACTCGAGGAGCAAGTACCAACTTACCAGTTGTTACGACTGGAAGTTAGTTGTGCCGTTACCTCTCCGAGAAAAGCTAATACAAGAAAACCATGCTTCTGATTTGGCAATTCATTTTGGGGTTTTTAAAACCCATCGTCGTCTTTGTTTGCGCTATTTTTGGCCAAATTTACATGGAGACGTGGTTAAATTCGTCTCTAAGTGCGATACGTGTCAGCAATACAAACATCCGAACGTGTCTCCGTTGGGTCATTTGGGTAATCCAAAGTCGTGTGCCTTTCCCTTTCAGATGATCTCCGTCGATCTTTTGGGTCCCTACCCGATGACGAGAGATCGAAATATACATATTCTAGTAGTCACGTGTTGTTTTAGCAAATATTGCTTATTATTCCCTTTAAAACGTGCTACTAGTAAAATCGTTAGCCACATTATGGAGCATAAGGTCTTTCTGCAATTTGGTGTTCCGCAGTATGTCATTTCGGACAATGGGAAACAATTTATTGGTAAGGAGTTCACTGGTCTAATGACCAAGTACCGAATTCCCAAGGTATACTTGAACCCGAAATATTGCCCTCAGGTCAATCCAACTGAGAGGCAGAATCGTGGGGTTGTCACGGCGTTGGCGTTGTCAGTTAAGGACGACCATCGCTCTTGGGACCTCCACCTTTCTGCCATTCAGATGGCGATCAATTCGGCTGTTTCGGAAGCCACGGGTTTCAGCCCTTTTTTCCTCGTCCATGGTCGAGAACCGATTTTAGATGGTTCTTTTTATACGCAATCCCCGGAATCCCAAGCCGAAGTCATATTCGGTTGCAGAATGGCCTACGCTCAGGATTTGAGTGAACTTCCTGGCGTTTTCCATACCGTGCGGAAGAAATTACTTCAATCGCATGCTCACAATAAGGTATATTACGACCGCAAACACCTCCCGGCTGAATTTTCCATTGGGGATACGGTTTATAAAAAGACTTATTTTCTGAGCAATGCGGGAAATTACTTCATTTCAAAGTTTGCCCCGCAGTATGAAAAATGTCAGATAGTGAAGAAACTCTCTCCTTTGGTGTATGAACTGCTTAATGCAGAAGGCAAGAATATAGGCACATGGCATATAAAGGATTTTAAACTAAATCCCAAGGACTCCGTTTGATGTTTTTTTTCTTGGTTGTTTTCCTCGTTAACCTACGTATAAAAAATGTTTCATCTTAGTCGAATGTCTTCGATTTCATTCTCTTAATAATTGTCATGTAAAAGGTGTGGTACCGGGTGGTTACCATTACTGATATCATTTTGTCTGTGTCCGTGGTGCTAGCAAACCTGTCTAGCACTACTGGGGTTTGAATGTCGCATGAAAGGGAAGTATGCTAGAGCTCGGTATGAAAGGTAATACTTGACATTCAACATTTTCCTACTAGGCATTGGCTACTGTCGAGTCACAACAATTTTGCTAATATGTTTGTTTTTTTTTTGTGTCCACCATAAGTTTACTTAGTTTTGCTTTATGGTTTGGAGGTCGTCAGGTTTTCCTTCGACAAGTTGTGCGGTCCTGTTATAAGGCCGCTAGGACTTTTGTCCGTTTTTTTTTAATGTTTATCAGGCTGACTTGGTAGCCCTTTGGGGTTGATAAGTTATTTGGAGTTGTTGGTGTTTGTTGTAACTCTCTACGTTTATGTAGAGTGATTTATATTAGCAGTTGACCTCTGCAGTACCCTGCCGAATGGATATTTTTCTTTAGTTAACGAGGAGAAGTAGGAGTATCTTGTTCTTTATTTTCTTTTATCTTTTTATGGTTTAACATTTGATGAGTATTAGATAGTTCACGTGTTTTTTTTTGTTATCAGTTGAGATTTTTGTTAGTCACATGCGAATCGGGACGACTCGAGGAAATCGTTAGTGTCCTGCCGATTTCTTTTTGGGGGAGAGGCTGTAACAAAAATCCAAATTTGCGTGACATGTTCGGTTTCAAAAAACATGTTGCACGCATTGCAACATGTTTCGCTTGTATTTCTCGTGTTTTGTCATATTGGTCTTACTCAGTTTTCGAGTTGTTTCGGAATCATGGGTCACAATCTCAAAACAATTTCCCAAAACCATATAAAATTGCTAAAAGCTTTGACAGTTGGATCTGTCATAATAATAATGACAGCCGTATTGCACAGCCCAATAAAAAATGACCCTTCTGGTGTACTTGCCATGACAAAAAAACAAGGGATTTATTTAAACAATCGAGTTCAAAAACAATTTTAATAAATATAATAAATATTACCTAAAATATTACTATTTTAGTGAACATGAGTAGCTATGAGTTTTTTTTTAAATCTCCTAAAGTTGGTTTAACGACAGGCAACTTCCAGCTGTCAAATTGGTTCCCTAATGGAAGTCACTTATTGCTCACTCGCTTGGGAGACGGAGAACCTGGTGAAAAAAGCCGGGTGATCCGGGAAGTCTAGTGCACTAGGAGTGCGGCGTTTATTTTTTGCAATGTGAACAAGTGCTCAATTTTCGGTAAGCGTTTAATTCTTTTCGGGATTCAATTAGATAAACGAGTTTTGTAGTAATGGGGTTTTTTTCTTTTGGTCACAGAGTGTTTTTTCCTGTGCCGCTTTTTTTATATTACAAATTATGTAAATTCGACTACACGAATCGGCCACCGTGCCCTGATTTTTTCTCGCCTGGATGTCCGTTTGAACGGAAAAACTTATCAAGTCACATTTCGGAAGTCTACCACATGTATGAAGAGGAGATAGGAGGAACTACCTGGAAAATAAAAGGATCTTGTTTTATAACTTTGCATTGTAGTTTTATTTTAAAATTGCGAAGGTTTATTCTCTGTCTTGCCAAGTTTAGTGACAAAGTAAATTCTTTCCCCGACCCTGGGGTTGTTTTTTTTATTTTCGGTCATAACCTAACCTATGGTATTTTTTCTTTTTCGCGTTTTAAATAAACGCGATGGCGCTCTTGTTTCTTTCGGTATAACGCGATTGGATTGCTAATCGTACGTTATAAACCTCAAATGGTAATTTATTTCGCATGTCCTCCACTGTGTTTTGCATTTTGTTCTTAAGGGGATTTGATTCAAATTTTCACCCACACCATGACGTCAGCCAGCGCCGCCAACTTCAGAAATTAATTTGCCGTTAATCAGTTTGACACTCTGGCGACATATAAGCTGCCGTCATTTTTAATTTTGGCAAGTTGGCAACCGTCGACTCCGCAGCAGCAGCACAATGATACGTGACTGAAGTGTTAAACATTGCACAATCGACCTTCACAGCACAATTGAGTTCAAACTAGGTCAAGTTTGCTTATCGGAACGTGATTCACAAGCGGCCTACATTTACAAGCAACAATAAACAATAACAGCGTTCAAGTAAAAATAGCTGCTACCATACTGGAAACGATGCATGAGACATTGAGCAGTTTCTGTTGATTTTTTCTCTTGCGACCGACTGATTGCAGAACGGCATTTATTTCCATATTTCCCAGCTTTAAAGAAGCAGTTCATTGTATCGGGATGCTGTAATTTCAATCTATGTTTTTAGTTTTACTACTTTTCTAGTTTTATGACTTTTCTAGTTTACGACGACTCTAGTTTTACAGATTTCTATTTGTACGATTTTATATACTGGTATTTACGGTCACGACACTACCTGTATCATCGAGCACACCAGTACAACAACACAACCCAGGACTTGCAGCAACGTCACTCGTAAACAGACTCAATCCTATCTGGAAGAACGACGTTCAGCTTTGCCTTTCGCCTCTAACGGATCATGCATCCGCACTTACAGACAACGTACAATATGTCTACAATTTAAGACTAAGAGAATTTATTTGGACATTTGTCACAGCAAACGGACACAAGGGATACTCGGTCCGATTTCTTACACTGACTCTACAGTCGGGAGCCAGTCGGGAGTTGCAACTCTTCGGTATATTCGGATAATGGCTAATTCAAAAATGGAATTTTAATGTGCTTTTTCAGCAAATTGCCAATGTAGCACGCTCCTTGCCACCAATGGCGAATCCACTGTTTTCTAGTTCTCCAGGTCTTGCGGTTCATGTAGAGATTGTAGATATCGAAGCGAGTGTGCAGAAGCGTTCATTCTTCTGTGATTATTTAATACTCAGTTCTGGTAGATAAGAAGATCCTTTTTTTTAACGTTTCAGATGGGCATACTCTGGTTGAATCTTTAAGTATTATGCATTATCTGGAGGAGACGAGGCCCCAGAGACAGCTGATGCCACAGGACTGCCACAAACGGGCTAAAGTACGAGAAATATGTGAGGTATGCTCAAAAATTCAGTCCTTTCGGAAAAGTACTAACTGCAAAAGCATTACGCGAGCTTGTTACACTTTGAATGAGAAGACAAGGAATCGATCATTGTTTGTTTGAAAAACTGTTAGAGTTTTTGTGCATACATTATTACTTATTATTTTAGATATTAGCATTGCTAATATGGGGTATTAGAATGCTCAATGCGGTACTACATTCTGCTTACTACATTCTACACACTGCTCAGGCAGCTAGTATTTTACTATAAACGCAACATAAATATGTCAATTATAGTTCCAAACGTTGATTAATCTCTCTTATGTTCAATAACCATATAAATGGCTTACTGAACAAGCCTATACGGTATTCTATCTCAAAATAAAAGTATAATATAAAAAATGATTTTTTGAATCATAGCTCTTATTATTTTAATATTATTTACGTAAGTATGTCAATTTTAAGCTATACAGGTTTCTATTCATAATAATCAAAAAAATCACATCACATTGAAAATTTTTGATTTTTTTTTAAACTTTTTGTGAATCACACACAGGAGTCTATGTTTCATATCTGACACCTCAGGAATCAAATTCCAAGTCAATCGGTTAAACCATTTAACCTGGAGGTCGGTGAACACAGATCTATAATTCTAAAACTATTATGTTGATATATTCTCAAAGTACTTATACATTGTTTATTGTATTATTTGTTTCAGATCATCTGTTCAGGTATCCAGCCGCTCCAGAATTTGGTGGTACTGATATATGTGGGCGAGGAAAAGAAGAAGGAATGGGCCCAGCATTGGATTACTCGTGGATTTCGTGCGGTTGAAAAGCTACTGTCGGCTTCCGCTGGAAAGTATTCAGTTGGAGATGAACTCACACTAGCTGATTGCTGCCTGATTCCTCAGGTCTTCAATGCTAGAAGGTATTCCTTAATGCTGCTAAATCTTTACTTTGCCATTTTTACTGAAGTGAATTTAAAAAATATATATAATTTTGTTTACATTTGAGTAGTAAGTTACCAGTGCGATCCAAACAGCGTGTATCTGAGTATTCGAAACACATTGCCTTTGATTTTTAAGCTATTGCATAGCTTTTATCGCGGGCCTAGGCCAGCGCGGCGACCGAAAGAAGAAATTTCTTAACGAAAATTAATGATTTTAAACTGATAATTACGTCTAAACGAGTACTGCTTACGATTCAAAAAAAAAATATGTTAAACAAGAACATTTTCCTAATATTCTTAGCTTTGAATATTTTAGATTTTGTTTATATTACATAGTGTAATTAATTTGTGAAATTAGGTCTAACCGAACACAAAAACGACTACTACGCAAATACTATCTGGCGTATTATTATGAAACCTGCACCATTTAAAAGATAATTTAATTATCTATCTTTTCATCTGCGAATTTTTTCGAATAATCCGTTTTTTTTGCTTTATCGAATAAAAAATTCGTGCGCGGCGCTCTATCGGAAGACGTTTAAATTATTCCGAATCATTTGCTTTCGCAGCCGCAAATGATTCGGAATAATTTCAACGTTTTCCGATAGAGCGCAGTTATCTGATATCAGAAAAAAAAAAATTAATTATAATTGCATAAGTTGTTAAAAATGCTATGCAATAGCTTTACCGCGGCAGTCCCCGAGTGCCACACGTATTTTTTAGTAGTAACGGACGTTTTCTAACAACTTTCAAAAATATTCAACTAAAATGATGGCATATAATATTACCCATAGATAAAGAGAACATGTCTGGTATGTTTAAATATAAATGCGCAAGAAATAAATAAATGTGTAATATGCGAGGGTCATCCAGAAAGTAAGGTTACAAGGACTGAGGCCGGGGGAATTTCTTTGTTTCAAAGTTGGCGCACCTGCCCGTGTAGGGGGGTCAGTATGTTTGTAACCGCTTGTTTGTCGGCCATTTTGTTTGACCAACCTGAATTCTTCCGTTGGATAGATCGTCGCGCAATCTCACCACCTCCGTCCATGCAAGATCCGCATGGTCAAGTATTTTTTGACGTTGCAGTACTATACTGCCGCGAATGTCCATCGGATAACAAGGGACGAGACGTGGGTGTGTCTGCACACTAGAATCTAAGAGACAATCATTTCAGTGGCGTCATTCGACTTCCCCAACCACCGAAAAACTCACAACGACACATTCAACCGAAAAAGTCTTTGCATCAGTTTATTGGGGCTGTAAATCCATCCTTTTGGTGGATTCTATGCCTAAAGGGACTACCATTTATGCAGTGCGACACCCTGAAAAATCAAAAGAGCCATTCAGAACTGCAGAAGGAGAATGCTAACTCAGGGAGTCAGCCTCCTGTATGAAAATGCCAGGCCCCACTTCGCGCGAGTTTTACTGGAGCTGCTGACATCATTTGGATGAGATATTGTCACCCATTCTTCTTCACCCGACTTCGCGCCTCCGGACTATCACCTTTTCAATAAACTAAAGGAAGTTTTGGGTGGAAAACATTTTTCCAACGATCGGGAGGTTGTGGACGCTGTGAAAAAGTAGCTGAAAGATTTGGCTGCGGAGGTCTATAACACTGAAATACAAAAGCTGGTGCCCTGACTACAAAAATGTCTCGATCTCGACGGTGATTATGCTAAATAATAGTTTAATATATTTGCGAGGTGTTCTGTGAATTTCAATTAAATAAAAGCATTATTCAATCCTACATAAATGTAATTATGTAACCTTAATAACCTTAACCTTGTAACCTTACATTCTGGATGACCCTTGCACATATATAATATATAATAATTATATAGTGAATATTACGCTTTACGGACAGTCTAACACGATATAGCATCAGCATACACTTCCGAACCCCAGTAACCTTACTCGGAGCTCTTCTGAGGATAGCGCATGTCTTCTTTATAGCAGTACCTCTTGCACAGCTAGACATATTCTAGCTGGCTGCAAGACGGTCTTAGATCAAGGACGGTACACTTACCACCATGACAAAGTCCTTGCTCTTATTCGAAAGGTAATTAACCTCTCAGTGGCTCGTGCCAACAAAGGTCTGACAGTACCCTCCAAACCCCCAATACAGTTTGTGCGGGATGTCTCTAAAGGCAAAAAAACATTTAACTACAAAACCTTCCTCAATATTCGAGAAAGCTTCAGATTGGATTCTGGAGGTCGATTCGGTCTCTAAGCAGTATAAATTCCCTGAAAGTCTCGGATGCACAGCCCTCCATCCAGAGATTGGCGCTCCGTGCATAGAATTAATCTACATTCATCGGAATTGTAGAATAACCATATTCCTAGAGATATCAAGATCTTTAAAGGGGTAAAACAACTGCAAACTACGAGCGCCAATTTCCAGCGTGTGAAGGTGAACAGTATAGCCGTTCTGGGTAAGTCTTAAGAAGAAGACGGGATCTATCTAGGAAGACGACCCTTATTATAGAAATAACTGTTCATGAGAATCTAATATCCTAAAAGAGCACGAGTACAAATGAAATAAATGCCATTCTTTTGCAAATGCCATCACCCGGACCTGTTTCACTGGCATCTCAAATTTTATGGCTTCAAAGGGGGAGTGAATGGGTGGTAAGGTAAGGTCAAATACAGCTGTCATATGTCATACATAGGACACATACCAGACCGCTCACCTCCCAGAAGTGTAATAATAGTATTACGAATTACGATGGGCCCGACTCCGGTCGGTGAGTTCCATGGCAACTCCGTTTGTAGTTTATTTACAACATAACAATTTTATTATTTTCAGATTTCACGTGGACCTGCGTCCTTTCCCGATAATTCTTCGGATTGACCGTGAGCTGGAGAATCACCCTGCCTTCAGGGCGGCCCATCCGTCCAACCAGCCGGACTGTCCACCCGAAGCCACCAAGTGAGACCAGACTATATTGCAGCTCTACATATAGTAGCTGCAGGACAATGTTATTGTCACATTGTTTTCATATTTTTTGTGTTATTCAAGTTTTTGTTGTTATTTTAAAATGTTGCCATTGTACTCAAGATAGTTGTAAGTGACTACAGGCTTCGATCATTTAATAGACTAGAATATAAGAATGGAAGTCTATTGGCCGGTAAAAAGAACTCTTCTTTAAATCCGTAAATTGATCACTCGTAGAATCGCTGAAGACAATGCCGATATTAAGTAAAACTGTGTCACTTAGGATAGCAGTTGAAAAGTATCATTAATGACCTGACGGTCCGCTTCTCCGAACCATCGGGTCTGGAGTCTCCAAGCAGTGTAGTCCGAAAGCCAAGAAAGTCGTGTCATTTATTCAGTTATCCATGATAAGAGACATCCATCAACCACGCATTTTATGTAAATACAGTGAAAACTCTCTCTCGTTTTTGAAGGGCTAGAAAACAGTCGATGCAGGAAAGGGATGGGATCTTTAAAAAAACAGTAACACCAGTGTTTAACCCTTCAGGCCTCGGCCCCTCAGCCGATTGACAAATTGCTGTCCCAAAAGAATTTAGTAAAAATTAGTAAAAAAAATTTATTACAACACTGTCTCACCAAAACATTAATTACTGCCAAACCACTGTACCCATAATTAAAATGAAACATATTAACATAATAAAACATAATAAAATAAAACAAATTAAATTAAAATAAAATTAAAACGGGGCCGTCACGCTGAATCGTGTTGTGGCCGATATCGGCCAATCGGGGCCTGAGGGGTTAATGTTTATCTTTAAAACATCTACATATTCACATATAAAATAGAAATTCAAGATATAGATAAAATTACCACAATAAAATCCTGACAGTATAAAAATTAGACGCAGAAAAATTGAAAAAAAAACCTTTCTTGTTTGCATTTTATCTGATTTCTGACCACATTTAAACAGTTTAGTTCTGTGGTACGAAATGGCATTTTTCTCAATATTTTTATTTTTATGCAAATGCAAAAATGCTTCGTTTCAAATGTCACATACGCCTTTGATCCGGCCGTAGTCACAGTTGTAGTTTATTAATTCCAAAAAGTTACAGACTGGAATACATCATTTTACACTGGTTCAAAATTCAGTCATCTCTATACTCGTTAAAAGTCATCTCTTCGATCTCTTTTCGCGCTTAGCGAGTTGTAGCCCATTCATAAAATTTCTCTTAAAATCTACCGATAGCGTTGGTTTACGGATGTCCTACATGGTGAAATGTTAGGTTAATTTTTCTTTTTATGTTCGGATGTCCTACATGGCCACAGTATACCAAACAGTAGCTTATCTTAGAACAAAATTGAAATCAAAGCGAATACGTCACGAGTCATAAGGGCTCAGATATGGTCGCCAGATGTCCCGCTACTCAGCCCACGCAGATAACCAATCCCTCGAAAACGTCGCTATCCTTTACCTGCTCGTAATGCTAACCGTTCGCGTTCGTCGGGACTTACCACTCTGCCCATATTCCTCGCACCCTCTTCCGCAACGCCCTGTAGCTCGAGAGTAATGCTACTGGTTGGTATAATACTGTGACATGGCGTGACTGTGACATGGTGTCAGTTAATTTTTCTTTTTAAGTTTCATTACATTCTTAATATTCTTAATAATCCTAAACCTGCTTAGATTAGGACGTTGATACTTGATTACGTACACTTTTTGTGGTTACTGATAGTGCCTGTAATACAAAATAAATATAAGAGTCTATTCTGCTGATATTTTTATTTCTCGATTGTATTTACAATTATTGAAGCTTGCAAGACTGCCTCGGAGTCTACCTATGTATATATTTGACGACCCAGTTCACAGAAATAAATAAATACAAACGGAGCTGCCATGGAATTCACCGACCGGAGTCGGGCCCATCATAATACTATTTTTTTACACTTCTGGGGGGTGAGCAGTGGATTCCGGACTTACGAACCGGCTGTGGTAGGTTTAGGACAGCTGTCTTGCCACATGTGAGCGTTCACCTTGCCACCCATTCACTCCCCCTTCGAAGCCACAGAATTTGAGATGCGCAAATCGCAGTTTTAGATAATTTTTCTAAGAAAGAGTTGATTATTTTTCTGGAAAGGCCAAGATCTTTAAAGAGGTGAAATAGAGATTTAGCTGGCAGGCCACGAGTGCCAACTTCCACCGCGTGAAGGTGAACAGTGAAGCCGTTCCGGGTTACGGCATTTGCAAGATCATGGTATTTATTTAATTTGTACTCGTGGTCTTTTGGGATATTTGATTCCCATGGAACAGTTAATTTTACAATAAGAGCCACCTTCCGAGATAGAGAGTAAAGAGTTATATCTGGACGGAGGGCTGTGCATCCGAGACTTTCAGGGAATTTATACTGCTTAGAGACCGAATCAACCTCCAGAATCCAATCTGTAGCTTTCTCGATTATTGAGAAAGGTTTTGTAGTTAAATGTTTTTTGCCTTTAGAGCCATCCCGCACAAACTGTATTGGGGGTTTGGAGGATACTGTCAAACCCTTGTTGGCACGAGCCACTGAGAGACTAATTACCTCGCGAATAACAGCGAGAACTTTGTCATGGCGGTAAGTGTACCGTCCTTGATCTAAGGCCACCTTACAGCCAGCTAGAATGTGTCTAGCTGTGCAAGGGGTATTGCTACAGAGGGGACAAGAACTATCCTCGGCAAAGCTCCAACGAGCGAGGTTACTGGGGTCTGGAAGTGTATGCTGAAAGGCATTCAAATAAAATTTCAGCATCTCTGGCGTCCAGTCATAGAGCATTACCTTCCAGTGCATTGGAGGCGGAATGCAAAAGTCCCCAATTGTTGTCCAATCATTCTGGCATTGAAGGCCAATAGCATGAGCCATACTCTTGCTGTCGTAATCTCCCCGCAAAAGAGACTTCTTCAAGTCCACGTCGCTCGTGGTTGTACTGCCATACCCCAGACCAGTGCCATTCTGGCTGATTCCAGTCAGGAACTTTTTGTGGAAGTCTACGCGGGCTTGTAGATCATTTGAATCACTACGGCCACTTATTACATGCTTCGATATTGCCGGATCTTTGGAATTGCACAGAATCGAATTTTTGGTTATTCTGGAGTTGGCGTAGAGCAGAGAGGGCAGTTTAAGCGCTAGCCCAAAATTTTGTTTGGACCTGAAGAGAGTCGAGGGGTCAGCTGGTTTGGCTAAGGACAGCCAGGATTTTAAACTAGCTGTCACCAGCGCATCTAGACGGGACAGTTGGGTTTTGGTAAAATCGTAAATAAGAAAGGGCCATGACAAATGTGACGTTAGATAATTGTCATAGATCCAGGCCTTACGAGGGCCAGAAATTAGCAAGGCATCTATTTTCGCCAGGCAACTTTTGAAATGCTCTATAACATGATCGCCCGAGACGTCTTTTCCCTGATGGGTGATTTTTCTGCCGAGGAATTTGAAATGATTGTTTGGGTCTATAAGGGAGATATTAGAGCCCTTATAGACCAATTTGGGGTCATAGGATGTAAATTTTGTGCCCATGCGGGCGAGTCCAAGGCAAAAACATTTGGAGGGCTTCACTTTTATACAGCCTGACCAGTCGCAGAAAAGCTCCACTTTCTGTAATAGCAGGGAAAGCTGCTTGGGGCTTCTGGTGATGAAAGTTAGGTCGTCGGCAAAAGCGAGGCACGACGAGGTGTATTGGCCATCTGTTTTAAAACGGTAGCCCCACTTCCTGTCAAACTGGGTCAGGCTTTCCAGCAGTATATTAAAAACTATGTTAAAAATCGTCGGGGAGAGGCAACAGCCCTGAAATAGTCCAATTGAATATGGTATAGAGCGGGTAGTCCATTCTTGCGTTTTAACATGGAAAGTCAGACAGTTGTAGTAGGAGGCTACAATGTCACGCACGACTGGTGGGAAGTTGTACCAGCGGAGTGCAAAGTGGAGGAGACTGTGTCGGACTGACCCAAAGGCATTCTCTAGGTCGAGCCAGCATACATTGATTTGGCGTTCGTGCTGTCTCGCATCCTTGATGGCAGCAGCCAGGAGAGAATTGTGCTCGAGGCAGCCAGAGACGCCACGCATGAAGCCTTTTTGAACTGATACTCCAAGGTACTCATTCCGGTGCATGAATTCGCTCATCCTCGTGTGGACTATGCTAAAAAAGATTTTGGCCACAGTGTCTGTGAGAGCAATGGGCCGAGCGTCCTTTGGTCCGGTGCAAACTGGTACCTTCGGAACTGAATTCTGTGGGACTACACCGCTATTCCAAATATTTCGGAAGATGGATCCTAAATATTGCAGAAGGCAGGGGCATTTTTTGTATACTAAATAGGGAATACCATCGGGACCCGGAGTAGAGCCCGACGGCTTCCTCTTTACTTGATTAAGAATTTCATCTAGAGATGGAGGTTGAGAAGCAAAAGCTACCGTAGGCAGGGGCGGAGGTGTAATGCCCGGCGGAGGGCTGTAATTATGGAGCCGCATTGGGTCCTCATACGTGGTCGAAAAATATTCCGTGGCCATTTCTTCCGGGATTTGGATTTTTCCCTTGGCGGCAGACAAAACCGTTTTGCTGTAGTTAAAACGGTTTTTGTCGAACCAGGCTTCCTCTTTGGATTTGAGAAATGCTGCCTTGCGCTTGTCGTTTTGCGTTGCTACGCTCTGTATGAGTTTTAGTATAGAGCGGTACGCGCGCGAGAAGTTGTGGCAGAGGGCTTTATCCCCGGCTTTCTTGGCTTCACGTAACTGGCGACGAAGTAGCCGCTTTTGCCTACGGAGCTTTGCCTTAAATGCGTTTTCTCTGTGAACCGGGTCGACATGGGTAGATTTTGGGTAAACACCCGAGAAGTATTCATGGACCGCCACCTGGAAGGGCGACAGCTGGACGCTGGCAGGGGCATTACGGTTCACAGAGTGGTCAAGAATTGAAGTTAAATTATTATGAAATTCCCAGTCCTCTTTCGCAAGTGAAGGGAATTTTAGAGGAGGGAAGGATACGATTTGCGCGGGTAGAGGAGACCGGTCGGGTGACAAACTGCGGGCAGATGTGGAGTCAAGGGACATGTGAGGTTCAACTCTGTCCGTGACTCCTTGCGACGGTTTAAGACACTGACGTGCAGCGTCGCTATCATCATGCCCAGCAATGTGTTTTTTTAACCATGCTAATCGTTTATATTGTTTCCCGCGGATAGGGCAAGCAAGGTCCGGTGTCGTTTTAGCCGTGTCGTTGTTTGGGGTTTCAACTGGGGTAGCGGGAATTCTCCCCCCCTGATAGGCCGCTTGGGGGCATATTTCCTTTTTTTTCTTTTTTGCTTTATATATAATCGGGTCTGGCTTGCAAGGCCATCGACCCGATGCGTTCTTTCACGCCGTCCACCGTCTCTCCGGCTGTCACAACTCTTTCGTTGTTGTCATCCTGATGATCAGGGGGTTTACAATAAATACAAACGGAGCTGCCATGGAATTCACCGACCGGAGTCGGGCCCATCATAATACTATTTTTTTACACTTCTGGGGGGTGAGCAGTGGATTCCGGACTTACGAACCGGCTGTGGTAGGTTTAGGACAGCTGTCTTGCCACATGTGAGCGTTCACCTTGCCACCCATTCACTCCCCCTTCGAAGCCACAGAATTTGAGATGCGCAAATCGCAGTTTTAGATAATTTTTCTAAGAAAGAGTTGATTATTTTTCTGGAAAGGCCAAGATCTTTAAAGAGGTGAAATAGAGAAATGCGTTCAAGGCAAAGCTCCGTAGACATAAACGGCTACTCCAAGAGATAAGGCCCTCTTCCACAGCTTCTCGCGCACGTACCTATGTCCTCAAATTTATACAGAGCGTAGCGAAGCAGAACGATAAACGCAAAGCGGCGTTCCTCAAATCTAAAGAGGTAGCCTTATTTTGACAAAAACCTTTTTTAAATTCAGTAAGAGGGTTTTGTTCGACACAAAGGGGACAATTCGAATTCCGGAAGCTCTTGATATGATTCAAACGAAGATTGATAAAATCTCCTGCGCCTCGCCGGAGTTTTGCCTTTTTTTATCAATTTATGTGGCCATGTAAAATATTGATTTGATACATACAGACAAAGTTTGTCCAGGGCGATTCTGTCATTTTATGGCTATTTTGGCAGTAGTGGCACTAGCCGCGTATGTAACTTGCCGCAACTGCAATGGGATGGTCCGCGCAACTGTTTATTATAAAGTGTTTCACGAGGTTTCGGCGGTAAGTCAAGTTGAAATTATTATTTACATGGGTTTCATTAGGGGAACAGGAATCAATTATGTTCATGGGAACGCTTACAGATTGTTTTTAAAGTGTAATATTAAAAAAGTAGTGTATTATGGACTTATTCTGCTTATGTAACTGTGTGTACTTTGCATTGAGGTTATATCAAAGCTCCCAGGGAGTAAGCAGAATACTACAACTATCGAAACAATAGTGTAGATTGTCATTTCGGGAACATTCTCTAAGAATTGTCAACCCTTTCATGGTTAATTTGAGGAAACTAATGAAAATAATATCTAAATTAAATTATTGTATTAAAAATAAATTGTAGTCTGGGCAATAAGCTTGTTGAATTTTAGTAACTATCTATTGAACCATGAAAGAATTAAGTGATAATGCTTTCTTGGATGACATTTTTCAGCCCTTGAAGTCGGTATTTCTTGAAAAATTAGCACTACCAACCCACTCTTTTATTGTTTAAAACTCTACTGAATAAAATTTAAGATAGATCAAATTAAATCTTGTTTGTGTTTATTGTGTTTCCACCTTTTTTTTCAAATGATTTTTTTTTGTAAGTCAAGCATGATCCTTAAGGTAGGTATCCATTAAGTTCGCTCATCAACTGCTCCAGTAGTAGATAAGTTTGCGCTCCCGGAGCGTGCACGCTCCGCGGTGAGCGCTCCAAGCGGTGGCGGTAAATGCACGAACACAAAGTGGAGCGCAGTGTGTTCGTGGACGCGAGCAAAGTGAGACGTTGGTGCGTACGACTCGTTCGACTTTCAGTAAACGCGAATCTATCGCTATGGAGTGGGCCGAGGAGAAATGACTAGCTCTAATCGAGGAGTACAGAAATTATACAGTGCTGGGGGATCCGAAGGATGAAAAATTTAAAAATAAATTCTGGCGATGACGTTTGCTCAATGTTCGAATGAAAACTGCTGAGCACAGTTGTTCTTGAGTTGATGCGCGCACCGTCTCCATTTGAGCAGTTGCAGATTCGGAGCAGAGTTGATGCGCGAACGTAACGGTTACCCAACTTAATAGTCGTCAAACAGATGAAGACTCAATCCATAGAACTCGTAGTCGGAAGATTGTGATAGTTATAGTCAATTCGGACGGTATGGTGGTTTGATTGAGCCAGGGTAGTCGGATAGAATAGTATAGAAGTATGTGGAGATCTCTTTCGAGACAGCAGTGAAGAATAACAGCTGGAGGCACCCTGCTGTGGGGGAATAACGGTACTATCAAAAAACTTGTTACATATATAAAATTGTAACTGCCACAACTTTTGTAAGTCCTTTTTTCTTCACTGATTGGATTATAAATGAGACACTAATTCTTTTATTAAATAATATTTATTTCAAATTCTTAAAGCTACATTACATTACCATACACTGTACACGAACTTTATGTTACCCTAAATATTTAGCAGTTTTAACATAATTGATATCATTGTTGGATGCAATTTCATAATTGTGACAACACAACAGTTCCATTTTTTTGGGCAGTCCTATTTACAATTCAATACTGAACTGTTTCCAACGAGTAATGTGTGCAAATACTGAAAGAAAAGCAGTAATGAATATTTAAAAATTAGATGAGCGATTTATGGAAAATCTTGAAATGAAAACATATTCTTCTATCATGTCTACATTACATTACATTACATTTTCGTCGTGTCCAATTGACGGCTAAAGACCGCTCTTGGACGTGTCAAAATAATTGGGTTATGTAGTAAGTTTCGCTACATAGTTACTGAACATACATAGTTAGTCAAGAATTCTAGATTGTCAAACTATAAATATAAATAAACAAAATAGAAGCTTAATATTTGAAGTAGTTAGTGATTCGAAAAGATACATAGTAATATTATTCATCGTAATAGTCAAATTGTAAGTAAAATGTTAAGTAATCAAATTAAAGCTACGTTATGCATTTTAAACTAAAAGTACAGATATAAGACCATATAAAATAATCAGACAATAAGGCTCTACTTTTTTAAGTAATTTAAATGGGCACAATATTTAAAAATTCGTGGCCCTCAAATTCGGCCAAATTATAGAAAGGGTGGCCTATCAGCATCTCCTTGATGTTTTTTTTAAATTGTATGTCCTCCAGCTGTTTAAATTTTGTAGAGAGTAGATTATAGAATTTAATGCTAAAGTACAAGTAGCTTTTCTGTACTTTTGCCAGTCGTATTCGGGGTATCGTGACTTGGTAATGATTCCTACAAATCATTCCAAGTTGGTATCCGCACTAATAGAGCTGGACTGGGTATGGAAACAGCTAAGTCTGACAAAGAAGTACTGAAAGATTTTGCCCAGGAGGACATGGAGCAAGGTTTCAAACTGCACGCCTTGAACTTAGAAATGCAGAATGACTGGTTGACTGTGGGTGACTTCTGCATCCCCCCTGCATTGAAGTGGAAATCCCTAATATACAACTGGTCCCCTGAACTGCTTAAGTTCTACCTAAATGCGTTCCAACTTACTCTGCCTGACCCGAGTAACCTAGTTCGGTGGGGGAAATCTACAAATAAAGTATGCCCGACGTGTAAGGAGTTCATAGGCACTGCCAAACATTTGCTATGTGGTTGCAAAATACTGCTTGACCGAGGCCATTATTCCTATCGCCATGATAAAGTCCTCCAAATCATCAGAGAGGCTATCAGCCTATCTATTGCACGGACCAGAAAAGGGCAAACGAACAATGGCTTCAAGAAGGTCAACTTTGTAAAACCCGGAGCGAAGAAGCTGCCTAAAGATAGGACTAAACCGTCCTCAATTTTGGGAGCAGCAAAGGACTGGCAATTGCTGATGGACACACATGAGAAGCATTACCAAATGCCTTCAGAAATCTGCACCACAGCTTACAGACCGGATATTCTCATATTCTCAATGGCGACAAAGCATGTTGTACTTGTCGAACTTACAGTCCCATGGGAAAGCAACATACCGAAGGACCACAACTTCAAAGTAAACAAGTACTGCAATTTAGTAGACCGGATAGTGAGAAACGGATTTAAGACTGATCTCTTCGCCGTGGAAGTCGGAGCAAGAGGACTACCGGCGAAGTCACTCTACAGCCTCTTCAAGAATTTAGGCCTGCCAAGAGCGGCGCTGAGCTCATACATGGAGAGAGCCTCGAAAGCGGCACTGGAGGCATCCTACAGAATATGGAGGTAGAGAGAGGGAGGCCGAGGGCGGGACTGGTGGTTCTCCGCGTCCTAGTCATCGCAGACTAGCTGATGAGGGCTTGTAGCGAGCCGAAACGTCACGCGCGCTGGAGAACTGTAGAGCGGCCGCTCACTAGTCCCACCTCGTCCGACACCCTCCTTTATTGCCAATGGGCCCGGATATGTTCGGTGAAGCCATTGAAAGCTGAGTTCAACACCTTCCTATAAAGGTAATAATAATAGATAATAGAGGTATTAATGAAGCGAATAAAGGAAATAATGAAGGGGTAATAAAACAATTACTGTCTAGAATCAGTCACAATATTTATACACATTGCTCTTCAAAGTGGGAAGCATTTAAAATGTGTTCTTTGATTGAATTTATAACTAAAACAGGAAAAGGTTTACTCAATTCGTTAATAGAGTTCGTGCACACTTAGCATATGACTTTTTTTGTCAGTAATGTCAGTAACGATGATATGGCAATTAAAGACCGTTTTCTCTAAATGATAAATCGGCAAAAATCGTTTTTTATTCATAGAACGTTTCCTAAGAATTACATTTAATTTTAAGTTAAACAAACAATTGTAAGTTCTCAAGTCATCTCAATAAATCTAAACGCATATTTATAATTGTAAATACAATTCTTTAATTTCTTAGATATAAAAGTGTTTTTATTAAAATAATACTTTTGCAATAGATGTATCGTTTTGACAAAATCTTTCATGGTAATTTCATTGTAGACAATTTTACAATGATTGGTTCCTCAACTTTTATACAAAATAAATGACTACAGTATCTCGGTAGGGTCTCTTTATAATTATCTCGTAATATGTCAATGTATTAACCTTTCGGAAATCAGTCGTTCCACGCGAAATTTTCGAAGCCCTCGAAAATTTGTTTGTAGAAAGTGGGTGCAAGCATACTAATGTATACCGGTGGCTTATTCAATGACAGGCTTTTAGCGCAGTGGAGGGAGAAAAAGAGCCAATAATCGCATAGTTACGGATACAATACGGATATTACGAAAAACGCCAATCGGGCGTGGCCACCCAGGGATTAACATCTTCGCTGTCATAAAAAAAAACTCAAGACACAGAATCAAAGATTATCTCATACAAGGCTTACAAGGCTCATAAAGACCTTAGAAAAGCCCCACTCAACAAATAAAAATAAAAAAAACATCAGGTAGAGGCCATGCAAGCGACTTCGAATTTGGTAAATCTGGAAATCCATCCAAATCTGGTATGCAATAGTGAGTTTGTCCCGCTGGGTCCTATTCCCAGTGCCTCTAGTTACAATAAATTATCTTCCCAGTACCTCTAGTTGCAAAATTATGCTACGGGCTGCCAGTCTAGTTACAATAAATTGTCTTTTGTCCGCTAAGTCATTCACGTTCACTCCATTGGAGACTGAACGACCTGATGCCGTTAGAACTCCCTGGGTTTACGGGTTCACCCGTTATATTTGATACCCCCAAATGTTGACTCGCACGACAGGGATTGGCTAATTTTCCATAACCAGAGATTGGGTTAAAGAAGTGTGGAGGGGTCAAATCTAAGGTAGGCAAGGCCAGGGCCAAATAAGCAAACTGTCAAGGAACCCACACTCAGACTAACTAGATACCGCTTGAGACTTATGGTGGGACTGCTAACAGGGCACTGCCTACTCAACAAACACCTTCGCACTCTTGGAATAGTGGAAGATCCCAGATGCAGGGGCTGTAAAGCGGAAGAGGTGTCAGCGGGCATTTGGTGTTGGAACGTTGACTGGAACTTCCGACCGTCGCGGGCTCTGCCACTGGACTTATTGCAGGAACTGTAGGTTGGGAGTACTTTCAGCTGGTCACCCCCCCATCCCTCCATCACTTCGAGTTGACTTATTTTTGGTATTTTACAAAATGTTAGACAGCACCACAAAGTTAAAAAAAACTATAAATTATGTAGATCGATATCAAGGAATTGATTATTGTATATTTCAAAATTCTACATTCAGTAGTTTCGAGTTATAGACAAATAAATAACCCGAGACGACAAGCACTAATTAAACTTCAATGCATCAATGGACAAAGCAAAATCTCTTAATAAAACAATTCTCTCATTTCTTATGTGCTGCTGCATTTTTTGTCTACGGTCCCGCTAAGCAGACATAGACACAAACATTTGCAAAGATCACAGTGCATCTGGGTTCAGAAACCCACACCCCTATTCATCTGATCTAATCACCAATAAAATCAGGCGCTAAAAATGGTAATATTACTATTTTACCTTTCCATCGTTGACAACCGGAGAAGAAATGGCATATTGACCAATCAACCCAACAGGAAACATTGAAACTTTCTTGGTTAGTCGAATTTCTTCAAACAGATCCAAATCGTAGGTATTATCGTCATCTCCAAAATATAAAACGCTCTTTTTATTCTGCACATTTTCTCAAATCCAGTTCAGTGCAGCTCGACGATTCGATACACCTCTTGGCTTCGACTTTGAGTTACGGAAGGCGGCTGGCATTGGACTTGACAAAAATGTATAAGGCAGATTGGTTTCGCTGTAAAATAAAATGAAAATTACTTTTATTTAATTTAAGTTATTAGATCCAAGGATTTACTTGTGAATACAAATATTGTCGTTTACACATTGCCTTGAAGACCCCACTCAAATACACTCACCCAGTCATCACTGCAGTGAAATTATATTGGTAAAAATTTAATTCATTTGATGTTTCTTATTTATAATCGATGTCTATTGAGTTCTTTTCATTATAATATTGAAATCCTGGGGAGTAGTATCACACCGTGATGGTACTCTTTTGCAGAGGCGGCCAAGTTTTTATACAAGGGTGATATAAAAATGATACACAGAATACCCAAACACTTTACAGGCAACTTGACAAATATGTATGTGCCGATAGCTGTTTTTAGTTGACGCGATGAGATGTTTAGTTTAGGCATTTAAATGGATTCTTACATAGATACAAAGATAATAGTTTACTTTGTAGAAAGTATACAATTAAAAAAAACAGTTGTGTCACCGCAAGATTTCCTCGGCCAGTAGCCAAGGACTGTTTTATCTGAATATTATTTTCATGAATAAAATCGCTTAGCGCCCTCTCTGTCGGCGGACGAATCCGGTTGGGTTTCAATGCAACCACCTCGGGTGGTGCGGTTTGTTTCTCGACTAAGGGCGGGTTTAGGCCAAACGCTAAAAGATGGTATTAATATTTAATTAACATATATGGCATAATTTAAATATTATTAGAGTAGGTTGTATATAAGATATTTCCACCAAAATTTCACAATGGGATTTCGGTCCAACAATGCATCTGTTTACCGAATTTCAAGTATCAAAGTCCAATTTTTCGAGATTAATATATGACTAATGCGCCCCCTCTGGTGGAACGAATTCAACCACAATACTTTTAAGTCTTGCCATGATCAAATGATGCCTGCAAAACAAATTTCACCTTAGTCGGATTAAGCGTTTGTGTGCTATCGTAGAGGAATACACACACACACACACCACAGTATACCCAGACTAGCTTTTCTTAGAACAAAATTGAAACCAAAGCGAATACGTCACGAGTCATAAGGGCTCGGATATGGCTGCCAGATGTCCCGCTACTCGGTTGACACAGTTATACAACTTTCAAAAAGGTCGCCAGCCTTTACCTGCGCGTAATGCTAACCAAAGGCATTCGTACGGGACGTAACCCTCTGCCCACATTCCTTGCACCCTCTTCCCGCAATGCCCTGTAGTTCGAGAGTAGAGCTACTGTTGGTATACTGTGCGCACACACACAGACAATCGGATAGATTTTATAAAATCGAAGACTATCGCGGTTGTTTGACATTATAAATAGGATAGAAAACGAATTTACCGCGTGAAATTTGTAGGACCCGACGTTTCGGTGACGTTGCAGCCGCCGTTGTCTAGGGTAGACTGAAGAGCTGTCAGTCCGTTGTTTTGCGGGTAGGCCGCAAACCGCTGCCGCCACTGCGTAGGTTATAACGGTGGTGGGGGTCCGGGCTCGGAGCGCGGGAATTTTTAAAATCCGTCTTGCACACAACACTCACTGTATCCTGTTTTACGTCTTTGCGTTCGACATTCGGCGGCGGGAACATTTTAAGAAGAGGGTTCCACGTAGAAGAGAGTTTGTAGCCGTCATCTCTATTGAAGTTCGGAGTTCTTCTTATTTCAATGGCTTCCCGGATCATGCGAGGAAAGTAGAATTGTTCCTTGGATAGAACAATGGGATTTTGAAACTGCATCCAGTGGTTACTTCCGCTATCCAATATATGTTCGCAGATCGCCGATTTTTCTCGCTGAACGTTTTTAACAGCTTTGATGTGTTCTGTCAGTCGCGTGGCTATGGGCCGTTTCGTTTGTCCAACGTAGGCTAGACCGCAGCTGCATTCGACTTTATACACACCCGGGGTTTGCAGTGGTATTACACCTTTACAGGCCTCAAAAATCGAGCTATATTTTGGGTCGGTTTGAAGATCGTTTTTATATCGAATCTGTTTAGCATCTTACTTATTCGATCAGTTACGCCCTTGACGTATGGTAAGAATGCTCTTGATATGCTCGGTTTTTGAGTTTCGTCCGTATTAGATCGTGTGCGTGTCTCGTGATATTTTCCGTATCCATTTTTCCTGAGGACATCATTGACATGTTCAATCTCCTTCGGAAAATGCTCAGTGTCGCATAGATCGCGTGCTCGATTCACGAGCGACGTTTGCACTGAACGTAGATGGTAGGGATGATGGTGTGAGCTTGCATGCAAATATCTGTCCGTATGTGTGGGCTTCCGATATACCGTATGTCCGAGAGTATTGTCACTTCTCCTCGTCACTTGACATCCAAAAATGGTAAGGAGCCGTCCTTCTCTACTTCATAGTTAAAACTGATTTTTGGGTGTATGGAGTTTAGATGACCCAGGAATTCTTTCACCGTTTGAATGTTGCCTTTCAGGATGCAGAAGGTATCATCCACGTAGCGAAGCCAGAGAATGGGTTTAATTTTGGAGGTTTTTATGGCTAATTCCTCAAAATATTCCATATATAGGTCACTAACTATCGGCGATACGGGGCATCCCATTGCTACTCCGTCGATTTGTTTGTAATAATCGCCGTTCCATAGAAAGTAGCAGGATGTCAGGCAATGTTGAAGCATGTCGGCGTAGCTAATAGGGAGGTCCTCAGACCTTAGTTTATCTCTCACCACAGTAAGACACTCCGAAATGGGCAAATTCGTAAATAAAGATTCGACGTCAAAGCTCACCATTATTTCGTCTTCGGCCAGTTTAAAGCTTCTAATAATGCTTACGAAATGTCGCGAGTCTTCCGGGAAGCCATTGAAATAAGAAGAACTCCGAACTTCAATAGAGATGACGGCTACAACTCTCTTCTACGTGGAACCCTCTTCTTAAAATGTTCCCGCCGCCGAATGTCGAACGCAAAGACGTAAAACAGGATACAGTGAGTGTTGTGTGCAAGACGGATTTTAAAAATTCCCGCGCTCCGAGCCCGGCCCCCCACCACTGTTATAACCTACGCAGTGGCGGCAGCAGATAGATTTTAATGTGGAAATGGTCTTAATCGTCTCAGAGGAGCTTAAAATATAGGAGTTTTGTCTGAAAATAAAACTCTTATTATGTGCTTGACGATGTCCAGGACCCTTGAGAAAACCCTGTCTTTTTTCGGCTTGGTTTTCGTGTTCTGGCAACATTTTCCCCTTTCCCTGCGCTGCTTGGCGTGGACGGGAGGGGCGGGAGTCACGCCCGCCTCTCCTGCCTTTCACCAGGCATGGACTCTTTATAGCTTCTGATCACCGGGTAGGGCTCGTTCGGGTCTTGAACATCGTGTAGCACATGATAAGAGTTTTATTTTCAGGTAAAACTCCTACATTATATGGTCCTTGACGATGTCCAGGACCCTTGAGAGATTGTCTGTTATCTCACAGTGACCGCTCCGATGATGCTATGTGATGAACCTGAAATGGTAAAGAGAAACGAGAGGCCGGGATCATCCTGGTGACGGGGTTATTCCGGGTTAAACTGGGCTGCCAGAAGGTTCCTTGGTGGTAGGATGCTCTTCTGGATTTCCTTCCTGTAAAATGTTTGGAAGGTTCTTTCTCGAGTCCAGTTTCCTCTTCTTAATATTTCTTCCGTTGGGAGACCCTCGATCCAGTTCTGCGAGGCGACTGCTGCTCTTGTGCTGCCCGGGGTGGCGTCTATGCCTGCTTCTTTCATGAGGGATTTTATCCAGTTCCTCATTATTGTTCTGGACGCCGGTTGGGTCTCCCCTCTCGTAGTTAGGATTGATGACTTCAGCTGACCCGTCTATTCCCGCTGAGCTCTTTCAGTTTCCTGAGCCAGTAGACGGGCTTTATGTTTTGGCTTAGTCCGTCCACTAGTCTCCAACCCGATTGTCTGTGACAGTTTGTGTCTGTCTTGGATCCGTACTCTGGCTATAAGATGAGCCCTTGTCGATAAAGCCATCTCGGGATATATTCAGGAGGGTAAGGTCATACACTCTTCTCCCCAAGGGTAGTAGTAATAGGACGGCCGTCTTCCTTGACACATCGTATAGGCTTTCCGAATTGACTGCCTTTATGTTCTAACCAGTTCACCAGTGTTGCAGGATTCTGAGGCGGGGCTTGTCGGGCAGGCGGTCTTGATAGGCCTATGGCTTTTAGAATTCTCCTCACCAGGAAGTTCGACGAGAAGTCTTTCGGATGTTGATGCAGAATGTCGAGTGTGGATCTATAGACCAGGGTGGTTCTATAGGCCAGGCCCCTAGTCTTATATAGATAGCACAGAAATCTTGCTATGTCTTCGCTTTTGGGGTCTCTTTCAGGTACCCCACCTGAAAGGAGGTTTTCACGAACTCGTTTAGGGCCTTTAAGTTGAAGATTGTCTTCTGGGACCCGTCCGATTTTGCAGTGAGGAATATGGTGGAAAAGAACCCTGGGTTGTCATCTGCCATTTCGAGAATCCCCAGGTCTTTCAGCTCGGCAATCTGTTTTACCATGTCCTGCGATAATATCGTTTACGGAGCGTTTGAAATGTCGCGGCGTTCTCCTCTCCGTCCATTTGGGGAGGAAGTTTTGCAAGCATTCCCCCCAACATGGGGCCCGTTTTGTGTCACTTTCTGCGGGGGTTGGGCCGCTAATTGTCTCGGTGACTCTCCCTCCTTTTCGGTCGTTGGTCCTGTGCGCTGCTCTAGCGGGGTGAGCTGCGCCTCTGGCAGTTTTTGTGTGAAAGGGCTGCAAGGCGTGGGCGGCCCTTGACGGGGCAACCTTTCTTGGGCGGTGAGAGGCGGACGGCTGTGAGACGGGGGCCTATGATTGGGTGGCTCGGCATTTTTGGTGATCCTGCAAGGAGAGTGTACCACCGGTCAATGCCGCTGCGGTTGGCGATCAGCTCCTTGAGTTGGTCCTTCTCAAACAGATGGTTCGTGCTTGGCAGTACTTTGTGGAGACTTTTTCGCAGAACAACGTTGTCGATCCGCTCCGGGATAAGCTTCCGGTGGATTTTGACGCACTCCTCTCGCTTTTCGCATAAAATTTGGAGGATGTTTTCGGAGATGGCATAGAAGTCATCCTTTGGGGAGAACAACTTGTTCTCCCTCTCTATGAGAGATGCGCAAGATTGGAGTGTAGGGCGCCCCGGCTCCCGTGTGAGCAATGTGTGGTTGAACTCCTCTTTCAGTCATAAGGCCTTGTGCGTGAGTGCGAAACTGCGTTCCTCGGCGGTCAGTAGAAGCTTGCCGGGGTAGACCGACTCGAGTTCCTCGTTTAGAGTTAACTCCTCTTGTCCCGGCGATGCCAGATAGGGTTTGAGGGCGTCCGTGTATCGTACCTGCGTCAGTCCTGCAAACTGAAACGCTGTAATTCTCCCACTTTTTTTATGGTGGAAGTCTTTGCAACCGGTGCCGTCAGTGTTTTGACTTTGGTGGATTTGGGGGGTTATGGCTTCCACATCGGAGGCTTCTGGGTTGTAGTAATCACACTTCATCCTCACCTACTCCTTGAAGAAAGATAGCATATCCGTGAATACCTTTGCCGTCTTCTTTCTCCGCTTCCTCCACTTCCATCTCCTTGGCTCCGATGTTGACGACTCCGATGATGTCGGTGACTTGGATGAAGAGGATGACCGTCTCCTTAGCTTCTTCCTGGGGCGCCTTCGTTCGGATGAACGCGTGCACCACCACTCCATGCGGCACCACGAATCCGAGCGGCGTCCCGCCACCGCATCTCCACGCCGCCCGCGCTGCCATTCGACGACGCGAGCGACCGAACGCAGCACGGTGGATGCCCGCGGTAATGCGTCCTCACTTTCACCACCGTACGCATCGATATCGTCCATATTCACCATTGGAAGAGATCTACATTGTTATTGAGTTGTGGTTGCCTTTTTCACGCCAAGATGGCGTTGAGTCCCTTTGCAAATTCGCACGCGCGACACTCGTCCGGTCAGTCCAAAAGAAACAGAAGCTTTGAAGAACCCACACTTGGCAAACGGCGGAAGAGGCAGGCTTCACACCCACTCCTCCTGCCCACGCCAAGTAGCGCGGGGAAGAAGAAAATGCCAGAACACGAAAACAAGGGCAAAGAAAGACAGGGCACTCTCAAGGGTCCTGGACATTGTCAAGGACCACATAATAAATATTTCCATCTTCATCTCAAAAAAAAAATTGCACAATCACAATACTTTCCCTCCTGGTCATAGGTGGGCTAGGAAAGTAAAATAGGGCATTATAAAATTACAAAAAAGAACTTTAAGCTATGCCTAAAAAAAGGAATATCCTCAGACCAAACATCTAGGTGTCAGGATATACTAAAATAGGTGCGCAAAAACACAGTATACAAAACAGTAGCTTTACTCTCGAGCTTCAAGGCATTGCGGGAAGAGGCTGCAAGGAATGTGAGCAGAGGGGTACATCTCGACGAACACCTTTGGTTAGCGTTATGCGTAAGTAAAGGCTAGCGACTTTTTCAAACATTTGGAGCCAAGTAGCCGACATCTGGCGGCCGAAATCCGAGCCCTTATGACAAGTGACGTATTCGCATCTTTTTGAATTTTGTTCTAAGAGAAGCTACTGTCTGGTATACTGTGGCAAAGATGACATCTGGCATAAGCAAGTATTATGGCAATTATAATAATAATGTTCTCCAGAAATCGTCTATGCATAACATCCCAATAAGGAATTTCACAAAACGTAATTTTGTAATACCTCGCAGAAATACTTATTTTGTTCAAGATGCTTTGATCACCTTGCTTCCAAACTTTATAACAAAAAAGGAAAAAATGAAAATCCAGAACAATGTGAAGACGAAAAACCCGAAAAAAAAATAAATAATTGGGTAATCGACCAGGGCAGACAGCAGATGTAAACCGTAGTTAAATTTATTATTACATAAAAAACAAAACCTTGCAATACTAATTCTCACTGTATATAATGCCAATCGATTGCGCACTCTGACTAACAGTCGGGGGAGTCTGGAAGCAGTACTGTTTCCTATAGAGCGGAGGTGGTTGCGGACCTTACGGCGACTGCTCTTGAAACGACCATCGACTACCCGATCCTGGGTGAACAGCCGGGCAAATTATGCCGTGGTCCGCGATAGATTCGGTATACACCGGTTCACCGCTTCGTAAGGGAGAGGACCGCGCAAGCGACCTCAAATTCGTAACCAATCGAGACACTGGAGTAATCTGGTCGCAATTGGAAGTAATGGCGTGAGTGTAAGCCCGCTGGGTATCACTCCTGGCTATCTCGCGGTTAAGGCGTTGGCCTCTCACGGGCTTGTGGCGGAGTTTGATGGTGGACTGTTTTTGTACAAGTCTTCTGCGCTCACTTCAGGGAGACAGAACGACTAATCATTAAAACTAAAAGTGCTAAAGTAGCTAAAAGTGCTTTGGGTATAAGCAGAAGACTGGCGGGGAAAAACTGGGGCCTTAACCCCAAGATCTCCCACTGGCTATACACTGCCATTGTGAGGCCGATAATCTCGTACGCCTCGGTGGTATGGTGCAACAAAGCCAACCAGAAAACTGTGATTACCAAACTAAACAATATCCAAAGGACGGCGTGCCTCATGACAACTGGCGCAATGTCCTCCACTCCTGGAGCAGCTCTAGATGCACTGCTGAACTTACCGCCCCTACACATTCATTTGCAACAGGTGGCGAAAGCCAGCATGTACAGGCTATCTGCCCGAGAGAAGGTAAACTGGATCTCACAAGCACTAAGATCAGTTCTTGACTCAGTCAGTGAAAATCCAACCCTCAACATGGTATCAGACACCATGCTCCCACTCCTAAACTTTGGAAAACTTTTTACAGTGGAACTGCCGCCCAGAGACGACTGGCTAAAAAGCCAACTGCAATGGGAGGCCGGTAGCCTTAAATGGTATACTGATGGGTCGAAATCGGGACTTGACGTAGGCTGTGGTATATATGGAGAGCGACCAAGCTTGGAAAGAAGTGTAAACTTGGGAAAATACGCCTCCATATTCCAAGCGGAGATTTACGCCATTATTGAATGTGCGGATATCAACCTCCAAAAGGACTACGCCAACCACCGTATCTATATTCACTCGGATAGCAAAGCAGCTCTTATGGCACTAGCCTCGAATACCATTAATTCAAAGCTAGTGCAAAACTGCATATCACTACTGAATTCCCTGGGCGAAAAGAACAGGGTAATACTAAGATGGGTTCCCGGCCATGCAGGAATCGAGGGAAATGAAAAAGCCGACGAACTTGCTAGGACGGGAGCAAAGGGAACGTTATACGGCCCTGAACCTTGCTGTGGTGTACCAAAAAGCCTTGCAAACCTAATGCTCAAACAAATGTGTTTAGAACAATCCGTCAACCACTGGAACAACACGCCAGGGTTGAATCATTCCAAAGCGCTTATTAAGCCTTACGACCGTAAGACGGCCCGTGAGGCCCTATCGCTAAATAGGAACAATCTACGCATACTGGTAAGGGCGCTGACGGGGCATTGTGGCCTGAACAAACACATGTTCAACCTCAAGCTCAAAGACACAAAAATGTGCAGGTTCTGCCAAGGGGCAGAGGAAACTCCCCAGCACCTCATGTGCTGATGCGTAAAAGATACAACCACCTGGGTGGTCACTACCTCCAACCTGAGGAGGTAAAACAATCTGGGGCCAAAAGCCTGCTGCGGTTCTTAAATGACACGAGGCTTAGCGCAGAACTATAGTAGGTGGCGAGCACAATAGATCAGCAATGGTCGCAGTGTTACAAGGCTCATAAAGACCTTAGAAAAGCCCCACTCAACAAATAAAAAAAAAATCATTAAAACTTCCTAAAGTGTAGTTGGCAACTATAGTTGTATATAAATGTATCTATTGAATGATATTTTATTGTAATATATTATCATAAAAATAAAATAACTTTATTCATTATTGTATAGATGTATGTGACATAGTTTATGTAATTAAATATTTAAAAAAACGAATTTATTACAAGGCAGATTGATAACTTATACACTGTGAGTTTTTAGTTACCGGCATCCTTGTAGGGAATAGACAAGCAAATAATGAATGTTTAAAAGAAATTTGTATCTCTATCTCGCGGTAGGTAAAATATCGCTAATATTGTTTATTATCAATATTTTACCTACCGCTAGATGGCGAAGCGCGCTCTATGCTTCTCAAACTTTTTTTAAATATATAAAATTAACAAACTTACCAAAAATATATATATTTTTTTGTTTTCTCAGTTTTTTTTAAAGTTGTCTTGCCTGTATGGATTCACCCCCTTCAAGGATGTCGGTAACTAAAAACTCACCCTGTATAAAAACAATAAGCCTTTCTTAGCACATGCGTTGCCCAGTTAGGACTGTATTAAATAATGTTAACATTGAGAACATTATTTTGAAAATAAAAAATATGAATCTGAAATATACTAATTTATTTATAATAACATTATTAAAAAGAAATAGGTCAATCGCCTAACCAAAAATAAAACTTTTCTGAAAACTTGTCTTGCATGTGTAACCCTTAGTAAGCCGGCCATAGGAATGAACTCACGATGGCATGTTTTCAACCCTCGAGAATTTATTTGTAGTTCGTGGTAGTGCACGCACACTAATATGGTGACTTATTAAATGAAGGCGACTTTTACCGCATATAACTGCATAAATACGGAGATCGGCCGCCTGCGAATTCTCACAAAAGTAAAACTACCGATTGGTGGTATCGGCATTCCAGCGGATAAGAACGTCAGCCAGATGGTTGCGGAAAACTCAGTTATCTTACCTCAAGACTTTGCGCAAAATTGGGTTGCAGTGTGGATTGTCGTCGGCCACGATCCAGTGTATATTTTCGATATGCATCAATGTGTAAGCTAGCCGTTTCAAATCGGGAATCTGTTCTGGTCGAGGGTATGTCGGAGTAACAAAATAAATTGTAGCTTTGTCAGGCTCCAATGCAACATTTTTCCGTCTGTCGGTTGACTCAACGTAGCATAATTTTACATCAGCTTGGTTTTCCTTTGGTCCTTCCAATCTGAAAATAGAAAGCAAGTCTATAATAGAAAACAAAAGAAATACAATCAGAGCATCAAGAATCAGATATTGACTGACGGACCCATGACATTAATTATAAGCCTGTATAATGTAAGCATAATGGAAAACTATTAGATCCACATTTTGACAACTTTCCAGGTGGAAGAAAACTTAAAAAAAATACGTGTGGCACTCGGGGACTGCCGCGGTAAAGCTATTGCATAGCATTCTAAACAACTTATGCAATTATAATTATGTATTTATTTTAGTTATTTTATTTTTTCAGATATCAGATAACTGCGCTCTATCGGAAAACGTTGAAATTGTTCCGAATTATTTGCGGCTGCGGTAGCAAACGATTCGGAATAATTTAAACTTCTTCCGATAGAGCGCCGCGCAGAAATTTTTTATTTGATGAAGCAAAAAAACCGGATTATTCGAAAAAAATCGTAGATAAAATGATAGATAATTAAATTATCTTTAAAATGGTGCAGGTTCCATAATAATACGCAAGATAGTATTTGCGTAGTAGTCGTTTTTGTGTTCGGTTAGACCTAATTTCACAAATTAATTACACTATGTGATAAAAACAAAATCTAAAATATTCAAAGCTAAAAATATTAGGAAAATGTTTTTGTTTAACATGTATTTTTTTCGAATTGTAAGCAGTACTCGTTTAGACGTAATTATCAGTTTAAAATCATTAATTTTCGTTAAGAAATTTCTTCATTCGGTCGCCACGCTGGCCTAGGCCCGCGATAAAAGCTATGCAATAGCTTAAAAATAATATTCATAATTTTTTCAATAATTACACATGCGAAAGTTATGTAAACACATGGTTGAATTGGGCTGTATCATACTTGCCACTATGTGACTGTTTTTTGGCTATAACTCGGGAACTATTGAATGCAAAATTTTGAAACATGCATTCCTCTATATCTATTGTATTTGTAGATACAAATTAAAAAATCTGTTAGATACACTGTATCGTATATTGAATAGTTTCCTAAATTTTGCCTTGATGAAGCGACATACAGAGTGCTGGATTAACCCATGTAGGGGCCCTTAGGCTGTTGAAATCTCAGGATGCCCCCTTTGCACTTTTTGGCCTAAGCTATAGCTTAAATTTTAAAAATCCTTAGCTATAGTTTAGGGGTTAAAAAAAACCTTAAATGAATAAAATACAAACGGAGCTGCCATGGAATTCACCGACCGAAGTCGGGCCCATCATATAGTGTTATTACACTTCTGGGCGGTGAGCGGTGGATTCCGGACTAACGACCGGCTGTGGTAGGTTTAGGACAGCTGTCTTGCCACATGTGAGCGTGCACCTTACCACCCATTCACTCCCCCCTTCGAAGCCATAGAATTTGAGATGCGGAAATCGCGGTCTTAGATATTTTTTCTAAGAAGGAGTTGATTATTTTCCTGGAGAGACCAAGATCTTAAAAAAGGTGAAACAGAGATTTAGCTGGCAGGCCACAAGCGCCAACTTCCATCGCGTGAAGGTGAACAGTGAAGCCGTTACGGGTGACGGCATTTGCGAGATCATGGTATTTATTTAATTTGTACTCGTTGTCTTTTGGGATATTTGATTCCCATGGAACAGTTAATTCTACGATAAAGGCCATCTTCCGAGATAGAGAGTAAAGAGTTATATCTGGACGGAGGGCTGTGCATCAGAGACTTTCAGGGAATTTATACTGCTTAGAGACCGAATCGACCTCCAGAATCCAATCTGAAGCTTTCTCGATTATTGAGAAAGGTTTTGTAGTGAAATGTTTTTGCCTTTAGAGCCATCCCGCACAAACTGTATTGGGGGTTTGGAGGGTACTGTCAAACCCTTGTTGGGACGAGCCACTGAGAGACTAATTACCTCGCGAATGGCAGTGAGGACTTTGTCGTGGCGGTAAGTGTACCGTCCTTGATCTAAGGCCACCTTACAGCCAGCTAGAATATGCCTGGTTGTGCAAGGGGTATTGCTACAAAGGGGGCATTAATCTATATGATTCTGGTCCCATAATACATGACAATTTCGATAATCTTCTATAAATTGCAATGTTTATCTTCCACCATTTTTTCTCGTAAAATGCACGAGTATCCACAGGGTGCCAGATCTGAGTGTGGGGACGTTCAAGTATTATGTAATGCAATTTGGGGGGAAGGGCGTCTTGTAAAACGTAACGATGCATTACAGGGCGGGACTGGGGTTGAAAAAATGTGTTACGTAACATTGTTTTTTTTTTTTAAAGAGTTTATTAATTTTAAAAAAAGCTGAAATAGGAGAATGCATAAGAAGAACAATGGTGGATAATGTAAGATCAGTAGTAAAAATTTATTAGAACAAATTTAATCCCATTTTGACATATTTTAAACTTAAGCAAATGTTTATTACATTGTGTGATTGTTTATTAAATGACAATATGAATAAAGAAAATAAACAATATACGCATGTATTGCGATTCAGAAATCTTTTGTTTTATTTATTTTTCCGCAAACGCGATTAATTCGCGTAATTAAAACAATAACAAAGGTATTTTAGCGACTTTCCGGTACTTTGCGCAACATAATTGCGACTTTTAGGTAAAAATGGCCACTTGGGTGTTACGTAATGATTAGGGAGGGGGAGGGGGGGTCAGAAGAACATTACGGCGCATTACGAGGAAGGGTCAAAAATCTTTACCAATTGCGTTATGTAATACTTAAACGCCCCCTGTGCTGAAGCATGCGCTGTCGTTTGACTTCTTTTGACACATGCGCTATTGCTTGCGCTATCGTTTTAACTGGTTTTGACACATGCGCTAGCTTGCGCTATGGTAGTACACGGATGCTACAGAGGAAAACGCAAGGTGACATAAAAAGCGCACGACTCGGTGAAGGGTATTATTGCAGTATAGGTACCTCTTCTAGATTGTTGATTTTTTAACGTCACCAGACTATATTCACCACGCTGATTCCGAATCTGCAATAATATTTATTCGGTCTCAATAAATAAGCGAGATATAGGCATTCAAAAAAGCGCCAAACCCATACATTTCGGTAGTTTTTTAAAAAAAATAATACATAAACACCTATTTGGCGGTAGGTTAGGTTAGGTTAGGTTAGGTTTTTTTAAAACAACCTTAAAAACTGAGGTAAAAAAAAATTTTTTTTTTTTTAATGTAAATTTGGTTTTGAAAATTTACGCGTCCGAAGCTTTTTTCTTTCACATTTAGCATTACAATGATCTAACCTAGTAGTATTTCTTTGTTTTTTCCATTTCTGAGAAAGGTACCTATACTGCAATAATTCCAAATATATTTAGGGTATCATGTGACATTCATATTTTTTAGTGTTTCATAATTTTACTGCAGCCCATCCAAAGAACGATGCTGAATATAGAGCCGAGTCTCTGGCTCACAACTGTGCATATCCATGTGGTGGAATCCACGATTATCCAGGAAAATCACCACACAATTTATCTCACCCATGGCTGCAAATTCAAGCTGCCCAATCGCAGTCATAATCAGGAGTATGCGAAAAGTTACTTTTTCCTCGTACCAAAGGCCAAGCAATGAAATATTCGAAAAATAAAGCTTTACTTACGTTATTTGAGCACATACGAGCGATCACATTTTACAAATAGAATCTCGAACGATTTAACCTAAAGGATGTTTTTGACATTATGTCAGAAGAACCGGTTTTCCACACAATAATCCGCGATACTTTGATTATTTATTAATCAGTTAAATGCGGTGAAATATTAAAACGAATACGGGTGACTCAAATATAACATCGAAAACAGTAATTGGTTTTTAAAAAAGATACATTAGAACCAATTAGAACCACCGCCGACCGCAGCACAGACTTATTAGCTACCGTCCGTCCGTCGCACGTCCGTCGTTCCTTATCCAAACCATAGACTGCAGAACAAAAAACAAATTTGCTGTCAGATTACATATATTGTTGCCAGAAAGTATAAAACAACATTTTTGTTTATTAATTCTGCACACTGCATTTTTACTACGCTAAAAATAAGCAATAATAAAAGAACAAACATTTTGGTATAATATTTGGTAATTAGCATTTTATAACATAATAGTTGTTTGTGGTGCCTAGTCATATGACATTAAGGTGCGTTCGAACAAATAGTAAGCTAAGTGGCTGTGCTAATCTGTGCGTGGTGCATTTCTCTTGAAGTGCGCCTTCGCAATTTCTTTTGGCAATGGCGAGAACTTGGAGAGTCAAAGTCAAATGAACGCAACTGAAAATGTCAAATAGATAGAATCGCGCGCGCACCGTTTGTAATCAATCGTTTGTCGCTGTTCCGCACTGTCAGAGAGAGAGGGGATGAAGTAGTACTCACGTGGATTCCAGGCCACTCAGGAATAGCCGGTAACGAATCGGCGGATATGTTGGCTAATGAGGCCCGCTCCAGGGGAGCCCTCCTCCTTATCAAAATCCCTGCGTCGGACATCCTCCCCCAAATAGAAGAAGAAATGAAGGACTGCTGGAAGAAGAGTTATCTTTCTTCTTGCAAGTCTAAAGGTCAACATTATTTTCTTATAAATCCCCACCTTCACAACAAACCTTAGTATTATAAAAAACCTTTCAGGCGGAAAGAGATCTCCACAATTTGCAGAATGCGCATAGGCCACTGCTCAACGCCCGCACACCTATATCGTATAAACGTAATTCCGTCCCCACAGTGTGATTGTGGATTTGATATCTGCACCGTGGATCACCTCTTCTTTAATTGCCCTCTCCTTAACAACTTTCCTTCGTTCATTCCTAATCTCATTCAATTGAAAATCGAACTCCCTACCAAAATCGATATCCTTCTGGCGTCCAATTCCATTAAAATTTATCGAGTCATCGCTAAATTCATTAACCTAAATCATTTAGCCATTTAACCCATATTATTCCGAAATGCCTTCTGGGGGTGGCCGCTTCCGTTCGCTGCTCCGGGATCGGACCCGTCTTGTGACGTCAGGC
The DNA here is from genome assembly GCA_944548615.1 of Micropterix aruncella. Lineage (NCBI taxonomy): Eukaryota > Metazoa > Arthropoda > Insecta > Lepidoptera > Micropterigidae > Micropterix > Micropterix aruncella. The sequence continues at coordinate 82,099,464 of OX155980.1, read as the reverse complement.
CGATGGAAATGTGGCCCCGTTGTCGAGGTTGGCTGTGGAAAAAGTCGCTGAATAGGGCGAGTTTTTGGCAGTAACTTGCGGTCAATGGACGACACATTCTCGGTGCGGCCGATGCCGGGGGGGGGCTGCTCTCGGGGGGCGGTGGGGAGCGGCGCTGCCCCCAGAAGCACTTCTCTATTACCCTGACCCTTCTCCTTTTTCTTCCTCCAAAATATTCCCCTAATATTCTGTTATGTTTCTAGTCTCTATGTTGTCTTCTGTCCCTTCCTTTTTGTTTTTTTTTTGTAGGTACTAACATTAACAGTAGTCATCCTCCCGTCAACAATACATACAAACTGGCACAAAATCACCAGCACCCTAGCTGCGTGGAATTGCCACAAGGAAAAGAAAGAAGAAGAAGAGGAGGAGTTATTTTAAAATAAATAATAATTCGATACGAACATTTTAAATATCGCTAAATCAATGGTTATGGCAGCATCCAACGAAAATATGGACACCGATGCGGTCTGCCCGAACGGCAGCAGCGGCGACGAAGATCGAAGAGAAAATATGTCCCCTGAAGGTTCGCTATATCACTTTATTTCTACTTATCGATACTAAATTTATGTTGTTTTCAGAGTACGAAGTTCTCGATACCAAGCTGGATCAGCTGAACAGCGCGCTCGATTTTATCGAGCGGAAGAACCATGATATTCACGCTAAATTGTTGGATTTATTGAAATCAAATCAAGAAGTACGACAAGAACTTCAGAAACAAAACAGCAGCAATGCGCAAGACAAACCGACAACCTCAGGATAAAATGTTTATAAAATTTGTACATATTAGGCCTTTGAATTGAAAACTTTTCAATATCCTCGAAACGCTGAGCTGCTCGGAAAAGCCATGGGCCATTGACCGGAACAAATAGTAGTTGGATGGCGCAATATCTCGAGAGTAAGGCGGGTGAGGTAGGATGTCCCAGCGAAGCATTTCCAGGAAATTCTTGACCTGCATCGCGATGTGTGGTCGAGCATGGTCATGCTGGAAAATTACCTTGTTGTGCCTTTTAGCGTATTCCGACCGTTTTATCTTCACAGCATCACTCAAATTTTTGAGCTGAGCTCAAATATTTTGAGTTTCTCCCGGTTTCAGCAGCTCGTAATGATGACACCTTTTTGGTCCCACCAAATGCAAAGCATTACCTTGGATTCGTGGATGTCTCTCTTCGTTGTGGCTGTTTAGGTCGATGGAAGTGATTCACTGGGGTACGAGCTATATTTTTTAAAAGATCCACTTTTCGTCGCCGATGATTATTCGGTGGAGAAAACCTTTTTTTTTGACGGCGAAGGAGCATTTCACAAACCATGAAATGTCTTTCGATGTCTCTTAGCTTCAACTCGTAAGGAACCCAATGCCCTTAATTTTGAATGACTCCCATAAATTTTAAACGTCTCAAAACGGTTGAGGGATGAACATTAAGCACTTCACTTATCTTTTTCAGCGTCAGACTCGAATCTTCATGAAGTATAATTTCTAATTCGGCTTCTTAAAATTTTTGCTCCTGGCCTGGCGCTCTTTGTCTTGCACGTTGAAATCACCACTTTTGAATCGGAGAAACCAAGTCTCAACAGTCCTTTCTGTTGGAGTAAATTCCCCGTAATCCTCCAGCAACAATCTATGACATTCTGCGGCAGTTTTCTTAAGATGAAAGCAGAAAAGCATTGCTTCCCGAGAATGAAGTTTTGTCGGCTGAAATGACATCTTCGAAGAACAAAATTACCGTTGTTGACACTTCAACGAAATGACACAGACTGATAATTGAAGCCTAATAATGATGCTTTGACATGAGGTATTTTGCAATTTGGTAAATGACTAGAAATATAAGTTACGGTATTTCTTAGGAAATCGAAGTTTTCAATGCAAGGTCCTAATAATTACCACTGTACTTAGATTTATTCAGTTTTTTAAGTATTATATTTCAATATTGTTGAGATAGCTCATCCTGTGAAAAACATGATAAGAAACTCTTCTGTAGATAAAATTGTTCTTGATAATTTGAATAAAAATCTAGAATGAAATTTTAGTTTTTTATTTAATTTTAAACTAAAATGCCCTGCATTTACATACATTGTCATGTATTTATCTTAATTAAGAATATTTTTTACTTAAAGTAGTTATTTTAAGTTGGATTATCACTGGAGTCCACTGGAAGACAAATTGTTGTTGATGGACGGCGACTCGGCACCAGAGTGCATACATTCTCAAAAGCGGTAACGAAAATGAATACAGTAGAGCCTCGATAATCCGTACTCAGGCTAATCCGAACTGCATACCCCACCCCACTTCCTCGCCTTCGCCTCGCTGCTATGTTGTTTATTAATTAGTCTGCAGTTACGACTGCCACGTTGCGCGTCCATTCCACGTTTTTCTGCTCTGTACTCGTGCGCGGCGTGTTTTTTGAGGTTATAAAGATGGTTCCAACACCAAAACGCAAACATAAAACTTTGACTATAGCCGAAAAGTGCACCATACTAGACAGTTTAATGGACGGAGTGTCGGCAACTTCTCTTGCTTGTAAGTATGGCGTTGGAAAATCAACAATTACAGACCTCAAGAAAAATGAGCAAAAATTGAGATCTTTTATAGCTAAAACTGAGAAAGGACCAGGGTTCAGAAAAACTCTAAAATTACCAGAGAATCCAGTGCTAGAAGAAGCACTGTTCACATGGTTTTTAGAACAAAGACGACGCCACATTCCATTGTCTGGTGAGGTCGTAATGGAAAAAGCGAGATTCTTCCATAAAAAACTAACAGGTTCGGATTTTTCTGCAAGTAGAGGATGGCTTGATAATTTTAAAAAACGTCATGGCATACGTCAGCTGAAACTGTCAGGTGAGAAAGTCTCTAGCAATACGGAAGCTGTTCAACCATTCCAAGAAAAATTCCTAAACGAGATAAAAGAAAAGAACCTTTGCCCTGAACAAATTTACATTTAGCCTCTTCTGCTGAAACTAGCGCTCCTGGGTCGAAAGTGTCTAAAGAGCGAATAACTTTTATGCCTTGCGCAAACTCTACAGGGAATCACAAATTACCATTGCTAGTTGTGGGGAAGGCAAAAAAGCCAAGGTCTTTTGGATCTGTAAAATTACCAGTGCATTATGAAGGGCAGAGGCGTGCTTGGGTAACCAGAGATATTTTTCTCGAGTGGTTTAGAGGCCATTTTGTTCCTGAAGTCAAACGCCATTTAAAAAAATGGGACTGCCACAAAAAGCATTGCTACTCTTAGACAATGCCCCTGGACATCCAAATGCTGAAGATTTGACAACAGAAGACGGCAACTTCTCTGTACTGTACATGCCTCCAAATTGTACGCCTTTGATCCAACCTATGGATCAAAACGTAATCCAAAATGTCAAGATAAATTACAAAAAGAAACTCCTGATTCAAATGTTCGTGCAGCAAGAAGCCGATGAGGCTTTAACCTTGCATGATGTTATAAAAAGCGTCACAATTAAAGACGCCATTTTTTCGCTAGCGCAATGTTGGGATCATGTATCATCGTCTCTTATCGAAAAATCTTGGAAGCCTCTTTGGCCTGAAAAAATAAATTCAACAGAAGATAGATGATGACTTCGACGTAGAAGACGATCTCCCGCTCAGTCTTTTACGTAATCGTGGTTATACAGAAGAAACCATTTCCACTTTCTTGTCCATGAGTGAAGAGGAGAATTGCACAGATCCTATAACTGATGATGAGATCATAACCCAAATAACGCAAGAGAATGACGAGTCTTTAGCTGAAGATTATTTTGCTTCAAATGTCAAGAAAATTACTCATTCACAAGCCATATCATCTTTGAACACTTGCTTGGAGTGGGCTGAAGAAAATGACCTGTCCTTATCGGAAAAGATGATGCTACGTAACTTGAGGGACAAAGCTTTTTTCTGGTCCATCAACAGGACTCGCCAAACTAAAATAGATCAGTTTATGACTAAATAGACAATTTACACCTTACGTATTTTATGGTACCTAATTATTATGTAAATGTACGGTAAGCAACGAGCCGGGCTTTTTATTTGCATTACGACTGTAGTCCTTACGCTGCTTGTAATAAGAGCGTTCCCAAGGTCAATATGTAAAGCCCAGCTCGTTGCTTACTGTACCTCTTAAACTATGTATATAATTAAACACTATTTTAAGAATAAAAATGTTTTTTTTTCTCCTTACATACTATAATCCGAACGCTTCGTGAGTCCGAACAGGGGTTAGTTTTTGCTAGTTCGGATTATCAAGGCTCTACTGTAAATGGAATGTCGCTTTGCAATCGGAAAAAAATTTAGAAATGAGAATATCAAATTTCAAATGGGTATAGAGGTACAGAGTTGTGGCTTTACAATAATTCAAATTAGCAAAACTTAAATATGTTGCGTTAATTTAGTTATGTAGTCATTTATTTTTAGACTTACTCCAGCTTTAATATTCAAAGGTACTATTTGAAACTATAATAATAAATAAATAATAAATGTAACAAAATGATAGAATAAACTAAAAGTCATAGCTCTCATTGAGAGTTGTGCAGCATGTTTGCGATATTATTAATCGCCTGGTCAAGATGCGATTGTGGCAACTGATTATGCAGAGGGTTCAATTTATGAGCATCGTTTCTCATCACTCCCATCGCATGACCCAGGACAGATTCATAATTGTGTTTACCCAGTACGGTGATCTGTAACAAAAAAAAAAACAATCAGTATGTGAACTTATTAATACTGCACTGTGATAAGAAAATTAAAAGCTTGCATTTATATTGTAGGGTGTCAGATCGACGTTTGCGGATTGGAGTGGCTGTGTGGGTGTGTCTATCTAGGGCTTTTTCGGCGCAACAGCAACAGCGTGACCGACGGACGAAACATCAACAGCATGAGCGACCATTGAAGGGATAGATTGCTCGTCTTTCGCCATGTCTCGCTTTGGGCAACTGCAAACACGGACTCCGATTGTTTGCCTTCCGAGGACCGTTGAGCTGTAGAATGTAAAAAATATGAAATTTAGCATTTAATGTCTTCGGTCCCACGCCTTCATTGGATGGATCGATTTGTCTAAAAATTATACTATACGTATCTAGCAGCCCATTAGAGGATTTTTGTTGAAAAAAAATTAGCTCTTCCGGTTTTCCACAGACAGCTCTTCCGGTATATTACATGATAGAGTAGTCTCGATAGTTCGAGGTGAACGGGACCAGGACCACCTTACAGTATTGGAAACTAGGACTATCGAAATTTGTGGAAAAAAATAAAACGATGTTGAAGACGTCCAGGCGTCAAAATATGAACTTTACTAAAACAAAATTTATTTATTTATTTATTTTCATAACAAATCAACATTAGTTTCTACCAATCCGTTGATATGCAATATACACATAAATATATTTAAAAAATAATAGAATTCTTACAAGTACATACATAACATGTTTAAATAAGCGTTAAATACAAATACCGGCATTAAGAATAGAAAAACTTACAAACTTACAGTACATAAGAGTGAAAACAGTTTATATTATTCTGCCATAAATAAGTAGCGCAATGCCCACACCTTGAAGAGATGCGGGCTCGCTGTAAAAATATCAAAGTCTGGCGCTGTCGAACATAGCGCATTTATGTGCCGCAAAGCTCGTGTAAGCAGACTCCATCGACTTAGGTTGGTGCGCGAGGACGGCTCCGCAAATAGATTATGAATGCGAGCACGATTATAATTGTCCGGGACAAAGAGACAAACCTTCGCTAGCATGTTAGGATTATCAACTCTTCCCCTAATCAGCTTGAAAACGTAGGCCATGGAGAGCATTTCTCTATGCAACTTAAGAGAGTTATAGCCCACCATGCCTAGTAGGAAACTAATAGGGTATAAGTACGGATAATATCCGTACTGCTTAAAATATATAAATCGTAAGAAACATTTTTGATTTTTTTCCAACATAGTGATATAAAGATCCTGATGTGGATTCCATATAACTGCATTCGTTTCCAATCTGCTTCTCATAATTGAATTATACAATGTATGCATAACCCGTACATTGTGAAAATGCTTTAGGTTGCGAATAACAAACCCTAGTAGCTTAAAAGAGGACTTAGACAAATTAGCAATGTGCTCCTTGAACGTAAGCTGGGAATCAAAGAGAACTCCTAGATCCTTTACCTTCTCAACCCTAGTTAGCACCTCATCAGTGATGGAGTAATCATAAATCAGAGGTGCGGTCGATCTAGTATATGTCATCACTGAACATTTGGATATATTGAATGAGAGATTTTTATTCTGGCTCCAAGCCCAGATGTGCTGACACGATTACTTTACTTAGATTGAACAGCAAGGGGTTGAACAGCAAAGGGCCGAGGTTTGATCCCTGACTCACGCCAGAACAGGTGTGGTACACCTTAGAATCAAAAAGTCCAAGTTTCACATACTGCTGCCTATCTCTCAAGTAATCAGCAATAAAACTTAGCAGATTACTCGAGAAACCTGTAGCAGCTAGTACTTTGAGTAAGACATCATTGTCCACTCTGTCGAAAGCCTTTTTGAAATCCAGATACACCACATCTACCTGGCTTCCTGGTTTAGTGTCCAGTTCATTTGCCACATAATAAGTAAAGACGGAAAGGTTGGTGGTGGTGGACCGATTGGGGCGAAACCCGTGCTGGGCGTCCGACAGCCTTCCACACACTTGGGTGTAAATATCCCGGTGGAGTATTGTCTCAAATAGTTTAGGGAAGACGGATAACACCGCTATAGGCCTGTAATTATCCACTTTGCCCTTGTTGCCACTTTTATGAACGGGTGCGACCCTAGAAATCTTCCACATACTGGCGTACGTGGCAGATTCCAAGGAACGATTGAAAATATGTGTGAGAGGCTTTATAAAATAATCTGCACACGCTTTGACAATGTATGGTGGAACTCCATCAGGGCCGATAGTACGCAAAGATTTCAATTTTTTAAGGCTAAATTGAATATCTTTGTGCGATATTGTGCGAATGTTGATGCAGGAAGCGTACGCATCGCACGGTTCTACACTTGATTGAACGCGAGTGGCATCTAAGGTCACCGCGTTCTGAATAAAAACAGATGAGAAGTAATCTGCAAAAGCGTCAGCGGCACCGGCATCAGAGTAATCAACCCCATCATACGTCACTTTCAGGGGCACTCCAGAGGTTGCGCGCTGACTGCGAATGTACTCCCAGAAGCGAGAACTGTCCTCTGTAATGGAATCCTCGATACTGCGAATATAATTATTATAGGCTGTTCTAATATTATATTTTATGCTAGATCGCAATTCTACAAACTTCTTTCTATGAGAATGTGAATGGTCCCGTTTCCAGCATTTATGGTTATAAGATTTGACTCTAATATCGCGGATGATATCAGCAGTGAACCAAAGAGGATATGAATACCTCCGGGCCACAGCTTTCCGCTTGTATTGTGGAATGCAGCTATCGAATATGTCATAGATTGCATTGTAGAAATCAGCAACACAATCGTTGACATCACTAATGCAGTATAGTATGCGCCAATCAAAATGAGAAGCGAGATCGTATAACAAATAATAATTACCCCGCTTGAAATCCCAACCTTTCCTAAACAATGTGTTAGGTAGACTGGGAGTATTAGGGGAAATGTCGCTCGCGTGCAACTGAGTACGCCCTCGGTGGACAGTCACGCATATATCTAAAGGCGGATGATAGCCGTCCACGTTAACCAGCTCGAAGGAGGCTGCCGTCACACTCACGCTGCCAGGTTGCAAGTTCGAAAGCACCAAGTCCAGGAAACGGCCATTGCTATTCGGGATAGTATTAAGTTGACTGAACTGGCAGACAGATAAAAAATATATAAAATAGTTATTTATTTCCTTAGAGGCACTATGGAGGTTGTAATCACCGAGAAGCAAAACATTTTTTATTTTATTAGCAAAATACAAACTTTCAACGAGTTTGAAGAACGACATGTAGACCGAGTCGCAGGTCTTAGCTGGAAAATAATTTAAAAATAAAAATAATGGATATGATTTATATAAAACTTTAACACATAGCATTTCACATTCACTTTGAAATAGCGGAATACGACGTCTTCCCCCCTATCCCTTTCACAAATGCATGATTGCGATTTGGCAGAGGATTTAGACCTAACCGTTTACAGCATGCATGGGTTATAAAGTTATTCTGGCTAGCACTGTCGATTAAAGCCCTGACAGAATATATCTGGCTCTTTGCGGTTACGGTGTTAAGACGAGCAGTGCCCAAAAGAATAACTTGATTTATGTTTGAGGTATGGCACCTTGGCCCAACAGAAGACAATGTGCACAATGCAACGTCCGTTGGTGAAGCTGAAGTTTCATAATTTTTCGCGGATGGTGTATTTTGGAAATGCAGCAGTGTGTGGTGTTTAAGGTTACACCGACGACACCTACTATCTGATTTACATGCGTGCGTAGCATGTTTTGCACTCAGGCAATTAACACAACATTTATGTTTTTTCACAAAATTAAAACGATTTTCAGGTGTTTGTTTTAAGAAATCGGCGCACTTATAAAGGACGTCGTGGTCATGTTTTTGACAGAATGAGCATATGTTTGGGTTTTGTTCAATACCAACAAATGCATGGGATGACTGACCTGAACGTTTGTACCCACTATTGTTCGGTTTATTTTGATTGCCTATAGGGCGCAAATTTGACACCCTGTTGATCGTAGTTCGCTGCAGAATTTTTGCTTTTTACGTATGAATGTGACAAACTCGTCATATTTAGGAATATCTGTCTTTCTTATAGACATTTCGAATTCCTGTGCGGTTTCCCGGTCTAGTTTTTTCATGCCAATATGAATTAACAGAAACTCGGTTAAATCCGGTATTTTGAGTTGTTTTAATGCGGAAATACAACTTGAAAATTGATCAATAAATGACTCAAGATTATTTGAAGTTGATTGGGTTATAGGCTTTAAATCCAGAAGCATATCGCAATATGCTGTTCCAGTACCACGTACATCTTGGTATTTAGTAACCAATGTATTCCAAATTATGGAGTAATTCTCTGCTGCGGGCGTAATGCCGGCAAAGACTGTTTGCGCTTTGTCAGTTAATTTTCCTACTAAGTACTGAATTTTCTGAGAGTCTGACAATTCCGAATTTTCGTGGATAGACGTACGGAACACCTCATAAAATACAGGCCAGTTCTGAAAGTTACCGTTAAATGACGGCAGCTCCAAGCGTGGTAATTTTGAAATATTGGAATTTTGCATGTGTGTGGTTTTTTTATTTATTGTTTCTGTTTTACGTTGAATGATACCGTATAGCTCTTCGAACGCGATGCATGGTTCAAAATTGGGCTCAAACTCTGGATTTAAATCCAATTCGTCGACCTATAATATATATATATATATATATATATATATATACAAATTTATATAAATTTATATTTTGTCTGGCATATTTTAAACAAGTGTTGTAATTGAGAAGTCTTATGAAAAAAAACCAAGGATTTACCTACTTTTTAAATAATAACCCAAAGATAGAGGGCGGTCAACCTAAAAATGGCCGCTCTCAGTTGAAAATCTGCACATGCGATAAGCTGTGGCTTGACATTATCATCTAAGTAATGATTCTCTGGGGTGCCAATTCGCAATTAAAAAAGTGCATTGTCACAGTATACTACAGCAGGGGTACGAAGAAGTTAACGAAATGAATTATGAAATTACCAGACATCCTCAAGAGTAAATGCAACCTCGATTGGCCGACGGTTGATTCCGGAAGTGCAAGACGTCTTGCACATGAATTTGTAGGTGTGTGAAAAGAACTCCTCTCCAGGCGCTAGAGTAACCGGGAATTCGGCACAGATGGAGAGCCACGATCTGTCATTATTGGGATCGCCACAATATCGAATGTTGGGGCCTTCCTTGAGCACCGATTGCAGAACGTGTGCAATGATCGATTCGTCCACGTCTGAAAACAAAAAAAAAACAATTATGCCTCAAAAACAATGGCATAAACACGTCATTCCTAGGTAGGCTTACTAGTAGCATTATATAGCGTATTAGATTGCTCAATTCCGTACTACGATTTGGCAGCTAGGATTATACTATGAAATGCAACAGGTAGATGGCACTCATACTTCCAAAAATTGATTAATCTTCTGGTGTTCAATACGGCAGAGTTCGTGGTATAATATATTTCAGAGAATTATCCGTTTATAAAAATTCTTTCGCTAATTAGTCTGATTGTCGTATGGATGAGCTGATTAAAGCTGCCATTTACAAACTGATCCGAGCCCAGCGCTAGAGTTTTAAAATGTAATTGTACGTTACACCTTACCATATAGTATATAGGATATTAGATTGCTCATCGCCTACTATATTTTGGCAATTTACTACGAAATACAATGTGTCAATGGGACTCATCGTTCCAAACATTGATTAACATTCTCTTACTCTCGGTAACCCAATATATGGCGCTCTAAACACGCCAATGTGTTTAAACTAGAATTTTTAAATTTTAATATTATTTACAAAAAAATGTATTTCTTTTATTGCATGAAAGTTTTTAACCCTTGGAGTAAATGGGTATTTTCATGGATGCATCTGTCTCTTTTGCAGGATTTTCGGCGACATCGACTTAAAGTACTATAACTACGAAACTACTACACCAATCATAAAAAGAACAACTGCACAATGATTGCATTGAAATTTCGAATATAGAATATTGAAATATCATTTTGTAAAACAATTAGATAATTATGAATAAATATGAGAACGTCAAAGAAGTGAAAAAAACGCGCGACCAGATTTGGTCGACTCGTACTCAACGGATAATTGTTTCTCGACCAGATTTGGTTGACTCATACTCAACGGGTTAAGGAATGAAAATTATTTTATTAGACATTATTTTAATGACATCATCCCGATGTTTCAGTACGTTTTTTCAATAATCGCTAAATTTCCAGGAACTGCAACTGATCTAGCAGCTCAAGCATTGTGCAAACGACTACCATAAGACGATTATATTATTATTGAGGTAGATTCACTTGCAAATGAATTATTTCGGCTAAGAACTCACGGCGCGGTTTTCACCCGCATTCGCCGCGGTTGCGATCCAACTGTTTTGCTTCAAAACTCACAACACCGAATGTTTGCGCGGTCATGTTTAGAACTCACGGAGCAGTTCACCCGCGCCCACCGCGTTTGCGGGCCTTGAGTGAGTTCTAAAGCTGACCGTAGCTCGCGCGGCTCTACTAATCGCTCGCAGATGCGGGCGCCGCGATTTAACTCACATCATGAAAATTGTGACTCAATTTTACATACATTTCTGCATTTTACGGAGGCCGTGAGCCCGCAACCGCGGCAGGCGCGGGTAAAAACCGCGCTGTGAGTTCTAAGCCTTAAAATACCTTTATTGAGAGCTTCCAGCGGGCTGGTGTGGAGGCGGCAACGGATGGGCCGCTGTTCTGCATCAAATCTTTCAGCAAATTGTAGGGTGGCCCGCACTACTTTAGGCGATAAAGTCGTGCTTTTGGATGTATCCCAGGAAAACTCCACTGGTAGTTCAACCCCTTGATGGATGTATACCCTTTTAACCTTCTCCGAGTACTGAAATGAAAGCACACATTTAGCAATCCTGCAACCCCTGCTAGATATTTTAAATTCACATGCAATGCTCGGTCACAATAGAACTTACGGAATTATTGCAGTAAAGGAACCTTTCTCAAAAATAGAAAAAATAAAGAAATACTACTAGATTCGATCATTACAATGCTAAATTTGAAAGACAAGCTCCGGATGTGTAAAATTTTGTTTGAGACCAATTAAATATTATTGTTGATTCGGAATCAGTGTGGTGAATATAGTCAGGTGACGTTGAAAAATCAACAATATAGAAGAGGTTCCTGTACTAAAATAATACCGAACTTACTGTGTACTTGGTGCGTCCTTCGGGTTTTATAACGACACGAAAACCATAATCTCCAACGAAATCACCACGTGCCGGTGGACCAAGCATCTCCTAAAAGTAAAGGCAAATATGGTAAAAATGTTAAGAAATGCAATTATGAATACTAAATCCAACTTCATACAGGAATGACTTCCTCGATGTGTTGATCCTCAGAAAACTTTATTTCTACTACAACGCCATTATCAAAGTTTAGTCTGAAACAAAAAATGTCGCACATTTAATTTAGTTTTCGTCGCGTCTCTCAGCCGGCGAAATAAATATTTCTTACACTTGATCGCCAAACAAGCCCCCCAATATTCCCTCGCTGTCGTCATGTTGTCGCTCGATGGAAGACCACATGCTCTCCTAGAAAATCGGTTTTCAATAAAATTACACACCAAATTATAATGTTTTTGTCAATTTGACAGGTTATTTACCATGCTTACGAGTGGACGTTCCTTCGTTCACCCGGATCCACTATGGAATTCGTTGTATATCGTTAAACTCAAATTAATTTACATTTAGCTACAAAATTAGGCAACAGCTTCCCGCGTGAAACGGAAGAATCGAAAAACACCACTGATCATATAAATAAGATGCGGAACTCAGTACATTTGAATTGAAATTCACTTTTGTATGGAGTTACGTACAAATAAGGTGCCAGTAGCAGAAACAGTAATATCGCATTGCAGCCAACTGTCAATCCAATAGTTAAGGATGTGATTCCGAGCCCATTCATCAATATCGATATCGATAAAAATGCTGCGATCTAGCCCACGCACTCCTACAAAATTTGAATATTTTTTTTTATTTTGTAAATCAACAAAAAAATTACGAATCAAGCGTGCGGTTTAATGATGCACGTACTTTAGAACAGGAATAATTATTAGGTACAGAACATTTTATATTCGCGAGAAAAAATATCAATGCCTACATATTATTTCATCCGGATTATGCTGGTGAAAAAAACTAAATGATTCGTTGTATTGCAATAAAATAAAATGATAACATTATGCTTGTATATTTACAGATGCATAATGCTCATGTGACAATATCCACTATTGCTTATGTTAAAGTAAAACGAAATATATGACATGACAAGTACATGAAAAAAGTATTTATAGTTACATAACAAACATATTCGTATCCAATTGGCTAATAAACAGATTTTGGAAATGCACACACACACAGTTAATAACCGTACCATCAGACATGTCAAATGGTCTTGAATTTTACTTATTTTATACAAAATACGTGACGATATTAATTATGCTAAATATATGATAAGCAAAACAGTTGACAATTTAAAAAAAACATTTTAAAGTGACTTTACAACTTATCTATCATATAAATGTCAATTTTCAGTTTTGTTCAGCGTCGTCCTTGGTGTTTGCGATATTTATTTTTCATTGCTGAAGTTATTATGTCCCTGATGATTCGGGCGTCTACCGTTCTTTAATACTTCTCAATGACGACAACGTACATCTGGTCCTTTTCAGTCGCGCAAGTATTTTTGTTTTTCTTTGGAGTCAACTGTAAAAAAAAAACCTATGTGTAAAATCATTAAATTTATTAATTATATTTGTTTATTTTATAATTATATTTATCATTAATCAATTCGTAAGGTCATTGAAATTATATTATAACTGATTCTCTTTAATACATCAGAGTTATCACAAATACTACTATTATTCTGATCGTGTATAGATCATAATTTTCAGAGGGTAGTGTAATTCTATTTAGCATGGAAAATCCTAAAAGTGATCTTTTATTTTAAAATATAATGTAAATAAATATTGTTGCCATCATAAGATAGTTGCGTGGTTTTTTGTGAAAAACCGTGTCAATAACATATTAAACAATAATTAATTAAACATATAAAAATATTTAACATATAAATAATACAAAAAACTCCAATTAAACATATAAAAAATAATTAAACATATCAAATACCATATAAAAAATACAAAAATACAACATATAAAACATACAATACCATAATTAAACATAATTATACGTTTAATTATTGTATTGTATGTTTTATTTATGCCTTGTATAAACATTGTTTTATACCTTAATTGTTTAAATTAAATTGTTTTATATTAATAATAATAAAAATAATAAAACGCTTTATTCATAGGAAAAATTGATTAATTTAAATTGTAATGGTTGTAAAATTGTGTGAAATTTGTAAAATTTTGTAAACAGCTCTGGAATCAAGGGTTGGGAATGATTACAGAAATTTACCACATTCTTGCTATATCCAGCTGTAGCCAACAAAGCTATACTAGTTGTGTTTAACTAAAAGGAAAGCTAATGACCTATCGCCAATTGCGCATTATGAAAATAAAAATAATAATACATACCTACCAATGTTTCCTAAACTGAGTCTCTTTCCTTTTTGTGATGGTTGTCCTATGCTCGCCGAAGAAATAACGTCATCTTAAAGAAAAGCAGATTTTTTACTTAATTTGTATTAATGATGTGTAATTTTCCAATTGCTCAAATTACAAAACTTGAATGGATTAAACTGCCGAAACCATAAACTTTAAATTGTAATATGACAAAAGAAGTCAATCCGGTGTCAATCTTGTTTAGAGAGAGGGGAGAGGTAGTGGATAATTATATGGCTGACCATTACGTATTCAGGCAGTACTTTGCGTCTTTACTTTGACTTTTAGTCCAATAGTAAAAGGCTCCGTCATCTAAAAAAGATTATTTAATATAACTAAATTTAAGCTCTCGCAAAAAAGTCTTACCTTCAAGTCAAACAAATCGCAACCACCAAGTCGGTATTGCCAGCTCGTTTCAGCCATTCCTTACAATTGTAAATACGTTATAATTGATTACCATTAGTGTTTCCGAAGATTATGTGTCTAATTTAACGGTAGCAAAATCACAAATATTAGATAATTAAAATTTTGATTGAAGCTTCTCTTTGGCCGCAGCATTTATAAAACATGTTTTGATAGCTCTTTTTCGAATACAGAAACCCATTTATCGGTGCGAACTAACATGTACGTGTTTATGTTATGTAATAAAAGCCTACTCTTATTGTTAAGTAAGGGACCGTCCACGTATCACGTAATCATCGGGGGAGTGGGGGTTGAAGCTGAGGCTTAAGCTTGATTACGTGTGGGGGGGGGGGGGGCGTCCTGATTACGTAATCAACGGCAGGCCGACGAGTGGGGCAGTTTAAAAAGAAATACAAAAAGTGCACGAAGGATCCGGAGTTCCGCGTCATCGTGGAAGTCTTCAAACACTTTACAAACGCTGGGTTCACGATTCTCCACATTTTCCGCGAATTAGGTTGATAACGTATCATGGAGGGGGGGGGATAGTCAGGCAGCTGAATACGTCTGTTGACATGGGGGAGGAGGGATGTTGAAAATCCCAAAACCGTGATTACGTAATACGTGGACAGCCCCTAATCCATCGATATCGATAAAACGAAATGGCGTATCTTCACTACTGACGCCGCCAACTTTATATTTTTATGGAATTTGCTTACTGCGCCGAGCTTATTTGCTAATTTTAGAATATATAAAATTGAATAAATATTGGCTTAAAACTTGCTACGTAGTAAGGAACCTATGCCCTTTACTTCCACACGAAATGAAAACCATTCCGCACTTCCTGAATCAGCAGTATCTACATCAGACACTGATTTAGAACCTGATAATGACAGAATATCAAGACGAAGTTTTACAGTCGGCCAATACATTTTGGGAAAATTTGTTTCGGAACGAGGAAAAAAACTTATAAATGTATGTGTAAAATAATAGAAGTTGATCTGGAAATAGTCGTTGTGGGTATGAAATCTATTGGTAAAAATAAAAGAAAATTTAAAATCACACCTCATAATGTTTCTGAGATCAAATCAGTCGAGGTCCAACCTACACCTACAGTGGAAGACGACGCTGATGGGAACTGATACTATACATTTAAGAATGACATTCCAATTTCCGAAGTTTAAATTTTTATTAGGTATCTTTTATATTTGTACTTTCCTTTTATAAATACCTAATATTAAACAGTAGTCCCTTATTAATGTAACGTTATACTTACGAATTAAAAGCCAAATGTTACTACATTTAGTTCTTTAAGAATTTGTGGGTTCATGTGCCTTATTAGTGTAGAAGAATTTGTATTCTTCTTGAATAAATGAAAAAAAATTGACAGTTTTTATTTGATCAAAGTTCCCCCCTAGATAAATTTACTTGTAGCTTAAAAAGTAAAAGTATTAGATTTTTTTTTAATTTTCATATTCATTTCAAAGGGGTTACTTTCGTATTCGCTAATAAAAACAAGTGTGATCAAGTATCCCCAAATTAAGTATATCACTGATAAACCGGTTTTTATTTTTTTCGTTCAGGAAATACTCAATTTTGTGATTTCATAATTTCAGAATCGGTTCATAGGACATAACCGATAATTCGTGTTTTTTATTGTCAATTTACTCACAAGAGAATAAAAGTTATTCAATTTTTAATGTCAAAAGTGTAGTATCACCATGTTACGGTACATAAGACGTTTAGGTGTAATAGATTTATTCTCAAAGCCGATCTGATTCAAAAGAAACGGAAATATCGATCTCCTTTTTCCATCGTCGAGTTTGGCGCCATCTGCGAGACGCTAGCAAGTGTCGTCTGTTTTACGCGTTTCTGATCAAGAGGTGATATATATTTTCGCCTCGAACGTTATAAACTGAAAGCGTGCGTGTTTAATGAAGAACTCTTTTCGCGGTTTCATCGGCATCGGTTTGGAAATTTTCGCGCGTGAAAGCAGGTTAGAAATTCAAACTTGTATTTCGTTTTGCATGCGGCCATTTTGTGTGTTTGCGTTCGCCCAAAATCAGTAGGTATTAGTAGAGTATCAAGCAGCACTCGAGTAGTATGCAACATTAGTAAAAATGATGTTGTATAACATCTCAACGTTATTATATGTGACAAGCTTTATTTTTTTTTTCGGTTATGTAGGTAGGCCGCATACCGCTGCCGCTACTGCGTAGGTTATAAAGGTGGTGGGGGGCTAGGCTCGGATCGTGCGAATTTCGAAAATCCGTCTTGCACACAACACTCACGGTAGGTATCATCCAAATCGTATCGGCAATGGTGAATGGCAAATAATGAATAACACTTTTATAATATCATTAAATAGGTAGGTATAGTCCATTTATTTTAAACTGAGCTGATTCAACTTCAAAATATACAAACAATTTGGTTGTGTACAATGGTATAACTGCAGTATAGGAACCTCTCCTGGATTGTTGATTTTTAAACGTTCCCTGACTATTCGCCACGCAGATTCCGAATCTGCAATAATCTTTCGTCGGTCTCAATAAATAAGCGAGATATAGGCATTCAAAGTTTTCATTTATTACGTCAACGGCACGGCCATTTTGTTTCGAGGGAGTTTTCGGTCATTTTGTTTCGGCTATTTTTTTCCGCGAGGGTATTATTGCAGTATAAGAACATCTTCTAGATTGTTGATTTTTAACGTCACTAGACTATATTCACCACGCTGATTCCGAATCTGCAATAATCTTTATTCGGTCTCAATAAATAAGCGAGATATAGGCATTCAAGAAGCGCCAAACCATACATTTAGGTAGGTTGTCAGTTTTTTTAAAAATAATACATAAACACCTATTTGGCGGTATGTTAGATTAGTTTTTTTAAAAACAACCTTAAAAAACTGAGTTTAAAAAAATATAATTTTGTATGAAAGTTTGGTTTGGAAATTTTACGCGTCCGATGCTTTTTTCTTTCATATTTAGCATTAGAATGATCGAATCTAGTAGTATTTCTTGATTTTTTTCGATTTTTGAGAAAGGTACATACTGCAATAATTCCCTCTGCAAATATAAATCATACATTTATAGACTTTTTTAAAATTTACACATAATTAAACTAAAAACAATTATTTTAAGTCAAAACCCCGCTCCTTTCAGGGTTTCAACTAATGCAGATGTTTCAATAAACTATTTTATTTTTTATTTTCGCAGACCTGCAGTCATGTCGTCGGTGCAAGAAATTGGTGAGATTTTTATTTTTATTTTTTCGAATTTTAAAATTCAGGTTCCAAATAGTCCTTAGATTACCAGAGGATAATGATCTCTGGCTGAATTCATGCCATCTTCTTTTTATGCCCATTATCCAGTTGCCGATCATGAGGGCAATACTTACTTTGCAGCAAAGGATATAAAGGTGTACCCAAATTCACGCCAGAAGTCATTTTAATAGAAAACACATGTTTTTAATTAAGAACAAGAATAAGAATAAATTTATTTTCGAAAGTAATGTTCAAAATGGTAATTTACAAAGTCTGCCTAACTAGGCCGAAACCCGTACCAAGGTAGATTCGACTAGGTTACTTTAAGTTTTGTATTGTACTTATCAAAACACCCGAATTTATAGTCAAGTATTGATCATTACTCGAGTACCGAGTAGTACTCGAGTAATACTTGAACACCAGTTTTCATTCTTTAGACGAGTATTGAGAAGGCGAGTAATACTCGAGTATTACTCAGAGCTGAGTATCCGTCTGGCGATACTTGCGCGCTACTTGGCTTGGAGCTGTCAAACTAGTCAAAACTTTTCGTTTATATATAAAATGGAGATTTTAAATATCGTGACTCGATGGCCCGGTAGCACACATGACAGCAGAATTTTGGAAATTCTCGCTTCCGTTCATGGTTGGATACTGACCGAGTAAATGGAATACTCGGTAACATTCGATTAAAAACGAATGTTACGCGTGAAGTTTGTAGCACCCGGCGTTTCGGCGACGTTGTAGCCGCCGTTGTCTGGAGTAGACTACCTTAGACAACGACGGCTGCAACGTCGCCGAAACGTCGGGGGCTACAAACTTCACGCGTTATATTCGTTTTTAATCTTATTTATAATGTCAAACAGCCGCGATAGTCTCCGATTTCATAACTTAATACAACTTACTAACAAATTTACACATAAATAATACATAGGTTAATAAACAATAACTAAAAACAAATAAAAGACATTTTATATTCGTTTTTTTTTAACATAGTGACCATATCTAACATAGTGACCATAGGTATCTCTTTTAATTTTAACTTATACTAAATCATTCATTCTTTTTTTGTGAGTAATCTCAATTTCCACTAGCTTTTGCTTCTTAATCGATAGCTTAAGCTCCTCTTCCAAAAGCTTTTTCTTCAGCTGGTTGAGGTCGTTATCCGTCACCTTCTTCCTAGGAATCCGACGACAACCAGCTGTTGAGGCAGAAATGTCTATTTTATTGCAATTTTCTGCATCCGCTAAAACTTTCCATCCCACACCATCTGATGCATCAGCTTCAATGACGATCACTTCCTCCGCCTCCGCATAATCTGCTGCAACATGATATGCAGGATCTGCAGAGCAAGATGAAGGACCTATAACAATACATACATTACATATTTAACTTAAATTCACAGCACTTAATTTATACAATCTGTGCCAGGACTATCATACTATTTTAATTTTAGGGGATGAATGGTGGATTTGAAATCCGCTTCATTAAAAATGCAAATCTAGAGCGCACGATTGTCACACGCTCGATCGATAATCGTTTCGTTATTTTGTATGTATTTTGCTACTTCGCAGGGATAGACGTCAAAAATAGGTCTCAGCTGCGCTGAGAAGTCACTAGTATCATACAATTTAACCCCTCAAGCCCCGATTGGCCGATATCGCCACAACACGATTCAGCGTGACGGCCCCGTTTTAATTTTATTTTAATTTAATTTGTTTTATTTTATTATGTTTTATTATGTTAATATGTTTCATTTTAATTATGGGTACAGTGGTTTGGCAGTAATTAATGTTTTGGTGAGACAGTGTCGTAACTGAATGAATGAATGAATGAATGAATGAATGAATGAATGAATGAATGAATGAATGAAAATCTCTTTATTGCACAATAAAATAAGGTACAATGGCGGACTTATTGCTACACTACAGCAATATCTTCCAGTCAACCAACATGCTGGTGTGAAAAGAAGAGTAGGCAACAAATTATAGCCTAAAATTAAATTTGAAATTATAGCATATAATATACATTGTGTGTGTATCTAAAGTAAAATGTAAATATATAAATAAATTTTTGAGTTTGACATATTATATGTATGTATATGTATATACATACATATTTTGATATATTAACAAATAAATAAATAAATAAATAAGTAAATAAATAAACTGCCAAAATAAGGTAAGGAAAGGGAGGGGATAACGGAAAGGTTAGAATTTATGATTAATATTTATTGTGAAAGGAAGTGCTTTTTCAATGATTGCTTAAAGGTGAACAGCGAGCTAGCGCCTCGAATAGTTAAAGGAAGCTGATTCCACAGTCGAGCTGCATGTACGGAGAAGGAGTAGGAAAAAAAAGTGGTATTGTGTTTTGGGATACGTAGGATATTATTCTGACTTGAACGAAGTGGGAGACCATGACTTCCTAATCCGGTAAAAGCCTCGTTGAGGTAGGAGGGAGATGTAGGATTGTGTAGGACATTATATAGAAGTGAAAGAATATGCAAATTTCTCCGGTCCCGTATACGAAGCCATTGCAATTTTGATCGGTACTCGGAAACATGGTCATACTTCCTCAGATTGAATATGTACCTTATGCAAACGTTCTGTAGGCGCTCAAGTTTATCCAGTCTGTTTTCGGTGAGATCCAAATATGCGACATCGGCATAGTCTAGTAACGGCAGGAGAAGACTTTGAATTATGGTTTGCTTAGTGCTTACAGGTAGGAATCTCTGCAACCTCCGAAGGCTATGAAAGCCATTATATATTCGCCTGCTTACTTCGTTGACTTGTGCTTGCCAAGAAAATGTCTCTCTTTTTTTACAAATTTTTACTAAAAATTTTTAAGACAGCAACTTGTCAATCGGCTGAGGGGCCGAGGCCTGAAGGGTTAATTCCAATTTATTTTGGTAAGCCTAAAGTTTACCCCTACAGTTTATTCAGTGCCGGATTAGCCATAAGGCCAAGTATGCCCTGGCCTATGGGCCCACGCCGTTTAGGGTGCCCCCGAACAAGTAATCATTTCCATCAAACATGTCATTGTTTCTAATAGAAAAAAAACATTGAATTGAAATTCTAAGGAGAAAATGCTTAATAAACTCTGATCGTATAATTGCATTTAAATAGCGTAATTGTAATAAATTATCGAGAGTTGATTTGACAGTCGACGAACAGATTATTTACGACAAGGACTCGGTTCAATTACTGGATGAAACCAAGATAGGAGTTCAAGACTTGTGCAAACATTTTACACTTTCTTTACGGCGTCAATCCACCGTTGAGAGGTTATGCTCTAATATCTTCATAACGATGATGGTGAGGGCCAGCAAGGCTCTGCACTAGTTGTAAATAAATTATAGTTTAAAATTAACACTAAAAACACGCTTTTGGGCTATAATACTGTAGGCAACCTCCCTACACACTTATATCCTAACACATAACACTCGCATATAGATGCCATACAGGTTTGGTCGACAACCGTTTGATCGATAAATGCACGCCGCGATTATCGACAGTACCTCATCACTGATCTCCGCCGCAGCGCGCGCGCACGCCTGAGCGCGCGCGTACAGGCGTGCGCGCGCACGCCTGCGCGCGCACGCCTGCGCGCGCACGCCTGCGCGCGCACGCCTGTACGCGCGCGCGCACGTCCGACAAAGGCATCGGCGCGGCCTTGCAACAGCTACAAGATGGTGCATGGCAACCTTTAGCTTTCTTTTATAGGAAGTTGAGTCCACCGCAAACTAAATACTCACCTTATGATAGGGAGTTACTAGCCATCTATGAAGCGATAAAATATTTCAGACACATGCTAGAAGCAAGGCACTTCATTGTCTATACTGATCATAATCCGATCAGTTTTGCATTCCACGAAAGGAAAAACAACTGTTCGCCCAGGCAGTATAGACACCTTGACTTCATCTCGCAGTTCACTACCGATATCCGCCACATATCTGGCAAAGACAATGTGGTCGCAGACACATTATTGCGTATCGAAGAACTAGGAGCGCCAGTAAGCCTCGAAGTCCTATCATAAAGTCAAGCTCTAGACCCTGAACTCGAAAAGCTTTTGAGCGAAGGCTCATCCTTGCAGCTGCAAAAACTTCACGTTCCAGGAAGTCAATCTCTCTCAATCTCTATCAATCTGGCGCTAACACTTCGGCCGGATCGATAGCAGAGCGGTTTGTTTGGCCAGGCATAAGAAAGGACTGCAGGGAATGGACGCGTAGTTGCATACCGTGCCAGAGGTCGAAAGTCAACCGTCACGTGACTGCGCCTCTAGGTACATACAACTTACCACGAGCACGCTTCAAACAGATCCACATTGACCTGTCGGTCCTCTTCCTGTATCGCAGGGCTATAGGTACTGTCTAACGGCCGTGGACAGATTTACCCGATATCCAGAAGCAGTACCTATAGATAACATTACAGCAGAAACTGTTGCAAAAACCTTGCTGTCGAGCTGGATTTCTCGGTTCGGTTGCCAGACGGTCATAACGACCGACCGCGGACGTCAGTTCGAATCGGCTTTATTCCAATGCTTGTCAGAAATAGCCGGATATGAACACAGACGAACAATGCCACCGCGCGGTGGCAAGGCTGTCGTTTGCAATCACTCGGGCGAAGCGCACGCTTCCCGTGTTTCTCATCGCGACCGCGCGCGCAAACAGCAAAATCAGTTCCCGCAAACGGTTACAGGCGATATTTATGTCATGTATGTAGTGTTACTTCGTTGCGTCTTCTCACGTTATTGTAAGGAAGATAGGATAATTCCACTTCCGAAACCATAATACGATATTCACATACACACGGCTATGATACGATATTCCATCATGGAATGCCAGTGCCTATCTTCCGGCTTCATCATCAGACCTTGAAACCTAATAGTAGTCAAAGTTCATTCCGAGACTTTTCTAACAAGTCCAAACACAGCTATGATACGATGTTCCATCATGAAGTTCCAGTTCATATCTTCCGACTCCATCATCAGATCAGTTCGACAGTACCATATTATTGTATTGTCATCAGAACTACATACAGCTGCCAATTTTCAGCTCGCTACGATCCTTGGAAGATGGTTAAATTAGTTACCTTAGATTCCATTACATAGTTAGTTACATACAGGTCGACCTAATAAAAGCGTGTTAAAAAAATAGTACTACAAGATGGTTTGCTAGGGCCGATGCGACGAAGGCATTGTCCCGCGGTTGCAGCAGCTTTCAGAAGGCTTTGCAAGTCATCAGTGAAAATGTGAATCAGAAACCCGAAACAATTCACGAGGCCAAATGTCTGTTAACCCTTCGGGCCTCGGCCCCTCAGCCGATTGACAAGTGCTGTCCCAAAAAAATTTTGTAAAAATTAGTAAAAAAATTGAAATACGACACTGTCTCACCAAAACATTAATTACTGCCAAACCAATGTACCCATAATTAAAATGAAACATATTAACATAATAAAACATAATAAAATCAAACAAATTAAAATAAAATAAAATTAAAACGGGGCCGTCACGCTGAATCGTTTTGTGGCCGATATCGGCCAATCGGGGCTTGAGGGGTTAAATGAGATCTCAAATGAAGTAATGCAATTTTAAAAACTTTAATGTTTGTTTAATAATATTACAACATATTGTATATCAATTTTTGTTTTGTTTAAAAAAATTGGTTTATCAAGATTTTGTTGTTCAAGACGTATTAGAATATAATTTGCAAAGTGCAAATGGGCCCCGAGATTTCGATGGCCTAAGGGCCTCTACATGGGTTAATCCGGCACTGAGTTTATTTCACATCAGTTGAGAATGCCTGTTAACAAATCTATGGATGAACAAACTGAAATGGATGTCATGTCTAAATTAATATGTAATTACAAATATCGTTTTAATGCCCACCTGAAATTGCCTCTTCCAACTCCTCTACCTCCATTAACGTGCTGTTTTGTAATGGGGTTCCAATATCAGCCTTTATTACTGAAAATAAAACAAAATTTGTAATTATTCATAGCATACTTCGAACTAATGTCTATTACAAGAAAATAAATAAAAGACGTAAAAAATGTTAATTTGCACAATCTATCAACTTGCGCGCAGACAGAAGAATGACATCATGCAGAGAATATAATAGAATAATAATATAATATAATAGGGAGATGATGCCAATCTTGAATGTGAAACAATTGCATGCTGTGTCTGCTTATAACAATGAGACAACTATAATGGGCAGAAAAGAAAGGAGTTACAGTGTGATCAAAGAATATAACAGTAACTTACTCGATTGAACATCTCCATCGATATCTATATCAACAGGGGTCAATATCCCCTTATCGACGTTAAGGACCCTCCAATCGATAGGATCCATATCCGGCACTGCAGCACCGCCGCCCGTATAGTGACGTTGGTTTTCAATGGTGAGCCTAGTGAGCTGCTTCGTAGTAACCTGAAATATTTTAATTTAATAATTTGTATTACAATCGGACCCCGATGAGGAGCAAACATTCCATTTCGTAGATAGCAGCAACTGCCACTATCTATTCCGTTGATTGTATATATGCTAGTTGCCAATGAAAATATTGCCTAAATGGCAGTAAACCCTAATTTCTAACGGAAAGCCCTGGATACCAGTATGATGCATTATGATAATGCAATAATAATGACTATGCATTGTGAATTACATGGCTTATAACCGAAAACTTTGACATCCTTTCGGTTTGTGTTTACGATTATACGAAGCGCGTCCTTGTCTGTGTTATTTCCTTAAACAATGCCTTTTAAGTGAAGCTTTCTGAATCGATAATAAAGTGAGAAAATGTACCTTTTGTAGAATTAGTGGCGATTTGTTGAATTCTTGTGTTATTCGCTCCAAATCTTGCTGTTTTTACGCCAGGCGCGTCCCGTCTGTCTTTCTATTCGATGGTTCTCCACCAAATGGTTGTGAATGGTTGCCTTGTTTTCTCCATATCGAAATCCAGATAAAGCGTGAAAGCCGGTCCAAAATAAAGCGGAAAAGCCGAAGTGACAGAAAACCGAAGTTCAGATTCACAATTCGCAAGCGCGCTTTGAAAGGATGAATGAGGTTAGAATGAAACTGTCAAACCACCGGGTCCCATCAAACTTGCAGAAGGCAAATTTGCAGACGGCAATCTTGCAGACGGCATTCTTGCAGGCGGCAGTTTTGCAGAAGGCAATCTTGCAGAAGGCAGTTTTGCAAATGTCAAAATGACCTAACCTAACCTAACAGAAAAACTTTTTTTTTTTTTTTAATGTTTAATTTGATGTATAAAATTCATCCACTACAAGGATGCCGGTAATTAATGTCACTTCGATTTTAGGGAAAGAAAAACCTAACCTAACCTAACCTAACAGAAAAACTTAAAAACTGTACTGAAGGTTGCCGCCTGCAAGGTTGCCGCCTGCAAGGTTGCATCCTGCAAATCTGCCCTCAACAGATTTGGAACTGTCAAAAGTTACATTTGTGCAAAATTGCCGCATGCAAAACTGGCGCCCCCCAAACCACCGTGTTTTTTTAAATCACCGGCTATGAATTAAAATGAACATTATAATTATTTTATAGAAAATTAGTCTTAAAATAGAAATATATATTTTACGTATATCTACATCATAATTATAAATGACAAAAAAATATTTGAATTTATTTTCTAATAAATTACAAAATAAAAATATATTTGGTTACGAAATAAAAATATATATCCTACTACTATTGGAATAAACGCGAAAGTTAGTAAGAATGTATGTATGGATGTTTGTTACTCTTTCACGCAAAAACTACTGAATGGATTTTGATGAAACTTTACAATAATATAGCTTACACATCAAAATAATTCATAGGCTATAATTTATAAAGATATATAGTTTTCTATTATCATTATCACAGTTTTCTATCACCAGGCGGGTGAAACCGCAGGGCGCAGCTAGTCCTACTACTATTATAAACGCGAAAGTTTGTAAGAATGTATGTATGGATGTTTGTTACTCTTTCACGCAAAAACTACTGAATAGATTTTGATGAAACTTTACAATAATATAGCTTACACATCAAAATAACACATAGGCTATAATTTATAAAGATATATTTTTCATTTTTTTTTCAATTTATTTTATTTCCAAAAAAATCTTAACAGATTGTAGAAACTTAATATTTAGGTACATTTAAATTACATTATATTAGTTCGTTTTTACAATATTTAAATTTATCACCACGTACATACAGTTACTTCATTATTGCTTTTAGGGCATCCAAATCATTTTTAAGATTTATTTACTAAAACCACAAATTAAAATAATTGATAAAAATAATCAAGAAATTAAAATCAGAAAAAGTCAGAATAATTAAAAAATGCTACTTAAAGTTGTCAAAAAAATGACCAAAAAATTTGAAAATTTATTTAAAATTAACAAACTCATCGATCGAGTAAAAAGCTTTGTCTAATAAGAATTCTTTAAGTAACTTTTTGAATAAGCTTTCCACTTGAATAGTTTTTAAACTTTCTGGTAGCCTGTTAAAGTAATATGGCCCTGAGTATTTTTTGTCTTGCCTTGCTGTGTTTAGTTTAATACATGGTATAAAAATGTTTAATTTATTTCTCGTATTTTTAGTATGTGTATCTGAAAACTTTTTATAATGTGTTTCTTTATTCTTAAAAAACTCAGTTAGTAACTTAAAGAGATAGAGTGAGGTTAAGGTGAGGATTCTTAGCCTTTTAAAAATGGGTCGACATGACTCTTCCCTTTTCACCTTTGCAATTATTCGCACTGCTCTCTTTTGGAGTATAAATATGGGTTCCCTATGACAAGCATAACAATTTCCCCAGATCGTAATGGCATAACTTAGGATAGCTTCAATATAGCTGAAATAAACATTTCTTGTTTGCAATTCATCCAACGACCTTCTTACAATACTTAAAGCATAACATGCCCGACTTAACCTACTTTCGAGGTTTTCACAGTGAAAGTTCCATTTTAAAAGTTCGTCGACATGAACACCTCCAAATCTAGTACAATGAGTTTGAGGAATGGCAGTGTTATTTATTGAAAGTATTATTGGCGAACCTTTATTCCGATTTCGATGATTTGTAAAATGTATGAAGTTACTTTTAGACGCATTTAGTGTGAGGTTGTTGCTCTCAAACCAACTATTTAGTTTGAATAGATTAATTTTAACGTTAATCAATAATTCTTCCATATCTTTACCGGCAACAATTAAACTAGTGTCGTCAGCAAACATCGTTACATTTATATAGTTGAAATACATTGGTAAATCATTTACATATACTAAAAATAGAATAGGGCCCAAAATGGAACCCTGCGGGACTCCAAGTTTATTAGTTAAAGGGATCGAACAGTGTTTTGTAATGTTTTGATTTTGACATTGTGTAATTTCCACGATTTGCGTTCTATTTGTTAAATATGAATCAAACCATTTTAAGCAGTCTCCCCTGACTCCATAATGATTTAGTTTGTTTAGTAAAATATCATGCCTAACGCAATCAAATGCCTTACTCAAATCGCAAAAAATACCTAAGGTGTAGTACTTGTCCATTAGTTTGTCATTTATATAAGATATGAAATCCTCGATAGCTTTAGTAGTGGACTTGTTTCGTCTATATCCAAATTGTCTTTCACTAACAATATTGTTTGCATCAAAAAACGCAATTAATCTATTTTTAATTATAGTCTCTATGATTTTTGAGAAAGAAGACAAAATTGCAATTGGTCTAAAATTTCCAGTTTCAGTTCTAGCGCCTGCTTTATAGAGTGGAATCACTTTTGATAATTTTAACTCTTCGGGAAAAACACCACTTTCTATAGAGGCATTTATAGCCTGCGTTAGGGGGTTTTTAATGTAATTTATTGCCCTATTTACAACAAACATTGGAATTTCATCCGTCCCTGCAGAATGACTCTTGTTCAATTTTTTTACTATATTTTCTATTTCCCTACTAGTGACGGGTTTCATAAATATTGAATTTGGATTTTGTCTTGCATTTGATAAGTAGAAACGAAATTCATTATTGTTACATTGAGCCTTGTTTATTTTCGTTGGATAATTTACAAAATATTTATTAAATTCATTTGCTACATGTTCAGGATTATTTGTTGTAATTTTGTCCTCCGTGTATATTTCGAAATTGACTTTTGGTTTGTTGTTTCTGTTTGTGTTAAGGTTTACAATATTCCAAATTGCTTTACTTTTATTTTTTTGTTCATCGATATATTTTTTTGTTGCCATTCTCCGTGCCTGCTTTATGACTTTTTTTAGTCTATTTTTATATTGTTTGCAGTGGTCTCTTGCATTCTGATCTCGTTTATTTTTTCTTAAAAAAAAATATAAATTTCGTTTATTTTTACATGACACTTTAATACCCTTCGTTATCCATTTCAGTTTTAAATTTGATTTTAAATTCACATTTTTATGTTTGAAAGTATTATCAAAAACATCTTTTATAGTTTTCAAAAAACTAGAAAACCAGTTAGATTTGTCAGTGTTCTGATCGAAAATTCCATTCCAATCTAATTTTGATAAATGTTCATTAAAATCCAACTGAGATTTATTAGGAAAAATCCTTTTCCGCGTTTTTAGAAAACATTTTTTAAATATTTTTTTACCTTCATTGAAAATTTTCATGGATATGGCCTCATGATCGGATATTCCGAGTGACTCTATTTTACTTTCGTATAAATGTAATGGTAAGTTTGTAAATATGTTGTCTATCAACGTACTAGTAGTAAGTGTAACTCGGGTTGGTGAATTGATTGTATAATATAGTATATATAGTTTTCTATAATCATTATCACAATTTTTCATCACCACGCGGGTGAAACCGCAAGGCTCAGCTAGTCCTAGGTACTACTATTATAGACGCGAAAGTTTGTAAGAATGTATGTATGGAAGTTTGTTACTTTTTCACGCAAAAACTACTGAATGAATTTTGATGAAACTGTACAATAATATAGCTTACACATCAGAATAACACATAGGCTATAATTTATAAAGATATATAGTTTTCTATCATGATTATCACAATTTTCTATCACCACGCGGGTGAAACCGCGGGGCGCAGCTAGTGGCCAATACAACACCAGCGTTGCTATGACAAAGGAACGTTTTCCCCATGTTTTCCCCTCTACTCGAGTATTACTCAGCTGAGTCAATGAATGATTTTCGACTATGGAATGCATCCAATGCTCAAGTACTACCTTAGCACCTGAGTAATACTAGGTTGAGTAACGACTCAAGTAATGATGAATACTCGACCTCTTATAGTTTCGGGTGAAAGCATTATAACTGAGAAAAAGAAATAAATAAATTAAAGAAATCTAATAAATGAGTAGTAGGTATGTATTTCAAGAGTTATTTTATATCTAATGCCTACTTCATAATCATGTTGAAAAAAAGAGTAATAAAGAAATCAAAATATAACCAGTAAAAATATTATTAAAATTCAATAAAATTAAAATTGCAATGATAATCAGTAAATAGAGAAAAATAGCATAAGGGGTAAAAACTAAATAGCCAGTAATAAAAAGTAGTAATTAAATTAGTTAGGTTTGCTAGTCAATAAATAATACAAAAAAAGATAATAATAATCCTAGATACAACAAATAGAAATTGTTTGAAGGTTGTCATTGTTTTGGGACGCAAGTAATTAAACATTATGTTTTAATTGTTTTTATAAAGTATACTTTATTGTTTACAAAATATTCTGGACAGGCAGCTTTGCTTATATGTCCAGATCAGACATTGTAAAGCTTGTCGTAAACAATATTAACGAGTTTTTAGGTACAAATCGAGTCTGTTTTCTAAAATGTTTGACAGAGCTTGCACTAATGACTTTAAATAGTAGTTTATTCCACATGTCCACTGCTCTCTTTTGCAGAACGGTCATAAGAGGATTAGATTTAAATTTTGCACGAGTTGAGTTTTTCGCTGTGACATGTGAGCGTCACCTTACCACCCACTCACTCCCCCTTTGAAACCATAGAATTTGAGATGCGGAAATCGCAGTTCTAGAGTTTTTTTTCTAGGAAGGAGTTGATTATTTTCCTATAGAGAACAAGATCTTTAAAAATGTGAAACAGAGATTTAGCTGGCAGGCCACGAGCGCCAACTTCCATCGCGTGAAGGTGAACAGTGAAGCCGTTCCGGGTGACGGCATTTGAGAGATCATGGTATTTATTAAATTTGTACTCGTGGTTTTTTGGGATATTTGATTCCCGTGGAACAGTTAATTCTACGATAAGGGCCACCTTCCGAGATAGAGAGTAAAGAGTTATATCTGGGCAGCGGGCTGTGCATCCGAGACTTTCAGGGAATTTATACTGCTTAGAGATCGAATCGACCTCCAGAATCCAATCTGAAGCTTTCTCGATTATTGAGAAAAGTTTTGTAGTTAAATGTTTTTGCCTTTAGAGCCATCCCGCACAAACTGTATTGGGGTTGGAGGGTACTGTCAAACCCTTGTTGGCACGAGCCATTGAGAGGCTAATTACCTCGCAAATAACTGCAAGGACTTTGTCATGGCGGTAAGTGTACCGTCCTTGATCTAAGGCCACCTTGCAGCCAGCTAGAATATGTCTAGCTGTGCAAGGGGCATTGCTACAAAGGGGACATGAACTATCCTCGGCACATCTCCAACGATCGAGGTTACTGGGGTCTAAAAGTGTATGGTGAAAGGCATTTAAATAAAATTTTTGCATCTCTGGCGTCCAGTCTTACAATATTACTTTCCAGTGCATTGGAGAAGGAATGCAAAAATCCAGTTGCTGTCCAATCATTCTGGCATTGGTGGCGAATAGCGTGAGCCATACTATTGCTGTCATAATCTCCCGCAAGAGCGATTTCTTCAAATCCACATCGCTCATGGTTGTAATGCCATATCCCAGACCATTGCCATTCTGGGAACTTTTTGTGGGAGTCTACGCGGACTTGTAGATCATTTGCCTCACTACGGCCACTTATTACGTGCTTCGATATTGCCGGACTCTTGGAATTGCTTAGAATCGATTTTTATTTATTCTGTAGTTGGCTATGTGAGAGGGCAGTTTTAGAGCTAGCTTAAAATTGTGTTTGGACCTGAAGATAGTCGAGAGGTCAGATGGTCTGGCTAAAGACAACAAGGATTTTAAACTAGCTGTCACCAGTGCATCCAGACGAGACAACGTGGGTTGTCGACTACAACGGGCGAGCCCGTCACCACAGGAAGTTTTAACGATTAGTCGTTCTATCTCCCTGCAGTGAGCGTAGAAGACTTGGGACAAAACAGTCCACCATCTAGCTACGCCACAACCCGTAAGAGACCAACGCCTTAACCGCGAGATAGCCAGTAATGTTACCTGACGGGCCGACACTCGCGCCCTTACTTCCAATTGAGACCAGATTTCTCCGGTCTCTCGATTGGTTCCGAGTTCAAGGTCGCTTGCGCGGTCCTCTCCCTTACGAAGCGGTGAAACGGTGTATACCGAATCTATCGCGGACCACGGTGTCCTTTGCCCGGCTCTTCACCCAGGATCGGATGGCCGATGGTCATTTCAAGAGCAGTCGCCGTAAGGTCCGCAACCACCCCCGCTCTATAGGAAACATTACAGCTTCCAGACTCCCCCGACTGTTAGTCAGAGTGGGAGCTAATGGGTCCATGATGAGGTGGCCACGATGACCCATGTGTTCAGGGTCGGTCACACTCACGGGTCAACACCCATTCGATGGCCTCCACGCATGGGGTGCGAGCCTGGGTAGGACACTGGGTCAACCAGTCTCCCCTGGGAATCAATCCTCTGGCGCTCCTGGACGGTCTGCGCACCGAGCGGCGCAAGCCAATCGACTAACAATCGGGGGAGTCTGGGAACTGTATTGTTTCCTATAGAGCGGGGGTAGTTGTCTACCTTACGGCGACTGCTCTTGAAATGACCATTGGCCATCCGATCCCGGTTCAGAGTCGGGCAAAGGACGCCTTGGTCCGCGACAGATTCGGTGCACTCCGTTTCACCGCTTCGTAAGGGAGAGGACCGCGCAAGCGACCTCGAACTCGGAACCAATCGAGAGACCGGAAAAATCTGGTCACAATTGGAAGTGAGGGCGCGAGTATCTCGAGCCCGCCGGGTTTATTCCTGGCTCACTCGCGGTAAGGCGTTGGACTCTCACGGGTTGTGACGTAGCTGGACGTAGGATTGTACTGTCCAAAGTCTTCTACGTTCACTGCAGGGCGACAGAACGACTAATCGTTAAAACGTCCTGTGGTGACGGGCTCGTCCGTTGTAGTCGACACCGCAAGATGTTAGTCAGAGTGAGCGTCTGTTAGTTAGGACACCGCGAGCGGAGCGACCTCCGAAGCCTCCTCCATCGTACGAGCTGCTGCCCCGGCGCCTGCGCCGGTTACGGTGAGTGGTGCTGCGGTTTCGAGCCGGCTGGCTGCCTCGTCGATGGCTGTGAACTTCGTCGAGGAGGTTGAGAATGCCTTGTCGAGGTTGAGCGACATCGCGAGGGAGGGCGACAGCTCGAAGCGGAGCACGCTCAGCCTGAGCCAGAAAGACAGGATGTCGAGGGAGTCGTCTGGCATCCTTGGCTTGCCTGCGAGCTTGCCTCTCGAGGCTTGCCTCTCGAGGCTTGCCTGCGAGCTTGCTGCCGCCCATGGACGGCTTGGGCTCGCAGATGAGCTGTCTGGAGGGGTGAGGTCGGTGGTGGCCTCAGTTAGGGAGCTGGCTGCAAGACCGGCCCCTGAGGTGGCGCCGTCGCCCTCGACCTTCGCCTTGAGCGGGTACGGGGACGCCCTCAAACGCGGAATTAATTTACAGGTGGCCGGCAATAAGGTGAGGGAGGTTCCGCCGAAGCGTCCCACTGTCTTAATCTACCCCGAGAAGGAGAGCGCCTCTGCGTCATCCGAGTCGACCAAAGCGGCTCTCTTCAAGGCTCTGGACCCTTCGGCCGACGGTTTCCGCCCAGTCACCGTGCGGAAGGTAGGCCGGGCCGGCATCCTGGTCCAGACCTCAACTCCTGGGGGCCTGGAGAGGATGAAGGCTGCGGGCGAAAAACTTCGCGGTGCGGGGCTGAAGGCTGTTGAGCCTCAGGGCCGTCTCCCGCGGATTGTCATTCATGACATTCCGCGGGACCTCAAGGAGGAGAAGTTGAAGGAGCTGCTTTGGAAGCAGAATTTAGAGGGGCGCTGTTGACAAGCAAACGACGCTTGGCGCCACGCGACGCGCGTTTGCCTTTGGCGCAAGGGACGATTCGGTGGTCCAGAACGTGTGGATCGTGCACCCCGAGGTGCGATCGGTGCTCGTCTCGGGGGGGAGGGTCTTCCTAGACTGGGACTCCTGCAGGGTTCGCGACTACGTGGGTGCGGTTCGGTGCTTTAAGTGCCATAGTTACGGCCACACACAGAAGAGGTGCGAGCTGGAGGTGGTGTGTGGCCACTGTGCTATCAAGGGGCACGAGAAGCCAGCGTGCCCTTCCAGGGGGGACCCGCCCAAGTGCGCTACGTGCTCGGCGCTGCGCAGAGAGGCGGCTCACGCGACCGGGTCCGCAGGCTGTCCGGCTTACCAACGCGCGGTGGATAGGGAAATTGCCACCACGAATTATGGCGGGGCATAGTCCCCAACTAATGTTAACCTGCGCGCA
This sequence comes from Micropterix aruncella, assembly GCA_944548615.1. Classification (NCBI taxonomy): domain Eukaryota; kingdom Metazoa; phylum Arthropoda; class Insecta; order Lepidoptera; family Micropterigidae; genus Micropterix; species Micropterix aruncella. The sequence continues at coordinate 82,065,844 of OX155980.1, read as the reverse complement.
ACTGAACCTCCAGAGAAGTCGTGCTGTCACGGCTGAATTTGGGCGGACGCTTGAGGTGATGGGTATCGGAGTAGCGTTCATGCAGGAGCAGTACACGCACCTTGGGAAAACCCGAGGTATAGACGGGCGGTGCGTGGTGCTAGAGAAGGGGAGCCGACCCATGGCAGGGATTGCGGTGAGCTCGTCTCTACCGCCGCCTCTGTTCCTGGATCGACTTTCAAGTGAGCACCTCGCCTGTGCGTCTATAGTTATTAACGGCGTGGACTGCTACTTTATTAGCGTCTACTTCCAATTCGGTGAGGCTGTGGACGCCTACGCTGCTGGACTCGCCGCGGCCCTCGACGCCCTCCGGGGCCGCCCGGTTGTGGTAGCGGGGGATTTTAATGCCCGCTCCCCATCTTGGCACGATGCTGGGAACCTGGACCGCCTGGATAGAGTAGCGCGGGGAAGGGCCGAGGCTGTCGAGGAGTTGATAGCGACCTTCGGGTTGCATATTATCAACTCTCCTGGACAACCCCAGACCTTCTGCGGTCCCGGGGGATCCAGCAATGTGGACTTGACTTTGTGCTCCGCGGGCTTCGCCCGAGAGGTGGTTAACTGGACTGTGCACGAGTCCTCGTCGTCCTCGGACCATCGGCCTATTTCTTTCGACATCGGTCGGCGCGTAAACCCACCGTCGATTTCTGAATGGCGGTACCGTACCTCCAATATAGACTGGGACCGTTTCGGAGAGTCTCTGTCTACGGGGCTTGCCAGCTTCCCTCCTCCACACAGCAGCTCGGCCGAGGAACTCAGTGTCTCCCTCAACGAAGCCATCTCCTCGGCCTGTGAGTCGGTTCTGGGTCGAAAGAAACCCCGCGGTGGCTTCGCGGCTCTGTGGTGGACTTCCGATCTCTCAGACCTCCGGAAGGTGTTCAGGCAGGCCTACCGCCGAATGAATGATGCCCGCAGAGGCTCTCTCCCCCCCGAGCGTGAAGAGGAATTGCGTGGCAATCTCCGTTCCGCCCGAAGCGTCTACCATGCCGCTATTAGGCGTGCTAAGATGGACTCCTAGAGAAAGTGGGTCTCAGACGTTGGGAACGAAAACCCATGGGACATGAGGACTGCGGTAGACAAGGGCGCCAAGAAGGGCGGAGAATACCTATCCAGTATTGTTGAAGGTGTTTCCGCCCCCCTGGATACTAGAGGCACCTTGGAGACTCTCCTCAATTCCTTGTGCCCATCGGACCCAACTATTAATGACGACCCCCACCATGCACAACTATGGCGGCTTGCCGCCTTAGACTCGCGCGTCGTGAACTCATCCGAGGTGACTGCTGACGAGGTTGGCCGGGTAATCGGATCGCTGTCGCTTAAGAAGGCGCCTGGGATAGACAACCTTACGGCCGTGATCGTCAGAGGGGCTGGGAATTTGCCAGGTGGGAGGTGACTGTACTGATGCAGAAATGCATCAATGAGGGCCACTTTCCCACCTGCTGGAAGGCGGGTCTCCTGCGGGTAATTCCCAAGGGTAACGACAAGCCCCGATCGGATCCGAGGGCGTACAGGCCCATCACGCTCCTTCCCATTCTGGGCAAGGTGCTTGAAGCGCTTGTGCGTGATCGGCTGGAGGAGACGCTGTCTCCTCAGAACGAGCGGCAGTTTGGATTTACCCGGGGGAAGAGCACGGAGGATGCCATCCTTTTTGCTAAGGACTGGGTCCGTGACTACGAGGGCACCTACGTTGTTGGAGTCTTTCTCGACATCTCCGGTGCTTTCGATAACGCGTGGTGGCCGATGATCCTGTGCAAGCTTTGAACCCGTCAATGCCCAAACAACCTCCTGAAAACTGTCAGGAGCTATTTCACTGATAGGTCGGTTATTCTGAGGTACGGCCCGACCAGCGTAAGGAAAACCCCCTCGATGGGGTGTCCGCAGGGATCGGTGCTCGGTCCCACCTTGTGGAACATCCTTTTCGACGATTTTCTGGGACTACCATACCCGGCGGCATTGATTTTATCTATAAAATCAATGCCGGCGGGATGCGCCGTCAGTGCATACGCTGACGACGCTCTCCTACTGGTAGGTGGCAGGAGTCGCGCTGAGGTCGAGAGAAGGGTAGCTGCGTCGTTGGACCTCATCCTCGGGTGCGCCAGCGTAACAGACTGACCTTCTCACCGGCTAAAACTCAGGCGCTTCTCCTGAAGGGGCGCCTCAAGCGTAACCCGGTCATCAGATTGTGCGGACGCCCGGTATCCTTTCCGGAGTCTGTCCGGTACCTGGGGATCGCGCTAACGGCGTCCTTTTCCTTACTTACGCACGCGAAAATTGTAGCCGAGAAATCCCGGTCCCTCTTCTTTGCTCACCGTAGAGCGAGCAAAGCCGACTGGGGAATTCGTTTCCCGGCGGTAAGGACGATTTACAAAGGTGTCTTCGTACCACGTATGACGTACGCTGCACGTGCGTGGACGGAGCACCACATCCCGGAGGCAATCCGAGTGGCTCTTCTGCGTGGGCAGCGCATCCCTCTCGTGGCTATGACCGGGGCGTACAGGACGACGTCCACTCTCGCGCTACCTGTCATTGCGGGCGTCCTGCCCATCGATTTGGAGGTTTTAGAGCGTGCAGCGTTGGCGCGGTATCGTCGGGGAGGACCAGTGATCTTTCATGGCCTCTCGGTTGACCCGGCGGGGTATCGAGCTGGGGAGTTTGCTCGCCTGATTCGTGCGGAATCCCTTCGTGTTTGGCAGGAGAGGTGGGACACTGGCGGCACGGGCCGCCTCACCCACTGCTACTTTCCGTCGGTAGAGGCGAGAATGAAAAATGCCTGTTTTCTGCGGTTTGATCACCATACCACCCAGCTGGTCGGGGGCCATGGAGAGTTCAAAGCCAAGCTGTCTGACTTTGGACTCTCCCGTAACCCCTGGTGCGTATGTGGGCATGGACTTCAAACGGCAGAACACGTCATTTGGATATGCCCAAAGCTCTCGACCGCATGGGATGAATTGGTGCGTGAGGTCGGCGCATGCGTCAAGCGCCTACCGATGTGGTATGCGGATCTGGTCGAGTGTGAGCGTTGTTTCGGTGCGTTCCGATGCTTCGTGGAGAAGTGGGTTTCCCTTTGGGAGGAGTTGAGGCTTCCGGGAACCCCAGTTTTGGGGTCCCCCCCGACACCAGTGGCGTGATGCGATAAGATAAGACGACCACCGTCGTTATAACTGCCCGGGCGGTGGGTGGGTTCTCCACCCTCACCTGCCGCCTTGAAACCACTAAACTGTTAGTCAGAGTGCACAATCGATTGGCTTGCGCCGCACGGTGCGCAGACCGTCCAGGAGCGCCATTGGTTTGATTCCCAGGGAAAACTGACCAAGGCCAGAGTCCTACCCAGGTTCGCACCTCATGCGTGGAGGCCGTCGGATGGTGTTGACCCGTGAGTGTGACCGACCCTGAACAGAATGGGTCTTCGTGGCCAACCCAGCATGGGCCCATTAACTCCCTCCAGACGAGACAGTTGGGTTTTGGTGAAATCGAGAATAAGAAAGGGCCATGACAAAATTGTGAAGTTAGATAATTGTCATAGATCCAGGCCTTACGAGGGCCAGAAATTAGCAAGTCATCTCTCTTTGCCAGGTATCTACTGAAATGTTCTATAACATGATCACCAGAGACGTATTTTCTCTGATAGGTAATTTTCCTGCCAAGGAATTTGAAATGGTTATTTGGGTCTATAAGGGTCATAGGACGTAAATTTTGTGTCTATGCGGGCGAGTCCAAGGCAAAAATTTTTGGAGGGTTTCACTTTTATACAGCCTGACCAGTCGCAGAACAGCTCCACTTCTGTAATAGCAGAGAAAGCTGCTTGGGGCTCCTAGTGATAAAAGTTAGGTCGGCAAAAGCGAGCAACGACGAGGTGTATTGGTCGCCTGTTTTGAAACTAACCCCATTTCTTGTCGAACTGGGTTAGTCTTTTCAGCAGTACCTATATTGAAAACGATATTGAATATCGTCAGAGATATAACAGCCCTCAAACAGTTCAATTGAATATGACATAAAGCGGGTAGTCCATTCTTGCGTTTTGACATGGAATGTTAGACAGTTGTAGTAGAAGGTTACAATGTCACGCACCACAGGGAAGTTGTATTAGTGGAGTGCAAAGTGGAGGAGACTTTGTCGTATCGACCCAAAGGCATTCTCTAGGTTGAGCCAGCATACGTTGATTTGGCACTCCTGCTGTCTCGCATCCTTGATGGCAGCAGCCAAGAGAGAATTGTGCTCGAGGCAGCCTGAGATGCAACGCATGAAGCCTTTTTGTACTGACACTCCAACGTAATCATTCCGGTGCATGAATCCGGCCATCTTCATGTGGACTATGCCAAAAAAGATTTTGGCCACAGTATCTATCAGAGCAAAGGGCCGAGCGTCCTTTGGTCCGGTGCAAACTGGGACCTTCAGAATTAAGATGACTGTCGCTCGGCCGAAATTCTGTGGGACTACACCGCTATTTCAAATATGTCGGAAGATTGATCCTAAATATTACAGAAGGCAGGAGCACTTTTTATACACTAAGTAGAGAATACCATCGGGACCCGGAGTAGAGCCCGACGGCTCATTTTTATTTGATTTAAAATCTCATAGAGATGGGGATTATTGAGAGGCGAAAGCTACCGTAGGCGGGCGCAGAGGTGTAATGCCCGGCTGTACATATGAAGCAGCATTGGATTCTCATAAGTGGTCGAAAAGTATTCTGTGGCCATTTCTTCCGGGATTTGGATTGTGCCCTTGGCGGCAGACAAAACCTTTTTGCTGTATTTAAAACGGTTTTTGTCAAACCGGGATTCCTCTTTGGACTTGAGAAATGCTCCCTTGCGCTTGTTGTTTTGCGTTACTATGCTCTGTATCAGTTTGAGTATAGAGCGGTATGCGCGTGAGAAGTTGTGGCAGAGGGCCATATCTCCGGCTTTCTTGACTTAACATAGCTGGCGACATATTCTTTAGCTCAGGTACATCGGAATCATTTGTGAGAATTTTATATGTGTCAAATCATGTCCCCTCTTCATCTTCCTTGTTTGAGAAGAGTTAGTTTAAGTAATTCCAAGCGATCTTTATAATTCCTATTTTTCAGATACAACTTCGTATAGGGTTACGTATGGAATAACATATCGGGTAAATGAGTCGCTGAATTTCGTTTATATAGCTCTCAATTTTCTCTTTCAAGGCGTAACCTAACCCTAAAGAAAAAAGTCCAACGGCATTTATTTGCATAATCTGATTACCAAAACAGGAAATTACCCGACCAGACTTTCCAAATAGTTTTCATGAAACGTTTACTGAAATGGCAATTAAAAGGAATTATTTCATTATAGACAGGTTCTTTTAGGTCGGTAAATATAGATAATAATAATAACTTTATTAAACAAAATTTACAGTTTTGCGCAATGGCTGACTTTTTTTTTTACCCACGAGGTATATGCCTTTTCGTGGAACCCGCCTTGTTGCCTATTGGCACCATTTTCTAGCTGTGCATTAATAGCATCACTCAGGCGGTCACCCATCCTAGTATTGACCGCGCCCAACGCTGCTTAACTTCAGTATCAACGAGGAGAACCGGTGTCAACGTGGCTGCTTGTCGCAATACGGTAATATCTTACAGTCAACCAGAGCAAAAAAATCCTTGTAATTTTTGCACTGGAATATATGGTTTTCCCCCTAAATCCATGGACTTAAATTGTTTTTTCCTGTGCAGCGAATCTTTCATCGTATATAGGGACTAGCATTTTTTTAACCTGTTTATTTCAATCTATGGGTTCCGTATATTCCATACGTAACCCTATACCATTGATATCTCGAAATTGAAAAAAACCTGAATTGTTCTTCCCCTGGGTCTTTGTTTATTTTAGCACTAGCGGAACCCGGCGAACTTCATCTCGCCAAAATCTAAAACTCAGTGATTTTTTTTTAAATCGAATGGAATGTATTTTAATGCAGTGCTCTATGATACACGATGTTTTTCGTTTTGTTTTCTGGCGCAAATATATAAAGAGATGACGGTTTTCCCACTCGCGAACAGGCGACATATTTCATGCATATGTCGAGGACTCCCAACATATGTTGATGGTAAAATCGTTACTCGACCAACATTTTGCGCGTTTCCGTCATTGTTGATTGCGTCGCATAGATGTATATAATCTTCCGACCGCAATTTCGTCTGATTTAAACGAATGTACGTCAATCGCTCTGTTTCGATTTTTACATACATGTCCACAGCATACTGATGGAAGACACGGCGACATTTCAAAATGTGATTGTCTTCGTTTGCACGCACCATCATGCGATACGCATAGAAATTCATTGAACTGCCCTTTTTATTCATCACGCCCATCCGACGCAACCGTTTTACCTCATCCGGGTACAGGTAGGCGTAACGCCATCACTTGAACGTCCGCAGCGGAGTCAGACGCTCGACCGGGCTGTTCCACTTGGCCTTCGCCGGAGCCGACTTGGCCAATTACGCCTCGGCTGAAAGTCCCGTTGGCAAAGCTCGTGCGGGACGCCTACGGTTGTGGGACAGCGAGTCTCCGGAGCAGCAATTGGGGCTACAAGCGATCGTTAGGAGTGGGACGCGATTGCCGGTGTTTCACCCACTTGTAATTCGTCACGCACCAGCCCGTAATCGCCACCGCTTCTCGACGTAGGTCGTAGGATTGGCTCAACGCCTGCAACCACCCGGACAGTGAGGACGGCCAGAAGGACAACTGCACAGAGGCGGTTACAGAGCTGCATGACAGCCTCTCAACGAATGGCAGAACTAGTGGAAGAAAAAATTCTTTTGAAGAAGAGAGGTAGAGCTCAAAGAGAAACATTATGCTGCGATGGAAGCAAAAATGGATAGGACAAATCAGTACCTAAAAGACATATCCAATTACCTAAAAAATATGCAAAATAAATTAAATAAATAAATAAAACTCGCTTTCTTTTATTTACATGATATATTTATTTTATGACGATATAACGTTTTATTTAGATGTTATCCCTAAATTCTCCGAAAATACAACGATTCACTCTTTAGGTGTTTATATGAAAAGCTATTAAAAAAATATATAGGAAAAATTTAGTATGTGCACAGCTAAATATTGAAAATTAATTATAAATATTTTTAGGTTTTAACATGTAGAATGCATGCAAGTGCTCCTATAGAGTCCGCGAAAGGGGTACTTCTTCACAAATAACACCAATACAAATTACTCCAGAATAAAAATCAGTGATGGACTTAGTAACTGTAACTAGTTATCAACCGGAAATAGTTATTGACGATTCGGGTTTGTAGACGTCTCCCCGCTTTAAGATCGGCATTTCTAGATTCTGCATTTCCAGCCAATTCTGCTGCCGTTGAGGCAAATTGACCAAAATCTACTTATGTGTCGTCTTCGATAAAAGGCTCATTATTAGCGATACACATATTATGCAGTAACGCACAATCATTTATGATTTTGGTTGCCTTTTCTGGCTCATAGTGTAGGACCCGATGCTTAAGGAGGCACCTGAAACACACCTTTGGCACCCCATTACAACGCTCAATCCCCTAAAAAAAGAAACAAACAAAATTAACAACTCAAAAAGTATACAAATTTCAGCAATTTTTGCAACTCAATTCTAATGGCTTCAAAGGGGGAGTAATGGGAAAATAAGGTGAATGCTCGCATGGGGCAACATGACCATCTTAACCCTTGTGTTGCCACCCGGGTACCCATCGGCGTACGTTTTGTTGAATAATTCTTTTTCCAAAAAAGATTGGCCAAAACCTTCTCGAATCCCCATGACTGATTTCCTATCGAAATTTGTATATAATATGTAGAATATTTATAAAATATGTAGAATATAGATTTTTTTATAAAACATGTAGAATATTTTATAAAAAAAAGTAACTTAAACAATTTTGCATTTCAAAAAAAAAACACGTATGAGCCACCCGGGTACCCCGATAGAAAAAGCATGATTTTCATATAGTAAAATATACCATTAAAAAAAGTTTGTTTTAAGAATATAATAAGTAAATATAGATTAATATATAAATAATAACACAATATATTTATTTCAAAATGTTTATATATTGAAGTACTGTACATAATAAAATTAACTATCACATTTTGCGATGTTGGAGAAAAATCTGTTGCGAGTTTTTTGCACAGTAATATACAACTACCGTATGAGAAATTAAAAAAAATATATTTAATTTCAATCTTTTACACAGATATTACACAGATTACATTTAAAACATTTTGTGATTTTTGCTGTGTGCTGATCACAAACGGGCTTATTACAGTAAACTCAAGACTTCTTTGTCTTTCTTTTCTTTCGAATAGGCTGCTCGTTGCAAATGTAGCATAATCCAACTACAACTTTTTTACCACTAGCGTCTCGTTGATCGAACTTATCAGTTACAACTTCTGTTACTGGCCTTTCATAGTAACTTTCGATTCAATGCCAGAGATGAATGTGTGGATTCCAGACTGAAGTCCGGATTCCACACATTTAAAATTTCCTATAGAACCAAAAAAGTATTTTTTGTATATCCACCTTGTTGACTATTATTTTACACCAAAATTTTTAGATTTACTAGTTATTTAAAATACATATAGTAAGCAACTAAAGATTTTTTCAAATATTCAAATACAAACGGATACAAATCATATGCTCCTATAGAGTCCGCGAAAGGGGTACTTCTTCACAAATAACACCAATACAAATTACTCCAGAATAAAAATCAGTGAGATGGACTTAGTAACTGTAACGGATACACGTCATCACCAATGCAAATCCCTTCTGGAGTACCCCAAGGATCCCTATTGGGACCGCTCCTGTTTAACATCGTTGTCAATGATGTATCTTCGTGCTTCAAATTCTGCGAAGTAATCCTATACGCTGACGACATGAAGATACTCTGTCCGATTAACTCACAAGAAAGTGCACAACGTTTGCAAGAAGATCTCAATCGTTTTGACCGTTTCTGTTTGTTGAACAAATTGGACTTAAATGTATCCAAATGTTATTTATGTTCCTTCACTCGTAAGCCACAACCTCTTCTTTTTTCTTATACACTTAAGAATATCAATATTACTAGAGTAAACTCAATCCGTGATTTAGGTATAACCTTTGACACTAAATTACTCTTTGATGAGCACATCAATAGTGTCATCAGCAAAGCATCAAGAACATTAGGTTTTGTTCTGCGTTTATCATCTGAGTTTAAATCTATTAAAACCATTAAAATTCTTTATTGTGCATATGTACGTAGTCACTTGGAATATGCATCACAAATCTGGAACCCCAGCTATAACACTTACATTACCCGCATTGAGCGAATTCAGAGACGTTTTGTACGACACCTACAATTTAAAGTAAAAAAATTCTTTCCAGACTACACTAAACGTTGTCATAAATTTCACCTCTTACCTTTAGCCACAAGACGCCATATTGCAGATGTCGCCTACCTATTGAAGATAGCAAATGGCTCAGTTGACTGCCCGGATTTATTGGAGAAGGTTGGGTTGAGGGTCTCTGCTGATCCGATCAGAAGACCATGCACCCTGTTTATCCCCAGAGCTAACACCAATTACAGGCTAAACAGTTATGTATTGAGAGCAAGCCAAAGTTTCAATGATGTTTTTTTTCCAAAAAAGACCTGGTTTTTGGCCAAAACCTTCTCGAATCCCCATGAGTTGACCGATTCCCTATCGAAATTTGTATTCTACATATTTTATAAAAAAAAATAACTTAAAAAATTTGCATTTCAAAAAAAAAAGTATGTATGAGCCACCCGGGTACCCCGATAGAAAAAGCATGATTTTCATATAGTAAAATATACCATTAAAAAAAGTTTGTTTTAAGAATATAATAAGTAAATATAGATTAATATATAAATAATAACACAATATATTTATTTCAAATTGTTTATATATTGAAGTACTGTACATAATAAAATTAACTATCACATTTTGCGATGTTGGAGAAAAATCTGTTGCGAGTTTTTTGCACAGTAATATACAACTACCGTATGAGAAATTAAAAAAAATATATTTAATTTCAATCTTTTACACAGATATTTTACAGATCAATGATTACATTTAAAACATTTTGTGATTTTTGCTGTGTGCTGATCACAAACGGGCTTATTACAGTAAACTCAAGACTTCTTTGTCTTTCTTTTCTTTCGAATAGGCTGCTCGTTGCAAATGTAGCATAATCCAACTACAACTTTTTTACCACTAGCGTCTCGTTGATCGAACTTATCAGTTACAACTTCTGTTACTGGCCTTTCATAGTAACTTTCGATTCAATGCCAGAGATGAATGTGTGGATTCCAGACTGAAGTCCGGATTCCACACATTTAAAATTTCCTATAGAACCAAAAAAATATTTTTTGTATATCCACCTTGTTGACTATTATTTTACACCAAAATTTTTAGATTTACTAGTTATTTAAAATACAATATAGTAAGCAACTAAAGATTTTTTCAAATATTTAAATACAAACGGAGATTGTTTTATTGAAGCAGTATTAAACCAACAATAATACTGGCCCGTTGATTAAGCCTAACAATTTAATTATAAGAGACAACACAATTTCTAACGGTTAGAAAGTAAGGGAATATTTTGTGGCATGTAAATTATGCTTTTTATATTATTAGGTTTAAATACCTACCTATAACATAGTATCCTGTTCGTCCTCTTTTAAAAATTTCACTCAAGATTTCCACTACTGCAGAATTATTTTAAATATAGGAATCATGCGTGCTTCCAGAAAATAAGGCGTTAATATTTATAATTTTCAAGTTGGTGTCGCATATCTGAAAAATTATACATTTGATAGTTATTAATAAAAGCAATACCGAAATTCACGAGAAAAAATTACAGTGGAACTTCTCATAACGAGCACCTCTCATAACGATTAACAGTAATTTCTTATACGAGTAATTCGCACCTCTCATAACAAGTATGGGAAAAATTGTTTCTCTTAACGAGTATTTCGCTTAATGAGTGTTTCACTTAACGATAAAGAGTCTGGAACGAATTATGCTCGTTATGAGAGGTTCCACTGTATTTGCAATTTGGGTTAGAAATCAAGGGTATGATAACCAAACCGGAATGGATGTAAGCTATTTTTTTAACATAAACTCGTAGGTATAACAAATAAATAAAATAACCAGCCAGGTTCTACGCCATAACAGTAACCTTTACATATATATGCAAATCGAATAAATAGTAACAAAATTATCACGAAGCTTGTAACACACCGTCGTTGACTTAAATCAAGGGTGTGCCGACATGCATATTGGTATTGGTAAAAACCGGACAAATGGAACTTGAATATTATTAAAAAATCCCATCTATATCCCAGGGGAATCCGTTTTAACAAATCTATTTCCTTCACAAAAGGTCTACCATATCTAACCACCTTCTTTGTTGAGAACACTGGACCATGAAATTTATTTATGATATTTATTTAATTTAACAACGTATTTATAATTAATAATCACTAACCAATGATCACAATAGGAAATATTTAAAATAGGATACCGAAAATCAATAATTATATTAAATAAAATGAAAAAAAATGTCGAATAATATTTAACAATAGTAACCAAAATTAATGAATAAGTAATAGTAGTAAAAAAAGTCAACAAAAATAATAAGATTGTCAAGGATAAAATTTGATGTTGGAAACTGTCTGGGTATATTAGTTTGTGGATATTTTGCTGGGCGTCATGTTTCAACCAGGAATCAATTTTGGCTTTAAAAGAAGACTTAGGCACATGCATTTTTAAATCTTCATGTAGCATATTAAAATTGCCACCATTTGGGCATAAATTGTTTTTATAAAACCAGTGTAATATTCATTAAGTAATGTTTGTATAGGACAATAAAGTTATTCTATTCTATTCAATATCCTAGGGGCTATGTTCACAAAATGCCTCAAAATTCGAACACTTCAGGCGGAACTGGGCAGTTTGCGCACCGTGCGGCGTTAGCCAATCGACTGCATACTCCGATGAATAACTGGAGTTTGGAGACGTATGTCCTAAGCAGCTGGTAGTTGACGACCAGGCATCATCTATCCTTAGAAACTATCCGTCGGCCACCCGATCCCATGTGATCTAAATGGGCCAAGAGCTCCTTGGTGAACTATAAATTTGAACTGAATTACCGCTAACATCATATAGAGGCCGCGAGCCTGTTTTACATTTAATCTCAAATTGAGTTGTGGACGATTGGAGCTACCTACCACAGGAAATGATTAAAATCAGTTAATGTAAATCAATGTGATTGATGATATTATTCACATGTATATTTCAATACACAAGGGATGCTTATACATGTATACAAGTATACATAGTAATATAATATACATAATGGGCACATCAGCTTAAGCTGCTCCTCCATTGAGTAATAATAATAACATCAGGTACTTAAGATGTAAAAACAGTTGAACACAGAAACTGAAGTTTAAGGCTATTCTTTAAAGTGGAATAACAAAATTTAGGTTTCATCTTTTCTGGAATTCTCTATTCCCTAAAAATAAAATCTGTGTTTGAGTTCAACCACGCTTGTTGCATTTCTATAAATACATAATAATAATTATTATTATTATAACAATACAATACCTACCAACTGAACATTTATGGAATGGTAGTTTTTCCAATTCAAATAAGATCGCTCATCGTAATTGGAGTGTGGTGCCGACGAAGGTGGAACGATTGCTATGTGGGTACAATCCACGCAGCCAATTACTCCAGAGAAGCCATACTCATTGATAAACCTAAAATATAAATTTATATATAATTAAATTGGTAGGTTAGTATATACATTATATTATTATATAGTTTATATCGTCGGTCTAGAACAGAAAGCCACATGTTGTGACTAATGCTGCCATGGAATTCACTGACCGAAGTCGGGCCCATCATATACTATTATTACACTTCTTGGGGGTGAACGGTGGATTCCGGGCTAATGACTGCTGTGGTAGGTTTAGGACAGCTGTCTGGCCACATGTGAGCGTTCACCTTACCACTCATTCACTCCCCCTCTTCGAAGCCATAGAATTTGAGATGCGGAAATAGATAATTTCTCTAGGAAGGAGTTGATTATTTTCCTAGAGAGACCAAGATCTTTAAAAAGGTGAAACAGAGATTTAGCTGACAGGCCACCAGCACCAACTTCGACCGCGAGAAGGTGAACAGTGAAGCCGTTCCGGGTGACGGCATTTGCGAGATCATGGTATTTATTTAATTTGTACTCGTGGTCTTTTGGGATATTTGATTGCCATGGAACAGTTAATTCTACGATAAGGGCCATCTTCCGAGCTAGAGAGTAAAAACATTAATATCTAAAGAGTATGTTTTATAAAGCTATAATGGGAATGGATTTCAGACACTGCTACCGGCTTTTTTGCCATAGCATATCCGTAAAATAAAAGGCAAGAGTCCATTTAGAGCAGAACTACAGCGCCCGAAATAAAATTAACTGAATCGCCATAAGAGAATACACCGAACAAATAGAGCGTACCGGTAAAGACACGACCAAATATTATTTTGTCTTTTACCAATAGGAGCTAATGGGCCCTGTTGCAGTTAAGCCACTAAGACCCATGCGTTTAGGGTCAGCCAAACTCACGAGTCAACACCCATAGAGCGGCCTCCGCACTAGAGTGCGAGAACGGGTAGGACTCTGGCCTGCGGGCCAGTTTCCCTTAGGAGTCAATTTTCGGGCGCTCCTGGACGGTTTGCGCACTGCGGCATCAGTCAATCGATTGTGCATTCCGAGTGACAGCCGGGGGAGTCTGGAAATAGTATTTTTTCCTATAGAGCGGAGGCGGTTGTTTACCTAGTGGCAGCTGCTCTTGAAACGACCATTTGGCTACCCGATTCCGGGTGAAAGCCAGTCAAAGGATGCCGTAATTTGCGATAGATTCGGTATACACCGATCACCGCTACACTAGGGAAAGATTCTAACCTTTAACCAGTCGGGCGGTCGGAGGTATCCTAATGGTTAATTAACCTAACAGTAGATTTTTATTGTCTGTAAGTCTTCTACGCTCATCCCACGGCTGAAAGAACAATCACATGTCGTTATACCAGCCTGGGGTGACGGGTTCGCCAGTTGTGGTCGACACCGTCCCACTGTCGCTTGGCAATGTCATGAACATTAAATGAAACCTTCGATTAGAAATGGGAAAATGGTACCTACCTTTGTTGAAATGTCTAATGCAGAACTTCTCGTTGGTGCAGCCATATGTGGCTCCAAAATACCGATCAACTGCAACGCCAATTGTTTCTAATCGCAACGCCAATCTAAAATTACGGCAAAACAAGGCATCGCTAAGACTGAACGCGTCGTTTCTCGCATGCATCACTCTTGCCGGTGTTGCAGCTTGATCTTCCGTTTCCTCTTAAATATCCATCACAACAATTTGTTCCAAATTTACCATATTCGATGCACTTTCACCCAAAAAACGTTGAAAACAAAAAGGACGCTCGCCGCTTCCACTGACACCCGAACGATTTGACAGATAGGTATAAACGGAGACTACACGAACTGTCCTTCTTCTTCTTCTCCGATAAGCAAAACGGAGGGCATGTCGAACGCAAGTCGAACGAACGCATAGATGTATTATAATACATCTATGAACGAACGAAATAGCTTCTTCTTCTTCTTTCTTTTCCTTGTGGCAATTCCACGCAGCTAGGGTGCTGGTGATTTTGTGCCAGTTTGTATGTATTGTTGACGGGAGGATGACTACTGTTAATGTTAGTACCTACAAAAAAAAACAAAAAGGAAGGGACATCACAATTGCATACACAGAAGACAACATAGAGACTAAAAACATAACAGAATATTAGGGGAATATTTTGGAGGAAGAAAAAGGAGAAGGGTCAGGGTAATAGAGAAGTGCTTCTGGGGGCAGCGCCGCTCCCCACCGCCCCCCGAGAGCAGCCCCCCCCGGCATCGGCCGCACCGAGAATGTGTCGTCCATTGACCGCAAGTTACTGCCAAAAACTCGGCCTATTCAGCGACTTTTTCCACAGCCAACCTCGACAACGGGGCCACATTACCATCGGCCTGACGTCACAAGGAGGGTCCGATCCCGGAGCAGCGAACGGAAGTGGCCAACCCCAGAAGGCATTTCGGAATATGGGTTAAATGGCTAAATGATTTAGGTTAATGAATTTAGCGATGACTCGATAAATTTAATGGAATTGGACGCCAGAAGGATATCGATTTTGGTAGGGAGTTCGATTTTCAATTGAATGAGATTAGGAATGAACGAAGGAAAGTTGTTAAGGAGAGGGCAATTAAAGAAGAGGTGATCCACGGTGCAGATATCAAATCCACAATCACACTGTGGGGACGGAATTACGTTTATACGATATAGGTGTGCGGGCGTTGAGCAGTGGCCTATGCGCATTCTGCAAATTGTGGAGATCTCTTTCCGCCTGAAAGGTTTTTTATAAAACCAAGGTTTGTTGTGAAGGTGGGGATTTATAAGAAAATAATGTTGACCTTTAGACTTGCAAGAAGAAAGATAACTCTTCTTCCAGCAGTCCTTCGTTTCTTCTTCTATTTGGGGGAGGATGTCCGACGCAGGGATTTTGATACGGAGGAGGGCTCCCCTGGAGCGGGCCTCATTAGCCAACATATCCGCCGATTCGTTACCGGCTATTCCTGAGTGGCCTGGAATCCACGTGAGTACTACTTCATCCCCTCTCTCACTGACAGTGCGGAACAGGGATCGGATCTGGTTTTCCAGATGAGAAGGGCGATGTGAGATGGCCGGATTGTTTAATTTCTCTACCAGACTTAGGGAGTCGCTAAAAATGGCACATGGGGAAATTTGGTTAGTCAGGATGTACTCGAGGGCTTTCAGGAGGGCAACACTTTCAGCGGTGTAGATTGATGCTTTGCTGTGTAATTTATAAGCGATGGGAACTCTGCGGTTGTGGTGGAAAATTCCCACCCCCACGTACCCCCCAGCTTCTGTCTTGGAGCCGTCTGTAAATATGAGGTCCCAGCCAGGGAACCTGGATGCTACGAGGTCCAAAAATACGGCATTGTTTAGAGGTGATGGGGGCTGCCCTACTGGACATTTCGACAAGACGGTTTGAGAGAAGATGTCCGGGGTGGTAAGTCTGTCTCCGAAGGGGAGATGGAAGTCTGGGAGGAGAGCATTCCTGTGAATGATGTCCTTGAGGCGGTATAGTTTCCTATGACTAACGCAGAGGGCGGGGGCTTTGTTATTTGGAGTGTTTCTCAGCAATTCGGAGAGAAGGGTGATTTTAGGAATAAGAGGGTGATTGACGAGCTGAAGGCGTTTAATATAAAATCTATCTGCTAGTAGTTGACATCGGAGGTTGACTGGAGGTTCACAAGACTCGGCTAGTAGGGCATTAGTGGGAGAGCTTCCCATGGCGCCAATGGTGCATCGGAGGCCTTTAAATTGAAGGGTGCTTAGTTTCCTTTGCATTTTCAAGCTCATAGGGTAGCAGATAAAGGCAGCATAGTCGATGTGAGAACGAATGAGACAGTTGTGGCGGAGCTTAACTGTGAAGGGATGTGACCCCCACCACACTCCACTGACTGCTCGAAGAACATTCAGTGACTTTTCACCGCTGGAAACTACATGCTCGATGTATCCCCTCCATTGTAGTTTGGTGTCTAGGATAACCCCAAGGAATTTGGCTTGCGCCTTGATGGGAATTAGGGAATTATTGAATGTTATATTCACTACTGGGGGAATATTTCTCCGAGTGAAGATAACGGCGCTACTCTTGGAAGGGGAGATAGCTAGTCCTGAGTTGTGAAGGTATATGTTTAGTGCCTCAAGCGCTTCTGATATCCTCTGCAAGGAGGCCGAGAGGTTGGGTGAGGAGTGGTATAATACAACGTCATCTGCGTACTGCAATATCCTGCAGTGATCCAGAACAGCATTCTCCAACCCCCTTGTATAAAGATTATATAGGATGGGGGACAGCACGCTACCCTGGGGCAGACCCTTAAAGACTGACCTTGAAATGCAATCATACAGGGAGGGAATGTTTATAGTACGGTCCGATAGGAGACGGCAGATGAAGGAGCAGAGTTTTTGAGGAACCCCTAGACTGACAAGTCTCCTCCCGAGGAGGGGGATCAAGACATTGTCATACGCCGCCTGGACATCCAGGAAATAGCTATTCTTGAATTTGGCATGCCAAATTTATCGCCTACTTTTCGCACTATAATTATAGAGTGGTCAAAAGCAGTCTAAATTAAAATTATCGCCTACTTTTACTATCGTTTCGTCTGTAGAATTTTATAGATACGCATATGAATTAATCCAAATTTTTTAAAATTGTTATTTATAAAAAAATAGGTAAATAAAATTATTTTTACTAGGTACTATATTATATTTCTCGACATTTATATCCAACGTCTCATTGGTTGCGTATTTTCCATTTACGGATATAGTAAATTGGATACATATAATGTTATAGTTCTATTTAATAGGTATTGTTAAAATATTTCGCTGTGTTTTATTCATTTTTAAAATTATATTATGGCAATTTATTCGCTAAATGTTACCATATTTTAAAAAAAAGGATTTGTTATTTGAAGTATTTTATTAAAAATAAATAATAGGCTGTCAGGATAAAACATTATTATATTTATAGTCTCAAAAAAAAGACGTAGAAATTCGTCTAAAAGTAGTAAATTCTTTTTTCTATAACTTTTTCTATGTTGGTACAAATGACAGAAGCGACGGCGTTGCCACACTCGTAATCTAAAAATATGGCATGCGACTTATAAATATACAAGGACATTCAACTGAAATTTTATACGCTAAGCTTAAGATAGATGATTTCACGACCCATATCGTAGCTTGCTACAGGCCGCCGAATACAAATAAAAGGCGCTGCATACAAGAAATCAATGAAATAATTAATCGAATACCAGACCGACAGGATTTAATAATCATAGGAGATCTGAATTTGAACTTATTAGACTCATCAGATAAAACTGTCGAGAAATATAAAAACGACCTGTGTGAGCGCGGCTTGCGGAGCGTTATCAATGACTTTACGCGTGAAGCTATTGTGAAGGGGCGGCTAGTCCAATCGTGCATTGATCACATCTGGGTGCGTAGCCGATGTCCAGTCGCTGCACACATCCTCACATGTACGCTGTCAGACCACTATCTGATAGGAGTGACTATACATTGCGGATCCGATACGCGGTGCGGTGATGTGCAACAACATAAGCAAGTGTGCGTTCTTAGTGATAAAATAGTACGTCAAGAGCTGAAAAAAGTGGACTGGTCTGATCTATTAAACATTAACTGTCCTATGCTATTGTACGAGCAACTATGTTGTCTTTTTGGAGGTATCTATGAGAAATTAAAAATCTCTGTTAATTGTAAGAAAAAAAGAAAAACACAGCCATGGGTCGATAATAAGTTACTAAAAATGATAGAAGGCAGGGATGAGCTCTTTAGGAAATGGAAAGCTAGTCCTGGAAATATGACATATAGACTTGAGTATACGAGGTACAGAAATAGATTAAATAAACTTTTACTTAAAGCTAAAAATAAACATCGTCAAGAAGAACTAAAAAATTGTGAGGGGGATCTGAGAAAGGTTTGGAGTGTTGTAAATAGCTGGTTAGGCAATTGCACAGCTAATATAGACGAGGTCGTGATGAGACATCTTGGAAAAACTGACACTATTAATAACATATGTACAAATTTTTCAAAAACGTTTACAGAGGAAATTGAAAAAATTAAACATCATTGTAGCGTTAAATTTTTGGATAGATTTTCCTATGTAACGCCGTGTGATATATCTTTTTATTTTCAAAGAGTAACAGGAAATGACATACATAAAATTATCACTGAAATGAAATGTAAAAAAGCTCCTGGAATAGACAAAATAAGAATTCAGGATTTAAAATATATTTGTGATGAAATAAGTCCTATTCTAGCAAAATTTGTTAATATGTGTGTGAAAAAAGGGGTTTATCCGAGCAATCTAAAACAGGCAATCATACGACCGATTTATAAGCATGGTAACCACTTAGAGTATTCAAATTATAGGCCTATAGCCATACTGTCAGCTATCAATAAAATTACTGAAAAAATAATAGTCCATAGGATAAGCAACTTTTTGGAAAAGAATCAAATAATATCTGATACGCAATATGGTTTTCGTAAAGCTCGCAGCACAGCAACGGCGTTAAGTAAATTCACAGATGACATTAATCAGCATTTAAATGATAAAAAATATGTAGTTATCTTGTTTATTGATTTTAAGAAAGCGTTTGATACGCTGGACCACGGACAGCTTGTTCAAGCTATGCATGAATGTGGTATCCGTGGTCCTGTGAACGATTGGCTTCAAAGTTATTTGCATGGTAGATCACTGTGTACCATGGTGAATGGCACGGTCGGATCAGAGGCAAAAGTGAGAACTGGTGTCCCAACTGGCTCGGTGTTTGGACCTGTCGGGTACATAATGCACGTGAACAGTATGACAAATGTTGTGAAAGACTGTACATGCTATATGTATGCTGATGATACGTGTATGATGTACGCGGATAGGGATATGGATAATATTCAAAATAAAATCCAGAATGATTTTGAAAATGTGTTAAAATGGTCCCACGACAACGGCATAATACTAAATATAAGCAAAACAAAATGTATGCTTGTACATTCACCGTATATCCAAAAACCAAGGAATAGCATTAATATAACTGGTCACTCATATGAATGTCTGCATAATTTTAAAATAAATTGTACTGACTGTAAAAAAATTGAATTTGTAAAAGAGTATAAATATCTGGGTCTAACGATAGATTGTAACATGAATTGGGGCTTGCACGTGAATAATATATGTAATAAATTGAGATGGGTGCTATATAAGTTTAATCATCTTCAGTATATTGTAGATAAACCAACATTACGCTTAGTATATCATGCCCTCGCTGATGCAGTACTGAGCTATGCTCTCACTTCATTTGGTCGTACTTTTCGCACATATATAGATAAAATATTTAATTTGCAACGTAGAATGATAAAACTTTTAGTAAATAAAAATATGTTAACACAATGTAAAAAGAACTATAACTTGTTGTTTAAGCGATGCGATATATTACCTATACATGAAAAAATTACATTCTTACTAGCAATGGAGCATTTTAGAAATTCAGAATTTAAAATACCAATACAGTACAATAGGAATGTTAGAGAAAAAGTCCGTAAAAGATTTGAAGAACCAAGAGCGAACAACTACTATGGTGAAAGGACGTTAAAGTACCTCATTCCAAGAATCTTTAATACTATTGTATCTGAGGAAGACTGTGTAAGCGTGAGCAAACAGATGTTTAAAAAGAGATTAAAAAGCTACCTGTTGGATGTTTATAGTGAAATTAGTGGTAATAAGTAAATTTGTTATACGTTTCTATAATATAAGCTTGTAGTAATACTGGCCTAATTTAAGCCTGTAGTAAGACCAGTAGTAATACTGCTGTGCATTGTTTTTTATATTTTAATAATGTATTTTTGTATCACAAAATTAGAAGTGTAAGACTAGAAAAATAAGAGTTTTTCTCGCCAACAAACTGTATACCAGTTTGGCGAGATTGTAATATTTTAAAAAATGTATCTTTTTCTATGAATAAATTTATTGAAAAAAAAAAAAAAAAAAACAAGTTGTAGAAGCTTGAAATATGTCGCTCCGTCCATTCACTCGGTTCTCATTTAACTCAGAATCCTTTTTTAGCCATTATTTCATCATTTGCTGTCTTTTTTGTTTTCTGGTGAGTATACGGCAACAAACAGTAGCCACAGTAACGAGTAATATTTCATCTTGGGAATCAGAATCCATTTTTATTTCGTGGACGTCCGCAAAGAGAACACGTTCTTTATGCGGCCGGTCGAAAACTGAAGAGCCGGAGTGACGCCAGTGAGTGGGGAAATCTAGTTGGCATAAAACCATTTGGAGTGATGCCACAGTTTTACGTCTAGACTGACGCGAAAAACTGACCGTCAATGCCCAGCTTTAGAGGCAGCCTCTAGCGAATAAAACAGAGGAACGATATAATTTCTAAGTTGGCAGAAACAAGCTGGGGCTAAACAACTAGTGTCCTCAAAACATCCACCATGGCATTGGTTTACAGTATGGCAGGATATTGCGCTCCAGTGTGGGTTCATAACTCTCATGTTTCTAAAGTTGACAGCTGAACAAAACAATGAGAGTTGTGAGTAGTACATTGAAGTCGACGCAGTTACCCACGCTGGCTCCCCGTACTGTCAAACACTCCTCCTCCAGATATGTGATGGAAGCATGCAACCATCCGGGAAGTAAGAAAATCAAAGAGTAGCTCATTGGAAGACCTTACCGATCTCCCTTACCATTGACTGAAGTCTTGAAGACCCTTATGATGAGACATCTTAAGCGACGACGAACAGACTTTGGAGGACTACTAGCAAGGAACTTGGCCAAACCTAAGTGTCCAAACTCAGGTAACGATCTTACATGATAGACCAGGTAGTGGTCTACCTGGTCTACCACAGGTCATAGCCTTTGTGCAGCAACCATAACAAAATGGGGCTTTGCAGCAAATCCTGGATGGGTTTACGGAGATAGCCAGCACATCACACAATGTCCAATGTTACTGGGTGTTAAATTATTTAGCGAAATTTAGGTAACGGGTTCATTACTGTTTTATTAGGTGTCAAAGCGGTTCAAAAAAGTGTGCAGAAGGATCCGGAAAGATTGGACGGAAAGTCAAAAATAATTGATCCAGTTTCATCAAGTTGCCAGCCTAGCTGTGAAGATGATGATGGACTTCAAAGCACTTGCTTCGATGAAACATTTGAGTCCATTGGTATGTATTTACTGTATTATTATACTATGTGTCTGACCCTATGGCCGCCTTGTTTGGAAACAACAAGAAAACAATTTCACCAAGATTTAACAGTCCCATCTGGATGCACTAATGACAGCTAATTTGAAACCCGGCTGTCCCTAGCCAAAACAGCTGACCCCTCCACTCTTCAGATCCAAACATAACTTTGGGATAGCTCTACAACAGCACTCTGCTCTATGTCAATTTCAGAATAATCAAAACCTCGATTCTGTTCAATTCTAAGTATGTCGAAGCGCGAGGTTATTAGCCTCTGTGGCTATTGTCAGCGAGGGTTTGACAACACCCTCCGAACTGTCCTCGCTGTTATTTGCGAGGTAATTAGCCTCTCAGTGACTCGTGCCAAGAAGGGTTTGACAGTATCCTCCTAACCCCCAATACAGTTTGTGCGGGATGGCTCAAAAGAAAATTCCAAAACCAGACATACCATTCCAAATCCATTCCCAATAATCGAGATTGGATTCTGGAGGTCGATTCGGCCTCTAAGCGGTGTAATTTTCCTGAAAGTCCTTAATGCACAGCTCTTCGTCTAGATTTGTAAATGTAAAATTTGCAGTTCCATGGGAGTCAAATATCTCCAAAGACCATGATTAGAAACTAAATAAAAGCCATGATCTTGCAAATGCTATCATCCCAAACGGCTTCTCTCTTTACCTTCATGCGCTAAAAGTTGGCTCTCGTGGCCTGCCAGCCAAGTCCCTGTTTTATCTATTGAAAGATCTTGTTTTCTATTGAAAGATCTTGAATGTTGATCTTAAAAAAATAAAAAAATCTAGAACTGTGTTTTCCATATCCCCAATTTTATGGCTTCGAAGGGGTAGTAAGGTATATGCTTGCATGCGGCAAGATAGCTGTCCTAAGCCTACCACAGCCAATCATTAGTCTACCGTTCTCGGGTGTACCTTTCCTCCCCCCAGAAGTGTAATATATTATGATAGGTGTAATATATTACGATAGGCCCCGATTCCTGTCGGTGAACTTCATGGCAGCTCTGTTTGTATTTATAATTCACTGAGAACAAGATTACTTAGATACACAAAATAAAAAATCTAAGAACAAAATAAAGACCAAAACCGAAAAAAACATCAAGGCTCAATTACAACACCCATCTGGATGATAGAAATATGTCTACATCTTATGCGGTCGATAACAGAGAAATGCTGAGAGGTCTTTGATATTAATGCCATTTGTAGTACATTGGTGTGAGAGAATGACTACATCAAGAAAGCATATGATTTTGTGCAAATTTAGTAATCGGGCTTGAAGAAACCAATTTGCGCCACTTTGAGCGGACTATCCACTATTCCGTTTAGTATGCCTTGAAAGTGTAGTATCAAATGCATTTCTCTTTTTAAACGAAGAGAGTTGACCGAACCATATGGCCTACTCGGATACAATAGTACCCGTATAACCTGAAGTACATCAACCTTAGAAACTGTTTTGTACTTTCTACCTTAAGCTGGGTATCCATTAGATTCGCGGATCAACTCTGCTATGCGCATCTGCCACTGCTCAAATAAAGAGGGTGCGCGCGTCAGACCAAGAACAATGAGTGCTCCGCAGTTTTCATTCGAACGTTGAGCGTACATGTCATCGCCAGAATGTATTTTTAAATTTCTCATCCTTCGGATCCCACAGCACTATTTCTGTACTCCTCGATTAGAGCTAGACATTTCTCCTCGGCCCAGTCCATAGCGATGGATTCGCGTTTACTGGACACCGAACGTGATGTGCGAGTGCTTACTCACCAACGTCTCACTTCGCTGTGGTCCACGAACGCACTGCACACCACTTTGTGATTGCGCATTTACCGCCACCGCTTGGAGTGCTCGCCGCGGAACGTGCAACGTTGCACGCTCTAGGAGCACTATCATATCCACTACTGGAGCAGTTGCAGATGCGCGAAGCAGAGTTGATGCGCGAACGTAATGGATACCTTTATCAGAATGTAAAGCTCCTCAAGTGGATTTCAAACGGCAGAATTTACTTCCGTGGCGTGCTTCCTAATATGGATCCATATAGCAAGCTCACAACTTCCACACTTCAATTGCAAATTACAAACCCGAGCGGCTCAAATGGAGAGCTATATTCTGCAATGAGCTCTATTTTAGGAGAGAGAGACTAAACAATAAGATTTAATATGTTTGTTTGCTTGTTTGTTTGTTTCTACTCTTTATTGTAAAATTTCACAATAAGACAATCTCTTACAACCAAACCTACTATGACGTGTTTATATATGTAAGTATGCATGTAACATGTGTGGGGGTGTGTGTTTGCCTTGTTTTTGCATTCGATCGACAGAATTGAAATACAATCTATATATTAATTTGAAACATGTTTTTTCCTATAACCCGCGATATTGGGAGAACGGCTCGGTGTACAAAATTGCTTATGGTGTCTGAAAATAGACTCTTTTAGTATTTCACCAGAAGGATGTTATAGCAACGGTCTTTACTATGTATAGGTACATAGTAATGTATACAATTACATACCTACAAAGGTTCTTAGTTTCCAAGTCATGTAATTCCATTTATACAAAAAATATATTTGTATCGTCTGGCAGAACCGCTCGGATCAGCCGGTCTACTAATTGTTTAGCGAAATACGCACTTTCGTGGACTGCATAAGAGTGTAATTTATGTAAAGGCGTGCTGCCGTTCGCAGCGAGGCTGTGTGCGCGGATGAGAGTTCGCTATATCTGAACCGAAATTAGTCTGTTTTCCCCATTAATTTCGTAATGCGGTTGATTATCGCGGCGATACGAAGTATATCGAACCGTGTATATGTAAAGATCCCGGTAAATTTATTTCGTAATTTTTACTGCACTGAGAGAGCTAAAAATCGTATTTTTCTATTAATATTGCTTACAACGCCATCTATTATCAGAATAGTTTCGTCGGACCGCAACGAATCACCCTAATGCAGTAAATTGATCTGCATATCAATGGCTAAGATCACAAACCTCTATATTGTATTATACCTAAAATTTGTCTAAAATTGTCACTGATAAACAAAACCTCATATGTTGCATGAACATAGAGTAAGTTACCTACTTTAAATAATAGCTTCTATCTCACATTCACCATGGTGCAAAGTTTATGTAAAAAAGAAAACAGTTTTTGACTCAAAGATAAATGACTGCAATATATGTTTTATATTTATTCCACAGATGAGTCAACAGTCACTGCCTATACGCCGACGCCTCAGGAAATACATAGAATAATTTTTGGTACACCTGAGAGAAAGCAAGAGGCAAGCGCTTTGCCCGTGTATAAACGCCGAGATTCACTTTTGCAAACGCGGTCCGACTCGCCAGTGCCGCTGCACTCGAAAGACGCGGAGGAACCTTTACCCGCAGAGCTGTCTAGGAAGGCGGCCGTCAAAAAAACAACCACAAACAAAAATAAGTTAATAAAAAAACCCATTCCGAAGGGTGTCAAAAGAAAATTTTTCCCATCGAGCGATGAAGAGCCATATTCGTATCATATGGATGTTGAGGTAACAGATCCAAAGAAGGCCAAAGTCGACTACATTTATGACGACCTCAGCGACATACTGACCCCTCCGGAATCTCCGCCGCGTGATCTAGCAGTAGTGACCGCAGGAGCAGATAGATCCCGCTATAGTTCTCCAATCATTAAAACTAATTATCGGAAGAACTATGTTTCCAGGTACTACTATTATTGTCATTACTATTATTCTATTTGCTACTAATTTTTCATGTCAACTTGGAAAATCAGCCGCCTTATCTTCATCTTTGTCCTCTGATTACTTTACTCTGCATTCACATGATAATTGATTGTTGTTGATATGTCACCATTCATCGGCACTTTGTGGCAGATTATTCAGTGTGCAATTTCCACCCTTATGGAACTTGTCCCTAGGCAGGATCGACATCTTTAAAACGGTTAATAGTAAAAACACATTTTTAAAAACAAGCTTTTATTAAAATGCTCTGTCCGGAGCTAACCCTGGGCGCAGCAGCCATGTCATAGTGGAACTTAGAACGGGCTATCATAATTGAATGCGTATACATAA
Source organism: Micropterix aruncella (assembly GCA_944548615.1). Lineage (NCBI taxonomy): Eukaryota > Metazoa > Arthropoda > Insecta > Lepidoptera > Micropterigidae > Micropterix > Micropterix aruncella. The sequence continues at coordinate 82,039,873 of OX155980.1, read as the reverse complement.
TTTAATTTCTGTGCTGTCAACCATTGATTGGAAGCCCCCTTGGATAGACCCCTCGTTGGAAGCCCACCTTGGATGCGGCAGCCCTGTCATGGTGAAACTTAAAACGGGCTATCATAATTGAATGCGTATACGAAATTTCGCTTCTGAGCTGTTGCCCGTGGAAGAGTAGCCTCGTCGGGAGCCGATCCTGGGTAAATCAGGTCATGCTCCGGCATAGTCATCGGAACTGAACATGGTTATCGTTATACCAAGGTCTTTCTGTGCATTTGTGGTGGTTAAGCTGATCGATCCAAGTTGGTAGTCATTTTTAGGGTTGTTTTTACCAAGGTGTAGAACTGTGCATTTCTTAGGGTTGGTTTTAACAACCCAGTCTTGAGTCCATTTTGTGATTTCATCTAAAGCTTCTCTTAACACTCCACAACTCAAGACAGCGTCTGCAGTAAATTTAACATCATCAGCGAAGAGGCTCGTTGATATTCCGGCGAGTTGGGGAAGATCAGAGATGAAGATCCCGAACAGGGTCGGAGCCAGAACGGAACCTTGAGGTACGCCGCTGACCGCTTCACGGACATCCGATAATAGGCCCCCCACTCTAACTTGGTATGTACGTCCCGTTAGGTAATTTTCCAGCCATGTCAGCAGTCTACCACGTATTCCGAGATGCTCTAATTTTGCAAGGAGTCGACGGTGTGGCACCGTATCAAATGCTTTCTCGAAGTCCAGATAAATAACATCAACGGGAGTTTTAGAGTCGAAATGTTTTGTCCAATAGTCAAGGCAAAGCAAGAGGTTAGAGATAGTTGAGCGATTAGACACAAATCCGTGTTGTCGGTATGGTATAATGCTTTCCGATCTTAGGAAGCCTTGCAGTTCTTAGGAACATTTGCACACTATACTAGTCAGGCTTATGGGTCGGTATTTAGTTGCCACCATCTTGTCACCTTTCTTGTATATCGGGGTTACGATTGAGTGCTTCCAATCCATCGGTACAATGCCAGATTCAAATGAAGACGTCATGATGTCATGCATGGCTGGTAGAATAATATCCGAGCACTGCTTTAATATAGCGCCTGGTAGACCATCAGGACCAGAGGATGATTCTGGATCTTATTGAGAACCCTCTGTACAGACTCCCGAGAGAAGATAATGTCAGGGAAGGAGTTGGTCACTCTACGTTGTGGGTGAAGCGCGGCTGATGCAGTAATAGCAGGTTCACTCGAATAAGCTTTATAGAATTCGTCGGCAAAGCAATTAGCGATGGTTTTGGGGTCTACTGTCATGTTGCCTTGTGCGTCACGCATTGCTGGTGGTATAGTCACTTTGGATAAAATCTGGCTGCGCATATTTGCATAAAAAGTTTTTTGTCCAGTGAGAACTATTTTTGATTCAAACTCGCTTCTCCGCCTTCTAATAAGACTAACACATTTATTGTTCGCTAGCCTGTATTTTTGGTAATTAGCACCGGTTTTATTTCTGGTATAAGCTTTCCACAACTTAGATTTTGTTTTAATCATAGCTATTCATTCTGCATCGATCCAGGTTTTGTTGCGCGGTTTCTTACGCTGGATTAAAGGAGCGTGCTTCTCTATGTTTACCTGCATGATTTTCTCAAATGTTGACCATTTAGTTTGTGCGTCTGCATCATGAAGATTAATGTTGAGAGCTGAATTCAAGTCTGTTCGAAATTTCTCATAATCAATTTTGTGCAGGGCTCTCCTTGGTTCCGGGTTAAGTGTTTCGCTGGCACAATTTTGAAACTGAATCTGGAAATACAGGCATACATGATCATTCTTTCCTATGGGTGAATCTATGCAAAGATTGGTTATCAGGCATTCATCGTTGCATAGGATTAGATCAAGCAGCGATGGTGTGTTGTTTTCCCTGAATCTTGTCGGTTGGGTCACAAGCTGCGTTAGACTACTATCCAAGAACATGTCTTGGAATAACTGAGCGGAGTCCTCACATCTCTGTGATGCTGTCAGGGGCCAGGTTATGTTTCGATAATTGAAATCCCCAGCAATAACCACAGTGTTGTTTTCTGCAGCTAGTTTAAGGTTGTTATAAAGTGAGAGGTCGTGTTGTTGCCAGTCTGGATCGTCTGGTCGGTATACACCGACTAGTAAAAAATGATGGTGGCTCACCCGGATGTCCTTGTAGAGTGCTTCCACTGAGTCTAGACTGTACCTGGTGTTGACGCTGGCTGCTATAGGAATGCCGTTGATGTGGTTACTTATGTACATCGCAATTCCTCCGCCCCGCTTCTTGCAGTGATGCTTCCGGTCGTGGCGTACAGGGTATATCGAGGTATGTGGTATGTTCCGCTGTGATCTGCGGTTTTGAGCCAGGTTTCGACTAGGATTACAATTGTTGGTTTTTTCGTATTTATTTCTAATATTAGTAGATCAAATTTAGGCGGTAACGAGTCCAGGTTTGTGTAAAGCAGGGTCATCGTGATGAAGGGCCAGGATACTGGTAATGCTACTGGTTTTTTGGAATTTTAACGATTGTCAGATTACCTCTAACATATTTTATTGTGAGGTTCGCCTCGCCGGCTTCCATCCGAGCAGCTAGCTCTGCGCAGTTCCAACATTTGGTTGCGCTGCATAGGAGTAAGATCGGATGCGACAGAGATGTGGCCTGTTATTTTCATTTTATTTATCAAAACATTACGTGCATCTTGTCTGGATTTGAATACTATTTTTACGGGTCTGGGCTTTTCACCAGGTTTACCGAGACGATTGATTTTAGAAAACTTGCTTTTTGGATCGTTTATGGCAGCTGTGAATGACTCATTGACTTTTTCCTCATCTGATTTGACCCTGTCTATCACAGTGCTAGTGGAACATTCGGGGATGTTGTAAGCGATCACATTTTGGGTCCTATAATCCCTTTCCTTGATTTCTTTCATGATTTCTTCGCTCGGCAAGGTGGCAACTGAGTTGTTTATCTTGTTGTTGGAGAGTGCTGCGACTTCCAACCTCAGTTGTTCTATGCATTTGACAAGTTGTGTAACTTGGAAAAGTCCTACCTTGCATCCAGAGCAGAGGAACATTAACACTCTTGCAGTCTTCAATGTCATGCACCGGGCTTCCGTGGCGCTCTTTCCGCCGCATTGGAGCTGAACACCAGTAATTTTTTTTACTTCGAGGGTAGACCTGTCAAATGTACTTATTGAAAATGTAATAAAGAATTTTGATTTCATATGATTAAGATATACTATCATGCTTTACTTACCCAAACGATCTATCATTTTTCTTAGGTCCATGCCGTTTTCTCACGAAGGATTTTTGAAGTTTTTTATTTTTATTCCCCATTATTTATTCTGATACAGCGTCACTATTTACAATATATGCACTATTTAAAAGCCCAGGTGCACGTCAGCTTGCGATTTTATTTCCATTAAATACGCTGAATAACGTCCGGAAAACGTTAATGCAGAGCGGCCGAGACGACTGTCCCATCCGAGCGTCGCCCGGTGTGTGAAGTGACGACGCGATGCGAACACCTTATATAATGACAATTTTTGGTGTATTTCAAAATTTACAAACCAAATTAAAAAAGTGGCTTCAGAGATACATTTAGAACTCCAGTCAGGCTATTTATTTCGTAAAAAAAAAAATACGTGTGGCACTCGGGGACTGCCGCGGTAAAGCTAATGGCATAGCATTTTTAACAACTTATGCAATTGTAATTATTAAGCTATTGCATAGCTTTTATTTATTTATTTTATTTTTTCTGATATCAGATATCTGCGCCCTATAAGAAAACTTTGAAATTATTCCGAATCATCTGCGGAAGCAAATGATTCGGAATAATTTAAACGTCTTCCGATAGAGCGCCGCGCACGAATTTTTAATTCGATAAAGCAAAAAAACCGGATTATTAAAAAAAATCGTAGATAAAAAGATAGATAATTAAATTATCTTTAACCCCTCGCGTACCAGACGGCCCGAAACGTCCAGAATTGATATTTACCGTCGAACCCCAGACGGCCCGAAATGGCCAGGCGAGGCCGACCGCTAATTATGGATTATTTAATCGACTAATAATTATGAATAATCTTTATTGCTTTACATAACGACGTTACAAATATCTAATATCAAATTTCAATAGGAACATAAAACAGGTCTTTTTTAGACAATCGGTGTGACAGTTTCGGAATAATCGTTTTTTTTCTGAAACGCCATCTTTTTTTTGAGACTCGCGAATTTCTTACGGGCCGTAAGGCACACATTAAAATTCAAACCGCGGGCCGCGAGGGGTTAAAATGGTGCAGGTTTTATAATAATACGCCAGATAGTATTTGCGTAGTAGTCGTTTTTGTGTTCGGTTAGACCTAATTTCACAAATTAATTACACTATGTAATATAAACAAAATCTAAAATATTCAAAGCTATGAATATTAGGAAAATGTTTTTGTTTAACATATATTTTTTTTGAATCATAAGCATTACTGGTTTAGACGTAATTATCAGTTTAAAGTCATTCATTTTCGTTAAGAAATTTCTTCATTCGGTCGCCGCGCTGGCCTAGGCCCGCGATAAAAGCTATGCAATAGCTTAAAATGTTATCGCCTTTAAAAATTGGGAGAATTTCGATGTGAAAGTTTTTATAGGGGGATTATTTGGGCCTTTTTTTGTTGAAAAACTAGACTACTTTTCAAAATTCTTTTCATTTATAAGTCTTTTTAGTTTCTTTATCTATCTACAGTAGTTTTTTCAGCGTTGTATTTTAACTTTGTCACGTCGCACTAGACGTTCAAAAATGGTACTATTTGGTGATTTGCGATAAGACCGCGCCTTAATTTGGAAATGTTTGTTTGTAGGGACCAATCGCAGCTCTCTACACCGAAGTCAGATAAGGCGCTTTTAGTAGAGCCGCAGAGCTCGATTTCTTTTGGCTCTCAGGCCTCTTTAGCATCGACAGTGATAATCGATCGAGGGGATCGGTCCAATTTACTAAATGCAGCGGATTACTATGTAAGTGCATTTGCATATTTTTTTGTGTTTTATGCTTGATTGTGATTTTATTGTTAAAGTTGGTTGACTACTAGCCTAGTACCCACACTTGGCCCTGATTGTGGGGCCTTTGCGCACGTCTTATTTACAGATCTTGCAAAGTGCTCACACGAATAGGAATATAGCGTAGATAGAGGTCGCGCAAGCGACTTTGGACCAGTCACCAGTCGGGAGTTTGGAGGTATCCTGATCATAATTTCAGACGGAGATATCCTTCCAAAACTGGTAGACAGGGGGGAGGCTGCCCGCTGGGTATCTTTCCCGGTGCCTCGCCGTAAGGAGTTGGCCTCTGTCGGGTATGTTGACTTAGCTAGATGGTAGATTTGTATTGTCTCTAAGTCATCAATGCTCACCTCACGGGAGAAAGAAAAATCGAATATCGTTAAAACTTCCTGAGGTGACGGGTTTGCACGTTGTAGTTGACAGCTCCAGATGTTCATTTGTGAGATGTGATGTAGAACCATGTAGCATTAAAATTGAGTTTTGAAGAAACCATAGGGTTCTTGAACACTTGTAACACTGAACGACTATCTGAAAAGATGTCACTTTGCTTACCTTGAATTTGCCTTCTTTCAACCTCACCTGCCGCCATAATGATCCCGATTGTTTCCGCTTGAAATGTCGTGTCGTGCGATCTCAGTGGTTTCATGAAGCCCAACTTCAGCTCTCGAGAGTATACCCCGGATCTATAACGTAAGTAAGACGACCAAACAAAGTCCTACAAAGTGTTCTTAACGAACACTTCTTAAGGCTCCCTTCCGAGTTGACGCGACTAAAAATTTAGGTATTTTTGCAATGCCATGCGCCTGCGCTCGATATATACATAAAGATCTATAGGTATACCGCGGCGACATGGGTATACGTCCCACCGTTAGCAGTGGCCAATTACGAATGATGATTTCGGCTTTGCTCGTCGTCTAATATAGTCGATGACCTAATATGAAGACCAATCAAAGTCCTATTTTACAAATTTTAGCCACATTTGTGGTTCATTTTTTTATAAATAAATGTTAGTAGCTTTAGAAATATATTGGGTGAGCGAGTTATAGCAAGATAAAATATTTAAATACATTATTAGGTGATGCCGTAGCTACAAAACATGATATCAATGTTACAAAACATGATATCGATGTATTTATTATTTAAGTAATTTTAAATCATTCATCAATAGGCTCGCAGCGGAAATCATGCGATTTTTTATAGCATCGGAACCATGCCATGCCCAACCACTACTCGAAAGGTAAATGGTTAAGTGGGCTCCTGGAGATCATAGTATTTTTGTACTTTCTATATTCATTTATCCTTTTCTTTTGCAGGTTGCGAATAATCAAGCCGACAGAGAGTCCAAATTAGCAAACGAGACGTATCTCGAAGATGACGCGGAATCCGAGAGAGAGGAAGCTACAGAGGCAGTCGCTTCTCAGTTAGTCGCATTTTGATTTTCGAAGTTCTCTTGTTAAGTGTGGGAAAATTGATCGCTTGGTAGAATCGCAGAAGATGGCTACAAATAGCCAATGATTATTTTATTTATTTTATGATAAATCTTGGTGCGTCGGTCAGAGATGACAGGTGTCCAGTAATGGTCTAATGAAGTGACACATTCGAACCATCCAGGTAGTCCCGAGGCCGCGCCCACGGCCTGGCTGAACGTTGCCAACCTTAAATTTTGACATGACTAATGAAGCTTTCATAACTTTTAATTGCTGAATGTGTATGTGTTAGCAACGTTAACAAAACCAGCAGAGGAGCGTCAAGGCAGTATATCACACGGATTATATTTGTCTCCTTCATGCAGCTATGTACCTTGTTATGTTACAAAAAGAATATGTCCAAACATCAATAAATAAATACAAACGGAGCTGCCATGGAATTCCCCGACCGGAGTCGGGCCCATCATAATACTATTTTTTTACACTTCTGGGGGGTGAGCAGTGGATTCCGGACCTACGAACCGGCTGTGGTAGGTTTAGGACAGCTGTCCTGCCACATGTGAGCGTCCACCTTACCACCCATTCAGTCCCCCTTCGAAGCCATAGAATTTGAGATGCGCAAATTGCAGTTTTAGATAATTTTTCTAAGAAAGAGTTGATTATTTTTCTGGAAAGGCCAAGATCTTTAAAGATGTGAAATAGAGATTTAGCTGGCAGGCCACGAGCGCCAACTTCCGCCGCGTGAAGGTGAACAGTGAAGCCGTTCCGGGTTACGGCATTTGCAAGATCATGGTATTTATTAAGCTATTGCATAGCTTTTATCGCGGGCCTACTAGGCCAGCGCGGCGACCGAATGAAGAAATTTCTTAACGAAAATGAATGATTTTAAACTGATAATTACGTCTAAACGAGTACTGCTTACGATTCGAAAAAAATATATGTTAAACAAGAACATTTTCCTAATATTCTTAGATTTGAATATTTTAGATTTTGTTTATATTACATAGTGTAATTAATTTGTGAAATTAGTTCTAACCGAACACAAAAACGACTACTACGCAAATAATACCTGGCGTATTATTATGAAACCTGCACCATTTTGAAGATAATTTAATTATCTATCTTTTTGTCTACGATTTTTTTTGAATAATCCGTTTTTTTTTGCTTTATCGAATAAAAAATTCGTGCGCGGCGCTCTATCGGAAGACGTTTAAATTATTCCGAATCATTTGCTTCCGCAGATGATTCCGAATAATTTCAACGTTTTCCGATAGAGCGCAGTTATCTGATATCAGAAAAAATAAAATAAATAAATAATTGTAATTGCATAAGTTGTTAAAAATGCTATGCAATAGCTTTACCGCGGCAGTCCCCGAGTGCCACACGTATTTTTTTTAATTTTTACTAGTGGTCTTTTGGGATATTTGATTCCCATGGAACAGTTAATTCTACAATAAGGGCCACCTTCCGAGATAGAGAGTAAAGAGTTTTATCTGGACGGAGGGCTGTGCATCCGAGACTTTCAGGGAATTTATACTGCTTAGAAACCGAATCAACCTCCAGAATCCAATCTGTAGCTTTCTCAATTATTGAGAAAGGTTTTGTAGTTAAATGTTTTTTGCCTTTAGAGCCAACCCGCACAAACTGTATTGGGGGTTTGGAGGATACTGTCAAACCCTTGTTGGCACGAGCCACTGAGAGACTAATTACCTCGCGAATAACAGCAAGAACTTTGTCATGGCGGTAAGTGTACCGTCCTTGATCTAAAGCCACCTTGCAGCCAGCCTGAATGTGTCTAGCTATGCAAGGGGTATTGCTACAGAGGGGACAAGAACTATCCTCGGCAAAGCTCCAACGAGCGAGGTTACTGGGGTCTGGAAGTGTATGCTTAAAGGCATTCAAATAAAATTTCAGCATCTCTGGTGTCCAGTCATAGAGCATTACCTTCCAGTGCATTGGAGGCGGAATGCAAAAGTCCCCAATTGTCCAATCATTCTGGCATTGAAGGCCAATAGCATGAGCCATACTGTTGCTGTCGTAATCTCCCCGCAAAAGAGACTTCTTCAAGTCCACGTCGCTCGTGGTTGTACTGCCATACCCCAGACCAGTGCCATTCTGGCTGATTCCAGTAAGGAACTTTTTGTGGAAGTCTACGCGGGCTTGTAGATCATTTGAATCACTACGGCCACTTATTACGTGCTTCGATATTGCCGGATCTTTGGAATTGCACAGAATCGAATTTTTGGTTATTCTGGAGTTGGCGTAGAGCAGAGAGGGCAGTTTTAGCGCTAGCCCAAAATTTTGTTTGAACCTGAGAGAGTCGAGGGGTCAGCTGGTTTGGCTAAGGGCAGCCAGGATTTTAAACTAGCTGTCATCAGTGCATCTAGACGGGACAGTTGGGTTTTGGTATAATCGTAAATAAGAAAGGGCCATGACAAATGTGACGTTAGATAATTGTCATAGATCCAGGCCTTACGAGGGCCAGAAATTAGCAAGGCATCTATTTTTGCCAGGCTACTTTTGGAATGCTCTATAACATGATCGCCCGAGACGTCTTTTCCCTGATGGATGTAAATTGTAATCGGATGTAAGATGTAAATTGTTTGTTTATGCGGGCGAGTCCAAGGCAAAAACATTTGGAGGGCTTCACTTTTATACAGCCTGACCAGTCGCAGAAAAGCTCCACTTTCTGTAATAGCAGGGAAAGCTGCTTGGGGCTTCTGGTGATGAAAGTTAGGTCGTCGGCAAAAGCGAGACACGACGAGGTGTATTGGCCGTCTGTTTTAAAACGGTAGCCCCACTTCCTGTCAAACTGGGTCAGGCTTTCCAGAAGTATATTAAAAACTATATTAAAAATCGTCGGGGAGAGGCAACAGCCCTAAATTGTCCAATTGAATATGGTATAGAGCGGGTAGTCCATTCTTGCGTTTTAACATGGAACGTCAGACAGTTGTAGTAGGAGGCTACAATGTCACGCACGACTGGTGAGAAGTTGTACCAGCGGAGTGCAAAGTGGAGGAGACTGTGTCGGACTGACCCAAAGGCATTCTCTAGGTCGAGCCAGCATACATTGATTTGGCGTTCGTGCTGTCTCGCATCCTTGATGGCAGCAGCCAGGAGAGAATTGTGCTCGAGGCAGCCTGAGATGCCACGCATGAAGCCTTTTTGAACTGATACTTCAAGATACTCATTCCGGTGCATGAATTCGCTCATCCTCGTGTGACTATGCTAAAAAAGATTTTGGCCACAGTGTCTGTCAGAGCAATGGGCCGAGCGTCCTTTGGTCCGCTGCAAACTGGGCCTTCGGAATTAAGATGACTGTCGCTCGGCCAAAATTCTGTGGGACTACACCGCCATTCCATATATTTCGTAAGATGGATCCTAAATATTGCAGTAGGCAGGGGCATTTTTTGTATACTAAATAGGGAATACCATCGGGACCCGGAATAGAGCCCGACGGCTTCCTCTTTACTTGATTAAGAATCTCATCTGGAGATGGAGGTTGAGAAGCAAAAGCTACCGTAGGCAGGTGCGGAGGTGTAATGCCCGGCGGAGGGCTGTAATTATGGAGCCGCATTGGGTCCTCGTACGTGGTCGAAAAGTATTCCGTGGCCATTTCTTCCGGGATTTGGATTTTTCCCTTGGCGGCAGACAAAACCTTTTTGCTGTAGTTAAAACGGTTTTTGTCAAACCGTGCTTCCTCTTTGGATTTGAGAAATGCTGCCTTGCGCTTGTCGTTTTGCGTTGCTACGCTCTGTATGAGTTTTAGTATAGAGCGGTACGCGCGCGAGAAGTTGTGGCAGAGGGCTTTATCCCCGGCTTTCTTGGCTTCACGTAACTGGCGACGAAGTAGCCGCTTTTGCCTACGGAGCTTTGCTTTAAATGCGTTTTCTCTGTGAACCGGGTCGACATGGGTAGATTTTGGGTAAACACCCGAGAAGTATTCATGGACGGCCACCTGGAAGGACGACAGCTGGACGCTGGCAGGGGCATTACGGTTCACAGAGTGGTCAAGAATAGAAGTTAAATTATTATTATGAAATTCCCAGTCCTTTTTTGCAAGTGAAGGGAATTTTAGAGGAGAGAAGGATACGATTTGCGCGGGTAGTGGAGACCGGTCGGGTGACAAACTGCGGGCAGATGTGGAGTCTAGGGACATGTGAGGTTCAACTCTGTCCGTAACTCCTTGCGACGGTTTAAGACACTGACGTGCAGCGTCGCTATCATCGTGCCCAGCAATGTGCCCAGCAGTTTATTCCCATTATTAGAACGTAGTCAACTGTAAAATTTGAGTTGATGCTTTGACATGAACTTTAATGGCTGAAAATGTCAATTGGCAATGTTAATAATCCGCCAGCGGCATATGACGGAATTTCTGATTTTATTAAATTTTGGAAATAACAGATTTCTTACGTTTTTACACAAATTTGTGTAAAAAATGCTGAATTGTTTAATCGAGACGATGGAACTCACAAATAATGATGTGATTCATCATCCCCAAAAGAACACAAAATGCCCTTGCGGCTGCTTCTTGGGCCCAGCAAATGTGTGCCCTTTCAGAACCAGAAAAAAATAAGATGTTTACTCCACGCCCCACGTTATTGCTACGAGCCGTGTCAAATTGCATTATTCTGGAAAGGAAAGGATTGCAGAATGTTTTTATGGATGGGAATGGAACCAAATTATATTTGTGAACAACTTGAAATTAGTTTGCTAGTAAATAGTAGTAAACGGAGTGGGGCGTGTTTCCAGCCCTTGATGTCCTGGATCTATAAGATCTTTTGTAACTACCCACTTTGCGGTTGGGTAAGTGGTCAGCTAGTAGCCCGGTACTGCTTACCAGTCCAAGCTGATCACTGACCTTCAAGTTGGGCAGATCGCTGGGTTCAAGGAAGGCTCGTCCCAGTAAACTGTGTCTTTTTGCGGCGAGGCATGGGCAGCGACCAACGATGTATATGCTGTCTTCAGGTTCTTCGCCACATATTCAGCAGTCCTTGCTCTCGGTCAAGCCGAGGTTGAACAGATGTGCTCTAAGGGTTGTGTGTCCGGTGAGGAGACCGATAGTGGTTCTAAGGTTCTTCTTGCTCACGTCAAGTAGGGCCTTCGTTTTCATTGGAAGCGGTTGCACCATCATGGCATTTGCCTGGCGACATCCCTGGCTCTGTTTCCAGGATGCCCGATGTTCCTGCTCCAAGCAGTCCCTGATGATTTTCTTACCTGTAGCGAAGGGGACCCCAACAACCGGCTCCATCGGGCATTCCAGTGTGCCCAGTTTTGCCAGTCTGTCGGCCTCTTCGTTGCCGGTTATGCCTAGATGGTCCGGTATCCATATTAAGATGATTTGGTTAGCTTTTCCCAATTTGTTGAGCTCTTGCATGCAGTCCCAGACCACAGAAGATTCTGTTTTGGCTTTATCCAGAGCGTCCAGTGGTGCTCTGCTGTCAGAGCAGATGCGAAATTTTCTAACTTTTACCTCAAGTCGACTTTGGAGTTTTATGCATTCCAATATGACAAACACCTCGGCTTGGAAAACCGTAGCATATTGTCCAAGGGGTTGCTGATTCTGTGGTTGGTTTTGGGTCCGTAACATGTCCAAACGCCTGCCCCAAAACGTCCATTTGTTCCTGATCCATCGGTGAACCGGGCGTCTGCGTTGTGGCTTTGGAGCCACTGCAGATTCATCCAGTCTTCCCTGGTGGTGATTAGGATTTTAAAGTACTTCCCTGCCAAAAATATTTTTAGTAGTTGATCCTTGTCAGGGTGAATGGGCTTTTGTGGAGGAGGTTTAGCTCAGGATGATTGTGCCCTCCTTGCTTCCACTCGCCCAAACACTTCAGTCTGTATGCTGTAAGTCTGGCGGAGTGGATTATGAGCTTGTCCAGAGGCGGGCAGCAGAGTGCCACCTCTAATCCTCAGCCCAATCCTTGCAGCCCTCAGGTAGTTAGTTACCTTGAAGGCTTTTAAGCATGTTTATTGTCTCGAGCTTTTTCACCCTGGACCACCAGACTATTGCAGCATAGGTCAGTCTAGGCAGCAGTAAATAAGTAATAAGGAAAAAAGTACTATGAAGTTTAGATGAATATCGTCATTGTGACATTTAATTTTATATTTTTTTTTACGATACGTCCAAGGAAAAATGAGTTTTGCTTGAAAAAATTAAACACTCCTCCTACTTGTTATATAGGATAAAATAAATACAGTAAAATTTGGCCTCTTCACCGTTATTCACATTAACTCGATCAGCAGCCTTATTAGGAATACTGTCGTGATTGGATCGCTTTTAGCAATTGAAATACCATAACCGTTTTATACGGTATTACGAACATCATATTACCCGGGCGCATTAGCTTTGGTAATAATCGTTTAAATCCACTCGATAGTAAAGTTTCTCGATTGTTATTAATTTATCCTGTTACAAATCATCATAAGCATAGTTCTTTTTGCGGCTTTACGTTAGATTATTATTTTGTTTGACCTCATTGAGGAATGTCAAATTTTAAAATGCTTCGTTCCTTATCCCGCTGTTATCGATGGCGTTTTGCTCGAAAAAATTATCCCCACAAACGTTGTTTAAAGACGACATTCGCTTTCATGTCTAGTTTTGACTTTCGATAATGGTAAAGAAAGTTGTAGGGACTCCCCGAAGTATCGATGCTTTATGTAATATAATGGGTGAAATACGATCAGTACGTCTTCTACTTTATCGTAAATATGATTTTTCAAATTAAATATTGACGTTTTTCGATATGAAAATTGCTTTCGCTTACGTCAACTCGCAACTCGTAAAGACGGCTCATCGTCGTCGACTAAAGACAACGTCCGCCGCGAAAAGTATATTAAGTAGTATGTTATAAGGCGTAGACTGGCAATGTTTACGCGGGGACTCGAGTATTCTCTCTGCCGTTAAATGGCAGTATGCCCGTTTCGGCCAGTTCGGCGATTGACCCTCGCCGAACGGATTAAATCGAGTAGCGATTAAAAGCCGCAGCGATTAAACGGCAAAATGAAAGACAGACGGGCGGCGTTGGGTCGGAAGCGGGGCTAGGGCGAAAGCGGTCGGACTCCCGTTCGGGGCCGAGCCGGAGCGAGGAGCGGGTTAGTCTTTTGGGGCCGGAGCGAGAAGCGGGTTAGTCTTTCGGGGCCGGAGCGAGTGGCGGGTTAGTCTTTCGGGGCCGGAGCGAGTGGCGGGTTAGTCTTTCGGGGCCGGAGCGAGTGGCGGGTTAGTCTTTCGGGGCCGGAGCGAGTGGCGGGTTAGTCTTGGGGCCGGAGCGAGTGGCGGGTTAGTCTTTCGGGGCCAGAGCGAGTGGCGGGTTAGTCTTTCGGGGCCGGAGCGAAAGCTTCGGCGGGAGGTAGTCGGACTACGAAACGAGAAACCCGTATAGACGCGCGACTATCGCTTACTCCCGATTGAAACTCGACGACGTCGACGCCGACGAATTGGGGAAAAAATTGTAGCATATTCTTTCGCAGTCTTTCACCGACGACATCCTTAGGCTTCGAAGGTAGTCGCCCGATTGAAATGTGGCAATTTCGTTTCGCATAAGTATACTTCATTATCGATCTGACAATGTTGCTAGTCTAGATTGCCATATCGATTATCGATATGGCAATCTAGTCGCGGATATAACTTGCGGATATAACTTGCGGCAATCTAGTCGCGGATATAATTCGAGGATATAACTTGACTCATTCCTCTTATCGTGCGTGTGTTATATGCGTGTTATATATGTGTTATATGCGTGTTATATATGTGTTATATCATATATGCACGCATATAAGTTATGTTATATGCGATTGCGTTAAATATCCTCACTTTTTCTTCTACGATTCACATACACATTCGTGAACAAAAGTATCATATATTGTGGAAATACGCAGTTCTATAAACGAAGTTTAGGTAAGCGTTGTATTTTAACTTTGTCACGTCGCACTAGACGTTCAAAAATGGTACTATTTGGTGATTTGCGATAAGACCGCGCCTTAATTTGGAAATGTTTGTTTGTAGGGACCAATCGCAGCTCTCTACACCGAAGTCAGATAAGGCGCTTTTAGTAGAGCCGCAGAGCTCGATTTCTTTTGGCTCTCAGGCCTCTTTAGCATCGACGGTAATAATCGATCGAGGGGATCGGTCCAATTTACTAAATGCAGCGGATTACTATGTAAGTGCATTTGCATATTTTTTTGTGTTTTATGCTTGATTGTGATTTTATTGTTAAAGTTGGTTGACTACTAGCCTAGTACCCACACTTGGCCCTGATTGTGGGGCCTTTGCGCACGTCTTATCTACAGATCTTGCAAAGTGCTCACACGAATAGGAATATAGCGCAGATAGAGGTCGCGCAAGCGACTTTGGACCAGTCACCAGTCGGGAGTTTGGAGGTATCCTGATCATAATTTCAGACGGAGATATCCTTCCAAAACTGGTAGACAGGGGGGAGGCTGCCCGCTGGGTATCTTTCCCGGTGCCTCGCCGTAAGGAGTTGGCCTCTGTCGGGTATGTTGACTTAGCTAGATGGTAGATTTGTATTGTCTCTAAGTCATCAATGCTCACCTCACGGGAGAAAGAAAAATCGAATATCGTTAAAACTTCCTGAGGTGACGGGTTTGCACGTTGTAGTTGACAGCTCCAGTTGTTCATTTGTGAGATGTGATGTAGAACCATGTAGCATTAAAATTGAGTTTTGAAGAAACCATAGGGTTCTTGAACGCTTGTAACACTGAACGACTATCTGAAAAGATGTCACTTTGCTTACCTTGAATTTGCCTTCTTTCAACCTCACCTGCCGCCATAATGATCCCGATTGTTTCCGCTTGAAATGTCGTGTCGTGCGATCTCAGTGGTTTCATGAAGCCCAACTCCAGCTCTCGAGAGTATACCCCGGACCTATAACGTAAGTAAGACGACCAACCGAAGTCCTACTAAGTGTTCTTAGCGAACACTTCTTAAGGCTCCCTTCCGAGTTGACGCGACTAAAAATTTAGGTATTTTTGCAATGCCATGCGCCTGCGCTCGATATATACATAAAGATGTATAGGTATACCGCGGCGACATGGGTATACGTCCCACCGTTGACAGTGGCCAATTACGAATAATGATTTCGGCTTTGCTCGTCGTCTAATGTAGTCGATTTGGCTTTTCAATTATAATATAATAAATTATCAAATGAATAGTTTTTTATAAAGTAAAAATTAGATTACAATAGCAAAATAACTTAGGATCACTGTTATTTTTTATATCACTCAAAAGTATCTTTAATAAATAGAAAAAAAAATATGTTTGGCCATAACATTTCTGGAAATTACGTAATTTCAAACATCTTTTTCTTATATTTTTTGTATGGAAGTTCCAAAAACTGTCTTGGTACTATGCAAATAGACGATACGCTGGTATAAATAGTATTTTTGAATATTGAGAATCATCTCTAGGTTTTTCAAAAACTGAAGACAAATCTCGCTCGTTTTTATTTTTTTGGAAAACAGTAACAGAATAAAGATAATTTACAATTAATATGGTAATAATTTACCAATTTCGTTATGGCGAAATGATAGTTTAAGGACTGGGTTTTTAAAATCCGGCATAATTGTATTAAAATTCCTTTTCGTGTTCTCACAACCAGGCCACAAAATTATGCTTCATATAGTTTTTGGCCGCCACGGCCAAAAACTATATGAAGACCAATCAAGTCTTATTATAAAAATTTTAGCCACATTTGTGGTTCATTTTTTAAAAAATAAATGTTAGTAGCTTTAGTAATATATTGGGTGAGCGAGTTATAGCAAGATAAAATATTTAAATACATTATTAGGTGATGCCGTAAGCTACAAAACATGATATCAATGTTACAAAACATGATATTGATGTGTTTATTATTTAAGTAATTTTAAATCATTCATCAATAGGCTCGCAGCGGAGATCATGCGATTTTTTATGGCATCGGAACCATGCCATGCCCAACCACTACTCGAAAGGTAAATGGTTAAGTGGGCTCCTGGAGATCATAGTATTTTTGTACTTTCTATATTCATTTATACTTTTCTTTTGCAGGTTGCGAATAATCAAGCCGACAGAGAGCCCAAAATAGCAAACGAGACGTATCTCGAAGATGACACGGAAGCTACAGCGGCAGTCGCTTCTCAGTTAGTCGCATTTTGATTTTCGAAGTTCTCTTGTTAAGTATGGGAAAATTGATCGCTTGGTAGAATCGCAGAAGATGGCTACAAATCGCCAATGATTATTTTATTTATTTTATGATAAATCTTGGTGCGTGTATATGCGATTGCGTTAAATATCCTCACTTTTTCTTCTACGATTCACATACACATTCGTGAACAAAAGTATCATATATTGTGGAAATACGCAGTTCTATAAACGAAGTTTAGGTAAACGAACACGCCTCAATATGGTGTAACTCGCTTATATCCCATGTGTCATTCATTTTTCAGCAGCCTAGCTCATTAGAAGTTCACGAAAATATCAGAAAAAGAGGAGAGGGGTGCATGTGTTCGGTCAGCGGAATGGGAGGGAGAATCCGAATCCCAAGAACGACCGGCAATCGCCCGTGCCGTTTTTGCCCGTAAATGCTGGCTACAATTTGGCTATTTTATGGCTGTCTAAGGCGTGGATACGTAATGCAGTGAAGATTGTACTTGCACAGGTCAAAATATGCAATTTTGAAATGAAGGTTACGACATCCAGATGGTTACATTACAGCTATTTTGTCTTTTCGAGTCTCGGCTCCTGGGGCTGACCGCCTTCTCTGTAGTCTTCCAGTGGCAGTTGTGGTTACCCTCTCTTTTTTTACAAGTTTCTGTGAAAAAATCCAATGTCCACATGTTGGCACTAAGTGTTAATATATGAGTTAAGGCTGAACATCTGTAGTGATTGTCATTTTTGTTAACCTTTCTCGATAATCAAGAAAGCTTCAGATTGGATTCTGGAAGTCGATTCGGTCTCTAAGCAGTATAAATTCCCTGAAAGTCTCGGATGCACCTCGGAAATGGCTCTTATTGTAGAATTAACTGTTCCATTGGATTTTAATATCGCAAAAGACCATGATTACAAAAATAAATACAATGATCTCGGAAATACCATCACCCGGAACTGCTTCACTGTTGACTTTAATGCGGTGAAAGTTGGCGCTCGTGACCTGCCAGCCAAATCCCTGTTCCACCTCTTTAAAGATCTCTCCGTAAAAAATATTAACTCCAAAAATATCTAAAATCGCTATTTTCGCATCTCAAATTCTATGGCTTTGGAGGGGGAGTGAATGGGCGGTAATGTGAACCCTCTCATGTGGCAAGACAGCTTTCCTAAACCTACCACAGTCGGTCGTTAGTCTGGAGTCCACCACCGCCCACCCCCCGCAGAAGTGTAATAATCCCCAACTCTGGTCGGTGAATTCCACGGCAGCTCCGTTTGTATTTCAATTATTACCGAACCCTCAGAGCGAGAGTGAAACTCGCAATTGACCAATGTTTTTCTTTCTCTTTGAGGTGTTCTATTTTACAGGAGCGCACCACCGTTGCGGCACCGCAAACCAAACGATAGGAAGAAGATTAACACAAAGTGGTGTAGTCACTGTTGTTGTTGTAGTCACTGTTGTAAAAACTCGGTCAAAAACAATCCATATGGAGCTTTGGGAAAATTTCGACATAGGCTGGAATTCGATAGGTGAGAAGGAATTTTAATTATATTAAAATATATTAATAATTAATTTTAACCTGAAGAGTGTCGCGACAAAGAGGTTCTTTTATTTAATACCACAGCATTCGCTGACGACGCTTCTACCTTAATCGGGGGCCAGACTAAAGCTGATTTGGAAAGCAGTGCAAATACAAGCTTTATAGAAGTAACTAAATGGTTAGGATAAAACAAAATGTATGCAGTTTCATTCCTATCAAGCACAAAAATACGCATTTGAGATTAAACACAACTCTCAGGTTATTGAGAAGGTGCAAAAATTTAAATTGCTAGGGATAACAATCGACTGTAATTTGAACTGGAAAGCCCATGTCGAAGATGTAAAAATAAAAATTTCGAAATTTTGCTACGCGCTAAGGATTCTAAAACGAACTACATATTAAAAAACAGTCTTTATGGCATATTATGCATATATTTACGCCTGTACAAAATATGGAATTACGCTTTGGGGCATTGTACAAGAACGATGCTTACAAATTATATGTGGAATTCCAAAGACTGAAAGCTGCAAACCACTGTTTAAAAAGGAGTTTGTGCTAACGTTTATATCCATATACATCTTGGAAACCTGCAAATTTGTATGAAACCACAATCAGTATTTCAAAATAAACAATGTTGAACACGGCTATAACACGAGAAATAAACATGAGCTCCAAGTACCCAAGCCAAATTCAACTCTATTTAAAAAGGAATGTTATACAATTCAATAAAAATCTATAACTACCTACCTGCAAATATTAAAGAGTTAAAAGGAAAATGAAGAAATGGCTTATCGAAAAAAGCTTTTACACTTTAAATGAATATTTCGCCTAATATTATATTGTGGGCATGCATTTTTTACAATAATTCAATTAGATTACACATTTTAAATTGTTTACATTTCGTATTTATATGCAAATTTTTTATTATTCCTGGATTTTTGATTATTTCTTTATTTTTTATATTATTGGTGAATTATTTTATTTATTTTTTTTCTACTGTTAGTGCTACTTATCCGGTTTGTTTCGATTATTTCATGATATATCTTTTTTTAATGTTATTTCAGGCCATTTAATGAACATTACGAATTATTATTTGATTTGATTTAGACATTATAGGCAAACCAGTGAATGTCATTGATTAATGAGAAATTACAAAATTAGCGAATAAGTAAATTTGTCAATCTGTTACAATAACAGGTAATTGTGAAAGACATAATGTTACGCATTATCACCATAAATGTACCACCACATTTTCGGACAATAAATATATTTCTATTTATATTTCTATACAATCCTTATTAGAAAGTAAACATTTACTTTTATTAAGCAGTTCTGATTATACTGGGATCAGTAGACCCGGTAGCGAAAACTTATGCTTACAAATTAGGGCGCAACTCAAGTGTTAAACAACTTTTAGACATTCAGTATTTTATTTCTTCTCAGTAACAAGGGCCTATATCAAGTGACGTTGTATAGGACTTTAAACTCAGATTTTCGTGTAGAATAAGCTCTTATAAAAGGAAATCTGCTAATTCCAAAACCATTTTTTTAGGAAAGAAGCCAAAATCCAATATTTTTTAAAAGTTTTTCGTGTTTTGTAATAATATAAGAATAGTTTGTTGAAGTTATGCGAAATTAGTAGGAAAGACGGTGTATATATTTAACACGATTAACATGTTAGCTCAATTTATTTCATCAAGAAGTGTAGATAGCAGATTTGCGCTCGCAAAGATGAAATGCAATTTCTCTGAAAGGTCCGTTATATGCATTTTGCATTTGCAAACATGCAAAGGCGTATTATCCAATGTCTATTCATATGATAAATTTAAGCCGTTCAGCATTTTCTTTTTTTTGTTTGCAGCAAGTGCTTTTTTTTGTTTCAGAAGTAAAGTGGCAGAATACCTCCAAGTCCACCATGATGAGTGAGTATTATTTTTATAAACTTTTAGTCCGACAGATTGCAAACTATTTATTGTATAAATCAGAAAAGGCAGCTTATCACGTCATGGACAGTGAAAAGTTGCTTCAATAAAAATAAAATTAAGTAAATGATATATTCAGGCCAGGCAGGTCAGTATTTTTAAAGTGTGCTTTCTTTATTTCTGAAATAATGTGGCAACATTAGTCAAGGCCTCTTTTCAACTGTGAGTATCTAATCAATTATAAAACAAAGCCCCCAAAATGTGTTTGTCTGCATGTATGTCTTTTTCATCATGCTAACCTCGAGAACCACAAGAAAGATATTGATGCTATTTTTGCTGTTCGTTATAGCGTCTTCCGAGGATAGTTAATGTATAGTACCATCAATATGTCTAAAAAGAGGGCTAAACAGTGGCAAGCTAAGTTTTAATTTGATAAAAAGTGGTTTTAGATGGGTGTGCGATTTTTAGATCAGCCGACGCTTAGATCACTATATACTCGATAACCGCGCACAGATTCTAATTTAGATTTCGCTGTTGGCTAGGGTTCCTAATGGTTCCTTGCGTGGTGGTGTTGGCCAAACTCTATGTCATCTGGCTTGCCTAACTCACGGTTTAACTCCTTCTCGAAGAGGAACTTAACCTGTCGGGGCCGCTGTGAGCTTCTGCCGCGGCTGTAATCTTGCAGTCGAAGGCGGTTGGGAGGTTGGAATCGGAAGATCACGGATTCAGAGGAATACCTTGGGTGGAACTGGGCGGTTGGTGCACTGTCCGGTTCTATTGGTAGCAAACGGTTTCGTGCAGCTTGGGCCATAAGATCCATTTTGTTCTCGGATCGGACTAACTCACGATTCAACGCCTATTCAGAAGCCTCCTCGGCTGGAAGCCTATCCCGGGTAAGACTCTAGCATCTCAGGCCCACAGCTGGGGGATCAGTTTCTCCTGGGGGATTGTCTCCCGGCGCTACTGGACAGTTTGCGCACTGTGACTAATTGCTGAAGGAGTTTGGAGACTATGGAAATATACTGTCTCCTAAGCAGGGGGTGGATATTGACCTGTCGTCAACCACTCTTGAAATGACCAATTGACTAACTGATCCTTAATTCAGAGCCGGGCAAATGATGCCTTTAGTCCGCGATAGATTCAAACTGAATCACCGCTGAATATAGGCAGGTAGAGATCACGCAAGCGACTTTGGACCTGTGATGTCAGGAGGTTGGTGGTATCCTGATGGTTAATTCCAGACGGAGATATCCTTCCAAAACTGGTAGACAGGGGCGAGGCTGCCGCCTGGTTTCCTTGCCTGATGCCTCGCCATAGGGCGTTGGCCTCTATCGGGCTCGTAGCTTTGCTGGATGGTACGTTTGTACCGTCCGAAAGTCTTCTATGGTCATCCCACAGTTGAAAGAACGATCACATATCGTTATACCAGCCTGGGGTGACGGATTCGCCCGTTGTCGTCGACACAGGCAAACTGTCCGATTTCATAGACATGCTGCCCATCCGGCGAATGACTAGGGGGGTCTGGAGATGTATTTCCTATGACAGCGGGGGTAGTTGTCGACCTGACCTCATCTATCCTTGAATTGATTCGCTGGCCGCCCGATCCCGAGTGACTATGGCGGGCAAAGGGCGCCTCAGTCTGCAATATATTCAAACGGAACAACTGCTCAAGTCAGCAGGTAGAGGCTGCAAGATCCGCCCGAAGGCTTTGGCCTCTTGAATGAACAATCAATATTGTTATATTTTCCTGGGGTGGCGGATTCGCCCGTTGTAGGTCACAACTATCCAGTGTTGCTTAGTCCATCTTTCAGGAAAGGTTAAACCGTAGATAATATCAATAACTTAAGCTAACTCACAGCTGCATTTGATTCTTTACACACCTAGGGCTTGCAGTGGTTCATCATAACAAAGAATTATTCTTCTTGTACATATTTTTTTCCATTTCTTTGTTCTCTCCCAAACCTCAAGAATCTAGTTATGAGGTAGACATACTTTATCTCAGGAAAATCTATTACTGGCTATACCTCAACATTCATCAACTTTCATGTCTAGGTCTTTCGCAGGGCAGGTCCAGTAAAAAGTCGTTAAAGAGACATTTACTCAACTCATGAATACCCCCCTCCCCTCCCGACTCCTTTGCTATTCCCTATATTCCACTCCTCCCTTCAATATCGAGTTGGCATACGTCACTAATCACTGTTTTATATTTTATACTATGATGACTATTATGTAAGTGTATTCATTTATTACTTGTAAATCAATTTGCCCACATAAACCTTTAGTCACAATAACCCTGGCGGTATGGTCGTAAGATATTGCCACTTGGCAATAGACCCACCACATTGTACTCTTATGTGTGTGCAACAAAGCTTTTCAAACAAACAAACTTTAACCCCTAGAGCCCCAATTGGGCGATATCGGCCACAACACGATTTAGCGTGACAGCCCCGTTTTAATTTTATTTTAATTTAATTTGTTTTATTTTATTATGTTAATATGTTTTATTTTAATTATGGGTAGAGTGGTTTGATGAGACAGTGTCATAATAAATTTTTTTTTACTAATTTTTACTAAATTTTTTTGGGACATCAACTTGTCAATCGGCTGAGGGGCCGAGGCCTGAAGGGTTAACCGCCCTACCTATGGGATATTATTCAAAAAGTAGGTTAAAAATCCTCGGGTCTTTTTCATTGGTATTCTTATTTTCAGATATATTTTGTATTTGTTCATTAGTGAACGTGGCCAAGCCAGGTTGGAACACGTCTCTCCAAAAATATGCGACCTGGATGGCCTTGTCGTTTGCCTCTCGTAGGTCTCGGTGTGTGATGGAGGTTGGCAGTTGCGGGTATGATCGGAGGTCGTCTTCATCCTGCAGTGTTCTACAGATGCATATTAGGTTCTCTGTGTAGCCCCAGCGAACGAGATTAGCTCGGCATCTTGTCACACCCATCCTCAGTCTGCTGCGACTACGCCAGGTGGTATAGGAAAGATGGAACCCCAGTGTTATCTGTTCCTTAACATCCTCGCCGAGTGAAGCCCTCGATTGAGGTATGCAATTCGATGATTGACTGCGATGGAGTGGTTGTGTTTGGCTCATGAACGACTGTGGTGTGGTTCTTGTCCGTGCGGTGGGTGTATTGAGTGTATTATATTCATATTTTCTATTGAATGTAATATATCAATCAATCTAATCTCGATACATTCTACGAGTGAACTGTTAAATATGAAGAGGCTCGTGAATTATGACTTTTTACCAATTCCTTCCTCATACAAACCAATCTCAAAAAAATTCGCTCAAAAAAAAATATTTTTATAAAAATATTTTTGAATGCCTTTCAGCATACACTTCCAGACCCCAGTAACCTCGCTCGTTGGAGCTTTGCCGAGGATAGTTCTTGTCCCCTCTGTAGCAATACCCCTTGCACAGCTAGACACATTCTAGCTGGCTGCAAGGTGGCCTTAGATCAAGGACGGTACACTTACCGCCATGACAAAGTTCTCGCTGTTATTCGCGAGGTAATTATTCTCTCAGTAACTCGTGCCAACAAGGGTTTGACAGTATCCTCCAAACCCCCAATACAGTTTGTGCGGGATGGCTCTAAAGGCAAAAAACATTTAACTACAAAACCTTTCTCAATAATTGAGAAAGCTACAGATTGGATTCTGGAGGTTGATTCGGTCTCTAAGCAGTATAAATTCCCTGAAAGTCTCGGATGCACAGCCCTCCGTCCAGATATAACTCTTTACTCTCTATCTCGGAAGGTGGCTCTTATTGTAGAATTAACTGTTCCATGGGAATCAAATATCCCAAAAGACCACGAGTACAAATTAAATAAATACCATGATCTTGCAAATGCCGTAACCCGGAACGGCTTCACTGTTCACCTTCTCGCGGTGGAAGTTGGTGCTCGTGGCCTGCCAGCTAAATCTCTATTTCACCTCTTTAAAGATCTTGGCCTTTCCAGAAAAATAATCAACTCTTTCTTAGAAAAATTATCTAAAACTGCGATTTGCGCATCTCAAATTCTATGGCTTCGAAGGGGGAGTGAATGGGTGGTAAGGTGGACGCTCACATGTGGCAAGACAGCTGTCCTAAACCTACCACAGCCGGTTCGTAAGTCCGGAATCCACTGCTCACCCCCCAGAAGTGTAAAATAAAATAGTATTATGATGGACCCGACTCCGGTCGGTGAATTCCATGGCAGCTCCGTTTGTATTTATTATATTGAATATAATATAGCGGCTGTATTACGTACGTTCGTATGGGTAGGGCGGTTCAACAAAAATACTACACTGAGAATCCTACCCTCCTTTATTAGTTACTAAAATTATCCCTAATTTAGTTACTAAAATTATTAACCCTAATTATAATCCTATCCTAATTATAATCCCTAATTTAGTTACTAAAATTATTGTTTGTTTTCAGTATTGTCGATCAGATAATAAATGGCCTGACCGCTCAAGTCTCGGACTCAGATGATTCTGTGGAAGGAGAATGTGATGGTTCTTCAGTGATCGTATTGTCTGATAGTGATAGCGATTGAGTTTCCAACTCACTCTCGCGATAATTAAAGTATTGTTTGTCTGTTTAGTGATAGTCTATTATATTGGATGGCCTTTGAGGACTTCACTGACCGCTTTTGCTATTTTTTCAATTGCCAGTATCATGGATTCCGACGGAATAACGAGTTCTCTCGCTTATGCTACTTAGAGCTTATGCGTATGCGCTCAGGCGCACTGCGACCTTTGAAGATTTTGAATAGCAAGCGAAAATGGCGCTGAATATACTCATTTGGCTCGATTGCTTTGAATTCCATGGCAGATCCGTTTGTATCTTATACTATCATGTGAACGAGCCAGGACAATACGTCAGAGCGGAATGTAAAATAAACGGTTGACACTTGTCTGCATTAAAATTACCCACCGAAAATAAAGCCACTGAGTTTAAAACCGCACAAAATGTGTTAAAGCTTATTCGGATAGCTATACATTCAACAGGTGGATTTCATGCGAGAAAATCAACTATCGCTCATGTCATATTCCGCTCTGATGCATTGCTGTCTCTTTCGCATCAACTAATATTCAGTTTTAGTTCAAAAGCAATCGGGCCGATTGGTGCATTTCATTTCTTTATTACATAGTATTGGGCAGGTAGATGCCTCATTCAATTATCGAAGTCGAGTCGAAGTCGAGTCGAGAGCTTGTTATTCGATTTTTCATTGATTCATAACTTCAATATAATTTCAGCCCCAAAAGAAGAGGGATCCTTGAAATCCATGATTGCTATTTGGAAAAATAGCAAGAATGATTGGTGTTGCCACCAAATGTATCTATTTAGGTTTGCTTCATATGTCGTGTCATTTATTCAGTTATCCATGATAAGAGACATCCATCAACCACGCATTTTATGTAAATACAGTGAAAACTCTCTCTCGTTTTTGAAGGGCTAGAAAACAGTCGATGCAGGAAAGGGATGGGATCTTTAAAAAAACAGTAACACCAGTGTTTAATGTTTATCTTTAAAACATCTACATATTCACATATAAAATAGAAATTCAAGATATAGATAAAATTACCACAATAAAATCCTGACAGTATAAAAATAAGACGCAGAAAAATTGAAAAAAAAACCTTTCTTGTTTGCATTTTATCTGATATCTGACCACATTTAAACAGTTTTAGTTCTGTGGTACGAAATGGCATTTTTCTCAGTATTTTTATTTTTATGCAAATGCAAAAATGCTTCGTTTCAAATGTCACATACGCCTTTGATCCGGCCGTAGTCACAGTCGTAGTTTATTAATTCCAAAAAGTTACAGACTGGAATACATCATTTTACACTGGTTCAAAATTCAGTCATCTCTATACTCGTTAAAAGTCATCTCTTCGATCTCTTTTCGCGCTTAGCGAGTTGTAGCCCATTCATAAAATTTCTCTTAAAATCTACCGATAGCGTTGGTTTACGGATGTCCTACATGGTGAAATGTTAGGTTAATTTTTCTTTTTATTTTCGGATGTCCTACATGGCCACAGTATACCAAACAGTAGCTTATCTTAGAACAAAATTGAAATCAAAGCGAATACGTCACGAGTCATAAGGGCTCAGATATGGTCGCCAGATGTCCCGCTACTCAGCCCACGCAGATAACCAATCCCTCGAAAACGTCGCTATCCTTTACCTGCTCGTAATGCTAACCGTTCGCGTTCGTCGGGACTTACCACTCTGCCCATATTCCTCGCACCCTCTTCCGCAACGCCCTGTAGCTCGAGAGTAATGCTACTGGTTGGTATAATACTGTGACATGGCGAAGTGTCAGTTAATTTTTCTTTTTAAGTTTCATTACATTCTTAATATTCTTAATAATCCTAAACCTGCTTAGATTAGGACATTGATACTTGATTACGTACACTTTTTGTGGTTACTGATAGTGCCTGTAATAAAAATAAATATAAGAGTCTATTCTGCTGATATTTTTATTTCTCGATTGTATTTACAATTATTGAAGCTTGCAAGACTGCCTCGGAGTCTACCTATATATTTGACGACCCAGTTCACAGAAATAATGCGTTCAAGGCAAAGCTCCGTAGACAAACACGGCTACTCCAAGAGATAAGGCCGTCTTCCACAGCTTCTCGCGCACGTACCTATGTCCTCAAATTTATACAGAGCGTAGCGAAGCAGAACGATAAACGCAAAGCGGCGTTCCTCAAATCTAAAGAGGTAGCCTTATTTTGACAAAAACCTTTTTTAAATTCAGTAATAGGGGTTTGTTCGACACAAAGGGCACAAACCGAATTCCGGAAGCTCTTGATATGATTCAAACGCAGATTGATAAAATCTCCTGCGCCTCGCCGGAGTTTTGCGCCTTTTTTATCAATTTATGTGGCCATTTAAAATATTGATTTGATACATACAAAGTTTGTCCAGGGCGATTCTGTCATTTTATGGTTATTTTGGCAGTAGTGGCACTAGCCGCGTATGTAACTTGCCGCAACTGCAATGGGATGGTCCGCGCAACTGTTTATTATAAAGCGTTTCACGAGGTTTCGGCGGTAAGTCAAGTTGAAATTATTATTTACATGGGTTTCATTAGGGGAACAGGAATCAATTATGTTCATGGGAACGCTTACAGATTGTTTTTAAAGTGTAATATTAAAAAAGTAGTGTATTATGGACTTATTCTGCTTATGTAATTGTGTGTACTTTGCATTGAGGTTATATCAAAGCTCCCAGGGAGTAAGCAGAATACTACAACTATCGAAACAATAGTGTAGATTGTCATTTCGGGAACATTCTCTAAGAATTGTCTAAGAATTGTCAACCCTTTCATGGTTAATTTGAGGAAACTAATGAAAATAATATCTAAATTAAATTATTGTATTAAAAATAAATTGTAGTCTGGGCAATAAGCTTGTTGAATTTTAGTAACTATCTATTGAACCATGAAAAGATTAAGTGATAATGCTTTCTTGGATGACATTTTTCAGCCCCTGAAGTCAGTATTTCTTGAAAAATTAGCACTACCCACCCACTCTTTTATTGTTTAAAACTTTACTGAATAAAATTTAAGATAGATCAAATTGTGTTTCCACCTATTTTTTCAAATTAAATTTTTGTAAGTCAAGCATGATCCTTAACACGTTGATGGACAGTAACGCCTATAGGCGATCATGCTGCAAAAATGATAACGACAGAACGCTCGTCGACGTCTACGGGACGTTTACAATTTCGGTTTTCTGAAACTAAGGTTTAGGTTTAGGGATGCGAAGGAGAGAATCGTAAGAGTAGGGTTCTTCAAATTTTAAATTGAGTAATTTAGTTTGTTATTCCTTCACAATTGTACGGTTGTAACATAAATAAAATTAAATATACGGTTATCAATTCTGTTAAAAAAAAGTACGTTAAAAAAAAGTACCAGCGGATATATTTACATGTATTTGTTATAGATAGATAAAAGAGATTAATTAATAAATCTTATTACTAAATAATTGAGGATCTAAAAGAAAATCTTTTTTTTTACATAAACTTAAGCGGCCTCTTAAGCTTCGTTTCATGTTTCGTTCTTGTTTAATACAATTTTTCTTTATCAGTAACAGTAATTTCAGTACGCGACTTCTTTAAGCAAATTGTAACACACATTTTAACCAGTTTTATGATTATCATAGCGATTATGGCTAGGAAAAACGCTATATCCAGGAAATAATACTGATAGAATGGCATTTCCGCTACCGGTGAATCGAAGAGTTTCATGTCTTGGTGGTGGATGACGTATTCCAGCCACCAGATGGCTCTATCCAACGACAGCCAAACCTCGTCGCGTACATGCTCTGACAGTTCCCTCGCCTTTTCCCTGAACCTAAAAACACAAATACTTGGATTATTAACAACTCAGATCTGAGCAGTACTGGATCTATGTTTTCCGAACCGAAGCAAAAACTTGACATCGCCGCCCCCCCCCCCCCTTCTCTCCAGCATTTGAGATCATTGATTTTACAAAACTCAGCTATCAAATATACTGGGTGGGATTTTTTGTGACCGGGGAATAAGAACCCTTAAATAAATTTGCACTCTTCATTACCTATCTGCTAATAACTTTTGTAGATACAACCAGTGTAGATAACTCACAAGCCAGACTGTACACACCTTCAATCCTTAGGTCCCAGGAATGTGTACTATATAAATTCTCTACAGCTATATACTTCGAGCCTTCCTTTCAGCTAAAGAATCTATAACCACATCTGTTTCAAATAGTAATTGTTTTATAAAATCGAAGACTATCGCGGTTGTTTGACATTATAAATAGGATAGAAAACGAATTTACCGCGTGAAATTTGTAGGACCCGACGTTTCGGTGACGTTGCAGCCGCCGTTGTCTAGGGTAGACTGAAGCATTATTAGAAGCTTAAAACTGGCCGAAGACGAAATAATGGTGAGCTTTGACGTCGAATCTTTATTTACGAATTTGCCCATTTCGAAGTGTCTTACGGTGGTGAGAGATAAACTAAGGTCTGAGGACCTCCCTATTAGCTACGCCGACATGCTTCAACATTGCCTGACATCCTGCTACTTTCTATGGAACGGCGATTATTACAAACAAATCGACGGAGTAGCAATGGGATGCCCCGTATCGCCGATAGTTAGTGACCTATATATGGAATATTTTGAGGAATTAGCCATAAAAACCTCCAAAATTAAACCCATTCTCTGGCTTCGCTACGTGGATGATACCTTCTGCATCCTGAAAGGCAACATTCAAACGGTGAAAGAATTCCTGGGTCATCTAAACTCCATACACCCAAAAATCAGTTTCCCCTATGAAGTAGAGAAGGACGGCTCCTTACCATTTTTGGATGTCAAAGTGACGAGGAGAAGTGACAATACTCTCGGACATACGGTATATCGGAAGCCCACACATACGGACAGATATTTGCATGCAAGCTCACACCATTGATTTTATATCTACAAAAGTTATCACACATTGAGCTTTGTCCTTGATTATATTAAATTCTATAAAAAAACATACAAAAAAATTGTTTGGGTTGCCAAGCAAAAATACTTAAAAAATAGTATTGATAATTCTAATAACAAAATTAGGGCAGCCTGGAATATCATCAAGAAAGAATGTGGACGCAGTATGCCAGTAAATAACGGATTGCATCTCACAGTAGATGGTGAGCATATAGACGATGCGGGAACAGTCGCAGAACACTTTAATGATTATTTTGTTAATGTACCTAGAAATTTAAGTAATTTAAATACAGCACACTGCACAGCTTCAAGCTTACTTTATAGCTACTGCAATAGAAACCCAATATCATTAGGGTTTTCTCCTACCACTTCCGAGGAAATAGTCAAAGTTGCCAAAGATATAAAATGTAAAAATTCAACTGATCTGTGGAATATCTCCACAAAAATCCTTAAGAGTTCTGTCACTAGCATCGCAGACGAATTGTCGGTTATTTTTAATCATTGTTTGGAATATGGATTCTTTCCCACGGAATTGAAACTGGCAAAAGTGATACCCATTTACAAAAAGGGATGTTGTGACAACATGACTAATTATCGCCCTATATCGCTTTTGCCAGTTTTTAGCAAGATTCTTGAAAAAATTATTCTCACGAGATTGACCAATTTCTTTTCTGAAAATAATATTCTCAGCATTAAGCAATTTGGTTTCCAAAAAAATCTTTCAACCCAAGATGCCATTGCTAATCTCATAAAGAAAACACTACTAAGCCTTGACAATAGCAAAAAAACAGTTGGCATTTTCTGTGATCTCTCTAAGGCTTTTGATTGTGTAGAACATTCAGTTCTACTAGAGAAACTAGAACACTACGGGATTAGGAATAGGGAACTAGCGCTCATACAGTCCTACTTACAAGGTCGTACCCAGATTACGCAAGTGGGAAGTAGCAAAAGTACCCCACAAAGTATCTCCAAAGGTGTCCCTCAAGGCTCTATACTTGGCCCCTTTCTTTTTCTTGTTTATATAAACGACATCCCTGATTGCATTAGGTCAGTGGATGATGAGATTATCCTATTCGCCGATGACACATCCCTTCTTTTTAGCGATAAAAATAGAGACGAGCTTGAAATAAGGATTAATGAAACGATAAATAGACTTGCTGTCTGGCTCCAAGTTAATAAACTCTCGTTGAATGTTTCAAAATCTAAAACAGTGTGTTTTTCTTTACGGCCGTCCGACTCTAATAATATAGCCTTATTCTTTGGAACAGACGAATTGGAAAATGTCTCTTCTACTAAATTTCTAGGTTTGCAGATCGACCAAAAATTGCAATGGTCCGATCACTTAGAAGAGCTTAGTAAAAAGCTGTGTAGGGCTGTTTACGCAATAAAAAAGATTAGAAATTTATGCGGCTTTGAGGCTGCTAAATCTGTATATTTTGCTTATTTTCATTCTTTGATGACATATGGTCTAATGTTTTGGGGAATGGCAGCAAATTCGAAGAGGATTCTTATCCTTCAGAAAAGGGCTTTACGCAGTCTTTACAGAGCTTCTCCAAGAACTTCGTGTAAGCCGTTTTTCATCAAGTCGGGAATCATGACGATGTACTCGTGCTATATCCAACAAAATATTATGTTCGCTCGTAAGCACATATCGGATGTCCCGGCGAATAGCGATTTCCATCAACACAATACAAGAAATAAATTTGATCTACATCTAAATCGGCACAGGCTTAGTAAAGTGCGCAACAGTTTCCTTCATCAAAGCCTGTGTTATTATAACAAGGTCCCAACACATATCAGAAGTCTTGGAGAGAACCAATTTAAAAAAGTCTTATTTAATGGCCTAGTCAAGAATCCTGTATATGACTTAAGAGATTTGGATAATGCTGATTTCTTATTCCAGAGCATCCTAATGTAAAATAACGGATAATTCATGATAATCAACTTTGCCAAAGAACGTAATTTTTATTTTTAATTTTATCGACGACGGCTGTATTGCTAGATTTGACAATTAACTTAAATTTAGATATTTTTAATATACCCTCATCTATTTTCTTGACCATCATATTATTGCCTTGATAATTATGACTACAGACATTGAGCTCTTTTTTTGATCAGCAATTCTGATTATTAGATTATTTTCTATTTATCAATGGTTTTCAAACCAATTATAATTTACTAAAATTAATTTATATTGCCACAACTATATAATGATAGTTAATATTCTTTAATTAATTACATTATTTAAAATTTTAGAGACAAAGACGCATCCAAGTGTAGGAAAGCCTACCTACTGGAGCAGAAATAAATTGAAATTGAAATTGAAATATAGTGTAATTAAAATCAATGCTCACACCATCATCCCTACCATCTACGTTCAGTGCAAACGTCGCTCGTGAATCGAGCACGCGATCAATGCGACACTGAGCATTTTCCGAAGGAGATGGAACATGTCAATGATGTCCTTAGGAAAAATGGATACGGAAAATATCACGAGACACGCACACGATCTAATACGGACGAAACTCAAAAACAGAGCAGATCAAGAGCATTCTTACCATATACGTCAAGGGCGTGACTGATCGAATAAGTAAGATGCTAAACAGATTCGATATAAAAACGATCTTCAAACCGACCCAAAATATAGCTCGATTTTTGAGGCCTGTAAAGGATGTAATACCACTGCAAACCCCGGGTGTGTATAAAGTCGAATGCAGCTGCGGTCTAGCCTACGTTGGACAAACGAAACGGCCCATAGCCACGCGACTGACAGAACACATCAAAGCTGTTAAAAATGTTCAGCGAGAAAAATCGGCGATCTGCGAACATATATTGGATAGCGGAAGTAACCACTGGATGCAGTTTCAAAATCCCATTGTTCTATCTAAGGAACAATTCTACTTTCCTCGCATGATCCGGGAAGCCATTGAAATAAGAAGAACTCCGAACTTCAATAGAGATGACGGCTACAAACTCTCTTCTACGTGGAACCCTCTTCTTAAAATGTTCCCGCCGCCGAACGCCGAACGCAAAGACGTAAAACAGGATACAGTGAGTGTTGTGTGCAAGACGGATTTTAAAAATTCCCGCGCTCCGAGCCCGGCCCCCCACCACCGTTATAACCTACGCAGTGGCGGCAGCGGTTTGCGGCCTACCCGCAAAACAACGGACTGACAGCTCTTCAGTCTACACTAGACAACGGCGGCTGCAACGTCACCGAAACGTCGGGTCCTACAAATTCCACGCGGTAAATTCGTTTTCTATCCTATTTATAATAGTAATTGTTTTGTAAGAAAACTGACGCCATACCGATTTTAGCTTGATATTCGCCTGTTCGGATTTACTCGGCTCCGCTCGTTTAGCCCCGTCCTTTTCTTATCGTGGGGAGGAGTTTTTCTAGAAGCGACGGGAATTCTCTTGGCAGACATCACATGCGCTGCGCACGCGTTCAAAAATCAACTTTGGATGCCTTCCAAAATCAAATGAATTATCGATAGTAGGACGCGCACTGGATGCCAGGTGCGTTTTATAAATAGTTTTTTTTCAAACTTATGGTTTTGACGTCCCCTTAAATTGCCACCCGGGCGGTACCCCTTTTTGCCCCTCCTTCCCTTCCCTGCGCCCTCCAGATCTGGGGCTGGAGTATTGTATACAGTTTTAAGGATTTAGGGTTAGTTAGTTAGTTTAGCTTTAAGGATTTAGGGTATCCCAAACTCGGAGATACCCTCAGTAGATTTGTATATATTTTTTATTTATTTATTTCCAAGACCAAAAAATTACATATTAGGTATTTAAATTTAACATATTTTGTGCCTCTCCTAACTAGGCTGAGCCTGTCCTAAGGAGAACACCAATAATAAAATGGTAACTATATATAAGTACTAAATAACAATGAGTAATAGGTAATAGTAAATAATAATAATAATTAGTAATAATATGTATATAATAAATACTTAAATAGAATAAATATAAACATGTGTACATAAAAAAATATATTATTTTAATGTTGTCATAAATGTGTTTACAGTCTCTCTTCTACCAAGGTTAATAAGCCATAATTAAGAGGATATTTTTACTGTTTCCTATTTATTCCTAACATGTGCTTATTAATAATGTTAGCCATTCCTAGAAGCAAGAAAGCTGTAGTGACGTCTAAATGGAATGTTTACTTAATATGTTTAAGGAATTATTACTGAAATGGCTCCGTTTCCAAGTCTCTACATCATCTCAGTTCGAAGGAACGATTATATATCGTTATACCTTCCTGGGATGATGGTTTTTTTTCATTTCATTTCATTTACGTCGTGTCCAATTGATAGCTAAAAACCGCTCTCGGACGTGTCAAAATATTTGTGTTAGGTAGTAAGTCTTATTACTAATCTAACAATTACTTAACATGCATAGGTTGTCAAGAATTTAGCAATTAGATTGTAAAAATATTATCTAAGAAACTTTTGAAACTTTTTTTGCCCTTCGTATTTAACAGCACTCTCCTGATATAAACTAGAGCTGAGCTCTAATAGAAGCTGATGATAGAATTGCAAGGTACTTACGTAGAATTATCCAGTATCTTCCTTATTGTATCCGTGAAAGCGGTCTCTCGGATCGATTCCTTCGGCAATATTGCTCCGACTCCGAGAGTTTCGATTTTACCTGCGATGCTAGAATAGCGATCGCTTGAAACTTCTATGCCCAGGACTGGCACTCCGCTCCAGATGGCGTCTTCTAATGAATTATGACTCGCATCACAGATGAGCATCCTCACCGATGGATGATCTGTAAGAAATATGTCATTTTGTTTATTTTATTATTTATGGCAACGCACATATTTTGCAATAAGCGTAACACAAAAGGTACATAGGTAATATTATTGATCTAAATAAAAACAATAATAATAAACCGATTTATTCGATCAATCAAATGGGCGAGCTTAATGCGTTGAGCTAATATCTTATAGCTAACCCTAACCTGATTGGACAACATAAATTGCGGTAAAAATAAGATAAAACTGTTAATAAATTTAATTTTTAAAGAAAATTCGTATCGAAAGTACCTAACATTTAAATCCAGCAGAAAATAAATCAATTAATTTATAAGAAGAAAATAAACCGTTCATGTAGTAAGGAAGGGAAAGAAAGGCGGGGGTGGGGAGGGGGGGGGGGATAAGAGAAAACTTATAAGAATTAATATTTCTAAAATTGATGAGAAATGTATAATCAATGGTAATCATCACTTTGGGTAATATCATCTTGGGTAATATCATGGTAATATCAAACAATGAATAAAATTTTACTTGAAAAATTAAAAAAACCCACAGACAGTTACATACACTTTTATATGTCATTATCGGTCTCGTTGCGTCTATCTACGTGATGACTTTTCCAGGACAAACATTTTAAACATAGTAAATAAGAGAAATTAGCAGAGAGCTGCGTTGTTGTCATCTAAACTTTAATTTATATGAAGTAAAAAATGTCTAAAATTGTATATTTGCTCATTGTTTGTTAAGGACTGTCTAACTTTAACATCACTTTGCATATGGAAGCATTGCAGCACTGTGGATACAGATTTGACGTTTGATCCTGGTGCAGAGCGCGCATGCGTCAATGGATGCGAATGGAGAAGGTTTAAATTTTGTGATACCTCGAGTAAGAACGACATTGGCACAAAGGCAGGCTTGGTGCATTGCACCCCCGAGTGTACAATAAACTTGAATAACCTGTTAAAATGCTATTGAAATTGATAGTTTCAGAACTATAATTACTAAATGGCCATTGGTGTTGAGGCATTCTGGAACGGAGAAAGAACTGACAATTATGGCTAAATATGTTTAAAATAATATATATTTGTAAAACATTTCACTATATTTATTGTTATTAATATTGATAGTGTTTGATCTTTCATATGTAGTAACAATATTGTGAATTTGTTTCTCATCTCTACTTGTAATCTTTATTTTTTATCTGTCAGCTCGCAATCTAAAGCAAGTCGTAAATCGCACATCTAGCTACAGGCGTAAAACTAGTTAGATATGTAATGTTCTCGGGTTGCATGGGATTGGGATGAATCAATTTCACGATTTATTTTAAAGAAGTCGTTATTTTTTCCTACTAAAATCTTAGTTGAAATACGCTAACCCCTCCTTTACCCCTCTAAACCTCCTAACCCTCCAAACCTCAAATCCCTTCCACCGCTAACTTACCCCCTCCCGATTGTGATTGTGTTAAGTGATTATGTAGTGATCATGTACGCGTAAATGTAGTATATGTAGATGTAGTATGTGTGTAGTATTCCATGGCGTTAAAATGGCTTTTTTCCAATATGTTGCAGTATTTACTTAAATACGGCGGAATTCAAAAAAATATTTGTGTCGCTTGTATAAGAGATATTCCAACCGAAGTATGACTAGCGCGACCCCTGGTGGACCGATTTCAACTACAACCTTTTCAACTCTTGCCATTATCAAATGATGCCTGCATGCTTAATTTCAGCTTAATCGGATGAATCATCTGAGAGGTATCGTGGAGGAATACACACACAGACACACACACACACACACACACAGAAACACAGATGCACAGACAGACTTTACCCTGGAAATGGTCCTAATCGTCTCGGCAGGGGGGGGGGGGGTTGAAATTGAATATTTCTGTCTTCATCTCAATAAAAAAAAGAAGACAGACACACAGACACAGGCAGACACAAACACAGACAAACACAGACACAGATACACAAACATACTTACATCTGGAAATAGTCTTAATAGTCTCGCGGGGGGAGGGTGGGGGTCAAAATAGATATTTCCGTCTTCATCTCAACAAAAAAAACCGCGTTTACAATACTTTCCCTTCTGGTAGGTTGGTGGGCCGGGAAAGAAATATCATGAGAAGATTAAAAGAAATAAATAAAACTAGAAAAGAAATGGGAAACCCGGTTTAAAACATACCGAGTCGTTTGCCGTTTTTTGTAACCTAACCATTTTTCTCTAGGACGTATAGTTTCTGAGATCCATATGCGACCCACAGTATACAGACAGTAGCTTTGCTTAGAATAAAATTGAAATCAAAGCGAGCGATGTCACGAGTCACAGGGGCTACCACGAATCGTAGTACGATTACTAGACATTTAGTATTGGGACATTTAGTAACGGGATTGTTAGCGATGACAGGATTATCAGATATGGGGTACCTCAAGGGAGTGTCCTAGGCCCAATTTTATTTATAATCTATATTAACGATCTAACAAATGTGGCATTAGATGGAGGGAAAGCAAGCTTGTATGCTGATGATACTGCATTAATCTTCCGGAATAACACATAGCCAAGTGTATATAAAAATGCTGAAAAGGGTCTCGCAAATATAAATCTTTGGCTAAAGAACAATCTTCTAACACTAAATAGCGATAAAACAAATTATATGACCTTTACGATCACTGACAAAAAGGATTTCGCACACACAGGAATCAAGAGTCATATATGCAAATCATTTCAGAACACTCCTTTAACAAGCACAGGCTGTAACTGCCAAATTATTAAACACAAATACCAGGTGAAATACCTAGGCATAACCTTTGACAATAACCTAAAGTGGGATCCTCACGTACTTATTACTGCGGGTAAATTCAGGAAGTTGATTTTTGCTTTTAAGGCCCTTAGAAATGTTCTACCGTTAAGATGCCTCATTAAAGTCTACTACGCGCTAGCCCACAGCACGATTACATATGGAATATTAGGATGGGGGGTTTCTACAGATTCGGCGTTAGATCCGCTTGTTAAAGCGCAAAAAGCTCTCCTGAGGGTCATGTCCAGAAAGCCACATCGATATCCAACAAACGAACTACTAAAAGAGCTGAGACTTTTGGACGTTAGACAGATTTATGCAAAAGTAACCCTACTTTATTATCTCAACAATCCGCACACACACAACATCACTGACCACAAGATTCTAACCAGAGGTTGCGCGTCAGAAAAACATCTAATTAAAAAAACCAAAACTAAATTTGCGCAAAGGCACTTTAGTTGTGTAGCTCCTAAACTCCACAATTACTTTCAGGATAAGTTAAAACAATGCTAAAGCTTACATATGAAAAAGGGAAAACTTACTTTGTGGCTGTTTGAGACCGGCAGGGAAAAGGTAGCTGAAATTATTACACATATCCTCGTTTAAAACGACAAGTTATCAATTTAATTTAATATTACAAATATATATTACTAATAAATACCTGTATGTAAATGCAAATGTATGTAAATAATAATACAAGTAGGTAAATGTATATATTTATATATATAAATGAGAATAATATATGTATAATGTTTAATATTATATAAACATGTAAAATATCACCATAGTTCTATAATTGCAGTATAAAATTACGTGCGCATCTTAATTTAAAAGAAAAGAATCTACCCTAGTACGGGCATTAACCTAGTTGGGTAGTTTTTAAGACATAATTTTTGTACTACTTTCTCTTAAATAAAG
This sequence comes from Micropterix aruncella, assembly GCA_944548615.1. Taxonomy (NCBI): domain Eukaryota; kingdom Metazoa; phylum Arthropoda; class Insecta; order Lepidoptera; family Micropterigidae; genus Micropterix; species Micropterix aruncella. Next base: position 82,001,875 of record OX155980.1, on the reverse strand, counting down.
CATTATTATTATTATTAAGTAATCGTAGTACATTAGTAGATACACGTAGTATACAGTAGATCACCACAAGCGTCGTCTGCGCGAACTGAGGGGCCATTTGAGCGAAATTCGCAGAAGCAAATGGGCACGCGGGTCGAGATGTGGCCGCCACTCTGGCGACGCAGATATTCAAACGTTCCAGGAATTTGACAACCCCCATCCGTGTAACACCAACCTCAGGCGTTTGCCGTAACGTAGACATCTGCTCACTTTCCTTGCACCCTATCCTCGCAACGCCTTGCCACTCGAGAGTGCATTTACTGTTCTGACTCGGTGTACTGTGTGCGACGGACGGACAGACTCGTCCCAAACGACTAAAAATAATATAAAAGGTTTAATAAATGCATAACTTACCAAGAACGTTGGCTTGAGGTAATCGATCGGTGTAAAGAATATTATCGTTTATAACTTCGGTGTTTTTGATGTCTTTCGTTTTCCATATGACATCGATCGAAAGTGTAGAGAATATTTCAACAAGCTTTGTAGTGGTTGTCTTATCCAATTCGAAATATTTCTCGTCGAGATTAACTACTATTACGCCACTATCGGAGTTATCTAAGAATAAATGAAGTCTCTGGAAAAAATATATAAAGGATGAACGTTAGAAAATGTTACGCCGTTTTGGGCGATAGAAAAATAAAACTGGTGACCTGGGAGAAGAACTAACAATTGATAGCGACTCGGTAAAAATATACGTTTAATTCTATGTTAACGATGGGTCATTCTGGCACCGGAATGGCTCCAAATCGGAGCTATTCCGAGCCGATTCCAATTCCAAGATTCCAAGATATTTTCATCCCATCTAATCGAAAAGGACGACTTGGTGCGCGCAAAAGTGGTGTTTTCTATAAGAAACTTTATAAGTGCGCCGCAATTATCTTTGCGGCTCACTTTTTGAATAAGTGCGCCGCAATTTATCTTTGCGGCGCACTTTTTGAATGTGGAACATCTTAGCCTTAGTGGCACCATTATTTCAAACACGCAGAATATGAAATCTACAACAATCTCAATTCCTAATAAAACTGTAACAATAAATATTCATAATTGCGAAAATATCTCATATGTAAATATAAGTGTTTAGTTGTTTTATTATTAGATAGTATTTAATTTCAACTTACCTAGTTGATACTCTATGTTTTATTAAATAATACTTAATATTACAATAAAATTGAGGCGCCTTTTATTTTCTCATAGAGGGTGATGAAAAGTAGAGTGTATCACTCGGGCGCAAAATATTTTTGCTCGGGCGCTATTTTGAATCCCTCGCTACGTTCAGGATTCTACTAAAGAATCTACAAATAAGATTACACTACAGGATTCTACAAAAAAGTAAAATATATTAGTAAAATATAAAGTAAAAATATTATTTTGCTCCCTTGTGATACAATCTACTACCGTCGAATACGCGAGAAAATTCAAATATGAACATAGATTTCACAGCAGAAATCTCCAACTAAACGTTGATGATGATTGAAGATTTGTGCTTAGAAATCGCGAACAAAGTTCTTAATCAATTGAGAATGCCATTACCGAATAGATCTGCTGCTGCTTTTTTCCATGAAGAATTGTGTGGTGAATAAAATTACATCACGGGGGATCTTTTGCCTCTGCGTCGTTCGTAATAGCTACGACATTGCTACTAAGTGGAAGAACTGCTCGTTACGCTTTGAAATTGCCATTGAACATACATTTCATTGGAACTCCCACGTGCAATATTTCCAAAGCATGCGGCATGAGAAAAGTATTGCAGAAATGCAAACTTATTGTTTGGGATGAATGCACAAAGGCGCACAAAATCGCTCGAGGCTCTCCATCGATCATTGCAATATTTGCATGGAAACATCAGACCGTGCGTGGAAATATCAGGTATTAATATGGTTTGCTGGAAATTTCAGGCAAACATTATCTGTAATTCCTCGATCGATACCAGTGGACGAAATCAGTGCTTGCCTGAAATACTCTACTTGGTATCGACACGTAAAAACGTTGGAATTAACTACAAAAATGCGTGTTCAGCTACTACCAATCGACCAACCGAGATAATTTCACATCCATTGAAGGAAATTGGAGACGCAAAGCTGTCGGTTGATCTGACCTCAGGACGAATGTCATTGCATCTTAATTTCTACAATTTAGTGACGCCAAAAGAAGTATTGGTTGAGAAAGTATTTCCTCAATATACAAACCAATACGAATCAGGGCCAATCTTTAGAATTGTGTGGTTTAGATCTAGACCTGGATTGCTGCTCACATGGACATGTATGTGTTGCGGGTGCTAGAGTCGGCAAACCAGATAACATTTATATATGCGCCGATAATGGAACAACAAAAAGTATTGGCTACAAGTATTTTAAAATTAAACATACATATGAGAAACGTGTGCTGTTCCTTTTCCTTAGTTTCAATATAACTAGACTAAGCCACAGCAACGCGTAGCCGGGTACGGCTACGATTAGTCAATATAAATATTGTCGTGTTACATTTGTGACCATTAAGCATTTATCTTTAATTTTAACTGACTTTATTTACCAATAGTGTTATTCATTGATTATTTGTTGCATTGGTGTTCGCAACCGTATTCGCAAATTTGGATGAATTATTTTCGAGGACAGATTATTTTACCACTTGCAAAGCTGAGTTAAAAGCTGTTAATTTTTACACGATTGCCCAACAAAAAGGAGTGTAAAGTGTTCAGGAATCACATGTTTCCGTTTCTTTATACCACCATAACTTCTAAACGTTTGAACCTATTTAGATGTGTGTGGTATTGTTAGAATTGTTATGACATTCCGAGTGGCATAGGTCCAAATAACATGCAAATAATTGTCTAAAGGTCCAAATATCAATAAATGAAGATAAATATATCTTTTTTCAAATAAAAGGTCTGATTAAGTACATTCCGAAAATATATGTAATATATGTTCATCTATATGGATAAATACAAAAAGCACCAATATTTAATATGAAATCCTTTTATTACTTGAGCACCAAGGGCAACCGAATGACTGGGGCGACGGCGCACTAAGGGGTATTTGGTCGATCTAGCTGGCCAAAAGTCGTTTTCCTAAAACTCACTCCATGTAACAATATTTTTACCTGAGATAGCCTAATAGGCAGTGAACCAAAGTTCACCCCCCCCCCCCCCCCCGCGCAAACTACGAACCCTGCCGGTCAGTCGCAATGTGATCGTCTTTTTTGAGTGCACGTATCTTTTCATTTCATTTCATTTCATTCATCTTTTGTCGGTGCTTTGGCGCAAGCGTAAATTTAACGGTGATTATTTTTCCAACTGTACGTTTCAAAAAAAAAACGTTTGTGGATTATGATGAAGCAGGTAAGTTTGCATAATATTCGTAATGTTTTATTATGGCGGTTCTCTTTTTAACAAAGTTACTACATGCATAATTAATCATCTAACAAAACTTAAATTTAGTTGAAATTAAAACAAACTCGAAGGTTTGTTGTACTTCCGGGTGTTATCCGGCAATTATTTTCATTACAATATAAAAACAAGGCTTTATAGTAATGGGTGTTCTAAAAAGCTGCCGCGGAATCCCGCGGTTTTCGGGATACGGATTGGTTAAAGGCCTTAGTCAAAAATATATATTTTTTGTAGGCTGTTTTTAATGTTGTGCATATTCTTGTAATGTTTATAGTATCGTTTGAGTTCTATTGCAGGGCCATCAGTTGTTAAATTAATGACGCGAAGAGATTTATTTAACATAATTATAGAACAAAATTTACCCAATATGGACGAAAAATTAAAGTTTCTGGAAAAATATTTAATAAGCTATAAAGATTACTCAGAGGGATAGATTAAAGAAATAAAACGACATTTTGCACGATTTAAATAAGGGGTAATATCGCACAAAAAAGGAAAGGGATTTGTTTAAAAAAATCAAGAATGGTTACAAGGGACGTATGGCCTTCCGAAAATGGGAACGCGGTTTGGACGGCCACCGAAGTTATTCGAAGCATCTAGTACCAGAAGCAAGAGAAGAAAAACGGAAGATCTGGATCAACGGAAGTGACATTGGCAGGCAAACGTTTTTTTGTCAAACATATTATGATGTTCACCATGATTGACGCTAAAGTGTGTAACACTACCACAGAAATCACATCCACTATGCGATGTTATATATGCGGCGAAACATCTAAAGAATTTAACAGTTTATCGTTAAAAACAGAATTGGGAACTGACACATTCAAATTTGGGCTATCGAATTTGCTCGTCAGGACCCACATTTTCGAAACTTTATTACACTTGGCCTATAGACTACCCGTCAAAAAATGGAGACTGAAATCAGAAAGTCACAAAGATATTATCAAGCCAAAGCTTGTCTTTTTTAATACAAATGATGGCAATACTGTTCGAAGATTTTTCATGGAGCCAGATGTCACTTGTGAAATAACGGGCATTGATTTCCAACTCATTTATTGCTTCAAAGTAATATTAGAAGTAATATCGAGTGGACACAAAATCCACGCAGATTTTTTTTCAAAATATGCCATGGACACTGCGAAGCTTTATGTGCATTTATATATCCATGGCATCGTAGGACGCCAACAATGCACAAAATATTGGTTCAGGGAGGAACTGTTAATAAAAATGCACTACTTCCTATAGGACTGCTTTCAGAGGAGGCCGCTGAAGCATGCAATAAACATTTTCGTCAGTATCGCCAAAAATTTGGGAGAAAGTTCTATATAGAATCGTGAAATTTAGATGTGCTAAACAGGCTACTGCTAACCTCTGATCCCTTTATATCTGGCATGAGGCCAACACCAAGAAATAAAACCAAGCCATTCTTAAAGGAGACACTAGAAATGCTACTTCCAGCTGAAACCCTTAACATTTTGCCAGAAACGGAGGATTCATTAGATGAAGAAGAAGTATTTTCACGTGATGAACCATAACATTCATCATCTATCGGCTGAGCAATTTTTATAAAAAATGTATTTTATATTAGATTATAGCATATTTTTGTATTAAACCTAATAATAAAAGGATTTTGGAAATAATGTCACATCATATCAGTGATACTTTTTGTCATACATACTTCCAATTATTTATAACACATTTATAAAAATTATTAATAACAAATTATATCATTTGAAAATACATCCTTAACCAATTAAAGTACAAAAATACTTTTGGCCATCTAGAACGACCAAATACGCCTATGTGCGGCGGTGCGAAATCGGTTAGAGATACCGCCCGCGTCAATGCCGGGTCAATGGGCCTAAAAACCGGCTCAATGGGCCCGGCCCACGTGAAGCCCCGCTCGGCGGGCCTTACAAGGCTCTTCTACTGACCCACAGAATGTCTTTAAGCACTGGATGTTTATAGAGAAAACACGCATCAATGGGGACGTAGCGAAGCTTCCGTAAATTTTGAATTTTGATTCAACGAAGAAATTTGCGTAATCGTTCTTCTTCTTCTTCGGAATCAACATCTGTCAGTGAAGGCGAACATCCACATACACTACTGCCGTGTTCCAACAAAACCACGCAACCCGGGTTACGTGGTTTTGTCGGAATAAGGCTTATTCAACTCTATTCTTCGAATACTATATAACTGTATTATTACTTTTTCATTATGACGTTTCATTCCCGAGATATACGTGGTGGACAAACCACGTAACCCAATTTTTTTTAAAATTATTATGACTAAAATACGTAAACCACTATTATAGGGTTTTATCGCAATAAATATCGCAGCCCATAGTACTAGCGTATTACGACTAAACCACGTGCCGCGGCGCGGGCCTCAGCAGCCCGCCGAGGCAATTCAATTACTTTGAATATTCCCACTGTTAGTCAGGCTAATTGGAATATAACCTAACTAAGGTTATATTTTACATGGACAATTGTAACTCGCAAAATAAAAACAAAACGCTGTACTCAGCATTACTAAGAATAGTCAATGACTCGTTGACAGCATTACTAAGAATAGTCAATGAGCGTTGAGGTAGAAACCATCAAAATTACATACTTGGAACCAGGTCATACTTTTATGGCTGCCGACAGCGTTCATGCGTGTATTGCGCGAAAAATCAACACTGCTGGTGATCTGTATGACTACGAAGATTTTCAGATGAAAATAAAAGCTTCTAGGCGCAATTTGGAGGTGCAAAGTCTCCGATATATAGACTTCGTGAAATTTTAAGATGAGATGACAGTCAAGTTCCCTAAGTCATACAACATTTCAAACCTAAAAGTGGTTGAATTTAGAAGAGGTTCTACAAAACTATTCGCTAAGAACGCTTACGAGCAAGCAGAGTTTTTAGAGTTAAATGTATACAAAAAATCTCTGCAGATTAAACTTCAGAACGCAATCTCCAAAGGCAATGATATCAGTGTTCACACTTTAACAGATCTGGATCACCAGGACTCGTGTTCAGGGATAAATAAGAAAAAAAAGAAGACCTAAAGTTGGCTAAATGTATGCCCGCTTCACGTAGGGAGTTTTTTGAAAACCTCGAAGTTAATGAAAACCTTCCAGATGATTATAGTTTGGAAGGAGGTCGAGAAGTAAAAAAAATTAAACTAAATCTAATCTGTAACTTGTAACTGCATAGTAAGTAAGTAATAATATTATAAATGACTGTATAATTTATTATACTTAATAAAAACAATTTATGTATATTTCACATACCTTTCTAAGTGTTTTTATGCAATTTTACTTAATTTTATTGCCTGTCTGCTTATTTTTTTATATTTGGTAATATAAAAAACTCTTACAAAATTTTAATATGAAAATTATATATATATATATTAAGTAATCTAAAGACACCTAAGATTTTTTTCCATTGACTACACAGGCTTTAATATCCATAAATAATAAAATAAACTCTAATATTATAATTACAAAACCACGTAACCCAATAATACGTGGTATTGTCATCATAAAGTACACTGTTTGCTATTGAATTTGTGGGAAAAAAGAGATATTTATCATTTAAAAATACTTATACTGAATATAGAGTATTTTTTTGTAGGTAGGATTTGAAGAACTTTAAATGATCTATGATATGAAAAATACCCCAAGAAAATTTATGGTGTAGTTTAGGAATAAAACGGATAGATCTGTTAAAAACTTTAGGAGCGATTATCTCAGTTCAGTGTTTCGCGGGTTACGTGGTATAGTCATAACACGGCAGACTAATCAAATGTTGATGCAAAAGATACTTTGCGCGCAACCATTTTTTAATTAATTTTACCCCGGGGGGTACTCTACTGGTTGTCCTGTATCATTAAAAAAAATAAAAAATACCTCAGGAATATTCTTCTCGGTTATATGCAAGAATCCGAAGAACTTGAGCTTCGGAACGGTCGGCCTGATATCCATGAGCACTGGGTGTGTATTGACGAACATAAGTCCCATTTCTTGCATGGCACTCCAAATGCTTTTAGTCGCCAGAGGAAAATGCTTCTTGGCGACCTGATCGTGTAGGGCTATTTCGGTGCGTTGACGAAACCACGCGTAGAGAGCATAGTTGTACGTGGCTGCAAGGCGACTCCAGAAGGATGGCCTCGGAGTGAGGTGCGCCGTCGGGTGGGTGGGGTTTCCCATGAGCTCGTGATGCAGAATACTGACGTCCGCGGCGCTGATGCCGACTGCGGGAGCTCCCAAATGTTCGGCCAGGTGGAACATCGAAAATGCGAACGCCTCCACCATCACCACGTCGAATCTGAATGAAAACGATAAATGAATACGGGGCTCGAAGGAACAAATGATTTCAACTTCAGTTGCGGCGAGACGAAAGAGGCAAAAAGAGGCAGAAGGTGGGGGGGGAGTGGCGGGGGGGGGGGGGGGGGAGGAGTAGCTGTCTCGGGTGGCAATTGAAAGGGAGCTAAAAACGTGCAAATCCCCAACACAACTCTTCAACCAGCATGCTCCTCAAATCGTAGATAAAAATCAAGCAAGCAAACCAGAAAGCGAATACTGCCAATTAAATAGGTGCACAGATGATTTATATTATTTATTATTGTTATTATTATCTCATTAGCCTCATAACTGTATTCATATACATATATCCCATATATATTATATCTCATTGAATTTAATAAATATATTTTTTTGTGTAATATATATACTATAATAGTTATACAATATACACTTGTAGGATTTCCCAAGATTACAGAAATTACCTGTACACCCGACAGATGAACGCAGTACTAAATATCACCTCAATACAGGCTCTGCCTAGTGAGGGTTCCAGGGTTCCAGGGTTCTACATTTTGTATGTACGACTAAATCATGTAAAATATACTATAGGAAATTTTATCATGTAAATACAATGGATAAATGAAATAAATAAATAAATAAATAAATAAATAAATAAATACTAGCTTGTTCGTTTGTTTGTTTGTTTATACTCTATATTGTGAAATTTCACAATGGGCGGGTTCACCTAAATAATGACTTACCCAGGCGAGCTAATTGAAATAATTGAAATAATTTAAATATTATGTAATATAAATACTATAACAGAGAAATTAAAAACTATATTAGTGTAAATTAGCATTAACATCAAGTAGAATAATTATGGTAAACCAAGCTAATTAAGATAAGTTAGGTTAGGTTAGGGCATAAGTATAGATATCTAGTATGAATCATTTTATTAGTGTAATCATTTGTTATTGTAATTGTAAACAATGTAAGTATACCAGGATAATTAGTATAGGTTAGGTTAGATTAGTAAGTAGGCATATTAATTTAGTGGAAATGCATATTTATAAGTGTATATTCAGCTAGTTATGATAGGAGATATAGGTTAGATTAGGTTAGGTTAGGAAGTCAATGCATCTACTTAACGTAAAAAGTTATAATAGTTAATAAAAGTATAATAGGTAATAGATATTATAAGTCAGATATAAACACATTATTGTTAGTTACCCACTGAAAAGGCACTAGCCTTAGTGGGGAACTGTGACATGTAATTTGTATCTTTTTTATGAATAAAGACAATATCAAATTAACACCGCAGGCAAACATTTTTTTTCGAATTTCGCGCGAAATTCGAAAAAAAAAAATTTGCCTGCGGCGCTATTAATGTTAACATGACAATGTGTTAGCGATAATTCGGATTTTTTTCGAGGTTTTTACAAATCGACTTTAGTAACACCATGTGTTACCTAATGCCATGTGTTAGCAATCATCTAAAACAATTGGACAATTTTCAAAGTTTTTACGAAATTATTGTATACACTTGGTGTATTGATGACTAAAGGTAACCTGAAACAAACGACATTTCAGGATATCTTCTGTCTGCCTTTTTTTTAAGTTTCCCGAAAATATGTATTTTTCCAATCGTTTTTTTTTTCAAATATGTCGATTAATATTAAAATTCTGCAATTTGTCATAATTTCTGTAATATCGCTAATTGTTATCGATATTACGATATACTCGAAAGTGTCAAACACGGTATGTACAAACAAAATGGCCGCAACTCTCTTGACATTGGGATGAAAAATTTGAACGCCTATATCTCGCTTATTATTGAGATCGAATAAAAATAATGGAAGATTCGGAATCAGCGTGGTGAACATAGCGTGGTGAATTGTATTTTGGCCTATTTGTTTACATATAAAATTTAAACTTTGAATGCCTATATCTCGCTTATTTATAGCGACCGACACAATTTTCTTCCAGATTTAGCATTAAAATGCTTCAATCTATTAGTCTATATATTTTTTTTTTGAGAGAGGAATACTGCAGTTATTCCAAAAGGTAACCCAGCCAGGAATCGAACCGGGAACCTTACAATGTAAGATCTTGCGACCACATTTTATAAATCTTATATAAAACAACGGAGAAATAGTTAAAAAAATGATTTCTCATAATCTGAGACTTCTAACGAGTACATTTATTAAATACATTTCACCAAAAATGAGTTAAATACACCATTCCATTTATTTTCAAGTATTCTATCCAGAAATAAACACCAAGTTTGTTATCAATTGAGAACAGCCCCTATATGTGGGGGGAGGGGCGGGGCTATCGATCGCTAATTTGAAATTGGAACGCATCCTAAGGTGATTTTTGAACGTGTGCGCAGCGTGGAATTCCCGTCGCGACCAGAAAATATCCTCTCCACAGACAGAAGGGGACGAGCTACCCGAGCGAAGTCGAATAAACCCGAACGGACGAACGTCAATGGACCGGCCCGTATTTATGAGGCTTTCCTTTGTTACAACTATTCTTGTTACTAAGACAGTTCACCTAGCTAGTCTAGTTACGCCAACATGCCTGTAAGAGTCCAACGCCCTACCGCGAGGCACTGGGAACTGAAACCAGAGGTCCGCCCTCACACCCTTACTACCAGATTTGGCAGGATTTCTCCGTCCTTTCGTATTCAGTTCGAATTTATCGCGGACTGTGGCGTCCTATGTCCGTCTTCCATTTGGGATTGGGTAGTCAACGGGTCGTTTCGAGAGTAGCTGACGTTAGGTCAACCACTCTCACTGCTTAGAAAACGTACAAGATCATTTCCAGATTACTTGCCGAAGTGCACGGTCGATTGGCTGACGCCGCACGATGCACAAAGTGCCCAGCAGCGCCCGAAGGACATTCCCCGGGGAAACGATCCACTTACCGTGGCAGGGGAAATAGAGTCCTTTCCAGGTTTGACCTTCCACTAGGAGGCTTCCGGATGGGGGCTAGACCGGGAGTTGAGCCGACCCAGGTTAACGAGTGAATCGTAGTGGCCTAACTGCACAGGAACCATAAACTAACCCGTGACGTGTACATCGTAAAATCGGCTGCTGCAATCACGGGTTCCCGAACTGCCCCGATTCAGCGTTAGCGCTGTCTGTTAGTCGGGCTTCAGTTGCCCTTTATATAAAATGTAGAGACTGTTAACATGTGTATACTGTGCCGAAACAGCTGTCATATTTTCATCTAAACGTGTAAGTTTATTAAAGTCTGCAATAGCTTATTTGCCGTTCAAAAAAATCGATATCAAATTACAAACTCTTTGGAATAATATATAAATAAATACTGACAGGCACGTTATTATGTCTCAATGAAGTTTGTTGGCGAAAATAGAAAAAACAGAATTTCGCTCGGTAATTATGTAGATACCTGCGTGTTTTTTTTAAATGAGCGAGTATTTCAAACGAGAATAACTTACGAATATTAAAAAAAAATAACAAACTAAATAAATTAAAAAAATAAAAAAACATAAGGAGTTGATGCTCCCCTAAATTCTACGGCTGCACGTTGGCGTGCTGAGTTTAGGCGTGAAAGAACTTCAACTAATCGTTAGTTGAAGTTCAACTAATCGACCGTCGCTCGGGTCGCCCTACGACGGCAGTCGTCGAAAAAATGGTTAAAAAAAATGGAAAAAATGTTTTGGCGGATCGTCGTGTCGCGGTTCGTTTTATTGCTGAAGAAGTGAATAATTTGATATGTCGGGCGCATAGTATTTTACATTCTCGCTTAGTTAGCTAAGTATTGAAAATGTATCCGCCTGCTGGGTACCTAGAACGCTTAGGGAATCGCAAAAAAATAAACTGAAGATTTCGCAAGGCTCATTACATTTGTTACAATAGGATTCTAACCATATTTTGGCACATTTTATAACTACGAACAAAACATGGTTAGGGTACACCATTACGATGCTGAAACAAAACATCAGAAGTCTTTGTGGTTTTGCGGCAGCCAAATCAGTATACTTTGCGTATTTTAACTCATTAATGACTTATGGACTACTATTTTGGGGAAATGCTGCAACCAGTAAAAGAATATTTCTTTTGCAAAAGAGAGCACTGCGCAGCATGTATCATGTAACGACTAGGACCGCATGCAAAGAATATTTCAGCAAGGCAAGGATAATGACTATGTATTCGGCGTTCATATACCAGTGTTTAATGTATGCTAGACAGCACCTAGCAGAAAAACCAACTAATGCAGACATTCACTCGCATCATACCCGCGGTAGCTCCCTTTTATGCGTACCCCGAATACGACTGGCAAAAGTACAGAAAAGCTACTTGTACCTTAGCATTAAATTCTATAATCTACTCCGTACAAAATTTAAACAGCTGGAGGACATACAATTTTAAAAAAACATCAAGGAGATGCTGATAGTCACCCTTTCTATAATCTGGCCGATTTGAGGCCATGATTTTTCAAATATTGTGCCCATTTAAATTACTTAAAAAAGTGGAGCCTTATTGTCTGATTATTTTATATGGTCTTATATCTGTACTTTTAGTTTAAAATGCATAACGTAGATTTCATGTGATTATTTAAGAGTTTACTGACAATTTGAATATTACGATGAATAATTTTACGACGTATCTTTTCGAATTACTAACTACTTCAAATATTAGGCTTCTATTTGGATTATTTATATTTATAGTTTGACAATCTAGTAGTTAATTCTTGACTACCTATGTATATTCAGTAAAGAGTAGTAACGACACTTACTACATAACCCAATTATTTGGACACGTCCAAGAGCGGTCTTTAGCCGTCAATTGGACACGACGAAAACGTAATGTAATGTAACAGTCCATGGCCTGGAAACTACCATCAAGTGCTAAAAAATTAAAGGCCATTAATCTGCCGGTAATATCATGGGCTTTTCCTTGAGGAATTATTGCAGTATAGGAACCTTTCTCAGAAATCGAAAAAATAAAGAAATACTAGGTACTAGATTCGATCATTGTAATGCTAAATGTAAAAGAAAAAAGCTTCGGACGCGTAAAATTTCAAAACCAAATGAACATACAAAAATTAAAAAAAGTTTTTTTAAACTCAGTTTATTACGGTTGTTTTCAAAAAAACTAATCTAACCTACCGCCAAATAGGTGTTTATGTATAATTTAAAATAAAAAAACTTTACCTACAAAAATGTATGGGTTTGGCGCTTTTTTGAATGCCTATATCTCGCTTATTTATTGATACCGAATAAATATTATTGCAGATACGAAATCAGCGCAGTGAATATAGTCTGGTGACATTAAAAAATATATGTGGCACTCGGGGACTGCCGCGGTAAAGCTATTGCATAGCATTTTTAACAACTTATGCAATTATAATTATTTATTTATTTTATTTATTTTATTTTTTCTGATATCAGATAACTGCCCTCTATCAGAAAACGTTGAAATTATTCCGAATCATTTGCGGCTGCGGTAGCAAATGATTCGGAATAATTTAAATGTCTTCCGATTGAGCGCCGCGCACGAATTTTTTATTCGATAAAGCAAAAAAAAACGGATTATTTGAAAAAAATCGTAGACAAAAAGATAGATAATTAAATTATCTTTAAAATGGTGCAGATTTCATAATAATACGCCAGATAGTATTTGCGTAGTAGTCGTTTTAGTGTTCGGTTAGACCTAATTTCACAAATTAATTACACTATGTAATATAAACAAAATATAAAATATTCAAAGCTAAGAATATTAGGAAAATGTTCTTGTTTAACATATATTTTTTTCGAATCGTAAGCAGTACTCGTTTAGACGTAATTATCAGTTTAAAATCATTAATATTCGTTAAGAAATTTCTTCATTCGGTCGCCGCGCTGGCCTAGGCCCGCGATAAAAGCTATGCAATAGCTTAAAATCAACATTCTAGAAGAGGTTCCTATACTGCAATAATACCTTTTTGGTTCATGTATCCGTAAAGATACATATTTACATTCGGAATGTACTCAAGTACATTAGGTCTGATTAATCAGACCTTTCATTTGACACTAAATAGGATATATTTATGTTGATGTATTGACATTAGGAGATTTCGACATTTAGACAACTATTTACTTGATATTTGGAGAGTAAAGGTATGATACTCGGGATGACATAACGATTTTAATAACGAAATAAAGAAACGAAAACCATACAAAGATGAACCCTGAAAATATTACACTCCTATTTGGTTGGGAAGTCGTGTAATTATTTTATTTCGCCAAGATACCGCCCAGCACACAAGTACAGAATTTCGATGGTTGCCATTGAAGTACTGGAACATCGTCTATACTCACCTGTTCTAGCTCCTTGTCATTTCTATCTATTACCTACATATATTAAAGAAATAAGTAAGAGGACGAAAAATTGAAAATGATGACGCTGCAGTAGGTAGCTGCAATGCTGGTTTTTTAGGTGATCAGGATAAAGAGACTTTTGGGAAGGGTATTTTATGTTTCGAAAACATTTACTCGTATCAAGTGTATACACCCTAAAAGGTGACGAAAAATAAAAACATGTCGAAAAACAAAAACGTTGTAAATTAAAATAAAAACATTCAATAAAAAAACAACTTCGTATACTCATTAACGTGTCGCCATCTTATAATTTTATACGTGTCTCCGAGCATATTATATACTTATATCGCAGTGCATATAAAATCTCAATTTCGCAGAGCATATTAAATACTCACTTTTCTTTCGTCTTCATCAGTTGCTTCATCTGCGGCGAGGACAATTGAGCGTCGTTGAGTTCGGCAAATACTCTGTGGAAACTCTCCGCCGTTTCCGATGAGATATTCTTCAAGTCGGTCCATTTCTTCATGGAGACATCACGCAGATCAATTTGTATGTACTGGTCTGTCAAATTCGCATTTTTAATCGGATTTGCCGTCACCACCGTCACTCGATTGCCCCGCCAAGCGAGCTCGATTGCAAGCGTTCTGTACACCGCGTCCCTATTTTTATCCGGGTGAGGAAACACGCATAGTATATTCGCTGTATATACTATCTTTAAGCCAACGCAGGATATTAGAAAATATATTAATGTTTTATCCATTTTAAAGTGTTTTCTCGCCGAGAATCGATATCCAACTGTGCCTGAAGCCTATGCAATTTTTCCCATAGGCGTTTCTGTGGCAGACGACATCAACACTTGATCAAATAGTGCAACGTATTTTGGAATGACAATAAATATTTAAGGTCATTTCTAAAATAAAATTTAATTACTTATTCAGAATTGTCTAGACATCATATTATTGTGACCGTCTAGATACAGGTATTTGATCCTGAATACTGATGACCGCGCGACAATATGTAGGTATGTTTGTATGCATTGTATGTTTCTACTTTATAATTGTTTAGTATAAGACTTGAATTCAACTCGGTCGTCTGATGTATAAGTGAAAACAACTACATTCATTTAGAGTTGTCGACTACACCGGGCGAATCCGTTACCCCAGGAAGTTTTAACGATAAGACCGTTCAGTCCCCGTGAGGTGAGCGTAGAAGTCTTGGGGACGAAACAATCCACCAACTCGCTTCGCAACGGCCCATCCGAGTCCAACGCCTTACGCGAGACACTGATAAGCACCAGCGCCCCTGACTACCAGTTATGGCCAGATTTCTGAGGCCTCCCGAATGGTTACAGGATCGAGGTCGCTTACACAGTCCTCTACCCTCTATTAAGCAAAAGCTGTCTCGACTTTAAATAATTATGAAGTTTGTTTATCGTGTTATTAACTCAACTTAAATTGCTTTGGACAATAAATAATTACAATAATTTTGAACTTTTAATTTGTAATTTATTGCAACTTTAGCAACCATGAAAAAGAAAACAAAAACAAGAATAACAAGACAACAAAAACAAGCAAATAAATTAAAAGGATAAAAAATACGACTGCCGTGCAATTACAGAAATTGAACTATTGTATATATAATTATTTTTATTATGGTTTTTTTATAAATATTTGTGGTACCCGGGGCCCTATGACACTCGGGATGACATAAATAACAATAAATACCATACACTTCTAAATCGGTTCAAGCGTTTAGAAGTTATGGTGGTATAAAGAAATGGAAATTATACATAGATGAGCCCTGAACACATTACACTTTTTTTTTTGTTGGGCAGTCATGTAAAACACGAAGTTTTATCGAAAAGCGATTTTCGTTCCAACCAGCACAGAGTTATTGTACGGCCAATATTAATGTGCACCTGAAGTCATAAAGCATTAGGCCGGACGACGCGCGTAAGGATGTCCAACAAGGCGACGTTACTTATCGATAATTTACTCAAATCAAATAAAATAATTTATTCTCTTAAAAACTTATATGTAGTTGCGTAGACATTGTATCATTGCTTACATTTATACTTCTTACATTATTTAATTCCCTATAATGTTGCCGAACAAAATGAAAAATATTTATTATTTAGAATGTCGTACAAAAATACATCGGGATTTTTTTATAGAAATCGTTTTTTTAACCATTTTTTTTAATGTGGAGTTTCTTGATTTGGTATTTTAAATGGCATTAAAATTGAAATTCTTCGTGTCGCTTTCATCACTATCATTATAATGAGTTTTCAGGGAATAAAGGGAATTCAAGAGAAATCAATAATGACTAAGCCAATACATTACAGTGTTGCGAAATACATAACTGATGAATTGAAATATTCTGATAGATAAAAGTAGCGATTGCAAAATATTTAACGACCAAATTCAAGCATTTGTGTCATTGTCACCTAATTAAATGTAGCTCTGTAATCAATTGTAGTTTGCCGGCAGTCAGTTAGAGTTTGTCTGTCGAGCAGTGCGGTGCAGTATAATTTCTAACAGTGCAACTAAGGAGGATTTACAACCATCAATGGAGACATTATTTTGTAACGTGGAATTACTAAAGTTGAAGGGCGATATTAACATACAAACTCGGTGTCTTATCCATAACGTTTTGACATTTTTTGACGAACTTAAAAGAGACCCAGCAAAAATTTCTGTCATCAATCTTAATAAACCTCAAGAGCTGACGGCGTCAATCAGAGCCATCCATTATTATCGTCGATAACGCAAGTTACCATTCAGTTCAGCTCGAAAAGATACCTAATTCAAAAACGAAGAAAGCAGAAATACAAGAATGGTTGGGAAAAAAAACATTGCTTTTGAAAGTACCGAGATTAGGACACGAATTGATACGCTTACCACCATACCACTGTCAATATAATCCTATTGAGCTCATCTGGGCTCAGGTTAAAGGAGAAGTCGCTTCGAAGAACAATACGTTTAATTTAGCAGATGTCGAGAAATTGTTTCACGAAGCCGTCGAAAATGTTACACAGGAAAATTGGGCCAAGTGTGTTCAACACGCGGAAGATCTGCAAAGAGCTGATTTTGAAAAATATATTTACAGAGACCAGCACCGTTTGGTTATAAATCTACAAGATAGCAGCGACAGCAGTTCAGATGACGAGTAAAATATAGCTTTTTTAATATATTTTTTTAGCCTGACCAACCTATAATTGTATTTTTTGTTAAAATGTAATTTGTAATATTTAGTACTTAGTTTCATGTTACATTTTAAGATAATATTTAGGTTAATGTAGATATTTTTTTAATATTCTTTAAACTTTTATTTCACTTTATTGTTGCATGTATACGTTAGTTTGTATTTATGAATTTTTTTCTTAATAAATGAGTTTAAAACTAACTAAACCAATTATTACAAATAACCCATCGAAAATTTTCATCATAATATATAATATCCATCGATATCTCTTGTCATCTTTATCGATCCAACCATCGATCCATCATAATCCATCGATATTCCATCGATACATCGATACTGCTATTATTATTTTTAAAACACGCATCCCCATAGTGCGAGCGAAAGACAGCGAGTGTGAGCGAGAGGTCCGGCCTAATGATTTATGACTCCAAGTGCACGTTGATAATGGCCGTACTATAGTAAATCTAGTTGAGGTATTTATTCACGGTTGGGCTCTGGCTCTGGGAGTGTTATACCCCATGATATAAAACACAAAACTAGTTTTCAGTTCCAATTACTAGGTAAAAATTAGGCGCACTCTTTCGGCACGATCGAGGAGTATAACGTTTTTGGTCATCGAGGAGTATAACTTATAAAGGTCAAGAAAGAACTTATTTACTCGTAAAAAGAGACTCCCATACCATAGTATACAGACAGTAGCTTTTCTTAGAATAAAATTAAAATCACAGCGAGCGACGTCGCGAGTCCTAAGGGCTACCACAAATCGCAATACGATTACTAAACATTGTACCACGTGCGTCGTCCGCGCCGACTGTGTTGCCGCTGAACGAAATTCGCAGAAGCAAGCGGGCAAGCGCGTCGTCATATGGCTGCCACTCCGCCAACGTAGGTACATATTAAAAAAATAGAGAAATTTGACAACCCCCATCCGTGTAACGCCAATTACACATGTAGTTGCTCACTTACCTCGCACTCTTTCCCCGCAAGGCCTTGCCACTCGAGAGTGCGGTTACTGTTCTAACTACCTCGGTATATTGTGCCCATACTAAGGTCCCGCTAAATATATATCTCGTGGTCCAAGGATTGCGGTGCAAGCATATTTAAAAAATAGACCATTTACGTTGCCAAGTGTATTCAACTTGCGTGGCTCTGTGCTTGTCATTGAGCGGGGGGAGGGGGGGATAGGTCGCATAGAGGACTCTTATTTCACTCGGCACCACCTAAGTCGAAATGGTTACATGAGTGATTCTTACGTCGTCGTGTAGATCTTGAGGTCGTGTAGATGAGAGCGGAACAGAAAAAAATAAGTTAACGAGTGAAAAGTTTTACGGGAAAGTTGTCCACGAAAGACTTTTCACGCAAAAAATATTACTGTATCGCATCAGTAGCGATATTACTCGCCTATTTTTGCTTTCCCGTCCCACCGACCGTCCAGGAAGGAAAGTATTGTTGAAGCGCTTAAAAAAATCCATTTTGAGCGCGGAGGCATCAGGAGGGCTCAAAATATCCATTTTGAACCCTCCTGAGACGATTAAGACCATTTCCTGACTGAAGTATGTCTGTATGACTATCTTTTTGTCTGTCTTTCTGTCTGTCTTTCTGTCTGTCTGTCTGTCTGTATGTATTCCTCAACGATGGCCCCCGAAAGCTTTAAGATGGATATATCAATTTTGAGCCGTTCTGAGACGATTAGGACCATTTCATGACTGAAGTCTGTCTGTATGACTGTCTTTCTGTTTGTCGTTCTGTCTATCTGATAGCTCCCAAATGCTTGAAGACGGAAATTGCCATTTCGAGCCCTTCTGAGACGATTAGGACGATTTCCTAACTGAAGTCTGTCTGTATGCCTGTCTTTCTGTCTGTATTTCTGTGTATATATATCTGTCTGTCTGTCTGTCTGAATGTATTCCTCAAAGATAGCCCCCAAACGCTTCATCCGATTGAGCTGAATTTTGGTATGCAGGCAAATTTCAGATCATGACAAGAGGAAAAGATTGTGGTTAAAATCGATCCACCAGGGTGAGGGTCATATATAATCCTCCCTATACAAATATTATCGGCGATCCGTCCGAGGGTAGCCGAGAAACGAACCGCACCGCTTGAACCGGTTGTAAAACGGAACCGAAACGCGTTTATCCGCCGGTCAAGAGGGGGCGCTCATCGATTTAATTTATGAAATTAATTGCCTTGGCTAGTTGCCGGGAAAGTCTTGGGGTGACACAACCGATTTTTTTTGTTGACCGACTAGAAACAGGATGCTGATTAAAGAGTGGGATCCTCGGCTCTATACTACACACGGAACTATTCAGTGGAGTCCACAATCGCTGCGTTACAACAGCGGTGTCGAAGCAAAGGATAATCACCACACTGTATTACTAGTTTCTACTCTTTATTGTGAAATTCACAATGGGCGTGTTTACTATCATACGACAATCTCTTACAATCAACTCCAGTATGGAGTGTTTATATGCATGTGTGCATGTAACGTGTGGGTGTGTCTTGTTATCGCATTCAACCGACAATTGTTAAATGCAATTCTGTTAATTTTATCCCAACGGAAAATGGTGACCCAGCCGGCAATTGAACCCAGGAGCTTACAATGTAAGATCACTATGCTACCGGGGCTTATCACACCATGGCTGCGAATTAGGACATCTCAGGTTGGAAATTCTAGGCCAGGATGACAATCGAATCCATCAAAGTCAAAACAAATATGTTTGTTTCAATGTTAATATGTTACGTTCCTACGATGAACGTCAAGAGTCAATAAAAGAATATTATATTATTTATTATTATTATTGCTTACTTTGGAAATATGAGCATTATTGGAAGAAACCTATTATTTTGATTTTTGCTTCTCTACGGACTTGCTGAGTGACGATTAATTTTAAAATGCGACGTTGAAGATAGTTTATTTTGAACAACTCTTTCAATGTCGTGTGAACTGACACTCACTCCCCCCCCCCCCCCCCTACACACCGTTTTGTATTCTTTTCACAATTTATTTAAATTTTGTAATTTGCAGCATTTCTTGCTGTAATCATTGTAGAACTTCAAATTAAGTCAAAATGATTTTTTATATATTATGCGGAAATCAGCATTATATTTTGCGAATTATATTATTCTCTAACGCTGTAGAACATTTATAAAAAATAAATTAAATTAATATAAAATATTTCTTTATATATTATTCTATAATTATTAGCAATAAATATTACTTTTATTACTTATTGATTATTTTGTTTGTTTTTTATTTTACTTTAATAATTTCGTAACCAATTTGATCATAGCTTATGTAACCAATAGGGTAGAAAACTCTTTTTATTAGATTACATTTTAAATTGCTATAAAATTGGGGTCTTTCTTAAAACAAGCGCGGCTGTTAGGCAGAATAATAGTGTTGAAATAGTTCGTATATATATTGGGATCGATTGCGTTTCTTCGTGAACTAAAATCGGAAATTAGTCCGTGTGAACGAGACAGGGCAATACGCTAGAGCGGAGTGTGAGATGACCGGTTGTCACTTTTTCGCATTAAAACTGCCCGCCAAGGTCAAATCTTACACGAAATATGCTCGAATTTATTCGGACGAGTATAAGTTCGGCAGGTAGTATTTATCGACCATCGTTCGTTTCAACTTCCGCTCTAACGTATTGCTCTGTCTCGTTCGCTTGGACTAATTTTAGTTTTAGTCCACAAAGAAACGCAATCGGGCCCAGTGTCATGAGTACCTAATGAATAAAATATAGCAAATTCGAAAATATTATGCTTGTCACGTTGACGTCATCCTTTGATATTTTTGGTTAATTAAATACGTGTTTGTAACAATGGGTTCAATTTTTGCGCAACATTTTGCGCATACGCCGACATCTTCCTGTGACTTATTGCTCAATGGTAGCTCTAGTCACGTACATGTAACTATAAAAACGCGAGTTATCCGACTGGCTATTATACTTCATCCGTTATCAGTGGTCCGACGACACAGTTTTTCAAATATTCATCGTCGAGAATATTCAGAAATGGCGCCAAGTTATTTTAATTCTGAATATTCAAAAAAACAACAAAGTTCGGAGTGTACCGTGGAATACGTGAGAAACAGCCTGCTGTCCTCCATCATGAAGGCCGCTTTTTCGTCGCTAACCAACCTACTCTTACCTTATAAAGTCAAACCAGGCCAGCCAATGGAACCAGTCCAGTCAACCAGCAACGAAGTGGCACGACCGTCGGCGACTGGGGGAGACAATCTCGGGAACTTGGATTGGTCTTGGGTTGAAGATTTTGCGAAAAACAAACTTGCACCGAAACGGCAAGACCTCACAATCTTCGACTACGACGAGGATCGCCTCCGCCTCGAATTTCTCTTACTGAATGGAGAGATACGTAATTGGGAAGACTTTATCCAAGACTTGTGAAGACTTTATTCAGACGATAATATAATCTCATATATAACATTGAAATTAAAACATTGACTTTGGCAGACAATGTTTAATTGTATGCATCAATGTTTTAATTGTATGCATACAATGTAACATTGTAAATGTACGAGATAACTCGTAGTAAGATTTAGCAAAAAGATTTTGTTACATAGACAGTTATGAGACGATTCGGATCACTTTATTGAAAAAGTACACGATTTAAGCTTTTTATGATCAATATTATTAGAGTTTTTAATGATGTAATAAGATTGGATTTCCAGACCAATACCCTGAAAACGTCTTAGCAGTCAACGTGTTCAAATAATTTATAAATATATAAATACAACAATAAATTTGCCTTTTCGAAAAAGAAGCGTTTTATTTTTATTATTATATAATGTATAGTTATTTTATGCCTCTTTTTTACCATTTCGAAAAATGATTAGTTTATTTTATTTACCCATTTGCATTTATTACATTGTATTGTGCGGTTATGTATAATTAAAACAATAAAATAAATAATAGTTTTTCTTATTATTACTACACCGATTTCTTTCGTTTACTAGAAATCAATGAAACATGACTATAAAAGGGGTGATTTTATCCTCAATTGTGATGGAATTACTGCTGTACGGTAGTATTGTATTGATAATACTACCGGTTTTACTTTCCTGGCCACCAACCGACCAGGATGGAAAGCATTGTAAAAGCGTTAAAAAAGATGAAGACGTAAATGTCTATTTTGAGCCCACCTAAGACGTATGTATGTGAGTCTATGTACATATATGTATTCTTCCACGATAGTGCCCAAACGCTTAATCGGATTGCGCTGAAATTTGGTAGGCAGGCAGCGGTCATGGCAAGAGTTGAAAAGATTATGGTTGAAATCAGGGTCGCACTAGTTATATCGGACTTAGAGGTTTGAAATTTGGGACACAGATGCCTTGTTGGGCCGAAATCAAATTGTGAGATTTCGGTTAGAATATCTCATATACACGCTACACTAATAATATTGAAATTCCGCTATACATTTTAATTACTGACGCGCGATGGCGTCGTTCATCGGTGATATGATTTTTAGTGCGTCCGCAGGGTCAGGGCTCTATCCGGCCCGACAGGTGCAGGGGACGCTCGCCGCGCACCCTGCCCACCGCCATATCTGTTGGCGCTTGGCCCAAACACGCCCTTATCCGATAAATGAGCCGTGCCACCAAATGCATCGCAATGGAACCCAACCGGGTTCTTCCACCGGCCGGTTCATTATCATTTTATTTCGAGATCGGATACCGTATAGGTGTTAGAGCGCCATCAAAAGTCCATCGCCGTACTGATATACTAAAAACTCCTCCAAATTGAACATAATAAGAGAAGAATAATCCATTTTTGGCACCATGAGTGCCATCTACACTTGGCGTTTTGTAGTAAAATCCTAGCTGCCAAATCGTAGTATGGCATTGAGCAATTTATTACGCTTTATATTCAATGAATATAGGGGTAAATAATATAACTTTTAAACTATGTCGTGATTTCGTCATACTGGTTTGTCTTCTAAAGTGGCGCGCTTCGCGAATTATTTAAAACTAGCTGACCCGTGCCCACTTCGTTGGGCGGTAAAACTTTTTACTTGTGATGAAATTATGAGTGTGGTTGGGTTAGTACTGAGTGTTATGATTTATTTCCTGACTGCCAAAAGAAGGGTTATATTTTTACTGCATATGTATTTGCATGCCAATTTGACCATATTACTGTTATTTGTGAGTGGCTTCTTGTGAGTGTCTTATTTGTGAGTGTCTTATCTCTTTAACCATTTATGCAGTAAAAGGGAAACCATATGAAGTAAAAGGGAAAAGTCTTTTGTTTTAAACACTTGAGACGATAAATTTATTTATTTTGATAAGAATTTATAATTGTTAATAATATGACCAATAAACATAACCTAACGATTTAAATGATTTTTATATAGATATAAAAAACTACTTTTTGTGTCTAAAATATAAAAGTTAGTCATATGCTGTCGCTGAATTTTTTGTAGGCATTATCAATCTCTTCAACTTTTACCTAGAACATAGTCATATATCTCTCATCGTTAAGGCAGCATTAGTTAGAAACGTTTTCGTTCGACCGTTTTTTCTCCGACTTACTTTGCAAATCCGACTACCACTAAAAAGTCTTTTCATTTTTCGAATTAATATATAGCCTATGACACTCACAATTAAGGTGGCTTTCTATTGGTAAAAGAGTTTTCAAAATCGGTTTAGTAGATCCAGGGATTACTTCCTACATCCTCACAAACTTTACCCCTTTATAATATTAGTATAGATAAAGAAAAAAGATATGACATATCAATCGTTTATTAAACTATTAGGTCCATATTTATTAATTGTCTTTTTTCTCGATGGCCACATTGATCTTCGATACTTGGATTTGGGTACTAAAAATTGATAATACTTGTATCTACATATTTGTCTATCCGAATTCATTCAGGTTTGTGCTGTATTATCCGTATTAAATCTAAGAAAGGTTCCAATTCCGTGGTGAATTATAAATATTGTATCAAAATCTATTCCTAACTATCATATCAAATTAAAATACCACACAGCTGTACCTGTACTTTTTACCTGTACTTTTTCAACAGCGTAGGTCAATGATTTTTAACTTTATCTTTTTTCTTTTTTTGGCGGGCGAACCCGTCATCCCAGGCTGATATAACGATATGTGATCGTTCTTTCAGCTGTGGGATGAACGTAGAAGACTTAGAGACAAGATAATCTACTGTCTAGCTCCGCCAACAAGCCCGTTAGAGGCCAACGCCTTACGGCGAGACACCGTGAAAGGAACCCAGCGGGCAGCCTCGCCCCCTGACTACCAGTTTTGGTAGGATATCTCCGTTTAGAGTTAACCTTCAGGATACCTCCATACTCCCGACTAATTACGAGTCCGAAGTCGCTTACGCGGCCTCTATCTGCTTTATTATAGCGGTAATTCAGTTTGAATTTATCGCGGACCTAGGCGTCCTTTGCCCTTAGTGCCACACAATATCGGGTAGCTCAAGGTCATTTCAAGAGCGGCATGACAGCAGCCCAAAATCCACCCCCGCTGCTTAGGAGACAGTATATTTTCATAGACTATATATCTCCAGACTCCATCTTCCGACTTCGTATATATCTCCAGACTCCATCAGCAATTAGTCAGAGTGCACAACCGATTGGCGTCGCCGAACGGTGCGCAAACCGTCCAGTAGCGCCGGGATGCAATCTTACCAGGAGAAACCGGTCCACCAGCTTGTGAGGCCTGAGACACGAGAGTCTTACCCGGGGTAGCCTTAAAAATTTGTCGTTTGGATAGTCTGCCGGAATCCGTTTTCGAGTTTACATATCGCCTTGTATAATGGACATGGACATGTAGATATTTTTAATTTTACCTTTCCACAAAATTAACTTATCGATGATACCTTTCATTTCATCAGATGATTTCGGCATATTGTTCTTTTCCCGTGCATACTAGCTCTGCATAATTAACCTAATAAGATGCTCAAATAGTCGTCACTGGAGCCTGTTTTACGTACCAAGGTTCATTGCTGAGCATGTCCACAAACGTAAACGTTGCGTTTTCTTACCTGATAAATAATAACTCAAAAACATGGCGGCACACCATGAGGATACTCGCGGCACACTATTGTGCTGCGGCACACAGCTGAATAGCACTGGCGTAGGTTTGTTTGTATGTTTGTTTGTTTATACTCTTTATTGTGAAATGTCACAATGGGTGGGTTTATTGTCATGTGACAATCTCTTACAACCAACCCTACTATGACGTGTTATATGTATGTGCGCGTGTAACATCTCTGTAAGTGTGAGTCTTGTTATTGCATTCGATCGACAGAATTGAAAATGCAATTCCGTTAATTTGATCCCAACGGAAAATGGTGATCCAGCCGGGAATCGAACCCGGGACCTTACAAAGTAAGACTAAACGGTGGACTTGTTTGTTCCAAATGGCTGCAATTGTTGCCATTCTGTGTACTAAAACACCTCGCCCGTCATCTTAGTTGTCCAAACACGTCATTGCCTCACTAATACTGGACTGCACCCGCTCATCCCTATGTTTTTAAATAACTTCACATGCCATATCAATTGTCACCATATTTTGCGTGAAAATTTGATGAAATGTAGGAAATTTCTTTTTAGAGGCAATAATAATTAAGATATCATATGTATTGGTAGTCATATCTATTTTTAATGGGATTAATAACAAAGTACTAGGTATTTAATTTTAGATTTGTCATTTCGTTTGTATGCCGTTTAATTATATGTAGAAATTTACTCTAGGGTTTACTAAGTGATACTTGTAAATATTTTAATATATCTTATATTCCAAATTACTTTGTGTAAATCCGTAGATTTTTCGAAAATCATAAATTCATATAAAAACCCAAATTTCAAATGGTTCATTTTGAGAAAACCTTACCATTAAAGATATTCCAAAAGTTGTAAACATTTCAAAAATCCGGAGGCAATACGTTGAAAGTTTATTTATGAAGATACTTTATATTATTATATTATTAATAAGTAAAATACCACAAACCCAGGCCACTTTAAACATCCCCCCCCCCCCTTGTACAGCTAGTGGAATGCGCCTCATAGTATCGGAAATAATTGAAGTAATGGTTATATGTTTGATTCTTTTAATCATGTTTCTGTATGCGTGTATACGCCTCTAAACGGCATTAACCCCTCAGGCCCCGATTGGCCGATATCGGCCACAACTCGATTCAGGGTGACGGCCCCGTTTTAATTTTATTTTAATTTAATTTGTTTGATTTTATTATGTTTTATTATGTTAATATGTTTCATTTTAATTATGGGTACAGTGGTTTGGCAGTAATTAATGTTTTGATGAGACGGTGTCGTAATTAAATTTTTTTACTAATTTTTAGTAAAATTTTTTGGGACAGCAACTTGTCAATTGGCTGAGGGGCCGAGGCCTGAAGGGTTAAATATAAATGTTGCGTGTTATGTAAGTACCTATACGATCTAAATTCAAATTCCTTAATATCCAGAAAGCTATATTTTGCATTTGGATCAATTTCCTGTTAATAGGAGTTACATAATAAATATTAATGTCATAAATTTATACAATATTTGCAAGTAAAATAGCTCGTGCAGCTTTTAAAATTTTATTAGATTAAGTAGTCAAAAAAACATAATATCGTGTCGGGAAATAGGAAATAGATAGTTTTGATATACAAATATGGATCGGGCGGGTTTTGTTAATGTAGCCTAAGATCTGACTGCTTTTGTTACTAACTTCAGGATGTAACGTCATCAAAATTACAGGAGAGCTAATCAAAGAGGCTAACAAAATAGAGAACGGGAGTGCGAAGGCGGGCTGTGAGTGAATGCGTTCACCGAATAGAAAGAGATAGGGGCATATGAGACTCCCTCTATCCTTGTCTAGTTGTACATGCGCGTTTATCCATAGCATAGCACACTTATGACGTCATCGTCATACGTGTCTATGAGAATGCACGACTAAAGAAGGATGGAGGGGGTATTATAGGCAGCTGTCTCTTTATATTCGGCTGACGCATTCTCATTTCTCAGGCTGGTCACGGGGTCTAGTAGTTATACGGCAATGGCGCTAATAGATGCTCCAAATCTGGCATAGTTTGAAACTAAATATAGTTTTCGGAACTTTGAAGGTGAGACAAGACCACAGATTAGGAATGTATTTAAAAAAAACAACATATGCAGAGTTTGAAATTGACACACAATAAGGAATATGACGGCTGCGTAGTCGTTAGTAGATCTGTTTAAACGTATCAAACATAAAATTATTTTTTAAACGTTATTCGCATTATGAAGAAGTGCCTCTAGCTTGCTGGACAAGTCTGTTATTGACCTTGTCCTTGACCTGTTCTTGGCCTTGACATTAACCTAGTCAGGTTAATGTCAAGGCCAAGAACAGGTCAAGGACAAGGTCAATAAAAGCGTCACTTGGGATTCTGGTATTTAAAACTACTATTATATTCTACTTTTTTTTCTTTTCTACTGCTGTCCTTGACGATTTCTTAGATTCATATGTATTCTTCAAGAACCGATACAACCACACTGATCCATTTTTAATGGATAGACTCAACCAAACGATTCCTCGGCATATCCTCATGAATAACCTGGCGATTTTTCCGAATATCAACCTCTGTCTCCACCAGAATTTGATCCAAAACTTTGTGATTCTATAAGTGAGGTACAATCCGATGATCACCGATGATATACCGAAGGCGATGGCGTCCAGGAAGAAGTATTGGTAGAAGGGTAGGGTCGGCGCTCTGAGATGCGCTGTGCCGTTGTGGCGGATCGCGTACTCTATCCAATTAACCGCTTTGGCTGCATGGGACTGCGGCTGGTCGAACATCAGCTTCTTCATCTTTATGAGGTTCTTCTTATATCTCCTGTAACAGACATAACAATATGATGACGCTTTCTAGGACTTTTTAGGATCGTTTAACCTTAAGGCGACATGATACCTGGGAACGACCATATCTGAAGAATTTTAGTTTTATGAGTTTTTTGAAAAATATAAGCATTATTTTTAAAAAGTTTCTAAGTGAATACCTATACGATAAGGAACTAATTTGATTTTTAGACTTATAAAAGTTGCTCATTGCCTTGAACATAAAGACTTTAAACTGACTTTGAAAACTTTCAGGCGTGTTTACTACTACAATGTAAGCGGTGAGTGTGTTTTATTATAATTGTATTATATTGACTGGTTAATTCTCTAGGGCAGCACTAAGTGCTGCCCTAGAGAATATATGTTGTTAAGTCTTAGCAACATTTTTAAGCTATTGCATAGCTTTTATCGCGGGCCTAGGGCAGCGCGGCGACCGAATGAAGAAATTTCTTAAGGAAAATTAATTATTTTAAACTGATAATTACGTCTAAACGAGTACTGCTTACGATTCGAAAAAAATATATGTTAAACAAGATCATTTTCCTAATATTCGTAGCTTTGAATATTTTAGATTTTGTTTATATTACATAGTGTAATTAATTTGTGAAATTAGGTCTAACCGAACACAAAAACGACTAACATGCAAATACTATCTGGCGTATTATTATGAAACCTGCACCATTTTAAAGATAATTTAATTATCTATCTTTTTATCTACGATTTTTTTCAAATAATCCGTTTTTTTTTGCTTTATCGAATAAAAAATTCGTACGCGGCGCTCTATCGGAAGACGTTTAAATTATTCCGAATCATTTGCTACCGCAGCCGCAAATGATTCGGAATAATTTCAACGTTTTCCGATAGAGCGCAGTTATCTGATATCAGAAAAAATAAAATAAATAAATAATTATAATTGCATAAGTTGTTAAAAATGCTATGCAATAGCTTTACCGCGGCAGTCCCCGAGTGCCACACATATTTTTTATTTAGGCCCTAATTTAATTACAATTAGGTAATTAAAACGTGAGAGCGCTCTGAGAGTTACGCTAAATATGCTTTGCCATCAACACCCTAATGCTAGCAGTACACTCTCGCCGAGTGTTGTCGCCGAGACGTTTCCCGAGGCGCCGAGAGCCGAGGTGGCCAAAGTTCACTCTCGCCCAACGTCCAATGTCTCGCCCAATGTCCCTCGAGGCGATACATTTGCAGAGAGGGCAGGTAACTAAGTGGTGCAAAGTACACTCTCGGCTCTCGGCTTGTCATTAATCTCGTCCGAGAGAGCGATTCATCAAGAAGTGGTTTACATTTTTGCTAAACTACTAGCACTTGCAGTAATGGAAGTTTTTTTTAATTTTTAGGTTGCGGATGAGTAGGGTCCCATATACATGATTCACCCTGATAAACTTCCAACAACTTAAGATTAACATCGTTTGAACTGTCCATTTCAATATTAATATATTAATTGAGAGTAAAAGAGAAAAAAACCACTTCACAACACAACACAACACAAGAGAAAAAATAAATTACGTAGACACGAGGCTGGCGAGAGTGAACTGGGGGTCTTTATGGCTCTCGGTCTCGCCTCGCGTTTCTTTTGACTCGTGCAAAACACCGACATTCAATCGAGCGCCACGAGGCGAGGCGAGACTTGCCGAGGGAGGAACGGGGGACCGAGACATGTACATTCTCGCATCAGTTAGGCGAGGCGAGGCAGCCGAGGGCGCACGTGGGGCGCACGAGACAGGCCAACGCGAGGCGAGAGCTACAGTACACACTCGATCTCGCATGTCTCGGCGAGAGTGTACTGGAGGCATTATACCACCACTGCGTTAAGATAGTTATTCTGTGCTAGCGCTGCGAATGCGATAGAGCATTTAGTCTGGCGCGAGCGGACGTAGAATCTGCGCTTGACGCTTCGTCCACGCTAGATTTTTATTGGTGGAACCCTATAAAATTGACCGTTATTTTTTCGCGTGTACGCCCATTTCGGATATTTTTCTGAGTTCTCATGTCGCCTTAATCTTGAAACTTGTTTTCTTAAAAACTTGGAAAACCAGGAAAAGCAGTCGAGTTTACATACTTTATATAATAAACGAAATAAAAGAGCACTGTAATTACCAAAGTGCGGCTGTGTTTATACCAAAAATCATGTTGGTATTTGGGCTTTGAATATTTTAACCTGTTTCTATTACAAGCAAATATATTAAAAAGAATTAAAAAAAAATACGTGTGGCACTCGGGGACTGCCGCGGTAAAGCTATTGCATAGCATTTTGAACAACTTATGCAATTATAATTATTTATTTATTTTATTTTTTCTGATATCAGATAACTGCGCTCTATCGGAAAACGTTGAAATCATTCCGAATCATTTGCGGCTGCGGAAGCAAATGATTTGGAATAATTTAAACGTCTTCCAATAGAGCGCCGCGCACGAATTTTTTATTCGATAAAGCAAAAAAAACGGATTATTTAAAAAAATTCGTAGATAAAAAGATAGATAATTAAATTATCTTTAAAATGGTGCAGGTTTCATAATAATACGCCAGATAGTATTTGCGGTAATCGTTTTTGTGTTCGGTTAGACCTAATTTCAAAAATTAATTACACTATGTAATATAAACAAAATCTAAAATATTCAAAGCTAAGAATATTAGGAAAATGTTCTTGTTTACCATATATTTTTTTTGAATCGTAAGCAGTACTCGTTTAGGCGTAATTATCAGTTTAAAATCATTAATTTTCGTTACGAAATTTCTTCATTCGGTCCCCGCGCTGGCCTAGGCCCGCGATAAAAGCTATGCAATAGCATTGATTTTATTACACTATAAAATCAATGGCAATAGCTAAACTAGACTGCCTTACAGAAAGTAAACTATGAAATATTTGTGGTTTATGTATTTATCCATATAGATACATGTATATTTCCGGTATGTACTCAATCAGACTTTTCATTTCATACTAAAAACGATATATTTATGTTAATTTATTAACATTTGGACATTTGGACATATAGAGAACCACTTAGTTGATTTGGACAGTTAATGTCAAGCGTTTAGAAGTTATGGTGGAATAAAGAAACGAAAAACATTCATAGATGAACCCTGAACACATTACACTCCTTTTTTTCTTGGACAGCACTGTAAGAGGTTACATTCAAAAAATTCATATAAAGAAACCTAGCCATGCATGTTTTCTATAATTTAGATAAATTTAACAAAGATATATTAGATTTTAAAATATAAACTATATAGTAATTATCAAATGTATTGGTTTATTCATGAATTAATGTTTTTAAAAATACCTATATGTGATTATTTCTATTGTATATCCTTTAGAGTATTTTTATTTTTGTAAATTAATATTTATTACTTCTGGTGTTGCTTATTCTTGAAAAAAATATTGATTATTTTTATATTTTATTGACTATTATTGATATTTTTGCAAATTGATTATGATTATATTTTGTAATTGAACCAAAATTACCTTGCCTTTATTTTAAAATATTTATACGTAATGAATTTACGAATAATTCGCACCAATGTAAAATGGCTTATTTCACAGACTTTTTGGAATTCATAAACTATACGCTTTTTGGACTATACGCTATCTAGCGAGTTCGTTATACAACAGCGAGTGAAGGTTGACTCCTAGGGGAGACTGGCCCGTAGGCCAGCGTCCTACCCTGGCTCTCACTTGTGCGTGGAGGCCGCCGGATGGGTGTTGACCCGTGCGTTTGACCGACCCTATACAACTGGGTCTTAGTGGCCAAACTGCAACAGGGTCCATTTGGTCATACCTGTCTCCGCGGACGCTGTGAATAACGCTGACTATTTCGCTCAATCGGGTGTCTGACTTTTCCCCGAGGAGATTCCTGACGACGTAGTCTGCGGTGGCGTGCAAGCCGAACCTGGTGGGCACAACCACCATCGGTTTTTCGTGGTAGATAGCCTCCTCAACTGAAGCCATGTCTCCCTGAGTCACAAACAACTTCACCTTTGCCTGAGCTGAAAATTCAAAAAAAAGATATACTTAGACGACCTAAATATCTGCCTAATTAAAGATGAACATTATTGTTCGAAAAGCCAGCGCCTAAAACGTATAACTATCCTCTCACAAATTGCGTTATCAATGTTGGATGAACCTTCTCAACTGCATCGGAAAAACATCACCGGAAAAGAGATGGAATATCATTATAATAGGCTATACGCTTTACAGAGTATTTTATTAAAGTAAACGTACAAGAGTAATACTATAATTCTCTATAATATAATAATAATATAGACACAAGAATCTCCATTTAATTTTGATTGTTGATAAGCAATCAATCATTTGCAGTAAAAAAATACGTGTGGCACTCGGGGACTGCCGCGGTAAAGCTATTGCATAGCATTTTTAACAACTTATGCAATTAAAATTATTTATTTATTTTATTTTTTCTGATATCAGATAACTGCGCTCTATCGGAAAACGTTGAAAATATTCCGAATCATTTGCGACTGCGGTAGTAAATAATTCGGAATAATTTAAACGTCTTCCAATAGAGCGCCGCGCACGAATTTTTTATTCGATAAAGCAAGAAAACGGATTATTCGAAAAAAATCGTAGATAAAAAGATAGATAATTAAATTATCTTTAAAATGGTGCAGGTTTCATAATAATACGCCAGATAGTATTTGCGTAGTAGTCGTTTTTGTGTTCGGTTAGACCTAATTTCACAAATTAATTACACTATGTAATATAAACAAAATCTAAAATATTCAAAGCTAAGAATATTAGGAAAATGTTCTTGTTTAAAATATATTTTTTTCGAATCGTAAGCAGTACTCGTTTAGACGTAATTATCAGTTTGAAATCATTAATTTTCGTTAAAAAATTTCTTCATTCGGTCGCCGCGCTGGCCTAGGCCCGCGATAAAAGCTATGCAATAGCTTAAAAGAAAATTTATTTATTTTATTGTATTGTACAATGAAAAGAACTGGACATGCAGATTATTTATTATACACAGGTCACGCTGAAAGTTTCCGAAACTAGCCACTTACAGAAAAAAAAAATACGTGTGGCACTCGGGGACTGCCGCGGTAAAGCTATTGCATAGCATTTTTAACAACTTATGCAATTATAATTATTTATTTATTTTTCATTTATTAAATTTTTTCTGATATCAGATAACTGCGCTCTATCGGAAAACGTTGAAATTATTCCGAATCATTTGCGGCTGCGGAAGCAAATGATTCGGAATAATTTAAACGTCTTTCGATAGAGCGCCGCGCACGAATTTTTTATTCAATAAAGCAAAAAAAACGGATTATTCGAAAAAAATCGTAGATAAAAAGATAGATAATTAAATTATCTTTAAAATGGTGCAGGTTTCATAATAATACGCCAGATAGTATTTGCGTAGTAGTCGTTTTTGTGTTCGGTTAGACCTAATTTCACAAATTAATTACACTATGTAATATAAACAAAATCTAAAATATTCAAAGCTAAAAATATTAGGAAAATGTTCTTGTTTAACATATATTTTTTTCGAAACGTAAGCAGTACTCGTTTAGACGTAATTATCAGTTTAAAGTCATAAATTTTCGTTAAGAAATTTCTTCATTCGGTTGCCGCGCTGGCCTAGGCCCGCGATAAAAGCTATGCAATAGCTTAAAATGTTTACAACATTGAAATACTCTTTGGCTGCAGAATAACGTTTGATTCATTTAATTGTCATTTGTTTTTTCATTGTGACGTCATTTTAAAAATCACGTGTTCGCATTACGATGGATTAAACTAGTGAAATTTGCGCTGCATTATTTTCGACGATTTTAAGTGTAATTTATTTATTTTTTATTCATTTCCCAAAACATAATTAACTTTACAGATAAATCCATATCGTTAATGGAAGGGGGAGTGAATGGGTGGTAAGGTGAACGCTGACATTTGGCAAGACAGCTGTCCCAAACCTACCACAGCCGGTCGTTAGTCCGGAATCCACCCTTCACCTTCCAGAAGTGTAATAATTATATATGATTGGCCCGATTTTTTGTCGGTGAATTCCATGGCAGCTCCGTTTGTATTTTATTTTATTATTCTAGAAAATTTCGAAAGTAGGGTCTCGGGTTCGATTCGGGTTGGGTCACCATTTTTCGTTGGGATACAATTGACGCAATTACATTTTCAATTCTGTGGATCGAATGCAATAACAAGACACACACCATGTTACACTCACACAGGTATAAACACTTCATAATAAGGTTGGTTGTAAGAAATTGTCGTATTGTGAAATTGCCCGCCCATTGTGAAATTTCACAATAAAGAGTATAAACAAACAAGCAAACAACAGACCTCGGAAACGTGTTATTCATTTTTTCGACAGCCTCTTCTAGTGATGAATATCGTTGACCGCGTAAGTGATTCCTAATTTTTGGGAACACGAATAAGTCACAAGATGCCCAGTCCGGACTTTATGGAGGTTGGCTCATAAGTTCTAGGTATTTTTTCTGGTAGTAGTCTTTATATATAAAAAAGATACAAATTACATGTCACAGATCCCCAATAAGGCTAGTGCCTTTTCAGTGGGTAACTAACAATAATGTGTTGATATCTGACTTATATTATCTATTACTTATTATACTTGTATTACCTATTATAACTTTTTAAAAAACGATGCCGTGCTCCGCGATAGGCTCGGTAGACACCATTTCACCGCTACGTAAGGGAGAGGACCGCGCAAGTGACCTCGAACTCGTAGCCAGTCGGGAGACCAGAATAATCTAGTTGCAACTGGAAGTAAGGGCGCGAGCGTTGGCCCACTGGGTAACATACCTGCTATCTCGCGGTAAGGCGTTGGCTTCTTACGGGCATGTGGAGGAGCTTGACGGTGGACTGTTTTGTTCTAAGTCTTCTGCGTTCACTTCACGGGAGACAGACGATCAAATTTCGTTAAAACTTCCTGAGGTGACGGGTTCGCCCGTTGTAGTCGACAGCTCTAGTTGTCTGTGTGCTTGTCTGTCTGTCTGTGTGTATGTATTCCTCTACGATAGCGCCCAAGCGCTTAACGCTAAAATTTGTTACGCAGGCATCATTTGATCATGGCAAGAGTTGAAAAGATTGGTTGAAATCGGCTCACCAGGGGCGCACAAGTCATGTAATAATCTTGAAATATTGGACTCATACTTGAAATATGGTACACACTATAAAATCAATGATGGTACACAGATCCCTTAATGGGCCGAAATCACACTGTGAAATATTGGTTGGAATATCTCTTATACAAGATACATTAATGATATTTAAGTAGATGTATTGACTTTCTAACCTAACCTAAACTAACCTATATCTCCTATCTTAACTAGCTGAATATACACTTATAAATATTTACAGTAAATAAATGCTTATCCACTAAATTAATATACCTATATATAAAATCGAAGACTATCGCGGTTGTTTGACATTATAAATAGGATAGAAAACGAATTTACCTCGTGAAATTTGTAGCACCCGACGTTTCGGTGACGTTGCAGCCGCCGTTGTCCAGGGTAGACTGAAGAGCTGTCAATGTGTATAAAGTCGAATGCAGTTGCGGTCTAGCCTACGTTGGACAAACGAAACGGCCCATAGCCACGCGACTGTCAGAACACATCAAAACTGTTAAAAACGTTCAGCGAGAAAAATCGGCGATCTGCGAACATATATTGGATAGCGGAAGTAACAACTGGATGCAGTTTCAAAATCCCATTGTGCTATCCAAAGAACAATTCTACTTTCCTCGCATGATCCGGGAAGCCATTGAAATAAGAAGAACCCCGAACTTTAACAGAGACGACGGTTACAAACTCTCTTCTACGTGGAGCCCTCTTCTTAAAATGTTCCCGCCGCCGAACGCCGAACGCAAAGACGTAAAACAGGATACAGTGAGTGTTGTGTGCAAGACGGATTTTCAAAATTCCCGCGCTCCGAGCCCGGCCCCCCACCACCGTTATAATCTACGCAGTGGCGGAAGCGGTACGCGGCCTACCCGCAAAACAACGGATTGACAGCTCTTCAGTCTACCCTGGACAACGGCGGCTGCAACGTCACCGAAACGTCGGGTGCTACAAATTTCATGCGGTAAATTCGTTTTCTATCCTATTTAATATACCTACTTCCTAATCTAACCTAACCTATACTAATTATCTTGGTATACTTACTTTGTTTACAATTACAATAACAAATGATTACACTAGTAAAATGATTCATACTAGATATCTATACTTATGCCCTAACATAACCTAACTTATCTTAATTACCTTGGTTTACCCTAATTATTCTACATAGTGATGTTAATGCTAATTTAGTCTAATAGATTTTTTACTTGTTATAGTTATGCTAATGCTTTTATATATTTATGCTAATTTATACTAATATAGTTTTTAATTTCCCCTTATAGCATTTATATTACATAATATTAAAATTATTTTAATTAGCTCGCCTGGGTAAGTCATTATTTAGGTTGCTTAGTAATATAAGTTAAAATGTTTTCTTTAGTAAGTATTTGCTGATTGAGTTGTCTAATATTATAGAAAAGTGATTGAATAATTTTGGAACAATGAATTCAAGAGTTCTATCTCCGTAATAATTGTTTTGCTTGTTATATTTCAAATACCCCTTTTTACGTAGCCGAGTTCTGTGTTCATGATCGGCAGGTATTCGTAACGAACCGTTTTCGTTGTTGTCAAGCAGAATATACCTATTACTTATACCTTAATTTCTGTCTGGCTTTGTGCATGGTGCAAGATGATGCAGCGTCTCCGGTTGCTTTTACGGACTTCGTCAATAACTTCTTTCAAGCCTATGGCAGTAAACGATAGGCTCTCAACGTGGGCGATAACGCCCCCTTGTGGGCGTTTGAGACTTTCAAGGGGCCAGTGGAAGACCCAGAGAAAATTAGGGGGCGTTGAGATGGCAGTGAGGGCGTGGGTAGATAAAAAACACGGACTAAAAAAGACAAAAAAAAGCACGCTAATCACGTACCAAAAGCAAGGCTGATTTTTGATGCTGAACAAACAGCCGATTTTTGGCGTTTCTATAGTTAAAATATAACCTTGATATGATTAAGTATACGTTCTAATTGTTCTCATTGAAACATTCTTCTTTAAATTCAGAAATAGAATTGGAGTCATATCCTATGTCACGACTATATAATATTACAGTGTAATTACACTTTTAAATATAATCGTGGCAATAGCTGTTTCAGATTCGCAACAGATGGTAAGTTAAAAAAAATGGGGGGCTCTAAAAAAATATATTCTTAAAATGAGCGATGGGCAAAATAAGGTAAAGAAACTATGCCTTATATCAGCCAGAATTCGGGGTACGATGATTCTCAAAAGCAACAGTAGATTTATTTATTTATTTAGGAATTAATTACTATGAAACATTGCTTAGCTTACAAAAATAACAGGAACCGAATGGCAAAACCTTAACATATTGCTTATTTGTTTCTGTCACCCAACTGGGACTAGCCCGTTTTAGGGTGGACAGCACTCCAATATTACAATCAAGTTTGCTTGATTGCTTGGTTGCTTACAAATATACAAGTTTTAGTAAAAAGCTAATGACACTAAATTGTCCTAAAATGTGGTCTTCAGAATAAAAAATACGTGTGGCACTCGGGGACTGCCACGGTAAAGCTATTGCATAGCATTTTTTTCTGATATCAGATAACTGCGCTCTATCGGAAAACGTTGAAATTATTCCGAATCATTTGCGGCTGCGGAAGCAAATGATTCTGAATAATTTAAACGTCTTTCGATAGAGCACCGCGCACGAATTTTTTATTCAATAAAGCAAAAAAACCGAATTATTCGAAAAAATTCGTAGATAAAAAGATAGATAATTAAATTATCTCTAAAATGGTGCAGGTTTCATAATAATACGCCAGATAGTATTTGCGTAGTAGTCGTTTTTGTGTTCGGTTAGACCTAATTTCACAAATTAATTAAACTATGTAATATAAACAAAATCTAAAATATTCAAAGCTAAGAATATTAGGAAAATGTTCTTGTTTAACATATATTTTTTTCGAATCGTAAGCAGTACTCGTTTAGACGTAATTATCAGTTTAAAATCATTAACTTTCGTTAAGAAATTTCTTCATTCGGTCGCCGCGCTGCGCTGGCCTAGGCCCGCGATAAAAGCTATGCAATAGCTTAAAAAAAATTAAAAAAAAGGTAATATAATAAATAAAATGCAATTCCATTATTTAATCGGCAATAAATATAATATAAAATTCGATTAAATAAAATAAATAAAGTTATATGTGAGAAAAGAAAGAAACAGTCATTAATATTTAACATATGTTAAGTAATATAGGATTTAATATAAAAATACCTAGTCTAAAAGGTATACTTCATTGTCAAACTCAAATAATTTTTAGTAGTTAGTTCAATGTTAAAATATACTTAACATATATGTTTAAAAATATGTTAATAATTTGTGCACCTAAGTTTTATTATGCTATTATTTCTAACATTTGATGTATGGTTAGTCTGTCATGATTCGATAACCATTTCTTTAATTTATTTTTGAATTCCCTTGGTATTAAACCACTAGTTAATTATCGCGCCGATTATTCGTCGCAGCACAGGTTGACAGGGAAAGTGGACTGTCTGATTGAATATACGTCAACCTTGCAGTGTATCTTGGATTTTCTTGAGCGGTGTTGAAAAATGTTCGTGGCGCCGGAATGTCGATTTCCAATAAAATACAGTTTTGATGTTGCCCGTTTATTGAGCCACTGACCGGTTACATACAGGTTTTCGGTTACTTTAATACTAGTTCAATCTTTGCCTAGGAACTATGTTACAGTATTAGGGCTTATTGCCCGCCCTGCCCGAGCATCGTGCGCTCGTCGGGAACTCAAAATTCTAACTGCCTCCATAATATTCCCCGTCGAAAATGGTCACCCCGCCCGCTTAATTTTGAAACATATGGAATCCATTCGTGACAGGGTGGGTCAACATATTTTCCTTATTTATACATTAATATTATTTAATTAAACATTTAGAGCTTATTACATAAAGCCGCATCCCTATAGTTTAAACAACAACATATTAAAGATAAAATGTAATGTAGCGCTAAGAAAGTAATACACCTAAATTAGCTTATTCTCTAGTAACACAGTAATTTCCAATTATATTTATAGTCTAGTTTATTGCATTAACCTAAGGGTAAGTCGTGTTACATATATAGCATCCAAAGCCGAGCAGAAAATATTATATAATTTTAATATCATACTAAGTGAGTTTTTATTGCCATCCACCTCGTATATTATTGAAATGCTCAACTCAACGACCCCAACTCGACGACCGGCCGAGTTTTTTTTGCGGGTCGGAATGTAGGACTACTTTCAGTTTTCATAGAAATACATAATAACTCAAATCATTTAGCGACGATTTCGTGAGAATTGGCCGCCGCCTGCTATTCGTTTGGTTTATTTATTGGTACTTAAAGGCAGAGAGAGATCGCATTTCTGCTCTTTTCAGGAGACCTCTCGTCTTAATATTATTTCAACTAACATGGGAAGGCAATAATTTATCCACCCTAAATGTCAAATTCATTTTTATTTCCATATTATAAATGTCCAGTTTTCCTAAAATGGTCGATTGCTGCATTTTTCATGGTCTTGGCTGTAAAGCCATGTTTCGTCACCTGTTACTATGCTCCAAACAGAAATTACACAACTTTTACTATGTTCCTCATTAGTACAGCGACGCCGCTTGAAGCCGATGCAAAACAATGGACATTTTATTTGTGTAAGTATTGTAAATACACCTGTTTGTGTATTTTGTTTTTATTTCGATATATAAAAGAAACTTACCCAGAATATCCTGCTGGAGGTCCCGATCGTTTACGAATCGCGTCTTCTTGGTCGGCCTGGGCAAGTCTCCGTCCCACATCCAGATGAAACGATATTCCAAGGTCTCGAAGTAGTTTACTATATCCAGCAGCTTTTCCCGGTCAAATGGAGATGACGACCTCTCCAAACCTTGGCCTAAATTCACGTATATTATGTTGTCCTTCACGCTGTCCACAAATGTCTGAATATCCTATAATCACATTTTTTTTTCATGAAATAGTTCATTTCTAAATACAAACGTCCACAATGGGCCCGATTGTGTTTCTTTGTGAACTAAATCTGAAATTAGTTCTAGCGAACGAGATGGAGCAATACGTTAGAGCGCAATATGAAACGAATGATCGTCGATAAAAACTTGCTGTCGAACATATATTCGTCCGAATAAATTTGAACACATTTCGTGCGGTGTTAGATTCAGGTGCTTTATCTTTGTTGGGTAGTTTTAATGCGAAAAAGTGACAACCGTTCATTTCACATTCCGCTCTATCGTATTGCCCTGTCTCGTTTACACGAACTAATTTCCGATGTTAGTTCACGAAGAAACGCAATTGAGCCTTTTATATTAGTCGAATTCTGAAGAAAAATATATGTTAGCTAGTGGGATAAAGTTTTTGCCGGCTTAATTTGAGCCTGCGAGAAATGGAATACAGGGCAATGGGCCCGATTGCGTTTCTTGGTCAAAGCAATACGTTAGATCATTGATTTTATAGTGTAATAAAATCAATGGTTAGATCGAAATATTAAATAAACGATCGTTGATTTTCCCACACCAAAACTACCAGTCGAACTTATAGCCATCCCAATAAGTTTGGTCACATTTCGCGCTGTCCTAAATTCACCATCTTAATTTTAGGTGGGTAGTTTTAATGCGAAAAAGTGATAACCGGTCATCCCACACTCCGCTCTAGCGTATTGCCTTGTCTCGTTCACATGAACTAATTTCCGATTTGAGTTCACGAAGAAACGCAATCGATCCCAATGTCGCCTACATCTACTAGCAAATTAAGCGACACTCGAAGAAGAGAAGAAT
Source organism: Micropterix aruncella (assembly GCA_944548615.1). NCBI lineage: Eukaryota > Metazoa > Arthropoda > Insecta > Lepidoptera > Micropterigidae > Micropterix > Micropterix aruncella. The sequence continues at coordinate 81,960,845 of OX155980.1, read as the reverse complement.
GGAGGTTAAATAAATGACGATATTTATAATTCACGATTACCTATTCATTTAAGTTTGCTCAGTTGTGAGGAACAGATGGTTCTACCAGCTCGTCCAAAATCGAACTTATCATCGAATCAACAATGTAAGTATACATACACAATACAAATAGTATGTTTTATCAAAAAAAAAGTACATAAAATGTCGATAGACACATGTTGCCAATAGTTATGTTAATATTGGAGTTGTCAATGACGTAATTACGTTGCTTTAATTAGTGTGTGTCACTCTTGCTTTCACTCAAGGATGTCATATGCCATCATAGTATGGGGAGATGCTCTCGATGTCCATCGCATTTTTGTTTTAAAAAAAACAAGCGGTCGGGGCAATCTTTGGTGCGAGCAGAGTTACACGCTGGGCACTATTTTTCCATAAATCCAAAATCCGCACCGTGTATCATCAGAGTACATTTATAATATTACATTTATGCCAAGGAGAATCTAGTTGTGCGGGACTCATTTAAATCTACACTATCCCAGGCGCTTGGAATATATTAAAGGTATGTTTTTAAAAAAATACACTAAATTAGGTGGGAGTGAACCAAATTTAATGGCTTTGGGATGATCAAAGTCGTTAATTTTTAGTTTTCAAACTAAAGGAGAATGACCAAAGGTGGTCCAAATGTCCACCACTAACGAGACTTATAGTAACGAATAGTCTACTAAATATACAGTAACTAAGACTTACTAGCCACGAAAAAAAATAAAGTTCAAGACACCAACCCGCAATTAGGCTCCCAGCTGCAGATCAAGAATATCATTTGAGATGTAGATATATAAAGGATTTTCTATTTTTATATACCGAACTGTATAAAAGACATGAATAAAACCACTGTAAAGCATGATCATTATGGTTTATCTTTTCCCCGTCCTTTATTTATATAACAAGGGAGCAAAATCCACTTCAGCGAAACCCTATCACGAGGCAGGGAGCGACACGACACACACACACACCCTCTCTTTCACACCCTCTCACACACGCAAACACATATACGCGCATTTCAGTTCAAAATGAGCGTTTGGTAGTATGATTTTGATTATTTTTCGCACGAAAAGTTACAAAAAACATGATTTTTACATTTAGTCATAACTTTTTACTGACAGTATATTTTTGACTGCGGTCTGATCCAAATTAATCAGTATTTAGTGGACTATTTTCATTCCATAGTCTTGTTAGTGGTGGACATTTGGACCAAGCCCCATACATTTTTGGTCATTATCCTTCGTCGTGTTTTTTTAAAACGACCATTTCAAGCATCCACGCGCGTCATTATGCTCGAAAGAGAACAAATTGCAATTAGTTTGCTAATAAATGGGTAATTAAGGAAGAAATACTAATTAATTTTGTTTTTTTTTTGCGATACGTCCAAGGATAACAGAGTTTTGCTCTACGATAGAAAATATTCAACCCGCTTATTATATAGGATATCATACTATATTTTCACCTCGGGTAACTGCCTCGCCGACCTTAGATGAATCCCCCCTACGAACTGAACCGTTGGCAGCAATGGCCGCAGGCCCGACGTGAGCACGTGACCATTGACAAGAGTGACCGCGGCTTCGGACGCGATCTCCGTCACGGATCTACTGACGTTCAGGTATTTTTTCAGCAGCTCATCTAGAGATTCGACCAAAGCACCTGGAATTATTAGTGATAAATAAATACAATGTAGGTAAAATGATTTAATTTAATACATAAGAAGTATACATTACATTACATTACATTTACGTCGTGTCCAGTTGGCGGCTAAAAACCGCTCTTGGACGTGTCAAAATATTTGTGTTTTAAGTAGTAAGTGTCATTGCTACTTTAATCTTTACTTAACATACATATATTATTAAAAAAAAATATATAGTATCTAAGCAAGTTTGGAATCTACTAGAAGTTATTCGTCGAAGAATCTTATTACAAAACAAATTAAAGGCTTGTTTAATAAAATAGTCAATAATTCTAATGGCTACCTACTAAACACACAATAATTAAAATAGTCAGTTAAAAAGTTGAATAACCAAAGCAGAAGCCTAACAATTGAAATAGTTAATAAATCGAATATATACGTACTGAAAAATGTACATAGTAACATCCAAAGTATGTAGTAAGTAAATTGTTAAATAATCAAACTATAGCTAAATCTTACATTTAAATACTAAAAATACATGCATAATTATCATTCAAATTGGTACAATATTTGCAAAGTCATGGCCCTCGAATTCGGTAAGATTATAGAAAGGGTGGCCTATCAGCATCTCCTTAATGTTTTTTTTAATTGTTTGTCCTCCAGTTGTTTGATAGTGGTAGGGAGTAAATTGTAGAATTTAATGGTTAGGTATAAGTAGCTCCTCTGTACTTTTGCCAGTCTTGATCGGGGCACGCATAAAAATGAATTTTATATACTGTAATATATAAAATTACAATATTTACCTATATGTGCATGTATGCATGTGTACATATGTATTTTTGTCTGTACATATACAAAGTATTTTGTAATATATTATATAATTTTTTTTACAATAAATCAACATGAGATACATATTAATACTTGCTTATAATGATGTATCTTCAGTTATGTTACACGTATACGTGTTATGTCAATACGTCGGACAATACGTCGTATATAAAATCGAAGACTATCGCGGTTGTTTGACATTATAAATAGGATAGAAAACGAATTTACCGCGTGAAATTTGTAGGACCCGACGTTTCGGTGACGTTGCAGCCGCCGTTGTCTAGGGATATTTTGAGGAATTAGCCATAAAAACCTCCAAAATTAAACCCATTCTCTGGCTTCGCTACGTGGATGATACCTTCTGCATCCTGAAAGGCAACATTCAAACGGTGAAAGAATTCCTGGGTCATCTAAACTCCATACACCCAAAAATCAGTTTCACCTATGAAGTAGAGAAGGACGGCTCCTTACCATTTTTGGATGTCAAAGTGACGAGGAGAAGTGACAATACTCTCGGACATACGGTATATCGGAAGCCCACACATACGGACAGATATTTGCATGCAAGCTCACACCATCATCCCTACCATCTACGTTCAGTGCAAACGTCGCTCGTGAATCGAGCACGCGATCTATGCGACACTGAGCATTTTCCGAAGGAGATGGAACATGTCAATGATGTCCTTAGGAAAAATGGATACGGAAAATATCACGAGACACGCACACGATCTAATACGGACGAAACTCAAAAACCGAGCAGATCAAGAGCATTCTTACCATACGTCAAGGGCGTGACTGATCGAATAAGTAAGATGCTAAACAGATTCGATATAAAAACGATCTTCAAACCGACCCAAAATATAGCTCGATTTTTGAGGCCTGTAAAGGATGTAATACCACTGCAAACCCCGGGTGTGTTAAAGTCGAATGCAGCTGCGGTCTAGCCTACGTTGGACAAACGAAACGGCCCATAGCCACGCGACTGACAGAACACATCAAAGCTGTTAAAAACGTTCAGCGAGAAAAATCGGCGATCTGCGAACATATATTGGATAGCGGAAGTAACCACTGGATGCAGTTTCAAAATCCCATTGTTCTATCCAAGGAACAATTCTACTTTCCTCGCATGATCCGGGAAGCCATTGAAATAAGAAGAACTCCGAACTTCAATAGAGATGACGGCTACAAACTCTCTTCTACGTGGAACCCTCTTCTTAAAATGTTCCCGCCGCCGAACGCCGAACGCAAAGACGTAAAACAGGATACAGTGAGTGTTGTGTGCAAGACGGATTTTAAAAATTCCCGCGCTCCGAGCCCGGCCCCCCACCACCGTTATAACCTACGCAGTGGCGGCAGCGGTTTGCGGCCTACCCGCAAAACAACGGACTGACAGCTCTTTAGTCTACCCTAGACAACGGCGGCTGCAACGTCACCGAAACGTCGGGTCCTACAAATTTCACGCGGTAAATTCGTTTTCTATCCTATTTATAATACGTCGTATGCCCAGATACAGGCTATATTCGGCCTAGTTGGATATGCTCTGAGCATGGTCATGTGATTGTATGAAGAATTTATGTATTTCCGTTGTTTATTTGAAATAAATCGAAACGGGGAAGTGCGAGTTTAAGTAAATATATTAAAAATAATATTAAAAAACACGACTGTCGTTTCAGAAAGTAAACTATTGTATTTATAATTATTTTTATTACGGTTTTTTATGAAATATTTGTGGTGTATGTATTTATCCGTATGTATAGATGTATGTTTCCGGAATGTACTCAATCAGGCATTTAATTTGACACTAAACTTTATATGTGTATTAATTTATTGACAGTTGGACATTTAGACAAGTATTTTTTGAAATTTGGAGAGTTTAGGTACCCTATGACACTCGGGACGACATAAAGATTCTAACAATATCACACAGTTTTAAATCGGTTTAAGCGTTTAGAAGTATGGTGGAATTAATACATACCGGATTTATTCCGAGTACAATTGCGTAGTTTATAATTTGCCAAAATGTTGCCTTGGAATAAATTCGTAAGAACCAAAAATGGTTGTTTAACAATCGGTAATATTTTGTGAAGTGTAATAATTAAACACTTTGTATAATTTATTTTGCTAAATTAATATTTCTAATATTTCTCTTTGTTACTATGCCTACCGGATATATTCCTGATGACCGCGAAGAGAAAAAACGAAAAAAAACTAAACTGTCAAATGATGAATGTCAACTTGCACCTTAGAAAGGCTAGTAGCAAGTCGAAGTTGGCAAAATTGTGAAAGGCTTTCGCTGTGCTGTGCAATCTTAGTAACACAAATTGTGAAAGGCCACGCTGTGCTGTCCAAGTGGGAGCTAACGGGGGAGCTAAAAGGGCCCATGATGAGGTGGCCACGATGACCCATGTGTTCAGGGTCGGTCACACTCACGGGTCAACACCCATCCGATGGCCTCCACGTATGGGGTGCGAACCTGGGTAGGACACTGGGTCAACCAGTCTCCCCTGGGAATCAAACCTCTGGCTCTCCTGGACGGTCTGCGCACCGAGCGGCGCAAGCCAATCGTCTGTGCTCTCCGACTAACAGTCGGGGGAGTCTGGGAACTGTATTGTTCCCTATAGAGCGGGGGTGGTTGCCTACCTTACGGCGACTGCTCTTGAAATGACCATTGGCCATCCGATCCCGGTTCAGAGTCGGGCAAAGGACGCCTTGGTCCGCGACAGATTCGGCGTACACCGTTTCACCGCTTCGTAAGGGAGAGGACCGCGCAAGCGACCTCGAACTCGGAACCAATCGAGAGACCGGAGAAATCTGGTCACACTTGGAAGCAAGGGCGCGAGTGTCGGCCCGCCAGGTAACATTACTGGCTATCTCGCGGTAAAGGCGTTGGTCTCTTTCGGGTTGTGACGTAGCTGGACGTTGGATTGTTCTGTCCAAAGTCTTCTACGTTCACTGCAGGGCGACAGAACGAAAAAATCGTTAAAACGTCCTGTGGTGACGGGCTCGCCCGTTGTAGTTGACACCGCAAGTTGTGCTGTCCAAGTAACAAAGTGTCATGACAGTAAACAAAGATCAGGTCGGAAATGGTTACCTCGGGTTGCGAGGGCCGGAAATTGATCCGAGAATCTTTAAGAATTAGAAAGAAAACTGCTGTGGTCGAGGACATTGGAAGGACTGTTAGTGCCAGCTCACCAAGCAGAAGGCTCGAAGAAGCTGTCCCCTGAAAGCAACAAAAAATGTCGCTTAGGTAGCACAACAAAAATGGCTGTAAGAAACAACATTAGACAGAGGCCACGAGCCGCGATGCTCTGTGCGAATTCAGTTCGCGCTGCAAGCGTCAGCGTTGAGCGTTGTTCATAAATGCATAAGTCAACGGGTAATATGCATAGTATGCTGTGTAATATGGAAAGATGCTGCGAAATACGAAGCGAGCGATGTTGCACCAGCAGCGTCGGCCCCGCTATGTGCGTGTTTTGCAAGCGGAACAAATACGTCATATTCGAGAGAGTACAAGTAAGATAGATAGAGATTCTTTATTGCACATTAAAAAAAACCTACAAAAGGCGGAGTTATTGCCTAAAATACAATCCTTTACAGCCAACCTTCGTGGAAGTGTAAAAATTTAGGTGCCAAGAGATAAATTAAAAATTAACAAAAACAAACTTATTACATAACAAAAATTAATTAAGTAACAAAAATTTCATTTTTTTAAATAAAATTAAGATTTGGAATAATTCGCAAGGAGCGAAGGATAGGAGAGGATGGGATGAGGCCTAGGATAACTAGGAATTTAGGGACATGAAATGCTTTTTCAGAGACACTTGAAAGGTAGAAACCGTTGGTTCGTTTCTGATGTCTGGCGGGAGCTGGTTCCATAGTATAGCTGCATGACCGGTGAAGGAATAAGTAAAAAAAGAAGAATTATGAGTTGGAATCGCAATTTTACTATCCCGACTGGAACGGAGTGAGAGACCATGACCAGAATAGCTATACTGTCCCCTCTACCATGCGGTGGGTAAGATATTGCTAGCTCCTCGAGTGTTAAAATGACGTTTCCTATAGGACTATTGATAAAAGCTTATTCTTAGATTGGTAGGTACCTCGAAGGGAATGATCTGTGATTTGAGTGTAGCCTGTGACCAACCGATTGAATACGTTGTTGGCCTGCCAGTCTGTGAGGGTGTCTCCGTGTAGCAGGGGATGACTTGGATTGCCGATCGCGTCGTAGGCAGCAGCCAAACCCTGCCTGGAGACAGCATTCACGAAGGGCACCTTGAAATGGTCCGCCAAGCCAAAAGTGGCCGGCAAATAACCGTCTGCAAGGACCAAATCGAATTTCTCCTGTAACAAATACGACATTTTCAAAAATATATTAAAAGCAGTATAAATTCCCTGAAAGTCTCGGATGCACAGCCCTGCGTCCAGATATAACTCTCTACTCTCTATCTCGGAAGATGGTCCTTATCGTAGAATTAACTGTTCCATGGGAATCAAATATCCCAAAAGACCACGAGTACAAATTGAATAAATACCATGATCTCGCAAATGCCGTCACCCGGAACGGCTTCACTGTTCACCTTCACGCGGTGGAAGTAGGCGCTCGTGGCCTGCCAGCTAAATCTTTATTTCACCTTTTTAAAGATCTTGGTCTCTCCAGGAAAATAATCAACTCCTTTCTAGAAAAAATATCTAAAACCGCGATTTCCGCATCTCAAATTCTATGGCTTCGAAGAAGGAGTGAATGGGTGGTAAGGTGAACGGTCCTATGTGGCAAGACAGCTGTCCTAAACCTACCACAGCCGGTCGTTAGTCCGGAATCCGCCGTTCACCTCCCAGAAGTGTAATAATTATATATGATGGGCCCGATTTTCGGTCGGTGAATTCCATGGCAGCTCCGATTGTATTTTATTTATTTATCCGAAGTAAACCTTTTATTTTTCACAAAAAGTGTAGGTCTTTTTATGGAACCCACCTTCGGGTCTCCTGGAAACATCATCAACATCATCATCCTGAACACTGACCGCGACAACGTTAATGCTATCGGTAACAAACGATACACTGTCTTTAAGCGTAGCTACAAACTATATTTTCCACATTCTATAATAGTGCTATACAAGTTAACCCCTCGCGGCCCGCGGTTTGAATTTTAATGTGTGCCTTACGGCCCGTAAGAAATTCGCGAGTCAAAAAAAGATGGCGTTTCAGAAAAAAAACGATTACTCCGAAACTGTCACACCGATCGTCTAAAAAAGACCTGTTTTATGTTCCTATTGAAATTTGCTATTAGATATTTGTAACGTCGTTATGTAAAGCAATAAAGATTATTCATAATTATTAGTCGATTAAATAATCCATAATTAGCGGTCGGCCTCGCCTGGCCATTTCGGGCCGTCTGGGGTTCGACGGTAAATATCAATTCTGGACGTTTCGGGCCGTCTGGTACGCGAGGGGTTAACCTTCACATCGTACATTTAGAGATGGACATTTAATCAGTATCTATATTTGTAAATGCGTTTAAATTAGTGTATATATTTGTTTATGCATAAATATTTGTAGTTTCATATTTGTCGATTAAAAAATAATTACTAACTATAGTTTAAGTTGACAGTGCACACTTAGTATCTATTCATTAAAAGTCTGTCTTAGAACAGGCCTAGGCCTAGTTAGGCGACTGTGTCAAACATTAAAAATAATGTCTCATCAATTTATTGCTAACATCTTACTTACAAATATGACATTAATTGTTTACTAGATGTGTTACTAAATAAATAAAAAAATACGTGTGGCACTCAGGGACTGCCGCGGTAAAGCTATTGCATAGCATTTTTAACAACTTATGCAATTATAATTATTTATTTATTTTATTTATTTTATTTTTTCTGTTATCAGATAACTGCGCTCTATCGGAAAACGTTGAAATTATTCCTAATCATTTGCGGCTGCGAAAGCAAATGATTCGGAATAATTTAAACGTCTTCCGATAAAGCGCCGCGCACGAATTTTTTATTCGATAAAGCAAAAATACCGGATTATTCGAAAAAAATCGTAGATAAAAAGATAGATAATTAAATTATCTTTAAAATGGTGCAGATTTCATAATAATACGCCAGATAGTATTTGCGTAGTAGTCGTTTTTGTGTTCGGTTAGACCTAATTTCAAAAATTAATTACACTATGTAATATAAACAAAATCTAAAATATTCAAAGCTAAGAATATTAGGAAAATGTTCTTGTTTGACATATATTTTTTTGGAATCGTAAGCAGTACTCGTTTAGACGTAATTATCAGTTTAAAATCATTAATTTTCGTTAAGAAATTTCTTCATTCGGTCGCCGCGCTGGCCTAGCTAGGCCCGCGATAAAAGCTATGCAATAGCTTAATAAATTCGTGCAAAAAAGTAATCTTCCAAAATTAAGACACAATGACGTAATGACGCAATGACGCGATGATGCGATGACGCAATATGCGCTATGATGACGCGATGACTATGACCAGATGATGCGACGTGGCATGTTCTGACTTTTACTGACCTGACCGAAATTGGAATTCGCATAATAAAGTTTTCAAAATAAAAACCCCTCTGGTTACCATATTTATTTAAATTACAAACACAGTATACCAACCAGTAGCTTTACTCTCGAGCTACAGGGCATTGCGGAAAGAGGGTGTGAGGAATGTGGGCGGAGGGGTACGTCTCGACGAACGCCTTATGTTAGCATTGCGTGCAGGTAAAGACTTTTCGCACGTTGGATATCTGCGTGGGCCAAGTAGCCGAACATCAGGATGCCATATCCGAGACCCTACGACTCGTGACGTATTCGCTTTGATTTCAATTTTGTTCTAAGATAACCTACTGTCTGGTATACTGTGTTATTAATATGTATATAGCTTTACTTAATGCTTAATAGGAATACCAATACGCTACATATTATTACAAGTAAAGAAACAGTTTAATTACATCGCTGAAAATATACTCTATTTTATTTTTCATTCGCTCCCTTTTCATATTGAACAGAGTAGGTAGCTAGTGTTAAGCTAAAGATGTAAATTTCAGACGGCAAAATGTGCAATAATTTGATCGTACTACCCACCGTCCTGTCAATTATAATGATTGCACCATTGATTATATAGATTACTGGATGGCTCAGTGTGACAAGTGATAAAAAGAAACGAACAGAAACTAGGATGAAACAGATAATAAAAAAGGTAAAACAAATGACTAAAATTAAATAAAGACGCAGATAATATATGTAATCAATGATAATACTATACGAAATCGTATAATACTATAAGTAATCAGTGATTCTACGATGTGCTGGTTCTCTCAACAGGAGGTGAGATCGCATAACTGTTCCAATAATGAAATTGTATGTAGACGAGTATTCCATTTAATAATGTGTTATAGGAGAATATGACTATTGCAACTAATCAAATACGTAATTGAAGCATACTGTAGGCCGTCATTCCTAAAATAATATTAGTTGGATATAACACGGGTAAAAACCAAAGCGACGATAATTGATATATGTCAGAATTTTTCCTTGAATATATACTGTAATCGTACATAATAGTCATTAATATCAAAATTGGAAATCGCGCAGATAAAGTCTTCTGAAATTTAAACCTTTTATGCAATATCCTAAATATTGTAAAAAAGCCATGACGCGTGATACGATGATGTGATGACGCGATGACGCGATGACGCGATGCGCGATGACGCAATGCGAGATGACGCAATGCGAGTTGACGCGATGACTATGACGTCATCTTCAGCTAACCTAGTCTGACCTGACCTGACTTGTCCTGACATAGGAAACTAAAGGACAAATCATAAATGACGAGTTCTTTTCCTATATCTAATATTATAAAAAGACACGATGACGCGTGACGCGATGATGCGATGACGCGATGCGTGATAATGCGATGACACGATCACGATGAGTTATTATGACTTAGGAAACTAACGGAATACACATTAATGGCAAAATTATTATCATATTTTCGATTTGCTAATGTTCTTATCCTATTTCAGATTTAAGCTCATCGTAAAAAGGATGTCATCCGAGAAAATGTTTCAAATACTGGTACTATTGAAAAATATTCACAAACTTTTTTTCCTGTTAGAATCTCTTGCACTTCTGGATTCGTTAATTGATTCTCGAAGGACCTTTTGACGACTTGCGAATAGACAAACGTCGCGATGGCTCTGTCAAGGATCGTATCAGTAGGATCCGTCATGGAAAACTCCTTCCTTTGCTCGTAGATGGAGCTCGTGTCTATAATCCTGTACTTAGGGCCTGCCAGCATTTGATGATATCGGGGATCTGGCGTAATCACCTATAGAAAATTAAAACAATAACTATTAATTATATTTTTGGGTATATTATTTTTCATCATTGAAGAATAAGGGCTGATAGAGAAATTCCTTAAGGAATAAAATGAAATAGAAATAAATCAACGGGTATTAGGGTTTTATAAATTGTCCATTTGTGTGCTGTATATTTTGGCCATAGTTGTGTGATATTTACGATTTTGCACATTCGTGCAAAATCGTAAATACAACATATTATAGTCATACTTTACACACACTTAGGGCCCGATTGCGTTTCTTTGTGAACTAAAACTAAAATTAGTCCAAGCAAACGAGACAGAGCAATAAGTTAGAGCGGAATATGAAACGAACGATCGTCGATAAATACTACCTGCCGAACATATACTCGTCCAAATAAATTCGAGCATATTTTGTGCGGTGTAAGATTTGACCTTGGCGGGCAGTTTTAATGCGAAAAAGTGATAACCGGTCATCCCACACTCCGCTCTAGCGTATTGCCCTGTATCGTTCACACGGACTAATTTCCGATTTTAGTTAACGAAGAAAAGCAATCGAGCCCTTAATTTACATACCTTCACATCTCTAACAATATAATAATATGTTGGAAGCGTCCCTTTCGCCTCTAAACCAGTGTCAATATGGTTTCACCCGAGGGTGGCACTGAGGATGCTATCCTTTACGCAACGGATTAGGCTCGAACTTACTCGGGCAAGTAAGTGGTGGGGGTGTTTCTAGATATTGTCGGTGCCTTTGATAATGCACGGTGGCCTATGATATTATGTAAGCTGCGCTCCAGACAGTGCCCGAATAATATTCTTCGAATTATTCGGAGTTATTTAACGGCTAGATCGGTTACGGGTCCACTTCAGTGTCCAAAATATCGATGATATGGGATGTCCCCAGGATCTGTCCTCGGGCCAACAATGGAACTTCTTGTTCGACGATCCGCTGGGTCTACCTAACCGGAAGGACTATACTATATGTGCCTACGCGGATGATGCAATGCTAATGGTAGGTGGAAACAGTCGGTCCGAAATCGAGCGAAGAGTGGCTGCGTCACTCTATAGACGTTATTCATCGATGGGGCGAGCGAAATAGACTCTTCTTTCAGCCGAGCAAGACGCAGACCCTTTTAATGAAGTGCCGCCTAATGAGAAACCCAGTTATTCGCCTGGCGGGTTCTTCCGTTTCGTTTTTTATTTTATTTTATTTTCGGGAAACATACAGCGCTGCATTAATTATTAATAATTATTCTAATACAGTGTTTCGCTGGCCGATTAATTGTTTCCTACATTATTTTCTTATACGGTAAATCTAAATTTGCATTGAACTAAATCAAATTAAATTAAATTACAATCTAACTATTGCAAGGATAAGAAAGGAGAGGGATGGGATATATGTAGGATAGGATATAGGTATTCAAATTATACTCTTTGCTATTCTCATTTTCGCTCTGAGTGTTTTGAAACAATTTGTATACTCACTATATAATCACTTCCTAGACGCCTAGTGAGCTAAGGACAGCCTCGCTGAATTTAGATTGATTTAAGTAAAAAATGTCGATATCTTCGAATCGACTGTTATATGTGGTCATCAAGCGGTGCATAACAGTTTTGGGCGTAACTAGTATTCACAAGAGGGATTTCGAACGTACGAGCATTGATTTTATAATTACACTATAAAATCAATGGTACGAGGAGAGCGAACCCTTCGTGGCGGAACCAAAAACGACAGTTTCTTTACCAAATGAGGGCTATCAATTTTGTTATGATTTATTTTATGCAATGTCATATCAGCCGCTGTGCGGCGGTCTTCCAGTGAACACATACTGAAATAGTTCAGCCTGCTCTCGTAAGTTCCAAGGCCCAAGTGCTCACGATAGTCCAGGTATCTAATAAAACGTCTTTGGACGCCCTCCACCCTATTTTTTACACGCCATATTGCGGATTCCAAATCTGCGATGCGAACTCTAAGGTGCTACGAACATAAGAAAAGTAAAGTGTTTTTTTTCCTCCAAGTACGTTACCTTGGACTTATTCTTGAAGCCTCGGGATCGTTCACTGCGCACGCCAATGCTGTCTCCGTAAAGGCACGTGGTATTTTGTTTGCTTTGCGACTTGTAACGCACTAACTGGGATATTCGTTTTCCGGCGTTTTTTTTAAAGATCCTAAACATTTTTATTTTTTACCCTTGAACAACACCATTGAGCACTACATTCACTGAAAAGGGGTTCCTTTTTTCCACTTTTGAGTTTATCATTTATTATAAAACATTTTCTAACTAGATTTTTGACATAGAGTCTTTCAAATTTATAAAAGGTTTTTTGAGACAATATAGAACTATCGAGATAATTTAATCAAAAATATTGGAATAGGTAGTAAGTCTCGTTACTACACTTCACTGAACATACATAGGTAGTCAAGAATTAACTACTAGATTGTCAAACTATAAATATAAATAATCAAAATAGAAGCCTAATATTTGAAGTACTTGGTAATTCGAAAATATACGTAGTAGAATTATTCATCGTAATATTAAAATTGTCAGTAAAATGTTAAATAATCAAATTAAAGCTACGTTATGCATTTTAAACTAAAAATACATATATAAGACCATATAAAATAAGCAGACAATAGGGCTCTACTTTTTTAAGTAATTTAAATGACCACAATATTTGAAAAATCATGGCCCTCAAATTCGGCCAGATTATAGAAAGGGTTTTTTTGAATTTTATGTCCTCCAGCTGTTTAAATTTTGTAGGGAGTAGATTATAGAATTTAATGCTAAGGTACAAGTAGCTTTTCTGTACTTTTGCCAGTTGTATTAGGGGTACACATAAAAGGGAGCTACCGCGGGTATGATGCGCGGTATGATTATATATGGGTATGATTATAGTGACGCGTTTAAAAGAGTAGTTGTTAACAAGGTTAACCAACGCTAATTACTCGCACACCTAATTAACCACATAATTATCGACCGTCGCTTGACGTTCAGCCGTTCTGGTTTATTCGGCTCCGCTCGAGTAGCCCCTTCCGTTTCTGTCTGTGGGGAGGATTTTTCCAAACGCAGCGAAAATTCTTCTGGCAGAGTCATCACCGACTTTGCACACGCGCTCAAAAATCAACTTAGGATGCTTTCCAAAATTAAATGAACAATCGACAGCACGACCCGCCCTGGATGCTAGGGCGGGTCGGGTTAATAAAAAGAATATTACCACAAGGCTGTGTCCATTCCTGGCCAGTTCCCTGGTGAGTGTGCTGAAGAAGAACTGATCATCGTGGTATGGAAAAGGGAAGATCGCAAGTATACTGCTCCCAGAAGCACCGGAAAAAAGGTAGGCTAACAAAATCGTATATAGGAAAAACATCTCGAACGACGGGCGATACGATTGAAACTAAAACCCTGGCACTGATTTACTTTGTTACGGTAGAGATTTAATATCGCCTAAAAAACTATCGTACGTTTTCATTTGTCCATTAAATTAAATTAAATTTAATTGATTTTGGAAAAATCTTTTATTTAATTTTAATTTTATTTGTTGAGTAAATGAGCAGCATTACCTAAAACGTATGACAGCAACTTGTCCTAAAACGTATGACAACCTATGTGATCTACTTTCACCATACCCGAGACCCGAGGTAGCTTCCAGTTAATGTACCCCGAATGAGACTAGCAAAAAGACAGAAAAGCTGCTTATACTCTTAGTATTCAATTCCATAATCTACGCCCTACCACTAGTACACCCATGGGTAACCAAAAACGCAAATCGGTGGTTGCGCTGGTTCCAGATCTGCTGGTAGCCATTTCAGCCGGCCTCCACAAATATTATATAAATATATGATAGGTACAAGCTGCGCCCCGCGGTTTCACCCGCGTGGTAATTGAAAATTGTGATAATACTACTAATAGAAACATATATAATTATACATTATATACCTACGTGTAACTCCAACGGTTTTTGCGGCGCACGCCAGAATAGCTCGCAGATGGCAGATTTTTTTCCTACTTACTTGACACTTATCGTTATATTTTAGATAATTCACACTATATCTTTATAAATTATATGTTATTCTGATCTGTAAGCTATATTATTGTAAAGTTTCATCAAATCCATTCAGTAGTTTTTGCGTGAAAGAGTAACAAACATCCATACATACATTCTTACAAACTTTTACGTTTATATAGTAGTAGGATACATGACTAACAAGATTAATCATTAGGTAACAAGAAATAATTCATAAATACGTTTCATACGGCGTCGTATGCATCTCCCCCCCCCCCCCCCCTCGGCGAGACGTGTTTATTTACGGCGAAATTTGTATCAGTGTTGTATTAGGCCAAGAGGCAGCGACAAAAAGTGCAAGTTTTGTAAAATCTGATACTTTCAGATCAGAAAGTATTTTGGCCATGGAATGCTGGGTTAGAGTCAGCAGGCCAGACTTCGGGACGCCTTTCGCTGGCGTACTATGAAAGGTGTAATTTTGATTAGTACTTCGAAAGTATTTAGAAAAAACGGTGAATTTTTAAAGAATTATTTACAGCATACTTATTAGGCTTATTTTTAGTCTTTTAATATACAAATTACATTCCTTAATTAGGTAACGTTACATTATTATTACATTTAATTAGATGGTATATATATTTCAAAAGTTATGATAGCATTCTACTTTTTTAATTTTAACTTTTTTATTTCTCATCCTATTTTAATGAGTAACATCTTATTCTGACGGAATTTACATAAAAACCTTATTTATATACTTTTTTCTAAAGATTTTTTCTGTAGGTAATTCTAGGAATACTAGGGCATTCAGGTAAAATTACGGCGCCAAACGGATTGCGTCTGGAGATTTATATATTTCGTTCGGTTGTCCGTCCATTAGTTAGTGCATTGTAAATATGGTTTATGGCTTAAGTGTCATTTGTACAGCGGGTTATTTTTCGGAGATAAGCAATTTTTATTTAAATAAGGAAGTTTTTTTCTTTGTTTGCGCTTTTAGTGGGGTATATTTTCGATTTCGATTTTATGGTTGGGGCAAGGATTTCGACATTCACTTTCTGTTCTTTGTTATCTGTTTCTACGAACGTTGATTTGCTTGCAGTGGGAAAAATACTTAAATTGTACGGGCGGGGTCGCCATAAAAACTACTATTCATTTTTACCGCAATACTTACCCAGGGTTGATTTTCAAAAAAAAACTGTGAATGTCTATATTTTTACATTTGTAATGAGTAGCATAAATATACATTTTGATATCTGTATCATAAATATACATTTTGATATCTGTAACATCATCGGATCCAATATTCCATATAGATCCAATACTCCAGCAAGGTAGATTTTAATCTTATTAATCTAGTATTATAAATGTGTGTGAAATATTAATAAATAATAAAAATAATAATAATAACAGTAATTCAGTTTTTTATTTTTTTTAAAACTCCTTCTTAGTGATTGCCTACATTATAAAAGGAAGCTTTGTGAAATATTCTAAGTGCCTAGTTCCAGTGGTTTGGAATGTGCGCTGATATAATGTCACTCAGTCAATTAGTCAGTGCAGAGTACCAGTACTTGACTTGTTTTCATACAAACTTTCATTCCCTTTTTTACCCCCATAGGGGTAAAAATTATTTAAAAAAACTTCTATATGCCTACCTTTACTATCAAACATAGCCATGTGCAACTTTTTGAGTTCCAAAATCTTTTGGTTTGGGCATCCCCATACAATATTTCATCCTTTGACTGTGAATGTCATTATTATTCGTTTAAAATGAGGTACTTAAATATAAATTTTGGTATATGTAGCTTCAGGGGTTTCTATTTTTCGTTTTAATTATAATAGTAATTCACTCTTTTCAGCCCATTTGGGGTTGAACCCCTTCTTATTGTTCGCCTACATGGTAAAAGTTAGCCTTGTGTAGTATTCAGCCTTCCTAGCCAGTGGTTTGAAATGTGCGTTGACACGTCAGTCAATCAATAAGTCAGTTTCTCGTTTTATGTATTTTTGATAAAGTTTACTAAAAAAATGTATTGTCAAACAAAATTCCATTTCCCTTTTTACCCCTTAATAGGTAGAATTTCTAAAAATGTTTAAACACCTATTTTTTTAATTAATTTAATTACCAGTAATGTAAGTACCAGTATATGACGTATATACGTCTATATATGACATATATGTCTATGTATAATACATATATGTATTTTTCATACAAATTTTTAACCCCTATTTTTAGCTCTTAGGGGTGAAATTTCCAAAAAACTTCTTAGAAGGCACACGATTTTATACTTACTTTGAAAAATAATTATCAAAAAAGATGAAGACGGATATTTTTTCTTTTTTACACATTTATAGTACAATCTTTCTTATTACGTATAAAATATTTATGTTGTCAAATGACTTCTAGATTATGAGATATAACGTATTTTCTTGTAGTCAATTTCTAGATTATTGACTTTCTTAGACGTGATAAAAATACAAGTTTATGATTTTAAAATCGAACTTTTCTTAATACGTTTTAAATTTCACGATATGTTCATTCATATTAATATATCTTACCTTCTTACCTAGTAATAATAGTTGGTGTAATATTACTTCAAAATTGAGTCTTTGCGCGTCATCTAGAAATCGTGCTTTCGAAATCCACTGTTTACTAAGTCAATTATCCAATTTTATAATAATTATCCAATAGAGTTAAAATAAATATATATGGTGATTACGATGACGAAAGTCAAAAGAAGCTAAACCGTTTAATTATGTGACCAAAATCACTTCAAAAACTACCAAGTTCTTGATTTACGCATGAAAAATGCTAACACGCAGTTAAGCCCTGCGCAAAATTTCGAGTTTCCAGATCCAACGGTTTAGTCCCCTCCATACAAAATTTCATCCCTGAAATTACCTCCCAAGGGTTGATTTGAAAAAACCGTGAATGTCATTAATTTTCACTTGTAATGTGTAGCTTAAATATACATTTTAATGTCAGTAGCTTCAGCGGTTTCGATTTTCCACACAACAGTACTTCACTCATTTCACCCCCTTAGGGGTTGAATTTCCAAAAACCCCCTTCTTATAAAAGGAAACCTTGTGCGAAATTTCAAGTTTCTTACCCAGTGGTTTAGGCTGTGGGCGCTGATATGTCAGTCAGTCAGTGACTCAGTTTCTTCTTGTGTATAATACAATATATAGATAGGCGTTTTTAGAGCCCCATCTGCAGAGCCCCACCGTACTGTTAGAAGTCATAATGCTAGCATAATATAAAAGTTATTTGTTATTTTTTCATAATATCATAATAATGCATTTCTGTGGCGAACAAGCGACAATTTCAATGACTTGATTAACCGCTTTGACTTTGGTCTATTCAGTACGAGTATTAACTCAGCTAGGCAGCGGCTGAACAGTGAATTCTTTAGCATCAATTGTTGAATAATTTTTGATGCATTTTTAATCGATAGCTTTAATTGAAAGATCACATATGTTTCTACAACGTTACCTAAACGTGAAAACCTTTAATTGCCTCTCTGTTATCTTACTCCATCTTTTAGTTAAATTATAATTAGCTGTTGGTTTTCCTAAAAATAAATAAATAAATAAATAATACAAGTTATTATTAATCAATTATTGGAACTTGGAGTGCCATCTACACGTTGCGTTTCGTAGTAAAATCCTGTTTGCCAAATCGTCGTACGACGTTGAGCAACCTACGCTAGATAATCAATGCTTACAAATATAAGTACTTACCTACAAATAATTAGGGAATAAAAAATAGAAGACTTTTAGTAGTACGATAATCATATACACCTAATTAAACTAAAACCATACCTATGACGTGGGCTTATTTCAAGTTGAAAACATCTGTTTTCCTAATACTCTTTCTTTTCATGCAAATATAGAAGAATTTGGGCAGCTGCGAACTCAATACAAAAACGTGCCGGATAGCAGATACGTGGCTAAGCACGAGTATAAGGTACTCGTACCTAATAGTTGTCTTTTTTTTTATAAAGGTGGCGACCTTTTGAGGGTTCACTAAAAGTATACAAACGGAATCAGACACACATTGGCACATCTGGGGGTGTCAACACAACGGGCGAACCCGTCACTCCAGGGAGTTTTAACGATATCAGGTCGTTCTGTCTCTCATGGATTGAACGTGGAGTTAAGACTTGGCGGACAGTCAGGATAGCCCACTGTATAACTCCACCGATAAACCCTTGAAAGTCCAACGCCTTACCGCGAGGCACTGAAAAGTCACCCAAGCGGACAGACCTCACGCCCTCACTGCCAGATTTTAACGGATTTCTCCATCCTCCAGTTTGGCCACAGATTCGAAGTCGCTTGCGCCGCCTCTGTTAACGGCAATTCAGTTCGAATTTATTGCGGACCGTGGCGCTCGTTTTCCGTCAAGCCCACGCGGGATCGAACAGCCATTGGATTGTTTCAAGGTAGCTGACATCAGGTCAACAAACACTCCCCGTTGCTTAGGCAACGTATCATATCGTTTCCAGACCCCCTTGGTTATCTGACCCAATGCACAGTCGATTTGCAAAAGCCACACGATGCGCAAACCGCCCAGTATCGCCCAAGGTGTTCTCCAGATTGGATCCGATTCCACTTGTCCCCTACACAGCCGTACGAAGGGTCCTCTCCAGGTTCGTCAATCTTCGAGGAGGCTACCGGATGGGAGTTGAGCCGTGTTATCAGGGCCAAGCTGCATGGAACGTTATACACACATTGGCACAGTAGTTCAAAGGAATGAGTAGCTCGACTTCGTATAGAAATCTTCACGAAGAGGATTAAATGATAACTTCGTGTCTTTCGTGAGCTGCGAAATGTGCTATCAAAGGCAACTTTAAGAATGATTTAAATGGCATTGAACCCGATTGCGTTTCATTGTGAACTAAAACTAAAATTAGTCCAAGCGAACGAGACAGAGCAATACGTTAGAGCGAAATATGAAACGAATGATCGTCGATAAACACTACCTGTAGAACTTATACCTACTCGTCCGAATAAATTCTAGCATATTTCGTGCGGTGTAAGATTCAGATGCTTTGACCTTGGCGGGCAGTTGTAATGCGAAAAAGTGACAACCGGTTATCTCACATTCCGTTCTAGCGTAGTGCCCTGTCTCGTTCACACGGACTAATTTCCGATTTTAGTCGACGAAGAAACGCAATCGAGCTCATTATGGGCCCGATTGCGTTTCTTTGTGAACTAAAACTAAAATTAGTCCAAGCGAACGAGACAGAGCAATAAGTTAGAGCGGTATATGAAACGAACGATCGTCGATAAATACTACCTGCCGAAGTTATACTCGTCCGAATAAATTCGAGCATATTTCGTGCGGTGTAAGATTTGACCTTGGCGGGCAGTTTTAATGCGAAAAAGTGACAACCGTCATCTCACACTTCGCTCTAGCGTATTGCCCTGTCTCGTTCACACGGACTAATTTCCGATTTTAGTTCACGAAGAAACGCAATCGAGCCCTATGTCTGGCTTTATTGGTTCGCGGGATAATTGGTAGGGGCAGTGGCGGCGCTAGACCACACTTGGACGTCGGCGAAATTAGGTTCGCGAGGCCTTTTTTATTTCCCAGTCAAAAAGAAAACGTTAGATTACATGAGCCGAATTACAGTGAAACTAATGTATGAGTAAACGAGTTTTATTGCTAATCAAATGATGTAAAAATTGCACAAATAGAAATTAAAATAGACGAACTTTTCGGCTTTTGGCCTTACTGAACTTTTTCAGGATTATGTCATAGCTAATACTAGCCGCTGTTTCAGCTTCAATTGATAGAATTGATAACGCAGATAGTCTCTCTTGGGTCATCGTGCTTCTCAAGTAGGTCTTAATCAATTTTAACCTTGAGAAGCTTCTCTCAGCGGAAGCTTTTGCGAGGTCCCCTCAGGTGCGAGGCCGTCGGCGGTCGCCGACGTCGCCGACGCCTAGCGCCGCCACTGGGTAGGGGTGCCTGTACTGAGTCGTCTCCTGATACTCTTCTTAAAGCTCAGAAACTTCTATTGAGGGTATTAATTAAAAACCTCCCCGATGTACTTCAGAGCAACTGTTTAACGTATTCCATGTACTTGATATAAGGCAAATATTCGTAAACTAGCTTCTCGTACATTAAAAAAAAAACAAAAAAATGAGATGGTTATCAATTTGCTTGTTTCTTTTTATAAAATGTTTGTTACCTCAGAACTCTGCTATTTGAACCGATTTGAAAACTTCTTTTTTTATTTGAAAGGATGTAGAATCCATGAGGAATTGAGGAAACTCCTCAAATATTATCATAAGAAGTTGAAAACGTACACGTTGATTCAATTCCGATGACAATGTATTTTTTATGGTAAGCATAACCTGATTCTACACCCTGGATTGGCTCCCGAAGAGGGGACTCCTTAACGGTCAACAGCACAGACACGAAATTTTGTATATGCATTCAAATTAGACAGCCCGTTTTAAGTTTCACCAAGACAAGACTGCGGCACCCAGGGTTGGCTTCCAACAAGGGAACTCCTCAACGGTAAACAGCACAGACTCAAAATTTTTTATACTCATTCAATTATGATAGCCCGATCTAACAACCATGACATCGCTACATAAAATCGAAGACTATCGCCTTTGTTTGACGTTATAAATAGGATAGAAAACGAATTTACCGCGTGAAGTTTATAGCACCCGACGTTTCGGTGACGTTGCAGCCGCCGTTGTCCAGGGTAGACTGAAGGAAACGGCCCATAGCCACGCGACTGACAGAACACATAAAAGCTGTTAAAAACGTTCAGCGAGAAAAATCGGCGATCTGCGAACATATATTGGAAACGCGGAAGTAATCACTGGATTCAGTTTCAAAATCCCATTGTACTATTTAAGGAACAATTCTACTTTCCTCGCATGATCCGGTAAGCCATTGAAATAAGAAGAACCCCGAACTTCAATAGAGACGACGGTTACAAACTCTCTTCTACGTGGAACCCTCTTCTGAAAATATTCCCGCCGCCGAACGCCGAACGCAAGGACGTAAGACAGGATACAGTGAGTGTTGTGTGCAAGACGGATTTTAGAAATTCGCGCGCTCCGAGCCCGGCCCCCCACCATCGTTATAACCTACGCAGTGGCGGCAGCGGTAGGCGGCCTACCCGCAAAACAACGGATTGACAGCTCTTCAGTCTACTCTGGACAACGGCGGCTGCAACGTCACCGAAACGTCGGGTGCTACAAATTTCACGCGGTAAATTCGTTTTCTATCCTATTTATCATGACATCGCTGCTGCACTTATGAAATTTTTTGGAGACGGTTATTTTTAAGCTATTGCATAGCTTTTATCGCGGGCCTAGTAGGCCAGCGCGGCGACCGAATGAAGAAATTTCCTAACGAAAATTAATGATTTTAAACTGATAATTACGTCTAAACGAGTACTGCTTACGATTCGAAAAAATATATGTTAAACGAGAACAATTTCCTAATATTCTTAGCTTTGAATATTTTATATTTTGTTTATATTACATAGTGTAATTAATTTGTGAAATTAGGTCTAACCGAACACAAAAACGACTACTACGCAAATACTATCTGGCGCGCAAATACAATATTATGAAACCTGCACCATTTTAAAGATAATTTAATTATCTATCTTTTTGTCTACGATTTTTTTCGAATAATCCGTTTTTTTTGCTTTATCGAATAAAAAATTCGTGCGCGGCGCTCTATCGGAAGACGTTTAAATTATTTCGAATCATTTGCTTTCGCAGCCGCAAATGATTCGGAATAATATCAACGTTTTCCGATAGAGCGCAGTTATCTGATATCAGAAAAAAATAAATAAATAAAATAAATAAATAATTATATATGCATAAGTTGTTAAAAATGCTATGCAATAGCTTAACCGCGGCAATCCCCGAGAGCCACAAGTTTTTTTTTTTGTTTAAATGTTGTGTATTATCATAAATAAAGAAACGACCAAGTACGCAGCCAGCAAATATAAACTACGAGGGATGGAGAGGGTTTAAATGTTATGAATCCTTCCGGTAAGTAGGTTGGTCACTCACACAAAGGCAGGCTTGGTACATTAATTAAACCCTAAATGTACTAATAAACATGAGGAACCTGTTAACATATTAAACGATAGCTTCAAAACTAGAATTCATAAATGGCTATTGGAGTCGGGGCGCTCTGGAACGGAGAAAGAGCTAACAATACACAGTAGGACAAATAGACTTCCGCCTGGAAATGGTCTTAATCATCTCAAGGGGCTCAAAATGAATATTTTCGTCCCCATCTCGAAAAATAAATTACAGAGTTCAAAATACTTTCCCTTCTCGTTGGTTGGTGGGCCGTGAAAGTAAAATCATGAATTGTCAAAAATAGTTTTCACAGTAATACTATTACATAACATGGGCGAGAACAAAACTACAGTCGTCTCAAATCGGGAAAGTCATTCTTGAGCAGCACACAACCTATCTTAAACTATTTACCCATTTAAACAAAGAATCAAATACAGTAAATTACTTCGAACTTATTCCAATTTTCAAAAAAAGACTTTACCATAACAGTTGACAATAAAACAATTGAAAATAGAAAAAAATAATAAATGTACATACATTAAATTACATTGATTGGTTTGATGCAGCTTTCAAAATATTTTAAAATAACATGCGCTTATATTTTGCATTGTAAGCAGATAAACCCGGATGTATCTCTTGAAAATATCAATGTTTTTCAATGTTTAATCAATGTTTTTCAATGTTTCAATCAGGCAATTTATTTAAAAGTTTAAGGCATTAGAATCTTGCGGTGTCGACTACAACGGGCGAGCCCGTCACCGCAGGACGTTTTAACGATTAGTCGTTCTGTCGCCCTGCAGTGAACGTAGAAGACTTTGGACAGTACAATCCTACGTCCAGCTACGTCACAACCCGTGAGAGTCCAACGCCTTACCGCGAGTGAGCCAGGAATAAACCCGGCGGGCTCGAGATACTCACGCCCTCACTTCCAATTGTAACCAGATTTCTCCGGTCTCTCGATTGGTTCCGAGTTCGAGGTCGCTTGCGCGGTCCTCTCCCTTACGAAGCGGTGAAACGGTGTGCACCGAATCTATCGCGGACCAAGGCGTCCTTTGCCCGACTCTGAACCGGGATCGGATGGCCAATGGTCATTTCAAGAGCAGTCGCCGTAAGGTAGACAACCACCCCCGCTCTATAGGAAACAATACAGTTCCCAGACTCCCCGCTCGGTGCGCAGACCGTCCAGGAGCGCCAGAGGTTTGATTCCCAGGGGAGACTGGTTGACCCAGTGTCCTACCCAGGTTCGCACCCCATGCGTGGAGGCCATCGGATGGGTGTTGACCCGTGAGTGTGACCGACCCTGAACACATGGGTCTTCGTGGCCACCTCATCATGTGCCCATTAGCTCCCAAAGAGGCATTAGAATAGGTTAGTCGCTTAGAACTTAGCCATACGTGATACGATCGGTTGGAAATAATGGGTTTTATTCCTAGTGTCACGCCGATGTACTGGCCATGCCAGATTTCTCGGTCCCTCCCCCTAATGCTCAGATCACACGTATTGCATTTAATGAACACTAACGCACTGAAACCAAAAAGGGATAAAAATACTAATCCGTTAAAGAATTTCTATCCCTTTTTGGTTTTAGTGCATTTATTAAATGCATTTTTTTTATTTATTTATTTCAAACCAGTTGATAGGAGTTCCTACACTTGGTTAACCCGTTGAGTATGATACGACCAAATCTGGTTCTGAAACAATTATCCGTTGAGTATGATACGACCAGATCTGGTTCCGCGTTTTTTTTCACTTCTTTGATGTTCTCATATTTATTCATAATTATCTAATTGTTTTACAAAATGATATTTCAATATTCTATATTCGAAATTTCGATGCAATCATGTGCAATCATGATTGGTGTAGTAGTTTCGTAGTTATAGTACTTTAAGTCGATGTCGCCGAAAATCCTGCAAAAGAGACAGATGCATCCATGAAAATACCCATTTACTACAAGGGTTAAGTCAAAAGTAATGAAAATAACAAGTATAATATTTAAATAAATACCTATTAAGGTATAACATATGAACGTCAGTATTGCAAGGTATGAACGTTGAACATCCAAGCGCAGATTTTCTAGGTTATATATGTAGAGAAAACAACAGTTTCCAATATTTTCAATCAAAATTTTTAAGTAATTTCGTAAAATTTTCTATCTAATTTTCTATATAATCCTAAGTACTAAATAATCAAATAAATATTGGATAATTTCCCAAATTATCATACGGGAAGATATTTTAAAGAAAAAACACAAATACAAACAAATCAGTAATAATAATTATTGTCAATAGTCAATAGTTTGAAGCGCAATTGTAAAATAGTCAATAATAGAAAGAATAAGGAATAATAATAGTCAAGTAGGTCAATAGAGCTGCGAAAAATTGACGTTGTCGAAATCCTCAATGCTATAAATGGGGTTTTTAGTCAAAATACCCTGTACCTTTTTCTTAAAGTGAACCTCCCCATGGCCCCTGATGTGTAATGGAAGTTTGTTGTAGAATAAGTAAAATTGGCAGAGAAAGCTATTCCGAACCTTACTCAGACGCACTTTAAAATGACGCAAGTCCTCTTTATTTCGCGTATTATGCGAATGAATATTTGAGTTAGTTGATTTAGATATAATAGTTACGAGTGATCTGAGCATGTGATCGTGGAACCGAGAAATTTATTGCGGACGTTACTTCCTCGTTGGATATATTGCTGAGCTGTTGTTGCAATAGAATTCGGAAAGAACTTCTTGAGCAAAAATTGCATATACAACGGTAAATCCCTAGTTTTTGGTAATGTTCAAAACATGACTGCCGTGGACGAATATACCCACTAACGCAAGTATGGCTCTTTTCTGCAGAGTGACCACATTGTTAATGTATGCTATTGATCCCGAAAATCCACAGATAAAGTGTAAACAACTTACCATTGGCGGTTTTCTCATGCTCTGGGACGATTCTGATTACTCGGTTGTTGGTTGCAGGATATGTACTTGTATATGGATAATTATTATCTAAATATACGTGTATTATATCGATGTTGATTCAATTAGTACTCGGAAATTAAATACATCCAAATGTTTAAACTAGTCATGTTTTTTTTTATTTTCAGATGGCAAGTATTAATTATTATTTTAATAATATTCTTTATTGCTTATTTTTTAAATTCATTATTGTTTTTCTAACAAGATTATGAAGAAGCATTAGATAATATTATACATTATTCAGTTACCCAGTTTAAAAACTCCTTTGAAATATACTACTTACTATATACGTAGGTACTACTTATTTATTAGAACTATTAGTTATATTACTCTGATAAGTGTGCGCCAATTCAATTCACAACTTACAACTAACGTAGTCGAGTCTACCTTGGTACGGACTTCTACCTAGTTAGGCAGACTGAATACAACATTTTAAAGCATTTTATTTCGGAAATAAATTTATTCTATTATTCAGTTCTAATGGTATGGATAATGAAAATCAAGCGGAGATATTATTAATCCTTTAAATCCTTTATATAGCTGTTTTTATTATATTTGTACGGAACAGCATAAATTTTCTCTTTTTTGCATTCTTCTTACTACTATTATAAACGCGAAAGTTTGTAAGAATGTATTATGGATGTTTGTTACTCTTTCACGCAAAAACAACAGAATGGATTTTGATGAAACTTTACAATAATATAGCTTACACATCAGAATAACAGATAGGCTATAATTTATAAAGATATATAGTTTTCTATCATCATTATCAACATTTTCCATCACCACGCGGGTGAAACCGCGGGGCGCAGCTAGTATTTCAATAAACCCACATATTGGGCTCGATTGCATTTCTTCGTGAACTAAAATCAGAAATTAGTCCGTGTGAACGAGACAGGGCAATACGCTAGAGCGAAGTGTGAGATGACCGGTTGTCACTTTTTGCATTAAAACTGCCCGCCAAGGTCAAATCTTACACCGCACGAAATATGCTCAAATTTATTCGGACGAGTATAAGTTCGGCAGGTAGTATTTATCGACGATCGTTCGTTTCATATACCGCTCTAACGTATTGCTGTCTCGTTCGCTTGAACTAATTTTAGTTTTAGTTCACAAAGAAACGCAATCGGGCCCATTATGTACCTTTTCTTGGACGCTGCGCCCGATGCCCAACCTAGTTTTCTATATCGTATCCGTGTCTATAATGATACGTACGACGTACGGTAAAAAAACGTAGACTACTAAAACCATAGATGTATTATACTACGGTAGTATAATACATCTATGACTAAAACGAATCTAAAATGATTGAAACTACGAGAAAAACTCGAATTTAAATTTCAAATAAAGAACAAATATTTGTTATAGCTTCTATTATAGGTTTCAGAATTTTATGTTAAAGTAGAATGTAGACAAAATATTAAATAATTTTAAAATTTTAATTATGACGTCGATTCCTGTTGAAATTTTACATTAAATTAATTGAAATTAAATCGAATACAAAAATCTCGACGGCGATTTATTCTACCTTTCCAGTGATGTCATCAGAAGTATCCGGGCATGGGCATGTAATAAGGGTACATGGCTCGTCGGACTGGCACATCCTTGATTTTCTTCATACGTTCTTGTGGCATTTTGGCCGTCCTGAGAATAAGTGAGAGAATAAATCGCCAACATCATTAAACAGAATATATTTGTCGAATGGCTTTTTTTATAAGTGATCCTAATTTTTTTCCACAAATATAGTTATTTGGGTTTTTTTATTTGAATTCAGGAGGGTTTTCACATGTAGATTCTTACCTGCGTTTTCGCCTCCTAGATTTACGGCCGACTTTGCCTTTGCTTTCCTTGCTTTTTCTACCGTTTCCTTTCTTTCCTCCTCGTCGCTTCGCCCTCTTCATCCTGTAAGATAACACAAACCGTTAAAAAGAACAATTTTGCAGACAAAATACTAGAGAAATACAATAAACTTACTGCGGCTCGATCAAACGCGATACATATATTATTTCCGGTTCAGAAACTTCAGGGACGGAAGAACTGGAAAAAGGTAAAATTAGGCATCAATAATAGGCGATAGATCAATTCAGGGCAATAGACAAACAGAAAGACTTACTTTGGCATATCGATAGGTGCTTCCCAAGCTTCTATTGGCTGAATTTGAGACATTTTCTGTAAGTAATCTCTAAAATATTAAAGGATGAAAATATACAGCAACAATTTCCAGCAAAGCGAATAAACAAATGCATTCGAAACCTCTAGCCTTCACTTATTTTCATTTCTTCTAGAATATTTTGAAATTTAAAATAATATTTTGTTATATTAAGTACCCTACAGATTAGTCAATTTACGAAATAGATCACTATACACAATATTTCCTAATGTATTCTGCACACATCGGTTTTGGTGTGTCAGTGTTTTTATTCTGTTTTTTTTTTGTATTGGGTAGAATACTTTGTAATTTTAATTATTTACCCTTTGAGGACCATAAGATTTGCCGTATATTATATAAATCATATCTAATACATAAAACAGTTAAAGGGCGATATAAATAGCATGTGCATATGTCAAGTTTTGTAAAGATTGGTATAACTGCAGTATAGGAACCTCTCCTGGATTGTTGTTTTTTAAACGTCACCGGGCTATATTCACCAGACAGATTCCGAATCTGCAATAATCTTTTGTCGTCAACAAATCGGCCATATTGTTTCAGGAGTAGTGTCTGGAAAATAGTCGATTCGCGTAATTTATTATCGCACTATACGTAATTTATTTCTCTTCTCTTGTTCTCGATTATAAACAATTCCACCAATTCACTAGGCTGAATTGATTCCGCCTTTAGACATCACGTCCTAATAATGCGCTCAGCGTAGCGCTCGTCGTAGCTTTAACGATGGCCATTTCACATGGAACTACAGCATGGTCACTCGGAATAACAGTTTCAACGGTAGTAGATGTTTTTGTTGCGCTTCTTGTCCTTTTTGTTGCGCTTCTTGTCACGTGTCTTTGCCCCTTGTTCTTCCGTCTGATGCGACAGTCGTTCTGATCGAAACGGCGAAAGAACAAGGGGCAAAGACACGTGACAAGAAGCGCAACAAAAAGGACAAGAAGCGCATTATATATGGATTTTCTACCAATTCACTAGGCTGAATTGATTCCGCCTTTAGACATCACGTCCTAATAATGCGCTCAGCGCCATCTGTCGTCATTTCAGTAAACTACTCTATACATCGGTATTTTACACACCTTTCGCAATGAAACTTTCGTCTTGCGAGGTGAGAAATTTAGCGACCCATTTTTCCACTTCTTCAAATGTTTTGAATCGCACGTCAGACAAATCGTTCTGCATTTTCCGGAATAAATGATAATCGGATGGGGCTAAGTCTGGTGAATACGCCGGGTGTGGTACAGCTTGCCATCCAAGCGCAAGTATCGTATCCTTGACCGGTTTACCCACATGAGGCCGCGCTTTGTCATGGAGCAGTTTTACTGAACGTTTTCCTTTACCAGAAAATAGACGTTTCTTCTCAATTTCTTGATTCACTTGCATCAATTGATGACAATAGCGATCGGCAGTAACTGTTTGACCAGGTTTGAGAAGTTCATAATACAGTACGCCTTTCATATCCCACCATATGCACAGCATGACTTTGTTACAATGAACATTGCGCTTTGGCGTGGATGTTGTCGGCTCGCCGGGGTCAACCCAATGATATTTGCGTTTCGGATTATCAAAATAAATTCACTTTTCATCGCCGGTCACAATTTTCCACAAGAAAGACTTTCTATGTTGCTCGTTGTAAAGACTCACACAAATGTTAAGACGGCTGTTTTTATTTTCTTGAGTCAGAAAGTGTGGTACCCACTTTGTTTCTTTTCGAATCTTACCCATTGCTTTTAAACGACAAGAAACAGTTTGTTTAGTTACTCCAAGCTGTTCCGAAAGTTGTTTCTCCGTCTGACAAGAGTTTTCATCCAGCAACGCTTGCAGTTCCTGATCGTCCACCTTTACAGGAGGCCTGGTGCGTTCACGGTCACTAACGTCGAAATCACCTTCTTTGAATCGATAACAATTCGCGATATTACAAAAATGATGGCATGCTCGTAAAAAAACATATCAAATATATCTCAAATATAAAAATAATATACTGTTTTCTACAATGTTTCTTTATATATTTTTTAATATTATACAATTTTGTACAGCTTTACTCATTTTGATAACATTATACAGTCTTTATTGTAAACTTCTCTGCCAGAAATTAGGATTGAAGTTTCTTCTTTCATTTCATTGAGCATATGGAGGTTTTTTTATTTTTATTTCGATTTAATGGCTCGTTAACAACAAACTCAGCCTAATTGTAGCATATTTTAAATGTTGGTAGCATTCGAAATTTGAAATATTTCGATATGTCACCTTCATTGAACCGGCTTTGCCGAAGTGATCAATTTATTTAATTTTTGATTGTGTGCACGACGGATTTTCGAAATTCGCGCGCTCCGAGCCCGGCCTTCCATCACCGTTATAACCAACGCAGTGGCGGCAGCGGTATGCGGCCTACCCGCAAAACAACGGAATGCCAGCTCTTTCAGTCTACCCTTGAAAACGGAGACTGCAACGTCACCGAAACGTCGGGTGCTACAAACTTCACGCGGTAAATTCGTTTTCTATCCTATTTATAATGTCAAACAACAGCGATAGTCTTCGATTTTATATGGGTATTTTTAATTGTATCATTGATTTTATAAAATCAATGGTTGTACCTTTTGTCGACAGAGGGCGTCATGTCGTGGCGTATATTGGGGCTTTTATAGCATCGACAAGTGTACATTTGACAACGCCGCAAAGTTGCAGGTGTTACATGTGACGTCATTTATAGATACCTGCACGGATTTATATATTATCTGAACATCAGATGCGCAGAGTCAGTTAGGTCTGTTTGGTAGGGTGCGGGGGGGGGGGGGGGGGTGGAAGGGGTCCGAAGCCCACGCGCGAGTGTGATTGGTCAGTTCGCTTCCCGGGCTGTCCAAAAATTCATCTTTTTTCCTTAAAGTACAGTCAGTCGCGCACGCCAACGCGCACGAGTTTTGTTTATTTTATACGGGGTGTTATTACAGCACGGGCTTTTTTTTTCTGTGGGTGAATCAGTACGACGTAGTAAGCAACTTTTGATTAAAAAAAATGGAAAAAACTGAAAAATAAACTTTTTTCTTTTTTTTTTATTAAAATTTGTTTTTTTAATTTTATTTTTAAATATTATGAAAAGCTATGATCACGATGCGCAATCTAGCGGTTGGTAAAATGACGCTGATATTGTTTACTTACGACTTATTACCTACCGCTAGATGGCGCAGCACGCTCAAACGCTTCTCAGACCTTTATTTAACACGTTCAATGCGTTATGCGGTCTAAAAAGCCACATGCGAGACTTCTCGCAGGTGCGGCAGTCAAAATCGCGCTCTTTCACTCTGTGCGGGGGGCGACAATGTTCACATTTCTTTGTGTATGACAGAGACAAATATATAATATTGCTTCCCTTACGAAGTCTATCCCAACGGCCCAATTAATAAATAATGAGGTTGAACGGGCCGCATACGCACTGAATGTAATTGAATCACGTACAGTGCGGAGTGAGGTATGAAGTGCCTCAAAAATTATAGACCTCACAGCCGCACGGAGCGGTGCGCGGGCGGCGCGGGCGCCCTGCGTCTCGGCTTAGTGATGTCATTAGTTTCGATACGGAAGCACGCTGCCGCCCGCGCCGGTGCGCTCGTATTTTTACGATATTATTATATGTAAGTGTAAATTAGGTAGCTTGTTTGTTATATTATGGAGGGTTCAAACAGAAAATCATGCAGAAAGAGGCTCCCATTATATGATTCAGATTCGTCCAGTGAATCGGAACAGTTGAAACAATTAAAATATAGAAAAGTTATGCAAAGGGTTATTCCAACCCGAAATAGTCCTGTGGAAAAAGTTAAAATTTTAAAAAATATTCAAATTTTCAACCCATCTACTGCAATATCAAAAAACGAGAGTGACAGTGATTCTGATAACGACATTTTTACACCTATTAAAAAGTATAGAAAAAACTGTAACCAGACTAAACAAGAAAACCAAATGTTTGTTAGTCCAGGTACTGGTAAACATTATAGTGTCCTCGGAAGTGTGGAACTACAAAATCCACAAGATTCGTGTAACCCAATTGTGCTCACACCAACTCAAAAATTTCTACGAGAGAATAATTACAACAGAAGCCGGGTATCTTCCCCTGATTCGTTGAATATTCTTGGCGAAACAAGCAAATGTTCATCTTTGAGTAATATTTCATTAACAACCTTATTACCCGTACAGTTAAGTGAAGAAAATATGCAAGAAGTTATTAAAAACAACATCGTTAATTTATACTAAACCTGAAAAACAGAAGATAAAAAATAATGAATATACATATCTTTGTACACTCATTTGAAGATGAAAATATAGAAAATGGTAATATACACAATTTACATAGAAAGGATACTGAAAACGAAAAACGCACTCCAGAAATGCAAAAAGAACAGCAAAAAGGGCACCAAGAAGACTATCTAGGCGTACAACAACAGGAACCACAAATAGAGCAACAAGAAAAAGATACAGGACAGCGTAAAAAACATCGAACAAAGCAGCAAGAAAGACGGCAAGAAAGTCAGCAAGAAGAACGTCAAGAAAAAGAGCAAGCAAAACAGCAAATAGAACAGCTAAATCAACACATAAAGCAGAAATAAGTACACCTGGAGCAGGAGGAAGAGCACCAGGAGCAGGAAGAAGACCATCAGGAGCAGGAAGAAGAACAAGTGAGGCAAGATTACGGCGAACAGCAAGCAGAAAATGATATAGAGAGTGAAAGTATTATTCAAGCTAGAAGCAATGATGATAAAGCAGATGAAGATACAGACATTTCGACTGAGAGCTCAGAATCAAGTGACATAGAAGTAGATGAAGGAGAAGAAAGTGAAAATGAAAACGAACTGGAAGGCGAAAATCAAATAGCTATACCAGGAATTATCGACAACGAGGACGGTTGGATTGATGTATCTGACGATGTTGGTATTGATTTCGACGAGAGTACTCTTAATAGTGCTATTATTCCTCTCTTGCGA
This sequence comes from Micropterix aruncella, assembly GCA_944548615.1. NCBI lineage: Eukaryota > Metazoa > Arthropoda > Insecta > Lepidoptera > Micropterigidae > Micropterix > Micropterix aruncella. The sequence goes on along the minus strand of OX155980.1, from coordinate 81,927,860 downwards.
TAATTTATAATATGTCTACTATAAATAACAAAATGCCAAAGAAAGATTTTACAGAATCAATTATTGAAGCACTCACCGGGCGAAGCATTTCTGAAAAAGGTACGTTGTCATTCTATACTAACATTAATCATACTCATATTTTTTATATCAAAATGTGTATTCCAGAAATGGTGTTCTACTTGGTCATTTTGTTATTCCATCTCAATTTAAACTACTGATCCAATTTCACCAATATAAGGCATGGCAAAAGCTTGAAGTCCGGAAATCAGAAATTGTCTTTTATTTATTTTATTTATTTATTAATTTACAATAACTTCATATAATATGTCATATAAACACCATTTACATAATATGGTTGAGTTGGGAGAGATTGAGCACATCCTATGGTGAAAATGTTTATTCGCATTCCTAACTAGGTCAGAGACCCGTATCTTTATCCGGACTTATCATTTAAATTCATCTAACGCAAGTGTTTTTATTCCAGGATTTCCTAGTGGCAGATGTGCTAATCATGCGCTCCAAAAAGGCAGACAAAGAAAGCGCTGCGTTGGATGCTACAATAAATTAAGACTTACTTTAAATAGTGCTGAGGCTGCAAAAAAACTAAAAAAAATGTGACTTTTTGCGTCCAGTGTGACAAATCGTTTTGTTTACCATGTTTTAATGCAAAACATTTTGATTAATCACTTATTAAAATTATGATATCGTAACTGCAAATCTCTTTTATTTACATCACTAGTCGAGACACAAACCGAACTTCCTTTCAGTGCGATGTGAGATAGAATAGATGTCATATTATATTTTTACATTTATTCAATACCGAAATGTCATAAATGCGGGCGAAGCTAGATTTAACTTTAACAACTATTTAAGATTATAACTGTAAAATATCAAACAAATATTGTCATTGTTGAGCTATATATAAGGTGTTTTTTAAAAACCTATTTTATGAGGCCGAGTAGGTATCATACGCACTGTAAAGAAGTTCAACCTTGCCCTGAAAAGACCTCATACGCACTGGCTGAAAGTCCATCAAAAACGGTGCCGCAGCAAACGTGTTAAGAGTCAACTTCTTCAAATTTTCAAATTAGAAAAAAAAATATATTTCTTTTTCCAAAAAAAAAATTTTTTTTTTGGTATTTTCCAAAAAATTCTATCAAAATTTGCTTACTACGCTGTACTGATTCACCCACAGAAAAAAATCCCGTGCTGTAATAACACCCTGTACTATATTAACGTTGTTTAGTTTGCTGGCAAACATAAAGCCAAAGGGAGCTAAAGTGCTTAATAGACAAGCAAGAACAATGATTGACGATGTAAATTGTTTTATTAAAACTGATTTTGTTATTTCTAACAAAAAAATCGGTTGTCTGTAAAGTCGGTTTACTGACGATAGTTGAACGTGACAACGTCATAAGAAAATACTGATGGAATGGTTGCATTTCTCAAAATAAAATTTTAATTTTATTTGTTTGATAGATATTTTGTATGGATATAGAGAAGGAGGTAAATGGAAATCACAATTGAATTGATCAAGTTACATTTATTTGTACGCATAAATACAATTATGTCATTTTTTTTTACAATGTACATAGTCCGCCTTGTACATAGTCCGCATACAAATCATAGCTACGCTCGATAATTATTTCGATCGAATAGTAAAGCCATTGATTTTTTACTCATCGTGAAATAGTTCTGTTAACTTATTGTTATAGTTTTGTCAATTATAGCATAACCTACAATCGCTGCACTAGCGGACCGATGCTATTTATTTTAATGATGAAAGCACGAATATTCGACAATATATCACTGAACATATATTTAATATCGAAAGAATCATTATCTTTATCGCCGCAATTATCTTTGCTTTAAACAATTAACACCACATTCACTTTTCACTGCACTTCATACTTGACGAAAACATGTAAATGTATTATTGTATAGCAGCTGTCCACGCGGACGCATCGCTCACTCAAGAAGGAGAGAGACAGATGTCGAACGCTGCCGAACGCGGAGGCCGATTGTGCCTCTTTGTCGTTCGTTCCGGGCTCTCATGGAACGCCTCAGAGCGAGGTAACGCCGCATGAGTCATGTTTTTTCGTGCGTGCAGCCGACTCCATCGAATTATAAGACGTTGTCACGTCAAAAATTGAAACAAGTTACAAAAGAGATTAAAGAAACTCATGATAGCTAAATTAAAAAAAGATATAAATGTTGCTATTAAAAAAATAAAACTACTTCAGAAGCTAGACAGATAGATAGATGGATAGAGATTCTTTATTGCACATTAACCAAAAACATACAAAAGGCGGACTTATTGCCTAAAATACAATCTCTTACAGCCAACCTTCGTGGAAGTGTAAAAATTTAGATGCCAAAAGATAAATTAAAAATTAACAAAAAAAGAAGAAAAACTTATTACATAACAAAAATTAACCAACCTTAGAAGCGTACCGAACCTAATAATATCTCCACATTGACTGAATTCCTCTCCTCCGTTGTAACATCGGAAGCATGGTTTTCATAATATTTGTGTAATTAGTTGATAATTATTGAGAATAAAAAGAAATTACAAGATGCCATATCGAAACTGTATTGAAGTATGGCTGCATGGGAGTATGGTTGTATGGCTGTATGGAAGCATGGCTATTTGGGAGTATGGATGTATGGCTGAATCTCCCATTCAATCTGAATCTCCCATTGGGAATATAGCTATATAGGAACATGACTGTATGGCTATGTGAGTATGGCTGTAATTGACCTTCCTCCGAATTCGGTCGTGGTAGTCGACAATGCATCCTACCGCAATAAGCAGTGGGACCTCGCCCCAAAATCGAACTACAGATAAAGTGACATGCAGGCATGGCTAATCCAAAAGGGAATTCAATTTGACACACATTTTTTGGAGCCACAAATATACACCTAATTAAAACTAAAACTAATAAAGCACAATCATAGTTTATTGAGATTACCCCCATATCACCCAGACCTCAACCCGATAGAGATGGCCTGGTCAATTATTAAGCAGTATGTAGGAAGCAAATATGTGAAATGGAATATCAATAGAGTAACCGAATTAATTAAAGAAAAAGTGGCAGACATGACAGCTCGATACTGGAAAATATTGTGCAAAAAAGTACGGAAAATCGAAGAAGACTACGCCAACCGTGACCATATAATTGACAGATTGACAAAAGATATTACTATTTATGTCGATGATGACAGCTCAGATAGGGAAAGTACAGATACTGACATGTCCGATGATGATGATGAGCAGATGAATGTGTGTGATGATGATGTGGAGGTTCCTTCTACAAGCAGCCAAAGAAGCTTGTTTGGAATAGGCAATGGAAGGGATATCACCGTTTGAGACAATAGGTATAATGTGGTAAAATGTCACTTATTTATAGAAATAAGTGTTATTGTAATTATTAATGGCTGTTTAATCGGGTCGAGTCGATCAGTGCACAAAATAGTCTGAATATAAACATCAAGAAGACCAAGTTCATGGTTGTCGGAAGTACATCGTCAGCTGCTAACCTCCACGTCAAGAACAAGCCTCTGGAGAAGCCTCTGGAGAGGGTTCGCCTATATACATACCTTGGCTATATTGTGAACTATCAAGAAGACCATTGTGTGGATGTCAGACGTCGCATCGAATAAGCTAGAGTTGCGTTTATCAAAATGAGCCACCTCTTCTGCAACCGTATCCTCAAATCCTCCACTAGATGCCGCCTGGTGCGGTGTTACAAATTTTAAGTCCTCCTGTACGTAGGTGAAGCGTGGACACTAACCCAGACTTTGTGTAAAAGGTTAGAAGGTAGATTTATAGGAGAATACTGAACATATCTTGGACGGATAGTCAGAAATGAGACGGTGTTGTAAATAATGCACAAAGGATTGGAATTATTGAAGACCATAAAGAGAAAGAAATTACAATACATGGGCCACATAATTTGGGCTAGCAAATACCACTTTCTCCAACTAATCCTGCAAGGAAAGATAACAGGCCGCCGAAGACCTGGCCGAAGAAGAACCCACTGGCTACAATACCTCGCTAAATGGTTCAATCCAAGCACCATCGAGTTGTTCCACGCCGTAACATCACGGGCTCAAGTGGTCATAATCACCGCCGAGCTCCGATAGGCGATGGCACTTTGAAAAGAAGAAGAAGAGTTATTCCACGCGGTGACATCACGGGCCCAAGTGGTCAGAATGACTGTCGACCACCGATAGGAGATGGCAATTTAAGAAGAAGAAAAAGTTTGTTCTAAGACTTCTATACCTCACAAAAATAAACTATCAAATTGCCAAAGTAATTGAGTGCGCGACTGTACCGATCCGCAGAAATCCCGGCTTCTTTTCTGGCACGTGCCGTGGCCTATATCTTGAGTCGGCCAATCGGACGATCGCTTGACATCGGCTTCTGTGTCCATAGTAAAATAAGATAAGTAGAAAATCTCCATACTAGGCAGCGATTTTGCGTCCAGGTATCTCAGGTACAGGGATAATGCTAAAGTGTGTACATCAAACTTGTTAGTGACTCCACCTGAGGATTTTGTTAATTACATTGAGAAAATGGAGCACATATTCGGGAGCGAATTTGAAAAAAAAAACATATAAACAGTAAAATTGGCAGGTCTATCTACGAACAACTCCCCAAAACATTAAATTTATATCACCACCATTATGCCCTTGTTTTCCGAAGGCCTATTTACAACAATTCTTTATTAGAATGAGAATATTTTTTACGTGTACCTAAATAATACGGCTTTCCTAACCTGCCGATGAAAATATTTTTGCGTCAGCAATTTATAATCGTTTATGCTTGTTTTGTTTTGAGTAATGATAGTGCTGTTTTTTTTTGCCGATTATATAAGGGAATCGCATTTTATATTTATTTATTTATTTATTATATTAGGTATCTTTTAATATATTTTTTTGAGGAACAAATTTTAGGGCAATTTAGTGTTATTAGCATTTTAGTAAAACTTTTACATGCGACCTACTCACTGGCTTTGATAAAAATCAATGTTTCGGATTTTTTTGAAGATAGACCTGTTAATTTTATCGTTTACATGATTTTTATTCAAACTTTGAAGAACTTGACTGTTCAATAAAAGTTTGACGTTTGAGTGCGCTGCGCCATCTATCGGTAGGTAAAATATCAGTAATAAACAATATTAGCAATATTTTACCTCTCGCTATATAGCGCATCGTGCTCAGCGTTTTTTTACTATTCATCAAAAACGTAAAATTTTCAAATTTAAAATTAAAATATAAATATATTCTCACAATTTTTTATTAAAAGTTGCTTATTGGCTCGTACTGATTCACCGCCTTCAAGATTGCTGGTTAATTAAAACTCAGCCTGTATACAAAACAATATTTGGTATATAAATATGTAGTTATAATATTTAACACTCGCCATGATGAATGCAATTTTTCCGAAATTGGGAGCGCTGTTAAACGAACAATAACCGTTACCTATAAAAATAACCCATAAATGTAATTTCTAATATGTTTCATTACAGCTGTACATACAACTTTCCATTTTTATACGCCCAGAGAAGCTATGTGTGGCTATGTAGTGGTAGCACACGAGCACATAGATATATGAGCTTATATCTACTGTGACACGAGTGAGTGCAAAATCCACACATTTACACCGTTGCCAGATTTACAGGAAATTTATCTTGCCGACGCTTCGACAGCGGAGTGGGGGGAATTTCGGAGAAGTGGCCGATCTCATATCGCGTCCAAATATTTCATAGAAAATTTAATTTCTGCAATACTTTTAACTACCGCATATATAATGCACAAAAGTCAGCAGCTTGAGCATGATGGTGGTGAAATGAAAAATGCATGCCGGTGGTTTGTTTTGAATAGAGAAGGAGATTGTTCTGATTAAACCAATTGCATGCGGTATTTAAAGTATTATTAGCTTTATGATTTAGGTCAAGAATATTTTTATCACTAATTAAAAAGCTAGTGTCATCCGCATATAGGATTGTATGGACATTTTGGGGTAACGAATTTCCAATATCATTAATAGAAAAGAGAAAAAGGGGATCGTGCCCTGTGGCAGTGGCGGCGCTAGACCACAATTGGACGTCGGCGAAATTAGGTTCGCGAGGCCTTTTTTATTTCCCAGTCAAAAAAAAAACGTTAGTTTACATGAGCCGAATTATAGTGAAACTAATGTAGGAGTAAACGAGTTTTATTGCTAATCAAATGATGTTAAAAATTACACAAATAGAAATTAAAATAGACGAACTTTTCGGCTTTTGGTCTCACTGAACGTTTTCAGGATTGTGTCATAGCTAATACTAGCCGCTATTTCAGCTTCAATTGATAGAATTGATAACGCAGATAGTCTCTCTTGGGTCATCGTGCTTCTCAAGTAGGTCTTAATCAATTTTAACTTTGAGAAGCTTCTCTCAGCGGAAGCTGTACTGACGGGAACTGTGAGCATGATTCTATTTGCTATGTAAACATTTGGATATATTTCTTCCAAATTATTTTCTAAAATGTACTGTATGAGTTGTTTCGCGTCGTTGACAGAGTCAAGAGAATTCGCTTTTAAAAGCTGTAGCTCTTCATATAGCTCGAAAGGCTGTATGCCACTGTTTTCGCCGTCGCCTTCCCGCAGTATTGTACCTAAATCGTTACAATGCTTAAGAAGGTCCTCTTTTGATATCGATTTCAAATAACTGATATCATAAATAAAACCAAATTGTTCAAAATATTCATTGAGCGCTTTAAATCGACATTCGGTCCGTGTCTACTCGTGTGATTCGGTGTCGTAATAATAGCATCTATCATTGTGTTAAAAAAAATTACTCTGTAATGCGTTGCTCTGTAAACTCTGTAATAAATAGTGTTGCCAGAGGACTCTGGATAATAACCCTAAAGTACTACTCACTCACTTCACTCACGCAAGTGTATGAAAATAAATAAGAATAAATAAATAAATTTCAAATAATCTGTAAAACTTTTGCGACGTCCCCTCAGGTGCGAGGCCGTCGGCGGTCGCCGACGTCGCCGACGCCTAGCGCCGCCACTGCCTGTGGGACCCACAATATATTTTTTGCGATGTTGATCTCGATACCTCTATTTCAACAACTTGAGTGCGATTTGATAGATATGATTTTACTCGTATGCCATAGCTGTTTAACTCGTGTAAGAGAATGGAATGATCAACCGAGTCGAATGCTCTGGATAGATCGCAAAGTGTAGTGAATCTTCAAGTGCGTCATGCACGCAGTTTATTAGCTCTGAGATAGCCATAGTCCTAGACATATTTCTCCGAAATCCGAATTGGCATTTACTGAAAATATTGAATTTGATCGCAAAGTCATATAGTCGATTAAATAATATTTTTTCAAGAATATTCGAGATTGCTGGATGTAAAGAAATTGGCCTATAATTTTCCGGTCGGTTTTATCGCCTTTCTTACGTACAGGGATTTAGCAATCTGCATTAAATCGGGAAAAACTCCTTTTTTGATACAGTTGTTAAATATGCCAATTAGCGCTTTTGAGATTGCCGGTGCGATACTTGTGAGCAAAGATGTCAGAGGAAGATTTCGACTTAACGATTTTAGGCTCTTGTGAAATTCATGTGGTGTTTTTAAATATAGGAAGATTGACGCTGGAGTTTCCGGGACAGCTGCTATGGAGCTAACCCTATTTGAGCTAACAATTTTGACAGCATTTATAAAAAAATCATTAAAAATATTGGACGTGGATACCGAGTCACAATAATTTCTATGGATAGGTTCCCTACAAGAGCGTGGCTTATTTCTACCTTCTCGATTAATAATTGCCCACAAAATCTTTATCTTATTATCACATGGTCTTTATCTTATTATCTTATTTTATACGAGTAACATTATTGTTTTAATAAATATTACAAAAGATAAACTAAGAAATAAAATGTCTATGGAAATGAGGATGTGCTTAGATTAAGATTTACTAGAAAGGGGACATTAGAAAACGATAACTATAGGCTGTTCAGTTTACTCTCGCACCTATATATTTTTTTCCATACGCTAGACTCGAATACGCCGAGAGAACAAACCGGCTTCCGGTCAGGCTCAAACTATCACCACAGACACTAAAGACCCTGGTAGAGAAATGCGGTTAGTATAAGCATCAGATTATACTAAATTTTATCGATTCAACTCCGTAATTTGGACGATCGAAAAGCCCTAGCGAGTTGTTTTCCAAAATTCTTCATTTTTGGTGATTTCCAGGAACAGTTTTAGTGTTTTTTTATTGTGTCACCTCGCAACACTGCTTGAATTCAACTTAATACTCTTAACGGTAATATTTGAAATTTTATTTACCTGGCAAAATAGGTTTTGATTAGCTCTGATGGCGTAGCATCGTCCTTATTTTGGCGAAGTGATCAATGTGGTACTTGAATTTCCGCCTCTGGTCGTGGCCATTACATTTCTGGTTTATTGCCATATTATGCGATACTGCATTTGCATATGCAAATGCAGTATCGCATATCATATATATGAGGTCATATATATGACCACACGCAGCAGCCTTATTTTAATCCAACTAAAGAAAATCGTTTTTCCCAAATATCAAAGCAACTGAAACCAGTGCCGGATTAGCCACGTAGCAGGACTAGCAAATGCTACGGGCCCCGCGCATTGGGGGGCCCCGCGCACCCACGCCTGCCTGAGCGTAAAATTATCGCTGCAGCCTGCAACAGGCCAATGGGAAAACGTTGGTATCAAAATCTACAGCGATTCTTAAAAATTATATCACATTTCTAAAAGTGAGCGCTGGCCACACGACAAATTATGTATCGCACCACAAACACACGTAAGTTGGCAACCTAGCGAAACTAACAAGGGAAGTACCGACATTCCCACGGAGCGGCGGCGGAGCCGTCCGTGATTTGCAATACAACTTTGGCATTCTTTTTTTTTTTTTTTTTTGGTAGTAGTCTTTATTCATAAAAAAAGATACAAATTACATGTCACAGTTCCCCACTAAGGCTAGTGCCTTTTCAGTGGGTAACTAACAATAATGTGTTTATAATTCTGACTTATATTATCCATTACCTATTATACTTTTATTAACTATTATAACTTTTTAAGTTAAGTAGATGCATTGACTTCCTAACCTAACCTAATCTAACCTATATCTCCTATCATAACTAGCTTAATATACACTTATAAATATGCTTTTCCACTAAATTAATATGCCTACTTACTAATCTAGCCTAACCTATACTAATTATCCTGGTATACTTACTTTGTTTACAATTACAATAACAAATGATTACACTAATAAAATGATTCATACCAGATATCTATACTTATGCCCTAACCTAACCTAACTTATCTTAATTAGCTTGGTTTACCATAATTATTCTACTTGATGTTAATGCTAATTTAGTCTAATAGAATTTTTACTTGTTACAGTTATGCTACTGCTTTTACATATTTATGCTAATTTACACTAATATAGTTTTTAATTTCTCTATTATAGTATTTATATTACATAATATTTAAATTATTTCAATTATCTCGCCTGGGTAAGTCATTATTTAGGTTGCTTAGTAGTATAAGTTTCAATGTTTTCTTTAGTAAGTATTTGCTGATTGAGTTGTCTAATTTTATAGAAAAGTGATTGAATAATTTTGGAACAATGAATTCAAGAGTTCTATCGCCGTAATAATTGTTTTGCTTGTTATATTTCAAATACCCCTTTTCACGTAGCCGAGTTCTGTGTACATGATCGGCAGGTATTCGTAACGAACCGTTTTCGTTGTTGTCAAGCAGAATTTTATACCATACGAAGAAACTTATAGGCAAGACATCAATTGAGGAGTAGAGTTCTGTGTAATTATTTTGCTTAATTTGTATTGAGCCTTTTGGTGCCATTTGTTTCAGTATTCGAATTTGAATATTTTCCACTTTCCTAACGTACGTGGGAAATGTAAGTCCCCATACCTGAATGCCATATCCTAGTATAGAATTTACAAGTGAAAAGTATATGACTTTCATAATATTATGAGGTACTACGGATTTCAGGTGAAAGAATAGTTTTAAAAAATACCTGAGTTTTCCACACAGTAGAAGTATGTGACTTTCCCAATTAAAGTTTTTGTCAAGTATTATACCCAGGTATTTATGTGTACTCACAACCTCTAGACTATTGCAGGAGCAGTTTAGATGTGATACGTTATCGTGAATGCACGTATACGAGTGTGCTTTAATAGCTATCTCGCCCCTTTTTTTATAGGGAGAGGTGACGTACAATACCTTTGTCTTCGTATGGTTGATAACGAGGCCGTTGTCATGGGACCAGCGCAACAGTTGTAGGAATTGTTCGTTCATGATTGTGTTTGCAGTATTTACGTCATCGTGCTCAACCACTATCGCTGTGTCATCAGCAAATTGGTACACTTTTGATTTAAAAAATATATTCGATATAGTGTTGCAATATATCAAATAAAACATAGGTCCCAATACGGAGCCCTGTGGTGTACCCTCTGTTATCCTAACACTTTTACCAAACACTAACACTTTTACCAAAGCATTCGATCGCGACGTTAGCTCACAGCGCCGATCCATAGAAATTTTTTCCGCACCGTCGTTCTGTGTATATAACCTAAGCGCGGAAAATTTAAACTTTTGAAGTGGCCATATATAGGAACTTATTCCGAGAGTTTGAATAAAACTTGCCGTGTCGTTTTGTAGATATAAATATTTTGAGATTTTCTAATTCGAAGTGTGCCTCTACCCTAAATCAAGTTCATTCGAGTTCGTAACGTCAGCTGACATTCACGTAAACACACAGCTGATCACCGCTTACGCATAGATCGGGCGCCCATTGTATGATTCTTCTTCTTAAAGTGCCATCTAAGTATTGCTACCTCGCCTATTTAAAAAAAACACTACTAAAATTGGTCATTTTAATGCTAAATCTAAAAGGAAATAGCGTCGGAAACTTCAAATTTGCGATATTTTGAGACTTGAAATTTGCAAAATACGACTGAAAGAAGCCATATTCTTGTTATGTTTTTCAATGACATATTAATTTTTACCCGTAAATTATCAAGAAGCGTACTTTGTTATAAGTGTGATTGCTTAAATTAACTGAATATAATTGATTTTTGACACTTTACATACCTTGTAGGTGCATACAGTTATGTGAATAAATTATTATGGATTATTTTTATTTGACGATTATTTGAGTTTTGGACTAGATTAAAACACAAATGTTACATATTTTACAAAATTTATTAACATAATTCAGTCACAGAAGTTCATTCATAAGTTTAGCAACGTTTTAGAACTTTGTTTGTCCACCCTTGGATTGAATTAAAGATTTTATTATGGCTTCAGATACAAATGGTGCAGTACAAGAGTTGTCAAAAAAAGCTGTACACGCCAAACGTTGTCCATGCAGCAATCACATTCTTAATAACTCTTTAGCTACCTCATCTAAAGTCGTTTCTTGCTCCAATACCTCGAGCACGATGAGAAAAGTTATAGCATTTGCCAATGCATCGGCTAAGAGGCATAAATTTTTTGAAAAATAACTTGGAGTTACATTGCAAGGTATCTTTGAGACGCGTTGGGGTGAGAGGCATGATTGGCATCTACAATTTCAAGGAGACAACTTAGAAAAAAATTGTAGCGCTCTGGAAAAGATATCTACTTGGCAACACAACAAAACTGCTAATGACGCGCATTGCTTACGGCAAACATTATGCAGTTCGGACTTCATCATATCATCTATTTGTTTGAGTGATATTTTAGGTAGGTACCTAAATATTTGGTTTCTTATTCTTAGGAACTAATGCATGAACGCAAGAATTGAATTATTTTATTAGTAACTTATGTGTAATTCAACAAAGGCAACTTCAATTATCGATATAATAAATGTCGCGTCAAGACTTAAACTATTGTTAAATATCACTTATTTTATTTTTCAGGTACAACTGTATCCTTGAGCAGACTATTGCAAACTAGCTGAATTGATTTAAAAAGGGCTACAGATGCTATAAATGATACAATAAGTGTCCTACGACAAAAAAGGGAACAAGCGGACATAGTTTTCCGACAACTTTTTGAAGAGGCAAAAGAAGTAGCCGAGCAACTAGACGTAGAAATTAAATGCCCCAGAATAGTGTCAAGACAAACACACAGATCCAATAATCAACCTGCTCAATCGGCTGAAGAGTATTTCCACAGGGCCGTATAATTTATCCCCCTTCTAGATTCTGTACTAAATGACCTACAAGATCGCCTGTCTCCTGAAGTGCTCAATTTATATCAACTAGGCGTTTTTATTCCGAAAGTCGATTACACTTATACTAATGAAGACGTTGAAACTGTTAAAAAACTCGCAAACGTTTATAAACTGCTAATAGAAAACACCCCAGTTTCAGTAATTACAAACGAATATCGGCTGTGGATGGTAAAATGGCAGCGAAATCAAAATATTCCCCAGTCGATTTCTAATTTGATAGAAAACTGTGATGCTGAAATGTATCCCAGCGTTAAAAAAGTTTTTATGTATTCTTGCTACACTACCAATTAGTGTGGCGACGGCAGAGAGGTCCTTTTCTACTCTCAGGAGGCTCAAAACTTGGTCTAAGGCGTCAATGGCAGAAGATCGCCTAACTGGACTGGCACTTCTCCACGTTCGCAAAAACATACATATTGAAGTGAAGGAAGTCATAAATCGTTTCGCGAGAAGACAAAAAAGAAAACTTGATTTTGTTATTTAATTAAAATTATTTTGACGTGAAATATTAAAATACTATTTGATTTGTATATATTTTTGTAATTTTGGAGCCTCTCCTGGCTGAACCTCGACTATGTGACCCCCCCCCCCCTGACTCGAAAGCTGGATCCGCCCTTGCATGGTGCTGAGTCCTGCTGGAAAATCCAGGAGCCTGAGCTATTTCACTCTCTTACTTGAGGCAGAAGTCGACTTCCCAGCACTTTGATATACTTTTCCTGTTTCATAGTACCATCTACAATGTGAAAACGGCTGGTACCATCAACAGAAAATGCACCCCATACCATGATTTTTTGAGGAAATGTTATGGTTTTCTTTATGGTAAACACTCTGGCAAAAACTCTTCCCCAGACTAAAACGGCTATTGTAGACTCATACACTACCTGCCACAAAACACTACCTGAAATATAGAAGTAACCAATTGAGAGTGAGACACAGTTTTAAATTACAATTTGTTCTTGAAATACAATCGTATTAGTGAGGTTTATTGACATGGTTATGGAGAATCATCCAAGTTAATAAATGTAAAAGTGATTATTTTACTGCCAATGATTTAAATGCATATTTATTTATAATAAAATAGTATTTAACTTCTGCCAATCATTAACAGTCCATGTTTCATGCTGCTTTGCCCACGTAAGCCTTGTTTTTTTTCATGTTTTCTGTAAATTCTGTAAGTCCGTAATCTTGGCAGGTTTCAATTTTCTTTTTTATTGCACTAACTACTTGCGTGGATATATTTAATTTCTTAGCAATTTATTTTTGTTTTGAGGATGAAATCTCCAATGAATTTTTAATTTATTTGTCTTATTTTACGAGGACTAAAATAATTATTTGTAAATATATTATACAAAGGGCGGCCGGACTATGATCTCGCACTGGAAGTTATCGAGGCAAGCCTAGCTTCACACGTGCCGGGTGAATTCACCCGGCGTCGGTCCGACGCCGACATTGCCTTCACACGCAGTAGCCGATTCCGGGCCGATTTTCTCTGACCCGGGCAGTATAGTATGTTCTAAATGTGGGAGCCATAAACGAATTGTGGCCTTGCTGCATCGGCGGCGTCGCGTCGCCGCCTCCAGAAAAAAAGTTATAGAATGTATAGGGCGCATCCTATGTTTCAAAAAAGACACCTTGAGGGAGCTTTTTATACATTGTTCGGTGACTTTTTAGAAAATGAGCAGAAATTTTCGCAGAAATTCTTTAACTAGTTTAGAATATATATCAATTCAGGAATTTGCATTGAGGTTTTGAAACCGGAAGGTTTCACGAGAGTTGTTGCCTCCATGCCGCTAAAAGAGCCTGTGTAATTTTGAAGCAAATATGATCGGAAGTTGTCTCTTTTCTATTTTCAGCTATAGCCCAAATCATAAAATACTTAATTTTCACCGCTATATATCGATTGTTTAAAGCACAAACATTGTATGTCCACTTTTAGTTGCTGCTATATTGTTTTTTTAAGTAAATAATAATAACTACTCACCAAACTTGTTTTTGTCCTCACCACTCTCACATCGTCGTCGAATTTTGGATGAAGTGCTTGGCACGGGTCTTGAACATTTAAAGACTTAAAGTTTCGTTAACATTTTATTTTTATACTTTTCTAAAGTCTTGTCCCATAAAAGGCAGGGTGAGATTCTACTAAGGAGTCAAAATTTCCATGTCAGTTTTTTTCCGTCATTGCCGAAATAAAAATACAAGCGCCTATAAAGAACCTGTAGTTTTGAGGCAAATGTGATCGGGAGATGTCCCTTTTCCGTTTTCAGCTACAGCGCAAATCATAAAATAGGTACTTATTTTTCACCGCTATATATTGATCGTTTAAAGCACAAACATTGTATGTCCACTTTTGCTTGCTGCTGTTTTTTTATAAATATCTAATTACTCACCAAACTTGTTTTTCTCCTCGTCATTCATATCTAGTCCAGTCAAATTAGGGTTTCACCTCGGAATAAGAGATAATAAGCTGGAAACTTGTATACACCTTCATTTTAGCGTTCTATAAGTGGTCTCAAAAGTCTCATAAAATCTCGTGTCTGAGTCGTGAGTTATTCAAGGTCAAAGGTCACTAAAATCGTTTTTTCGCGATTATCTAGGTTTCTATAGTTCCAATGATGTTGACATCTATGATAAAAATGTAGAGCATACGATTTGCGACAAATTTTGTTCCAAACATTTTTATATGCGCTCAACCGTTTTTGAGATAGAGGGCGGAGAGCGCGCAGCGCTCAGCCATACATACTGTAATTCAAGGTCAACTGTGAATCTCGGTAAATAATGCCCTGAATAAAGTTATTAAATCATTACATTATGATTAACAATTAATAATTTGTTTTATTTATTAGATGATAGGTACTTACATGTTATTTAATAACATTTTACTTTGTATATCTAATATATTCATTTAATATTGCTTACCTACTTTGTGTAATTCAAAACTCATTTAATGAAATACTTACTGTATATCTTAATTTTATATTAATTTATCGAAAGTAGATTTTAAGTAGAAATAAAACAAGTAAAAATATTTTTTTTTCTTTATTTAGCAGCTGTATATTTATTACAATTTAAATTAATGCGGTGACATTTACAAATCTTTAAACATTTAATGTTATCTCTTTTTTCTTTTGAATATCTTGCATCAACGTGTTGTTCAGCAAAATGTAACGAAATGTTACAAAACTTCTCAATTTCTTCACAAATTGTATTTGTAGCGTACATAGCATAAACCTTGTTACATAAAACACTTTCTTGAGTACTTTGACCTCGAGATACTCCTTGTTTTGTCTTCATAGAGTTCATAAGACTTTGTTCGATTGCCATATCCGCCCATGTACCAGATTTTTTTTTTCTGTTCGTTTTACAGTGAAGAATCCATTTTTAAAGTTCTCAAAAGTCTTTCTATCCGTTGTATTTTCCAATTTCATCATATCTTGAAGATGTAAATGAGCAGATTGCGCATATAAAAAGTAACCACTAGCGTGAAAATACGGCGAGGCTTATTCTCAGTAGATGGTGCTCGATTCAAGAAATGAGGATAGCAAACGGTATGGTACTTTGCTTCAGCTGCGATCAAGTCATACTCATAAAGTACACGATTTTTGACTAATTATCCTAAGGCATCCATTTGTTTTTCTGCTCTTTTGATGACATTACCTTTAAATTCCAAAGTACTTACGCTACTGAACGTGCGTCGGTACTTTTCTTTTTTTCTTAACTGATAAATCAAACACTTCACTCCTTTTTTTACGAAATGCACTGGATGATGGTAAAGGTTTACCTTCTTCTAGGCGTCGTTTCGATGCTACTATGGATTTTTTACTAATGTACACTTTTCGACACTCAACATCAGAGAGGTTAAAGTATTTAAGAAGTCTATGTGACCGTCATTTCTTTCGATACTTGCAGTTTTTCAAGTTTTCAAGCCACGCACTACATTAACAGAATCACATTCTAAAAGTGACTTCTCACAAATAAAACACGAATCAGCCATAATTTTCAAAATTGTACGCTCGTCGTTGCCGAGATCTAAACGAAACAAAGAAACATCTGTCTCAAGATCTAATTATAAATAAAGAAAGGCGCATACTGAGGGTACTGCATTCACAGGTATATATTTCATAGAAAAAGATCGGATTATAGGGTTCAGCGTTCCCAGTTATAATCCTAATAGAAAAAGAAGTATTTTAGGGGTTACTCATTTAAAGGTAAAGTACTTAATTACTTTTCTACTTAAAAACTATTTCAAATAAATAATTATATATTATTAAAATATATAATAAGTATTTTATTTAATGAGTTTTAAATAATACAAAGTAGGTAGGTAAGTAGGTACTATTAAATGAATATATTAGATACTATGGAATGATGTGGTGATGGAAAATTGTGATAATGATGATAGAAAACCATATATCTTTATAAATTATAGCCTATGTGTTATTCTGATGTGTAAGCTATATTATTGTGAAGTTTCATCAAAATCAATTCAGTAGTTTTTGCGTGAAAGAGTAACAAACATCCATACATACATACAAACTTTCGCGTTTATAATATTATAGTAGGATAAGTAAAATGTTATTAAATACAATAGCTAATAGCTATTAAATAATACAAATTATTTATTAATGTTAAATGATTTAATAATTTTTAAATGATTTAATAATGTTATACAGGGTATTACCATCAATGGTATTACTCACCGAGGTTCACAGTTGACCTTGCATTACAGTATGGCTGAGTGCTGCGCGCTCTCCGCCCTCCGCCCTCAATCTCCAAAACGGTTAAGCGCATAAAAAATGTTTCATACAAAATTTGTCGCAAATCGTATGCTCTACATTTTTTGTCATAGATGTTAACATCATTGGAGCTATAGAAACCTAGATAATTGCGAGAAACCAATTTTGGTGACCTTTGACCTAGAATAACTTTCGACGCAGACACGAGATTTTATGAGACTTTTAAGACAACGTATAGAACGCTGAAATAAAGGTGTATACCAATTTCCAGTTTATTATCTCTCATTCCGAGATTTACCCCCTTTTTTCGCTAAAGTGACTGCACTAATAGTTGAATTTTGGATCAAGCGCTTCGCACAAATCTTTCCAGCATTTTTCGTTAATATTTTGTTTTTATATGTTGCTAGAGTCTTGTCCCATAAGATGGGGCGAGATTCTACAAAGGTAATCGAAATTTCCATATCAATTTCTTCTGTCATTGTCGAAATAAAAACAAAACCTCCTGTAATCGCAATAACCGGCTGACTGACGGCTAGCCGGCAGCCGCCCGGCAGGTAGCGGTCGGCCCGGCGCCGGCCGATTTGACCGGCACGTGTGAAACGGTTGGTACTTGTCCATACAACACTACGCCACTAGCCGGCATCGGACCGGCGCCGGGTGAATTCACCCGGCACGTGTGAAGCGACACGAAGTGTCGCTTCACACGTGCCGGCCGGCCGCCCTTTGTATAATATATTTACAAATAATTATTTTAGTCCTCGTAAAATAAGACAAATAAATTAAAAATTCATTGGAGATTTCATCCTCAAAACAAAAATAAATTGCTAAGAAATTAAATATATCCACGCAAGTAGTTAGTGCAATAAAAAAGAAAATTGAAACCTGCCAAGATTACGGACTTACAGAATTTACAGAAAACATGAAAAAAAACAAGGCTTACGTGGGCAAAGCAGCATGAAACATGGACTGTTAATGATTGGCAGAAGTTAAATACTATTTTATTATAAATAAATATGCATTTAAATCATTGGCAGTAAAATAATCACTTTTACATTTATTAACTTGGATGATTCTCCATAACCATGTCAATAAACCTCACTAATACGATTGTATTTCAAGAACAAATTGTAATTTAAAACTGTGTCTCACTCTCAATTGGTTACTTCTATATTTCAGGTAGTGTTTTGTGGCAGGTAGTGTATGAGTCTACAATAGCCGTTTTAGTCTGGGGAAGAGTTTTTGCCAGAGTGTTTACCATAAAGAAAACCATAACATTTCCTCAAAAAATCATGGTATGGGGTGCATTTTCTGTTGATGGTACCAGCCGTTTTCACATTGTAGATGGTACTATGAAACAGGAAAAGTATATCAAAGTGCTGGGAAGTCGACTTCTGCCTCAAGTAAGAGAGTGAAATAGCTCAGGCTCCTGGATTTTCCAGCAGGACTCAGCACCATGCAAGGGCGGATCCAGCTTTCGAGTCAGGGGGGGGGGGGGTCACATAGTCGAGGTTCAGCCAGGAGAGGCTCACATACACCACACGGCAGATACACGCAACAGAGACAAAGCTTCATACAACCGCGATTTGATAGGTACACTACTGCAAGCTTGAGACGCGTGAATGTGTTTCAAATGGCGGCTTCGTACGTACGTGGAGAAACCGGTTTATATCGGCTTGGCCAGTTGACAAAGCTTAGGGCACCCGCGTGTCTTTTTTTACGTTTGATTGAATTAGTGTTTTAACATAAACAAGTGTAAATATGTTTTACTGTAGTGTGTTTCAACAATACTAGAATTATTAAAAACATATCATTTTTCAGTTACTCCAAAGACTTCATTAGGTAAGTAAAGTACCTACCCATATTGATGATAATTTATTATTACTTTCCTGTCAAGGAAAGTATTGTGGATGCATTTCTGTGTCTGTGTGTATTCTCCGACGATAGCGCCGAAACGCTTCATCCGATCGAGCTGAAATTTGACATGCAGGCATCATTTGGTCATGGCATGTGCTGAAAAGATTGTGGTTGATATTCGTCCACCCAGGGTTGGCTCCCGTCGAGGGAACTCCTCAACGGTCAACAGCAGAGACCCAAAATGTTGTGTACGCATCCAATTATGATAGCAAATTCCATGTTTCACCATGATATGATTGATGTACCCTGGGTTAGCTCCCGACGAGGGAACTCCTCAACGGTCAACAACAGACACAAAATTTAAAAAGTCGAAAAAGTTAAAATTGTCGGAAAAGTTGTAAAAGCCTCAAAAGTCGAAAAGTCGAAAAATTCGAAGTCAAAGTCAATTTTGATTTCGATTTTCGAGGGTTAAAGGATGGCGCTAGGTTGGGGGTAGGGGGGTTGTGGTAGGATTTATGATATTTATATTCAGATGAATTAATTTCCTGTGTACTTGACAGGATAGTCTTGGGGTGACACAACCAATTTTTTTTTATGTTGTGGAAAGATATTACTTAAGGTATTAATGCATTATAGGAACCTATTTTTGATTTATGATTTTTAACATCACCCGACTATATTGACCATTCTGATTCCGAATCTGTAATAATCTGTATTGGTATTCAATAAATAAGCGAGATATAAGCATTCAAAGAAGCGTCAAACCCGTACATTTCGGTAGGTTGTTAGTTTTTTTTAATAATACCTCAACACCTATTTGACGGTAGGTTAGATTAGTTTTTAAGACAATATTAAAAACTGAGTTTAATAAAACTTTTTTTTGTTTATTAAATTGTTTTGTTTTGTCTTGAAATTTCACGCTTCTGAAGCTTTTTTTCACCTTTAGCATTACAATGATCGAATCCAGTAGTATTTCTTTATTTTTTCCATTTTTGAGAATGGTTCCTATACTGCAATAATTCCATTAACATCGAAAGATAACTCAACCCGGTGGAGCAAAAAACGTTTTGGTATATCGTAAATGGTATAAATAGTGAGTTTCTTTAGTAAATTGTACAGAATAGGTACCTAACTATTTATCTCGTTTTGACATTTTACGTAAATGGTTGTGTTTTTTTAATAAGTTGCACAGAATAGGCACATATCGCATAAACGGTGCGTTTGAGCAACTATAATGACAATTTGTGAAATATTTATTTATTATTTGAAATACGTATTTAAATACCTACCTACCTATTATAGTGATTGAATAATTATGTTTAAAAATTAAATATATAGGTTCATGTTTCTTTTATTATTTCAGACCACAGGAGTGGTGTTAAAAGCTGTTGGGCGAGAAGATCTCCTTACAAAACTTGTTGATGATAAAAATAAGGCAGCAATACAAAATCTGTGAGGATCACTTCGAAAAATATTGTATTAAGTTTTCTAAAAACAGAACTGTAAAATATTTAAATATGGCAATGCGTTTCCAACAATGCGTTTCGAGTTCGAGCCAATGTGAGGATGTGTTTGAGTCAATGTGAGGAGGAGGAGGACACGGAAATCAGAACATTAATTTTATACCTACTACTGTGATATCTTCAAGTTCAAATAACACTTTAAATAAAATAGTTATTTTGGAAGATCAAACATCTCGCGGCATTCAGACGGATCCTGATAACCAAACTTGTAAAATATATCCGCGCAAACAGCACTTCACATTTCAGCGGACACCCCACGAAAAGGGAAACTGTTACTGGAACTTCGAGAAGCTAAACAATATAAAAAATATGATTTAGATAGTGTAACTAAAGGAGACGTTTTAAAATTGGGTATAATAAAAAGCTGACAAATGTTCTGTTTACTTAATTTTATTCTCCTGCGCAATTTGCCTCTGTTCCGTTTGTTTACCACTTGTTTACTATATGCCTACACGCGCAAGTAGGTGCGTTTTTATAAACACAGTGGAATACAAAGAGCGCTCGGCGCCCCCTCCCCTCTCGCACCCCGCCTACGCCACCTCGCCCCACAACTATGTTTCACGGCCAGGGCTATGCAAACTATAGAATATTTTGTATTGTGGTATTTTAATATTTATTCTTTATTTTCTAATTATAAATTTACGTAATTTTACAGACTTGAATTTAAGGTTAAAAAACGGAGCTGCCATGGAATTCACCGACCGAAGTCGGGCCCATCATATAGTGTTACACTTCTGGGGGGTGAGCAGTGGATTCCGGACTAACGACCGGCTGTGGTAGGTTTAGGACAGCTGTCTTGCCACATGTGAGCGTCACCTTACCACCCATTCACTCCCCCGTCGAAGCCATAGAATTTGAGATGCGGAAATTGCGGTTCTAGATATTTTTTCTAAGAAGGAGTTGATTATTTTCCTGGAGAGACCAAGATCTTTAAAAAGGTGAAACAGAGATTTAGCTGGCAGGCCACGAGCGCCAAAAACACGTGAAGGTGAACACTGAAGCTGTTCCTGGTGACGGCATTTGCGAGATCATGGTATTTATTTAAATTGTACTCGTGGTCTTTTGGGATATTTGATTCCCATGGAACAGTTAATTCTACCATAAGGGCCATCTTCCGAGATAGAGAGTAATGAGTTATATGTGGACGCAGGGCTGTGCATCCGAGAATTTCAGAGATTTTATACTGCTTAGAGACCGAATCGACCTCCAGAATCTAATCTGAAGCTTTCTCGATTATTGAGAAAGGTTTTGTAGTGAAATGTTTTTTTGCCTTTAGAGCCATCCCGCACAAACTGTATTGAGGGTTTGGAGGGTACTGTCAAACTCTTGTTGGCACGAGCCACTGAGAGGCTAATTACCTCGCGAATAACAGCAAGGACTTTGTCGTGGCGGTAAGTGTACCGTCCTTGATCTAAGGCCACCTTGCAGCCAGCTAGAATATGCCTGGCTGTGCAAGGGGTATTGCTACAAAGGGGGCATGAACTATCCTCGGCAAAGCTCTAACGAGAGAAGTTACTGGGGTCTGGAAGCGTATGCTGAAAGACATTTAAATAAAATTTCAACATCTCTGGCGTCCAGTCATACAACATTACTTTCCAGTGCATTGGAGGAGGAATGCAAAAGTCTCCAATTGTTGTCCAATCATTCTGGCATTGAAGGCCAATAGCGTGAGCCATACTATCGCTGTCGTAATCTCCCCGCAAGAGAGACTTCTTAACCCCTCAGGCCCCGATTGGCCGATATCGGCCAAAACACGATTGAGCGTGGCGGCCCCGTTTTAATTTAATTTGTTTTATTTTATTATGTTTTATTATGATAATATGTTTTATTTTAATTATGGGTACAGTGGTTTGGCAGT
Source organism: Micropterix aruncella (assembly GCA_944548615.1). NCBI lineage: Eukaryota > Metazoa > Arthropoda > Insecta > Lepidoptera > Micropterigidae > Micropterix > Micropterix aruncella. The sequence goes on along the minus strand of OX155980.1, from coordinate 81,905,608 downwards.
AATTAAAGTTTTGGTGAGACAGTGTCATAATTCATTTTTTACTAAATTTTTTTGGGACATCAACTTGTCAATCCTGAGGCCTGAAGGGTTAAAGTCCACATCGCTCATGGTTGTACTGCCATACCCCAGACCATTGCCGTTCTGGCTGATTTCAGCAAGGAACTTTTTGTGGAAGTCTACGCGGGCTCGTAGATCATTTGACTCTAAAATATCATTTATATATGTGGATACGTCTTTGTGGGATACTTTTTTGAAAATTATTATAGAATTTTGATTAATTGACCTTAAACCGGCGACTGTTTGTGAATTTTTGCTCTAAGAGGTTTAGAATAACACATACATATTTACGAATCGTTTTGACATCTAAACGGGATGAAAAAAATACAATGTATTGTTGTGAAAGTCGTCTATAAGTGAATCACTTTTTACTACTTTCATATAAAATTGTTGATTAAAAAAATATTTGATTATAGAAAATGGGCGAAGAATTGCTTTTCATTTTGGCCTTTTAGAACTCTCGTTCATAAAATAAAAACAACAGAAATAAACTTTAGTTCAAAATCAATCCATTTCCTGAAAAGCAAAACATTAATTGACTGGCAATAAAGTCCTTTAAAACAATATAATTCTCGCGTTATGATCTTCCGCGCAGGCTTCCCGTAAAAAGCCTGCTAAATCTGTGTCTACAGGCCAAAGGAACGTTCCGGTGAGGCAATAAATCATTAGACCGGCCCGCCCCTTTTAATACCTGCTTGTAGGGATGCGTGTCATAACCTTCGCAGATTATCTATCAGAATATTGTATTATTGAAATTGAGCACCTAAACTTTTGTCGGATCTTTTTCAGGTCGTCAAAAAATGACAAAGTGTTATTTATAAAGCACCGAGTCTGCATGTTAATAACACCCTTCAACTTCAATAGCTCCAGGTTAGAAAATATGGTCTCCATTGCTCAACTGATAGGCAAGTAATGATGTTTTATCCGTGCAGCATTTTATGATATACATATGTGGGACTCATTATTACAAAATGCCACGATAACATTTTACTAATGACTGTTTAGAAATTAATAATGGCCTATGATATGCCATGCTATGATAATCAGTTATCTACTAAGTATTCATTTAATAACTCACATCACATAAATAGGTCATTATTTAATTACTCTAATTCTATAATAATACTTAAACCGAAAATATTAATAAATATAGCAATCGGTACTATAATAAATGCAGATACTGTTTCATCGAGCAAGTGTAATTCATCGATAAGCAATATCGACGTTAGCCGCATTCTTGTGACAGCTCGATTTATTACCCCATCGGAACGTTCCTTTGGCCCGTACTTTAGAAATATGGTAAGTTTTACGAAGTGACAGCCCTGCACTTAGAGATGGCAAGAGTCACGAGTGGTCACGATTCGTGTGTTTGCAAAAATGAAATGACAACAGTCTTCCTCTTTTGGTGATGCCAGTTTGACGATGTTCTCGTAATTTCAATGAAACAGTACGTGTGTATTTTATCAATAAATTGTGAGTCTGTGTGAGTCTGTGTGAGTAGGTGTGAGTCAATAAAATCTGTGTTTACAAAATAAAATAAAAGTGTACGCGGTAATTTGTGATACAATTACTTTGGATTTTAAAGGTTGGTTTATCTATTATTGTTTGTTTGTTTTTATCTATTATATATCTCTCTCTCTCTCTCTCTCTTTCTCTCTGTCTCTGTCTCTCTCTATCGTTATCTCTGTTACAAGCATGTCGAGACCAGCTGTTTTTAACACGCTTTTATTAAGTCGACCTGTATGTAACTATGTAATGGAATCTAAAGTAACTAATTTAATGAACCATCTTCCAAGGATCGTAGCGTCATGAAAATTGTCAGCTGTATGTAGTTCTGATGACAATACAATAATATGGAACAGATCTGATGATGGAGTCGGAAGATATGAACTGGAACTTCATGATGGAACATCGTATCATAGCTGTGTTTGAACTTGTTAGAAAAGTCTTGGAATGAACTTTGACCACGATTAGGTTTTAAGGTCTGATGATGAAGCCGGAAGATAGGCACTGGCATTCCATGATGGAATATCGTATCACAGCCGTGTTTGGACTTGTTAGAAAGGTCTTGTAAAAACGATAGATATGTGTACAATCTTTTCATCGTTTATTATGGTTTTGCAAAGATACGTTTACAGATAAGATGTCGTTGTTCTGATACAATAGTCGTTTTTTTGGTTTTTACGTGCATTTATAAAAGCGTGTTTTTAGTGTTTTTTTTAAACTATTAATTTATCAGTTCAATCGAATACGCGGATATGGTTATTATTCTATTTTATTAATTTTATTTTACTTTATTTATTTATCAATTATTTTATTAATTATTAGGTACCTATTAAAAAAATATTTTACTGATTTAATTTTATTAATTTTGTATGTATTATAGGAGGACAAGGACATGTTTGATTATAACATGAAAAAGAATGACTGCTTTGATTATGTAATCATAGCAATGCCATCTTTTTTTTTGTTATGATTAAGGGGATACCTCTTTAAAAAAAAGCGAAATTTAAACGTTTACCTCTTGGGTTGGCATGAAAAAACGTTTTTTTCTTATTAGGAAACTCACCGAAAACCAGATGACCTAAGCAGACTTGGTAAATACCTATTAGGTATTACTACCAGTTCTACATTGTTGATTTTTTAACGTCACCGACTATTCGCCACCCTGATTCCGAAACTGCAATAATCTTTTGGCGAACTCAATAAATATGCGAGTTATTAGGCATTTGAAGAAGCGTCAAACACCTACATTTCAGTAGGTTTAGTTAGCAGTTCTTTTAAACAGTTCATAAGCACCTTAATGACAGTAGGTTAAGTATTTTTTTTTTAAAACCATAAAAAAAAATAATAAAATAAAAAAAACAAATGAAAATGCTTTACATAGTACCTACTGGCAAACCGCTTGGATAGCCTACCGGCATGAATGAATTCATTCATAATTGAAAAATATATACAATATTATTTAGTATAGGCATTGATTTTATAGTGTAATAAAATCAATGGTATAGGTTAGAATATCGCCTGTTGAGGTAAGTAAGTCCGCTAACAAGGGTTTGACAGTACCCTCCAAACCCCCTATACATTTTGTATAGGGGGGTGGCGGGATGGCTCTAGACAAAAAACTATCCACTCCAAACATTACACAATAATAGAGAAAGCTTCAGATTGGATTCTGTAGTTCGATTCGGTCTCTTAGTAGTACCAATTTCCTAAAATTTTCGGATGTATAGGCCTCCGTCCAACCGTCCTCTTTACTTCCTATCTCGGAGATGGCCTCTACATAATATCGAAAGAATCCGGTTTTTTTGCTTTATCGAATAAAAAATTCGTGCGCGGCGCTCTATCGGAAGACGTTTAAATTATTCCGAATCATTTGCTTTCGCAGCCACAAATGATTCGGAATAATTTCAACGTTTTCCGATAGAGCGCAGTTATCTGATATCAGAAAAAATAAAATAAATAAAATAAATAAATAATTATAATTGCATAAGTTGTTAAAAATGATATGCAATAGCTTTACCGCGGCAGTCCCCGAGTGCCACACGTATTTTTTAACATCGCAAGGAAGTATCTAAGCAGTTAGCCAGCAAGATACCACAGTATGCCAGACAGTAGCTTCTCTTAGAACAAAATTGAAATCAAAGCGAATATGTCACGAGTAGTAAGGGCTCGGATATAGCCGCCAGATGTCCCGCTACTCGGCCCACGCAGATATGCAAACAATAGAAAACGTCGCCTGCCTTTACCTGCGCGTAACGCTAACCAAATGCCTTCGTCGAGACGTACCTCTCTGTCCAGATTCCTCGCACCCTCTTCCCGCAACGCCCTGCAGCTCGAGAGTAAACCTACTGTTTGGTATACTGTGCACATACTGTTCCTGACTGATGACGCTTAACATAATGCAACAAACACTTCCTTGATTATCCGAAATCCGTCAATTTGTAACTGCTCGGATTATAGCACAAGGAATCTTTAATGAGACATTTTTAAAAACTAAAAGATTTACTCTCATTCAGTAGTTAATTAGTAAAGGAAGAACGGAAACTGAATGTATCCTCATGACATTTCAAAAATAGCAACACATTTACACACACATACTCACACACACGCCATACACACCCTCACATCTTTAACAATAAACCTATATGTAAACAAGAGAGAATTCAAATTTTATTTTCATACAATAATAATTAGTATTTGGATTTATTTTTCACTGCTTTTATTTTTTAATAATAATTTTATTTTTGAATGGTTATTTTTGTGTATTTTATATTATTTTTAACTTTTTTTGTAAATTTACTATAACAATTTCTTAACGTCTTTTTCATAAAACTATTTTTATTTTATTGAATATTATATATAATTTGCATATTCCTTGGAGTAGGGCACTGCCTAGTTGGGAGTGACGCAAAATCATTGTGTAATAATAATTCCTATATATTTTTTTCAATAAATAAATAAAATAAAATAAATTTTGCAAAATTAGAGACGGTATGTTTAAAAAGAACACAATGACATTGAATCAGAAACATAACTAAATAGTATCAGTAAGTCATATAATCGAACAATCTGAAATATTTAAATGTCTATACATATTACCTTTACAAAGCGCCAACGGCTATACTGAGGGTTATCAATAAAAAGCCCCAAACATAATCTTCCGATGACCTTTTCCGAGAGTATAGTGTTGAGTGTGAGAAAAATGTTTGTGCTGGTAACTCTCACTCAGGGTACAAGTCGCCTTAATAAACGCTAACCTTCGGTAGATGACACCCCTCGAATTCCAATAAGAGCTCATATCTCTGAGGGAAGAACTTGAATTTTCTAATTGACAATTGACTGAATTGACAATTTTCTCTATGAATGAAATGAACTCCCATACAATCATCTACAGTGGGCAAACCTGTCACCCCAGGTAGGTATAACGATATCAATCGTTCTTTCAACCTGGAGTGAACGTAGAGACTTGGGGACGAAAGCAGTCCACCGCCGTCTAGCTTCGCCGACAAACCCGCCAGAGACCAATGTCTTACCGCGAGGCACTGGGAAGAGAACCCAGCAGTCCGACTATGATATGAGGAATGAATTGCGGATATGAAATGAGCCGCGAAAATAATGATCGTAGTACGTTGAAATAACTTTCTAATGACATGATATGTGTGGTCTTTATTGATCTTCTAGACCAGTGTTTCCCAATTAGTGGTACGCGTACCCCGAGGGGTACGTGAAGTTGCATCAAGGGGTACGCGTGTCAATTTCTTGTCTTGGAAAGTTGTTTCAGAGTTGTGCAAAGAAAAACGTACACATTCGTCAGATTCAACTGATTTTCATCGTCATCAACTGTATTTTGATGGTACTAAATGTTTAAAAAAACTGATTTCATTTTTTTTTTAATTATTCCTGCAATAAGGGGTACGCGAGTTTCAGGTCTTTCTTGAAGTGGTGAGCAGGAAAACTAATTGGGAACCACTATTCTAAACCCTTGTTCAGCACGAGGCGGACCATGGACTGCGGAAGGTCGAAACCTAATATTGTTAAATAACTTACATCTCTATGCAATTTAATGTTCATTATCATCTAAAATACACAATGTCCTAAATAAAAACCCTGCAAATTATTCCTTTTACTTTCCTGTTTAAGGAAAGTATTGTGGACGCACTTCTGTGTGGCTGTGTGTATTCTCCGATGATAGCGGCGAAACGCTTTATCCGATTGAGCTGAAATTTGGCATGCAGGCATCATTTGGTCATGGCATGACCTGAAAAGATTGTGGTTGTAATTCGTCCACCCAGGCTTGGATCCTGACGAGGGAATTCCTCAACGATGAACAGCAGAGACCCAAAATTTTGTATACGCATTCATTTATGATAGCAACTTCCGAGTTTGCTCATGTACCCCGGGTTGACTCCCGACTAGATAACTCATCAACGGTCAACAGCAGATACAAAATTCGAAAAGTCGTAAAACCGAAAAGCCGAAAAGTCGAAAAGTCGACAAAGTTGGAAAAGTCGTAAAAGTAAAAAAAATCGAAAAAGTAAAAAAGTCAAACAAGTCAAAATAGGCAAAAAAAGTCAGAAAACTCGAAAAAGTCAAAAAAATCGAAAAAGTCGAAACAGTCAAGGCAAAAAAAATGAAAAAGTCAGAGAAGTCGGAAAGGTGGAAAAGTTAAAAGGTCGATTTCGATTTCGATTTTCAAGGGTTAAAGGGTGGCGCTAGGTTGGGGGTGGGGGGGGGTTGTGGAATGATTTATGATATTAATATTCAGATGAATTAAGTTCCTGGCTACTTGACTGAAACAGTATTGGGGTGACTCAACCGATTTTTTAAAATATTGCAAATTTAGGATGACCAGTAAGTATTATGACTTTTTTTCTGGACCTCAAAAAAATTTTCAACTATCCGGACCCACTTGAAATTACTTGCTGACCCCTGTTCTAGAACATCTTGTCCGGTCCTCCTTTGACTAACATCTAACTTTCCGAAGCCACACCTAATTAATTGTGAAATGTCTCAAGCAACATCGTGCTGCGTAATTTGAAACAGTTTAAGGATGGCACTATTCTCCATGTGGTGAAATAATTTTAATTTGTTTATTTAATTTAGGACGACTTCAAGCAGCAGACGTTGCCGTTGGCAAGAATCAAGAAGATAATGAAACTGGACGAGGACGTGAAGATGATGTCTGCGGAGGTGCCGCTGCTATTTGCCAAAGCTTGTGAGATCTTTATACATGCGCTAACATTGAGAGCTTGGGCGCATACCGAAGATAACAAAAGGCGGACCCTACAGGTATCTTTTCTTATTAAAAAAATACAAATGAAGCTGACGTGGAATTCACTGACCAGGTTTGGTCCGGGCTCATCGTAGAATATATTTCTAGTTTTTAGCAAAATTTCAAGTCTCTACTCTCTAAGTCTAGTGGTTTCGGCTGTGCGTTGATGAGGACTGTATAACGGCAGGTACTCAGATGTTATTCTTCGGCTAATTCAGCTAGTCTCCTAGATTTTGCCAGTTCCTCGTGGTTTCGATGAAGGTTGCATCCAGATCAGGATGAGGATAGAATGGAATATAATGTGACAGTTATGTAAAAGGCAACTACCTTTTTTCTAAATAATCTTTTAACCCTTAGGGCTTAGAGAATCATGGGACTTATGTGTCCCATAACTTCAAAAATCATTTGATAAATTATCGAATATGAATAATTCATAAATAATATTTTTTCCATGCAATTGAGACATCTAAATTCAAAATTATCATATTGGCAAAAAAAAAAATATTTTCAAAAATCATTTTTTTAAAAATCGCAATTGACGAACGAACTCTGGTGATTTTAAATGATAATAAATTTAATAAATAAATTAAATATTGATCGCAAATTTTTCAATTTGAAGTGTAAAAAATAAAATAAAATAAAATACAAACGGAGCTGCCATGGAATTCACCGACCGGAGTCGGGCCCATCATAATACTATTTTGTTACACTTCTGGGGGGTGAGCAGTGGATTCCGGACTAACGACCAGCTGTGGTAGGTTTAGAGCAGCTGTTTTGCCACATGTGAGCGTTCACCTTACCACCCATTCACTCCCCCTTCGAAGCCATAGAATTTGAGATGCGCAAATCGCAGTTTTAGATATTTTTTCTATGAAAGAGTTGATTATTTTTCTGGAAAGACCAAGATCTTTAAAGAGGTGAAATAGAGATTTAGCTAGCAGGCCACGAGCGCCAACTTCCACCGCGTGAAGGTGAACAGTGAAGCCGTTCCGGGTGTTTAGTATGTTTCTTAGTACCTATGATTTCTGAGTTAAATAATAAAATAATCAAAGTTTGGAACAGTTGTAATTTTGCTTCTCTTATGGATTACAGGGACACATATGTGTCCCATCAATTTATACAAAATATATTAAACCAATTTTCACAAAACTTGACATATTATTTGCATCTCCCTTTAACCCATTGACACACGAAGCCGGCGAAACGCCGGTCAAATATGTTATTCATCTCCAGGTTTATTTCATAATTTGAAAAATTAGAAACTAAATGCAGTAGGAACAGTTCGTTGGATGAGGAAAAATATGCCGCTAACGTACAGAATAAGCGCAAAAAAAAAACAAAAAAAATTGAAAGGAGGTGATGCCCAAATTTTGTTTAGCCATGACATAGCTGCATCTTGCGGTGTCGACTACAACGGGCGAGCCCGTCACCACAGGACGTTTTAACGATTAGTCGTTCTGTCGCCCTGCAGTGAACGTAGAAGACTTTGGACAGTACAATCCTACGTCCAGCTACGTCACAACCCGTGAGAGTCCAACGCCTTACCGCGAGTGAGCCAGCAATAAACCCGGCGGGCTCGAGATACTCGCGCCCTCACTTCCAATTGTGACCAGATTTCTCCGGTCTCTCGATTGGTTCCGAGTTCGAGGTCGCTTGCGCGGTCCTCTCCCTTACGAAGCGGTGAAACGGTGTGCACCGAATCTATCGCGGACCAAGGCGTCCTTTGCCCGACTCTGAACCGGGATCGAATGGCCAATGGTCATTTCAAGAGCAGTCGCCGTAAGGTAGGCAACCACCCCCGCTCTATAGGAAACAATACAGTTCCCAGACTCCCCCGACTGTTAGTCGGAGAGCACAATCGATTGGCTTGCGCCGCTCGGTGCGCAGACCGTCCAGGAGCGCCAGAGGTTTGATTCCCAGGGGAGACTGGTTGACCCAGTGTCCTACCCAGGTTCGCACCCCATGCGTGGAGGCCATCGGATGGGTGTTGACCCGTGAGTGTGACCGACCCTGAACACATGGGTCTTTGTCGCCACCTCATCATGGGCCCATTAGCTCCCTAAACATAGCTGACATAGCTGCAATAAGATGTAGCGACTATAGGATAGGTATTGCGGAAAGCATATTAGAGAATATTACACTACCACCATACAAGAGGCGAGGAAGGGCATCTGGAGGAGCATGCCCTTTACAGGCTGTACAATGGGCACATTTGCCTGAACAAATTCCTCCAAATTCTGTCAAACAAAACCCGTCCAGGCTATGTAAAATGTGTTCATTACTGAAAAAGAAAAGTGAATCACGATGGGAAAATGTGAGAAATGCTTAGTGGCTCTCCACATAAAAGTTAGTGGCTCTCCACATAAAAATTATAAAAGTTGTAGTAATTAAATAGTGTGTTTAATTAACAAAGTATGTCATATTATTAGTGGTGGAATGGGTTAATAGCTTTATTTATCAAAGATTTCCATACTGTACCGCAAAGCTTAAGGTCGTCAAAGGGTTGAAAACATTAAAAAAGTATTCAATAAATTTTGGAATACTTTTCTTGAGTATTTGGTTGTTTTATTTAAACCATTACAGGAAGTTACTTAAACTGGATCATTTATGACCAGGTTTTTAATGACAGGGATTGAACCGCGCGCTACGCCTCATTTCCGCTAATACAAATGCGAATAGAGTAAAAATAAAAGAGATGGAGGTCTGAATTTTATAATTAGTTGTAAAAAAGGTGTAGAGCAATGCAAAAAAGTATTTAAAAAACATTGTTGTTGCCCTAGGTACTTTAAAAGTTGGCGCAATTTTTTAAAATAATTTTTTTATTTTATCTTATAGCCACAATTCAATCAGTTGAATAAAATATTTTGACAGAGTAAATTAGAGTTATCTATCATATTTATATGCATAGTAGTTTAATAAATATTCGCTGAAAAATAATGAAGCAGTTAAGTAACAACTAACAAAGCATTTTTACCAAGATACTTCTCATAACCTTATAAAATGAAAACAAAATACAAACCGAGCTGCCATGGAATTCACCGACCGGAATCGGGCCTATCATAATAATGAGTACCTTGGAGTGTCAGTACAAAAAGGCTTCATGCGAGGTGTCTCAGGCTGCCTCGAGCACAATTCTCTCCTGGCTGCTGCCATCGAGGATGCGAGACAGCACGAGCGCCAAATCAACGTATGCTGGCTCGACCTAGAGAACGCTTTTGGGTCAGTCCGACACAGTCTCCTCCACTTTGCACTCTGCTGGTACAACTTCCCACCTGTGGTGCGTGACATTGTAACCTCCTATTACAACTGTCCGACGTTCGATGTCAAAGCTCAAGAATGGACTACCCGCTCCATATCATATTCGATTGGACTGTGTCAGGGTTGTTGCCTCTCTCTGACGATATTTAATATCGTTTTCAATATACTGCTGGAAAGCCTGACCCAATTGGACAAAAAGTGGGGCTACAAATCAGACGGCCAATACAGATCGTCGTGCCTCGTTTTTGCCGACGACCTAACTTTTATCACCAGCAGCCCCAAGCAGCTTTCCCTGTTATTACAGAAAGTGGAGCCGTTTTCCTTCATTCCCTCCCCCTTCGACCCACCCATTCACTCCCCTTTCGAAGCCATAGAATTTGAGCTACAAGGTTTTCTCTATGGATTTTGATATAAATTTTAACAAAGTTTGATGGTTTTGGGAAAGAATAGACTGTATATGGTAGCAACAGACACAAAAAGTTTTCTCAACTTATAGCGCTGGAGACTACAGTGTCCGCACAGACAACAGCTTTCGCTCTTCGTCACTGTCCAAGTGGACAGTGTTGAAGAGCGAAATCAACACTTCGACACCTTAGTGCATTCAAGAAATAAGAAAAATAATCGTAATTTGCAAATTTCAGAGGAACGACATTGCGATGGCGATAACAAAATCGGACCAGTTTGATTTCCTGATCGACATAGTACCTCGCTATGAGATGAAACCTGTGAAGGTCAAAGACGAATTGGCCGGACCTAGGACTCCTGTAAATACAGAACAGGTACACTTGATTCTTCTTATTTTAGACCTACGAGGCTTGTTTTAAAAAGTGTTTAGCTCTGCAAAGCCTGACCACTAATATGGGTCATATTGCTTAGAGCAATAGGTTTAAACTACCCATAATTATTTATATGTATGTAAATGTTATGATTTTTCAAAGACACTGGGTCAGTCGACACTTGACAATAATAATGAATATATCCTGCAAGTCATTTCATGCAATGTTTTTTTCTTTTTCTTCTGGTGCAATGTTTGCTACCGAACATTGGTTATTACAGGTATCCCTCGAGTTTTCACACAACCAATAACCAATTAACTCATCATATCCTCTTCTTTATTCTTCCCTTGGCAAAAATAGTAAATAATGGTCTTTTGTAACCTTAGCATAAGTTATTGATATATTAGTCTATTTTAAATTCAACTTTATTACGTCTGTGTGTATTGTACGGTGACAATTAAGAATTTGTTTATCAAATGTTTGACTGTAAGATATTGCTATAGCAATAAGTCTGCTATTTGTGCATAAATTGTCTTTTTTTTATAAAACCGGTGTAATACTCATTAAGTAATGTTTTTATAGCACAATAAAGTTATTCTATTCTATTCTTTTAGCTGTGGTATTGTGGTTTACATATTCGCCATGTTTAATCTTTTAGTGGTCGGATAGTACTTGACAATCTTACTTTAATTTTTCAGGTACAGTACTACCTTCAGTTAGCTCAACAGCGCCAAGCAGCCTTGCAATCCCCCCCAACCCAACAGCAACAGATACAAGTCCTGCAAACGCATCAACTGCAGCAGCTGCAGCAACAGCGCAGCAGCAGGTAAATTTCATTATTTTTCAGAACACACCAGTCTGTCCCATTTTTACACCATTCCTCCCAGTCAGTCAAATCACATCACCTATAGTTAAGAGAGTGACTATTACATTATCACATCCTTGGAGTACTGGAAGCCTACTGTTGCAATGTGTTGCCTGGAACGGTAGGGTTGTCACTCTGAAAATTAAAGCATAATTTTATTTGTGCTACCTTTTTATTATGTCAGTGATAGCAATAGATTTTTTCTTAGAAGGAGTTGATTATTTTCCTAGAGAGACCAAGATCTTTAAAGAGATTTTTTTCTATGTAGATTTGAGATTGGTCATCTGACCATAATCGAATTTGTTGAGTGATGTGAATAACGTTTAAGAGAAGAGGCCAATGCCTCCATTCCCCTTTCTATAGAACTTAGTTTCTCTTTAATATGTAAACCTTTTAAAGAGATGAAACAGAGATTTGGCTAGCAGGTTAAATCTCTGGCAAGTCAAGTTGAAGGTGAACAGTGAAGCCGTTTCGGGTGACGGCATTAGCAAGCTCTTGTTGTATATTCGAGCAGTAACAAACGGCAGAAAGACAAGTGCGTAACTGATTTTAAGAAAAGAATAACATTACTTTGAATTTAGGACTCCAACTCAATCCGAAGTTATTCAAATTCATAGTGGTTAGTATGAAAAACGGCAAATAGATAGGTAATGATATTATTTTGGCAGACATATTAGGTTTAGTATTTTCCTTTCAGCAGCAACTGGCTCAGCAAGCGGTGGCTACTAGCAGTGCAGCTGTCCTCTTTGAGCACACTGCATTAAATAACCACTGCTCGGCACTTTCTACACGGCCCGGTGGCATAGTGGTTAGGTCGCCTGATCTTACATTGTAAGGTCCCGGGTTCGATTCCCGGCTGGGTCACCATTTTCCGTTGGGATCAAATTAACGGAATTGCATTTTCAATTCTGTCGATCGAGAGCAATAACAAGACACCCAGTTACAGACATGTTACACGCACACATACATATAACACGTCATAGTAGGGTTGGTTGTAAGAGATTTTCATATGACAATAATCCCGCCCATTGTGACATTTTCACAATAAGAGTATAAACAAACTTTCTACTCAATATGATTGGATCCCCTGTACCCCGATGCAAGTTGCAACGTCGCACCTGATATATTAAAATTCCATAATATTGTTATGAAAGTACCACACTTTTTCACCCTCCGGCTTAAATTATGATGAATGTCATCTTATTTCCTCCATTCCGTGAACTTACCTCTAAAATTTTTGTTTGTCTATATTCAGATACAGTTGATGCAACAACAGCTGAATATGACAAGGATGCAGCTTCAAAACGATCCTGGACAGCCTATAGTCCTACAACCTCAACAAACACCAACACAAATAATTCAGGTACTTATAACTTTGTTTCTATTGTTGTGTCAATCGTTTTGTAATTTTGCGACGTTTTCATAAGGATCGTTTTTTCATGACTTTAATAAAAAAGTTGCATTCGCAATGAAAATAGTGGCCCTCACTCCAAAATATGGGTGCTATTCGACAACCCTTATAATTCTGCAAATTTTAAGCTTACTTTGTATATTTTGTTAGTAGACACAATTTTAAATGTATTATTTCAGGTTCCGCAGCCGCAGCAGCAAGTGTATCTAGCGCAAGTATCCTCTCAAGAAGATTAAGAACATCTTAGCTGTATGAAAACTGACTGAACAAAACACATGTTTATTTTGGGTATTAATTGACCTCAATACTGTCTAATCAAATGCAAGGATTTTACAGGAAGAGTTTTCTCGTTACTTAATAGCATGAATGTGTGTGTAAATATCATTCACGCTGCACCGTCTCTTAGCTTATGTGTCGAGTTCTACAAATTCTATCTTAGTTGTTATTTAGTTATTTACTTTTTCCAAACGCTTTTACCATTTGTCCACTCGCTGTCGGCAAAAATACCAAATGAAAGAATTGTTTCTCATAAGTCAATATTTTAAAAAGAAATTAAAATTCGTGTACTGGAAATTCAAAATAAAATACCAATACCCTTTATATAAGATAGGTAAACTATTTTATATGAAGGGTTACAGGGAAGAACGATCAATGTCAATTTTATTTTTTAAGATGAGATACCTTTTTGAGGTATAAATTGAAGTAACATGTACCTATATTTTTAGAAACTCAACTACAGGATGAGTTTTTAATTAGTGACACCTATAAGGTGGTGAATCATTACAGGCAAATATACAACTAAATGGTTTTTGTTTTTTTTTTTTAAAACTAATAAAAGTTGTTTTTTTCTTCTTTTTTTACTTTATTTAAAAACAAAAACTGGTTAATTGAGTGTTCATCTGTCCAGAGCTAGTTTGGGCCTATCTAAATAACGTAAAGCAAGCGGTAAAAGAAATCAAAGTAACTCTGACGTGGATTCCAGGGCACGAAGGGGAGGAGGGGGGGGGGGGTACAAGGTAACGAAAACGCTGAGACTGCCAAGAAGGTAACCAATGTGGCCTTAGGCCGTCGAAATTCTGATGACGATGGGGGCCCTAATAAAATAAAATACAAAAATAAAATAAAGTAGCTGCCATGAAATTCACCGACCGAAGTCGAAGACTATTATTACACTTCTGGGGGGTGAGCAGTATATTCCAGACTAACGACCGTCTGTGGTAGGTTTAGAACAGCTGCCTTGCCACATGTAAGCGTCCACCTTACCACCCATTCACTCCCCCTTCGAAGCCATAGAATTTTAGATGCAGAAATTGCAGTTTTAGATATTTTTTCTAGGAAGGAGTTTATTATTTTCCTGGAGAGACCAAGGTCTTTAAAAAGGTGAATCAGAGATTTAGCTGGCAGGCCACGAGCGCCAAAGTTCACCGCGTGAAGGTGAATGAACGTGGAACGAACGTAGGAAGGAGCTATAGCTTGTGCAGCTTAAGCGTAACTCCGGCACTGCAAACAGGTGTTGACCAAAACGGACAGCCTCATGTTGCCGTTTCGCTGTCAACTAGCTAAGGTTTATTTGCGTCTAACGTAATATGCATTATTGCTAATTAGGGACTATTTTCCCAAAGAGAGAGAAACATGAGTTCTAATGGTTTCAAGTACTTATCTCTAATAAATGCCTAGAAAACGATAACAAAACTTTTTTAAAGCAGGGGCAAAAAGTGAGTTTTTTCAAAATGGTACATCATCCATAGATAATCTTTGATTCTGTCTTGAGTTTTTTTTTATGACAGCGAAGATGTTAATCCCTGGGTGGCCATGCCCGATTGGCGTTTTTCGTAATATCCGTATTGTATCCGTAACTATGCGATTATTGGCTCTTTTTCTCCCTCCACTGCGCTAAAAGCCTGTCATTGAATAAGCCACCGGTATACATTAGTATGCTTGCACCCACTTTCTACAAACAAATTTTCGAGGGCTTCGAAAATTTCGCGTGGAACGACTGATTTCCGAAAGGTTAATACATTGACATATTACGAGATAATTATAAAGAGACCCTACCGAGATACTGTAGTCATTTATTTTGTATAAAAGTTGAGGAACCAATCATTATAAAATTGTCTACAATGAAATTACCATGAAAGATTTTGTCAAAACGATACATCTATTGCAAAAGTATTATTTTGATAAAAACACTTTTATATCTAAGAAATTAAAGAATTGTATTTACAATTATAAATATGCGTTTAGATTTATTGAGATGACTTGAGAACTTACAATTGTTTGTTTAACTTAAATGTAATATCATCGTTACTGACATTACTGACAAAAAAAATCATATGCTAAGTGTGCACGAACTTCTATTAACGAATTGAGTAAACCTTTTCCTGTTTTAGTTATAAATTCAATCAAAGAACACATTTTAAATGCTTCCCACTTTGAAGAGCAATGTGGATAAATATTGTGACTGATTCTAGACAGTAATTGTTTTATTACCCCTTCATTATTTCCTTTATTCGCTTCATTAATAGCTGTATTATCAAAAGTATTATTACCTTTATAAATCATGACCAAGTCACGACAGTAAAGTAGACATGATAGAAGAATATGTTTTCATTTCAAGATTTTCCATAAATCGCTCATCTAATTTTTAAATATTCATTACTGCTTTTCTTTCAGTATTTGCACACATTACTCGTTGGAAACAGTTCAGTATTGAATTGTAAATAGGAGTGCCCAAAAAAATGGAACTGTGGTGTTGTCACAATTATGAAATTGCATCCAACAATGATATCAATTATGTTAAAACTGCTAAATATTTAGGGTAACATAAAGTTCGTGTACAGTGTATGGTAATGTAATGTAGCTTTAAGAATTTGAAATAAATATTATTTAATAAAAGAATTAGTGTCTCATTTATAATCCAATCAGTGAAGAAAAAAGGACTTACAAAAGTTGTGGCAGTTACAATTTTATATATGTAACGTACCGTTATTCCCCCACAGCAGGGTGCCTCCAGCTGTTATTCTTCACTGGTCTCGAAAGAGATCTCCACATACTTCTATACTATTCTATCCGACTACCCTGGCTCAATCAAACCACCATACCGTCCGAATTGACTATAACTATCACAATCTTCCGACTACGAGTTCTATGGATTGAGTCTTCATCTGTTTGACGACTATTAAGTTGGGTAACCGTTACGTTCGCGCATCAACTCTGCTCCGCGAATCTGCAACTGCTCAAATGGAGACGGTGCGCGCAGCAACTCAAGAACAACTGCGCTCAGCAGTTTTCATTCGAACATTGAGCAAACATGTCATCGCCAGAATTTATTTTTAAATTTTTCATCCTTCGGATCCCACAGCACTGTATAATTTCTGTACTCCTCGATTAGAGCTAGTCATTTCTCCTCGGCCCACTCCATAGCGATAGATTCGCGTTTACCGAACGTCGAACGAGTCGTACGCACCAACGTCTCACTTTGCTCGCGTCCACGAACACACTGCGCTCCACTTTGTGTTCGTGCATTTACCGCCACCGCTTGGAGCGCTCGCCGCGGAGCGTGCACGCTCCGGGAGCGCAAACTTATCCACTACTGGAGCAGTTGATGAGCGAACTTAATTAGAATTAGGATCATGCTTGACTTACAAAAATTTAATTTGAAAAAAAATGGTGGAAACACAATAAACACAAACAAGATTTCATTTGATCTATCTTAAATTTTATTCAGTAGAGTTTTAAACAATAAAAGAGTGGGTGGGTAGTGCTAATTTTTCAAGAAATACCGACTTCAGGGGCTGAAAAATGTCATCCAAGAAAGCATTATCACTTAATTCTTTCATGGTTCAATAGATAGTTACTAAAATTCAACAAGCTTATTGCCCAGACTACAATTTATTTTTTAATACAATAATTTAATTTAGATATTATTTTCATTAGTTTCCTCAAATTAGCCATGAAAGGGTTGACAATTCTTAGACAATTCTTAGAGAATGTTCCCGAAATGACAATCTACACTATTGTTTCGATAGTTGTAGTATTCTGCTTACTAGGGAGCTTTGTTATAACCTCAATGCAAAGTACACACAATTACAACTACACTTAAAAACAATCTGTAAGCGTTCCCATGATCATAATTGATTCCTGTTTGTTCCCCTAATGACACCGTGTAAATAATAATTTCAACTTGACTTACCGCCGAAACCTCGAGAAACACTTTATAATAAACAGTCGCGCGGACCATCCCATTGCAGTTGCGGCAAGTTACATACGCGGCTAGTGCCACTACAGCCAAAATAACCATAAAATGACAGAATCGCCCTGGACAAACTTTGTCTGTATGTATCAAATCAATATTTTAAATGGCCACATAAATTAATAAAAAAAAGGCGCAAAACTCCGGCGAGGCGCAGGAGATTTTATCAATCTTCGTTTGAATCATATCAAGAGCTTCCTGAATTCGGTTTGTGCCCTTTGTGTCGAACAAAACCCTCTTACTGAATTTAAAAAAGGTTTTTGTCAAAATAAGGCTACTTCTTTAGATTTGAGGAACGCCGCTTTGCATTTATCGTTCTGCTTCGCTACGCTCTGTATAAATTTGAGGACATAGGTACGTGCGCGAGAAGCTGTGGAAGACGGCCTTATCTCTTGGAGTAGCCGTGTTTGTCTACGGAGCTTTGCCTTGAACGCATTATTTCTGTGAACTGGGTCGTCAAATATATAGGTAGACTCCGAGGCAGTCTTGCAAGCTTCAATAATTGTAAATACAATCGAGAAATAAAAATATCAGCAGAATAGACTCTTATATTTATTTTGTAGTACAGGCACTATCAGTAACCACAAAAAGTGTACGTAATCAAGTATCAATTTCCTAATCTAAGCAGGTTTAGGATTATTAAGAATATTAAGAATGTAATGAAAAATTAACTGACACTTCGCCATGTCACAGTATTATACCAACCAGTAGCATTACTCTCGAGCTACAGGGCGTTGCGGAAGAGGGTGCGAGGAATATGGGCAGAGTGGTAAGTCCCGACGAATGCGAACGGTTAGCATTACGAGCAGGTAAAGGATAGCGACGTTTTCGAGGGATTGGTTATCTGCGTGGGCTGAGTAGCGGGACATCTGGCGACCATATCTGAGCCCTTATGACTCGTGACGTATTCGCTTTGATTTCAATTTTGTTCTAAGATAAGCTACTGTTTGGTATACTGTGGCCATGTAGGACATCCGAACATAAAAAGAAAAATTAACCTAACATTTCACCATGTAGGACATCCGTAAACCAACGCTATCGGTAGATTTTAAGAGAAATTTTATGAATGGGCTACAACTCGCTAAGCGCGAAAAGAGATCGAAGAGATGACTTTTAACGAGTATAGAGATGACTGAATTTTGAACCAGTGTAAAATGATGTATTCCAGTCTGTAACTTTTTGGAATTAATAAACTACGACTGTGACTACGGCCGGATCAAAGGCGTATGTGACATTTGAAACGAAGCATTTTTGCATTTGCATAAAAATAAAAATATTGAGAAAAATGCCATTTCGTACCACAGAACTAAACTGTTTAAATGTGGTCAGAAATCAGATAAAATGCAAACAAGAAAGGTTTTTTTTTCAATTTTTCTGCGTCTAATTTTTATACTGTCAGGATTTTATTGTGGTAATTTTATCTATATCTTGAATTTCTATTTTATATGTGAATATGTAGATGTTTTAAAGATAAACATTAAACACTGGTGTTACTGTTTTTTTAAAGATCCCATCCCTTTCCTGCATCGACTGTTTTCTAGCCCTTCAAAAACGAGAGAGAGTTTTCACTGTATTTACATAAAATGCGTGGTTGATGGATGTCTCTTATCATGGATAACTGAATAAATGACACGACTTTCTTGGCTTTCGGACTACACTGCTTGGAGACTCCAGACCCGATGGTTCGGAGAAGCGGACCGTCAGGTCATTAATGATACTTTTCAACTGCTATCCTAAGTGACACAGTTTTACTTAATATCGGCATTGTCTTCAGCGATTCTACGAGTGATCAATTTACGGATTTAAAGAAGAGTTCTTTTTACCGGCCAATAGACTTCCATTCTTATATTCTAGTCTATTAAATGATCGAAGCCTGTAGTCACTTACAACTATCTTGAGTACAATGGCAACATTTTAAAATAACAACAAAAACTTGAATAACACAAAAAATATGAAAACAATGTGACAATAACATTGTCCTGCAGCTACTATATGTAGAGCTGCAATATAGTCTGGTCTCACTTGGTGGCTTCGGGTGGACAGTCCGGCTGGTTGGACGGATGGGCCGCCCTGAAGGCAGGGTGATTCTCCAGCTCACGGTCAATCCGAAGAATTATCGGGAAAGGACGCAGGTCCACGTGAAATCTGAAAATAATAAAATTGTTATGTTGTAAATAAACTACAAACGGAGTTGCCATGGAACTCACCGAACATTTAGGATATTAGATTCTCATGAACAGTTATTTCTATAATAAGGGTCGTCTTCCTAGATAGATCCCGTCTTCTTCTTAAGACTTACCCAGAACGGCTATACTGTTCACCTTCACACGCTGGAAATTGGCGCTCGTAGTTTGCAGTTGTTTTACCCCTTTAAAGATCTTGATATCTCTAGGAATATGGTTATTCTACAATTCCGATGAATGTAGATTAATTCTATGCACGGAGCGCCAATCTCTGGATGGAGGGCTGTGCATCCGAGACTTTCAGGGAATTTATACTGCTTAGAGACCGAATCGACCTCCAGAATCCAATCTGAAGCTTTCTCGAATATTGAGGAAGGTTTTGTAGTTAAATGTTTTTTTCCTTTAGAGACATCCCGCACAAACTGTATTGGGGGTTTGGAGGGTACTGTCAGACCTTTGTTGGCACGAGCCACTGAGAGGTTAATTACCTTTCGAATAAGAGCAAGGACTTTGTCATGGTGGTAAGTGTACCGTCCTTGATCTAAGACCGTCTTGCAGCCAGCTAGAATATGTCTAGCTGTGCAAGAGGTACTGCTATAAAGAAGACATGCGCTATCCTCAGAAGAGCTCCGAGTAAGGTTACTGGGGTTCGGAAGTGTATGCTGATGCTATATCGTGTTAGACTGTCCGTAAAGCGTAATATTCACTATATAATTATTATATATTATATATGTGCAAGGGTCATCCAGAATGTAAGGTTACAAGGTTAAGGTTATTAAGGTTACATAATTACATTTATGTAGGATTGAATAATGCTTTTATTTAATTGAAATTCACAGAACACCTCGCAAATATATTAAACTATTATTTAGCATAATCACCGTCGAGATCGAGACATTTTTGTAGTCAGGGCACCAGCTTTTGTATTTCAGTGTTATAGACCTCCGCAGCCAAATCTTTCAGCTACTTTTTCACAGCGTCCACAACCTCTCGATCGTTGGAAAAATGTTTTCCACCCAAAACTTCCTTTAGTTTATTGAAAAGGTGATAGTCCGGAGGCGCGAAGTCGGGTGAAGAAGGTGACAATATCTCATCCAAATGATGTCAGCAGCTCCAGTAAAACTCGCGCGAAGTGGGGCCTGGCATTTTCATACAGGAGGCTGACTCCCTGAGTTAGCATTCTCCTTCTGCAGTTCTGAATGGCTCTTTTGATTTTTCAGGGTGTCGCACTGCATAAATGGTAGTCCCTTTAGGCATAGAATCCACCAAAAGGATGGATTTACAGCCCCAATAAACTGATGCAAAGACTTTTTCGGTTGCATGTGTCGTTGTGAGTTTTTCGGTGGTTGGGGAAGTCGAATGACGCCACTGAAATGATTGTCTCTTAGATTCTAGTGTGCAGACACACCCACGTCTCGTCCCTTGTTATCCGATGGACATTCGCGGCAGTATAATACTGCAACGTCAAAAAATACTTGACCATGCGGATCTTGCATGGACGGAGGTGGTGAGATTGCGCGACGATCTATCCAACGGAAGAATTCAGGTTGGTCAAACAAAATGGCCGACAAACAAGCGGTTACAAACATACTGACCCCCCTACACGGGCAGGTGCGCCAACTTTGAAACAAACAAATTCCCCCGGCCTCAGTCCTTGTAACCTTACTTTCTGGATGACCCTCGCATATTACACATTTATTTATTTCTTGCGCATTTATATTTAAACATACCAGACATGTTCTCTTTATCTATGGGTAATATTTTATGCCATCATTTTAGTTGAATATTTTTGAAAGTTGTTAGAAAACGTCCGTTACTACTAAAAAATACGTGTGGCACTCGGGGACTGCCGCGGTAAAGCTATTGCATAGCATTTTTAACAACTTATGCAATTATAATTAATTATTTTTTTTTTTCTGATATCAGATAACTGCGCTCTATCGGAAAACGTTGAAATTATTCCGAATCATTTGCGGCTGCGAAAGCAAATGATTCGGAATAATTTAAACGTCTTCCGATAGAGCGCCGCGCACGAATTTTTATTCGATAAAGCAAAAAAAACGGATTATTCGAAAAAATTCGCAGATGAAAAGATAGATAATTAAATTATCTTTTAAATGGTGCAGGTTTCATAATAATACGCCAGATAGTATTTGCGTAGTAGTCGTTTTTGTGTTCGGTTAGACCTAATTTCACAAATTAATTACACTATGTAATATAAACAAAATCTAAAATATTCAAAGCTAAGAATATTAGGAAAATGTTCTTGTTTAACATATATTTTTTTTGAATCGTAAGCAGTACTCGTTTAGACGTAATTATCAGTTTAAAATCATTAATTTTCGTTAAGAAATTTCTTCTTTCGGTCGCCGCGCTGGCCTAGGCCCGCGATAAAAGCTATGCAATAGCTTAAAAATCAAAGGCAATGTGTTTCGAATACTCAGATACACGCTGTTTGGATCGCACTGGTAACTTACTACTCAAATGTAAACAAAATTATATATATTTTTTAAATTCACTTCAGTAAAAATGGCAAAGTAAAGATTTAGCAGCATTAAGGAATACCTTCTAGCATTGAAGACCTGAGGAATCAGGCAGCAATCAGCTAGTGTGAGTTCATCTCCAACTGAATACTTTCCAGCGGAAGCCGACAGTAGCTTTTCAACCGCACGAAATCCACGAGTCATCCAATGCTGGGCCCATTCCTTCTTCTTTTCCTTGCCCACATATATCAGTACCACCAAATTCTGGAGCGGCTGGATACCTGAACAGATGATCTGAAACAAATAATACAATAAACAATGTATAAGTACTTTGAGAATATATCAACATAATAGTTTTAGAATTATAGATCTGTGTTCACAGACCTCCAGGTTAAATGGTTTAACCGATTGACTTGGAATTTGATTCCTGAGGTGTCAGATATGAAACATAGACTCCTGTGTGTGATTCACAAAAAGTTTTAAAAAAAATCAAGAATTTTCAATGTGATGTGATTTTTTTGATTATTATGAATAGAAACCTGTATAGCTTAAAATTGACATACTTACGTAAATAATATTAAAATAATAAGAGCTATGATTCAAAAAATCATTTTTTATATTATACTTTTATTTTGAGATAGAATACCGTATAGGCTTGTTCAGTAAGCCATTTATATGGTTATTGAACATAAGAGAGATTAATCAACGTTTGGAACTATAATTGACATATTTATGTTGCGTTTATAGTAAAATACTAGCTGCCTGAGCAGTGTGTAGAATGTAGTAAGCAGAATGTAGTACCGCATTGAGCATTCTAATACCCCATATTAGCAATGCTAATATCTAAAATAATAAGTAATAATGTATGCACAAAAACTCTAACAGTTTTTCAAACAAACAATGATCGATTCCTTGTCTTCTCATTCAAAGTGTAACAAGCTCGCGTAATGCTTTTGCAGTTAGTACTTTTCCGAAAGGACTGAATTTTTGAGCATACCTCACATATTTCTCGTACTTTAGCCCGTTTGTGGCAGTCCTGTGGCATCAGCTGTCTCTGGGGCCTCGTCTCCTCCAGATAATGCATAATACTTAAAGATTCAACCAGAGTATGCCCATCTGAAACGTTAAAAAATAGGATCTTCTTATCTACCAGAACTGAGTATTAAATAATCACAGAAGAATGAACGCTTCTGCACACTCGCTTCGATATCTACAATCTCTACATGAACCGCAAGACCTGGAGAACTAGAAAACAGTGGATTCGCCATTGGTGGCAAGGAGCGTGCTACATTGGCAATTTGCTGAAAAAGCACATTAAAATTCCATTTTTGAATTAGCCATTATCCGAATATACCGAATAGTTGCAACTCCCGACTGGCTCCCGACTGTAGAGTCAGTGTAAGAAATCGGACCGAGTATCCCTTGTGTCCGTTTGCTGTGACAAATGTCCAAATAAATCCTCTTAGTCTTAAATTGTAGACATATTGTACGTTGTCTGTAAGTGCGGATGCATGATCCGTTAGAGGCGAAAGGCAAAGCTGAACGTCGTTCTTCCAGATAGGATTGAGTCTGTTTACGAGTGACGTTGCTGCAAGTCCTGGGTTGTGTTGTTGTACTGGTGTGCTCGATGATACAGGTAGTGTCGTGACCGTAAATACCAGTATATAAAATCGTACAAATAGAAATCTGTAAAACTAGAGTCGTCGTAAACTAGAAAAGTCATAAAACTAGAAAAGTAGTAAAACTAAAAACATAGATTGAAATTACAGCATCCCGATACAATGAACTGCTTCTTTAAAGCTGGGAAATATGGAAATAAATGCCGTTCTGCAATCAGTCGGTCGCAAGAGAAAAAATCAACAGAAACTGCTCAATGTCTCATGCATCGTTTCCAGTATGGTAGCAGCTATTTTTACTTGAACGCTGTTATTGTTTATTGTTGCTTGTAAATGTAGGCCGCTTGTGAATCACGTTCCGATAAGCAAACTTGACCTAGTTTGAACTCAATTGTGCTGTGAAGGTCGATTGTGCAATGTTTAACACTTCAGTCACGTATCATTGTGCTGCTGCTGCGGAGTCGACGGTTGCCAACTTGCCAAAATTAAAAATGACGGCAGCTTATATGTCGCCAGAGTGTCAAACTGATTAACGGCAAATTAATTTCTGAAGTTGGCGGCGCTGGCTGACGTCATGGTGTGGGTGAAAATTTGAATCAAATCCCCTTAAGAACAAAATGCAAAACACAGTGGAGGACATGCGAAATAAATTACCATTTGAGGTTATTAGTGCAATACATTTGTACCTAAAAAATTGTAATATGGTTTATGTCTAGCTTTACAAGATCTTATCTGGACGTATCAAAAAAAGCCTGTCCAGATTAAGTTATAATGATAATATTAAAGTAATAATAATATCATAAACGCTCCAATATCACTGATCAAAATATAAATATATAAATAAATCACTGATCATAATATATATATATAATAGTCGCTTAGTTTACCCGAAGCACGCTCTTAAATCACAACTTTTCAAATTCGCAAAGAGCATAGCAAGCAAGAATAATTTAAAATTAACCTAAATTATATTGTATAAAAACTGTTCAAATTTTGAGCATGCTTATGCAATCTAATTGAAAAACATTAATTTATTTAATGCCTAGTGCGGTGGAATTTTTTGGCTTATTTTGTAAAATTATTAGGTGGACACCTATGAAGTAGTCGTTACTGCTAAGGTAAGGGCCTAATATGGAGGAGTCGCTGCATTTGAAATACCCTAATCATGGAGCTACTATACTGGGGGCTGTATATGCTGAAGAAATAAAAAACTACGGAATGAAATACGTGAAAAACAAAGAGGCAAACTTGCAAATATTGTGTTGAACCATTAAGATAACGTCCCAGCCCACATGTTCAGAGTTGCGGTGACTGCCATTAAAGAGGATGGCTTTAAAGTGCTGGAACATTCTCCACCTAGTGATTTCTATCTATTTCTATTATTAACTTCTGGGCGGCAACGCACGCCGATCAGCGTTTTTCGTTTTATCCTTGTTATATCCTTATTTATTCAATTATCAGCTCTATTTCTCCCTCCACTGCGGTAAAGGCCTGTCATTGAAGCCTGCCAATGAATAAGCCACAGTTATAATAATATATTAGTATGTTTGCATTCACCTTCTAAAAACAAATTTTCGAGGGCTTCAAAAATTTTGCGTGGAATGGTTGGCTTCCGAAAGGTTAAAGAAACATTCTGAGAAATCGAAAATTTGAGGATGATGAAGCGGTAGTAGTGCAGGATTTTTAGGTGATCGGGATAAAGAGTTTTTTAAAAACGGTATCTTATGTTTAGAAAAAATACAATCAAGTGTATCTAAAAGGTAACTATCGAAAAATAAAAGAACATTCATTAAAAGTTAACTTCATCATACTCATAATTGCTTTTTATTGAACGCTAGTATTACGATGTTATTTTTTTTTTAACATAAAGCAAGCTCATACTAGCTTTTTAACTTTAATCACATATCTCGCAAAGCACGCTTATAAATCGCAGTATTTCGAATTCGCAAAGAGCCAACGCCTGTAACAATATTTTTTAAAGATATCCTACATTAGGTATATAAAAACTGATCAGATTTAAAGACTGTTTGTGCATTCCTATTAAAAAAAACATTATGGCTAAAATGTGTAAATGCGGTAGAATTCTTTGGATTAAATTTTGCTACTTTTGAACATTAAATTCATTATTTCATTTTACGCATAATATGATCGATAGAAAAGAGGTGACATCACTACGCCCGCCACAATGCCCGCAAGTGAAAAAGATGCACTGCTACTCTCTTCCCATGTTTTACAGCTCGGTGTGCCACGAGCGTTCGGACAGGGTATAATAATGTATTTCATATATTTATATAATGGGCTCGATTGCGTTTCTTCGTGAACTAAAATCGGGAATTAGTCCGTGTGAATGAGACAGGGCAATACGCTAGAGCGGAGTGTGAGATGACCGGTTGTCACTTTTTCGCGTTAAAACTGCCCGCCAAGGTCAAATCTTACACCGCACGAATAATGCTCGAATTTATTCAATGAGTTTAAGTTCGGCAGGTAGTATTTATTGACGATCGTTCGTTTCATATTCCGCTCTAACGTATTGCTCTGTCTCATTCGCTTGGATTAAATTTAGTTTTAGTTCAGAAAGAAACGCAATTGGGCCCAATATATATGGAGGCCGAAATCATCGATTTGCGTTTTTGGCCTCCCAGGGGTTAACGCCCATCGCTGAGTGCAGACATGAAATGTGGTACAGTGAGTGTTAGGTGCATGGCGGAACTTCAAAATTTGCACGCGTGACCCCCCACCTGTGTATGAGCAGCAGAGGTTGCCGCACATCCGTAGAACAACAGCAAAGGAGAACTGGCAGCACTTCAGTTTACCCTGGACAATGGCGGAACATGCTGTTTATCCATTCTCGAATCATTTACCTATCAGTAATGCGGGAACCTGCTCCATCGGGTTGACCTCCCTGTACTCGTTGCAATGCTGCTCACCACCACCTTTGATGAGACTCACGGGTTTGATATCATAAGGGATCTCCTTAAGATTGAGGGCGATGCGCACCCTCCATGAGTTCGAACTCCTCCAGTATGAGTAAAGGACCGGCTGCAATAAGAAAATCTTCTATGAATAATTAAAATAGCCACTACAAAAAAGGTTTATCCCACTACACTGGCAAGCAAAAAAATCATAAACACTTCGCCTGCCTACACTTTTACTCTGAATACGAGGTTCCTAAAGTTTTACTTAGCAACCAATATATCAAACACCTTATATAAATTGTTTACCTTACCACCTTAAACCTTACCACCTATTCACTCCCCTCCGAAGCCATGAAATTTAATATATGTAAATTGCAGTTTTAGATATTTTCTCTATGAAGGAGTCGATTATTTTTCTAGAGAGACCAAAATCTTTAACCGCTGGAATGCTAATACCACTGATCGGTGGATTTCCTTTGCGACAACTCGGGGGCGGCCGAACTCCATTTTTATGCAATTATATGCGAAAAAAATTGCCTAATTGAATAAGCCACCATTATAC
Organism: Micropterix aruncella; assembly: GCA_944548615.1. Lineage (NCBI taxonomy): Eukaryota > Metazoa > Arthropoda > Insecta > Lepidoptera > Micropterigidae > Micropterix > Micropterix aruncella. The sequence goes on along the minus strand of OX155980.1, from coordinate 81,878,455 downwards.
GTTAATATCATGCACTAACACACCCTATAAAGAAATTTTCGAGGGTTCAAAACATGCCGTCATGAGTTTTATTCCCATGGCTAGCTTTCTAAGGGTTAAAGAGGTGAAAAAGAGATTTGGCTGGCAAGCACAAGTGTCAACTTCCACTGTGTAAAGGTGAAGCGGTTCTGGATATTAGCAAGATCATGATATTTCTTTAGTTCCCATGAACGTGAATAAATAAAATACAAACAAAGCTACCATGAAATTCACAGACCGAAATCAGACCCATCATAATACATACTCTTGGTCTTTTGGGATATTTGATTTAATATATACCTTGGTCTTTTGAGATACCGTCGACGTCATTTTAATGTTAAATGTGAAAGAAAATTGTGTCGGATTATTTACGTTTTTTTTATTATAATTTTTTTTTTAATTTTAAATTAGTTTTTATGATGGTTTAAAAAACTAATCTATCCTACTGACAAATAGGTGTTTTTGAATTGTTTTAAAAAAAACTAACCTAACCTACCGAAATGACAGAAGTGTAGGTGTTTGACACTTCTTTAAATGCCTATTATTATGTGGTCCATGTGGATGTCCAGGACCCTTAAGAGTGCCCTGTCTTTTTTCGGCCTGGTTTTTGTGTTCTGGCCTGGGCGGGAGGGGCGGGGGTGACGCCCGCCGTTTGCCAAGCGTGGGTTCTTCATAGCTTGTTTTTTATTTCTTTTCTGTTGTAATTATAACAACCCGGAAACCCCCCTAAATTGGGACCCATAGTCCGGGTTCGAAGCCAGAGTTAAAAACCTTTCCAACAAAGTTAAAGCGCCGACGATCGCGGTCGCGAAGGCTTCCACTATCGAAAAAGTGGGGGAGTTACAATTAGTGTTTCAGTATGCAGGACTGGACGTAGGTCCGATACGCGGGCGCCCTCAAACCCTATCTGGCGTCAGGTGACGTTAGTCAAGTGACGTCGAGTCAGGTGACGTTAAAAAAAACTAAGGTATTATTGCAGTATAGGTACCTCTTCTAGATTGTTGATTTTTTAACGTCACCAGACTATATTCACCACGCTGATTCCGGCATGGCATGGTTCCGATGCCATAAAAAATCGCATGATTTCCGCTGCGAGCCTATTGATGAATGATTTAAAATTACTTAAATAATAAATACATCGATATCATGTTTTGTAACATTGATATCATGTTTTGTAGCTTACGGCATCACCTAATAATGTATTTAAATATTTTATCTTGCTATAACTCGCTCACCCAATATATTACTAAAGCTACTAACATTTATTTATAAAAAAATGAACCACAAATGTGGCTAAAATTTGTAAAATAGGACTTTGATTGGTCTTCATATAGTTTTTGGCAGTGGCGGCCAAAAACTATATGAAGCATAATTTTGTGGCCTGGTTGTGAGAACACGAAAAGGAATTTTAATACAAATATGCTTGATTTTAAAAACCCGGTCCTTAAACTATCATTTCGCCAAAACGAAATTGGTAAATTATTACCATATTAATTGTAAATTATCTTTATTCTGTTACTGTTTTCCAAAAAAATAAAAACGAGCGAGATTTGTCTTCAGTTGTTGAAAAACCTAGAGATGATTCTCAATATTCAAAAATACTATTTATACCAGCGTATCGTCTATTTGCATAGTACCACGACAGTTTTTGGAACTTCCATACAAAAAATATAAGAAAAAGATGTTTGAAATTACGTAATTTCCAGAAATGTTATGGCCAAACATATTTTTTTTTCTTTTTATTAAAGATACTTTTGAGTGATATAAAAAATAACAGTGATCCTAAGTTATTTTATTATTGTAATCTAATTTTTACTTTATAAAAAACTATTCATTTGATAATTTATTATATTATAATTGAAAAGCCAAATCGACTATATTAGACGATGAGCAAAGCCGAAATCATTATTCGTAATTGGCCACTGTCAACGGTGGGACGTATACCCATGTCGCCGCGGTATACCTATACATCTTTATGTATATATCGAGCGCAGGCGCATGGCATTGCAAAAATACCTAAATTTTTAGTCGCGTCAACTCGGAAGGGAGCCTTAAGAAGTGTTCGCTAAGAACACTTAGTAGGACTTCGGTTGGTCGTCTTACTTACGTTATAGGTCCGGGGTATACTCTCGAGAGCTGGAGTTGGGCTTCATGAAACCACTGAGATCGCAAGACACGACATTTCAAGCGGAAACAATCGGGATCATTATGGAGGCAGGTGAGGTTGAAAGAAGGCAAATTCAAGGTAAGCAAAGTGACATCTTTTCAGACAGTCGTTCAGTGTTACAAGCGTTCAAGAACCCTAAGGTTTCTTCAAAACTTAATTTTAATGCTACATGGTTCTACATCACATCTCACAAATGAACAACTGGAGCTGTCAACTACAACGTGCAAACCCGTCACCTCAGGAAGTTTTAACGATATTCGATCGTTCTTTCTCCCGTGAGGTGAGCATAGATGACTTAGAGACAATACAAATCTACCATCTAGCTAAGTCAACCTACCCGACAGAGGCCAACGCCTTACGGCGAGGCACCGGGAAAGGTACCCAGCGGGCAGCCTCACCCCTGTCTACCAGTTTTGGAAGGATATCTCCGTCTGAAATTATGATCAGGATACCTCCAAACTCCCGACTGGTGACGGGTCCAAAGTCGCTTGCGCGACCTCTATCTGCCCTATATTCCGATTCGTGTGAGTACTTTGCAAGATCTGTAGATAAGACATGCGCAAAGGCCCCACAATCAGGGCCAAGTGTGGGTACTAGGCGAGTAGTCAACCAACCCTAACAATAAAATAACAATCAAGCATAAAACACAAAAAAATATGCAAATGCACTTACATTATCTGACTTCGGTGTAGAGAGCTGCGATTGGTCCCTGCAAACAAACATTTCCAAATTAACCCTTTCCCGCGCGGTACGGTCATAGCCGTGATTTGTGAGGCGTTGCAATATGGCAGCACTGTCATAGACGCGATTTTTATGGCGTTCAGATATGCCACTGCAGTTTATTTTCAATGGTTCTTCAAATAATTCTTTTAATAAGAAGTGTTTTATTTACATTTATGTGAAGCAGATTAAGTTTCCTACAATATAAATTTAAAAATGCATGTTGGGTCCATCGAAATAAATACTGTAACTTGACTTTCAAAACAGACAACAATTTTCGTGGACTGCTATTTCGCAGCATCTGTGAGTTCAATTTAAAAAATATCCTTTGTCAAAATGTTTATATACACAGCTATAAGTCTACATTCGATAGTAATTTTATATATTATTATTATTATTTATTCAGGAGAGGCAGCTTTACTGATATGTCCAGATCAGATTTTATGAAGCTAGTAGTAAACAATATTAACAAGTTTATAGGTACAATTCTAATTTGTTTTAACACGTTTATTTTAACTAAAGTATGTATATGTTGCATTATTTCTATAAAATATAAAGGTTAGTAAAACACAGCTAATTAAGTGAAGAAAACAATAAATTACTGCCAAAATTATATTTTTATAGGTGCGGCTTTTTTTGTTGCGCTGGGTGTATGTTTTAACCTTTCGGAAGCCAGTCAACATGCGCAAAAATGGCGCCGTACCTTTTTTGGTCCATTTTGTATATAAATACTAATAATATTTTTCTACTCTTGTTACCTAATAATAAATCTTGTTAGTCATGTATATTATATACCTTGCAATGTATGTCAGTTAGTAGATATGTTTATTTAATTCAAATCTTGCAAGGTGAATTAGAACCACTTAGGATAAGGGGTTATCCTATGAAGTTGACATTTTACACGTTGGTTCAGTTCCGATGACTATGCCGGAGCATGACCTGATTTACCCAGGATCGGCTCCCGACGAGGCTACTCTTCCACGGGCAACAGCTCAGAAGCGAAATTTCGTATACGCATTCAATTATGATAGCCCGTTTTAAGTTTCACCATGACAGGGCTGCCGCATCCAGGGTTGGCTTCCAACGAGGGGTCGATCCAAGGGGGCTTCCAATCAATGGTCGACAGCACAGAAATTAAATTATGTATACGCATTCAATTATGATCCCCGTTCTAAGTTCCACTATGACATGGCTGCTGCGCCCAGGGTTAGCTCCTCCATTTTAATAAAAGCTTGTTTTTAAAAATGTGTTTTTACTATTAACCGTTTTAAGGATGTCGATCCTGCCTGGCGTAGCTTAGGGACGAGTTCCATAAGGGTGGGAATCGCACACTGAATAATTTGCCACAAAGTGCCGATGAATGGTGACGTATCAACAACAATCAATTATCATGTGAATTAATAGTAATGACAATAATAGTAGTACCTGGAAACATAGTTCTTCCGAATAAAAGTTTTAATGATTGGAGAACTATAGCGGGATCTATCTGCTCCTGCGGTCACTACTGCTAGATCACGCGGCGGAGATTCCGGAGGGGTCAGTATGTCGCTGAGGTCGTCATAAATGTAGTCGACTTTGGCCTTCTTTGGATCTGTTACCTCAACATCCATATGATACGAATATGGCTCTTCATCGCTCGATGGGAAAAGCTTTCTTTTGACACCCTTCGGAATGGGTTTTTTTTTTATCTTGTTTTTGTTTGATTGCTTGTTTGTGGTTGTTTTTTTGACGGCCGCCTTCCTAGGCAGCTCTGCGGGTAAAGGTTCCTCCGCGTCTTTCGGGTGCAGCGGCACTGGCGAGTCGGACCGCGTTTGCAAAAGTGAATCTCGGCGTTTATACACGGGCAAAGCGCTCGCCTCTCGCTTTCTCTCAGGTGTACCATAAATTATTCTATTTATTTCCTCAGGCGTCAGCGTAAAGGCAGTAGCGGTTGGCATATCTGTGGAATAAATATAAAACATATATTGCAAAGTCATTTATCTTTGAGTCAAAAACTGTTTTCTTTTTTACATAAACTTTGCAACATGGTGAATGTGAGATAGAAGCTATTATTTAAAGTAGATAACTTACTCTATGTTCATGCAACATATGAGGTTTTGTTTATCAGTGACAATTTTAGACAAATTTTAGGTATACTACAATATAGAGGTTTGTGATCTTAGCCATTGATATGCAGATCAATTAACTGCATTAAGGTGATTCGTTGCGGTCCGACGAAACTATTCTGATAATAGATGGCGTTGTAAGCAATATTAATAGAAAAATACGATTTTAGCTCTCTCAGTGCAGTAAAAATTACGAAATAAATTTACCGGGATCTTTACATATACACGGTTCGATATACTTCGTATCGCCGCGATAATCAACCGCATTACGAAATTAATGGGGAAAACAGACTAATTTCGGTTCAGATATAGCGAACTCTCGTCTGCGCACACAGCCTCGCGGCGAACGGCAGCACGCCTTTACATAAATTACGCTCTTATGCAGTCCACGAAAGTGCGTATTTCGCTAAACAATTAGTAGACCGGCTGATCCGAGCGGTTCTGCCAGACGATACGCCAAAGAACGGTATACTAATGATTGGCTGTGGTAGGCTTAGGACAGCTATCTTGCCGCATGCAAGCATATACCTTACTACCCCTTCGAAGCCATAAAATTGGGGATATGGAAAACACAGTTCTAGATTTTTTTATTTTTTTAAGATCAACATTCAAGATCTTTCAATAGAAAACAAGATCTTTCAATAGATAAAACAGGGACTTGGCTGGCAGGCCGGCCACGAGAGCCAACTTTTAGCGCATGAAGGTGAAGAGAGAAGCCGTTTGGGATGATAGCATTTGCAAGATCATGGCTTTTATTTAGTTTGTAATCATGGTCTTTGGAGATATTTGACTCCCATGGAACTGCAAATTTTACATTTACAAATCTAGACGAAGAGCTGTGCATTAAGGACTTTCAGGAAAATTACACCGCTTAGAGGCCGAATCGACCTCCAGAATCCAATCTCGATTATTGGGAATGGTTTTGGAATGGTATGTCTGGTTTTGGAATTTTCTTTTGAGCCATCCCGCACAAACTGTATTGGGGGTTAGGAGGATACTGTCAAACCCTTGTTGGCACGAGTCACTGAGAGGCTAATTACCTCGCAAATAACAGCGAGGACAGTTCGGAGGGTGTTGTCAAACCCTCGCTGACAATAGCCACAGAGGCTAATAACCTCGCGCTTCGACATACTTAGAATTGAACAGAATCGAGGTTTTGATTATTCTGAAATTGACATAGAGCAGAGTGCTGTTGTAGAGCTATCCCAAAATTATGTTTGGATCTGAAGAGTGGAGGGGTCAGCTGTTTTGGCTAGGGACAGCCGGGTTTCAAATTAGCTGTCATTAGTGCATCCAGATGGGACTGTTAAATCTTGGTGAAATTGTTTTCTTGTTGTTTCCAAACAAGGCGGCCATAGGGTCAGACACATAGTATAATAATACAGTAAATACATACCAATGGACTCAAATGTTTCATCGAAGCAAGTGCTTTGAAGTCCATCATCATCTTCACAGCTAGGCTGGCAACTTGATGAAACTGGATCAATTATTTTTGACTTTCCGTCTAATCTTTCCGGATCCTTCTGCACACTTTTTTGAACCGCTTTGACACCTAATAAAACAGTAATGAACCCGTTACCTAAATTTCGCTAAATAATTTAACACCCAGTAACATTGGACATTGTGTGATGTGACTCATTGTCTGCTGGCTATCTCCGTAAACCCATCCAGGATTTGCTGCAAAGCCCCATTTTGTTATGGTTGCTGCACAAAGGCTATGACCTGTGGTAGACCAGGTAGACCACTACCTGGTCTATCATGTAAGATCGTTTACCTGAGTTTGGACACTTAGGTTTGGCCAAGACACTAGTTGTTTAGCACCAGCTTGTTTATGCCAACTTAGAAATTATATCGTTCCTCTGTTTTATTCGCTAGAGGCTGCCTCTAAAGCTGGGCATTGACGGTCAGTTTTTCGCGTCAGTCTAGACGTAAAACTGTGGCATCACTCCAAATGGTTTTATGCCAACTAGATTTCCCCACTCACTGGCGTCACTCCGGCTCTTCAGTTTTCGACCGGCCGGATAAAGAACGTGTTCTCTTTGCGGACAACCACGAAATAAAAATGGATTCTGATTCCGAAGATGTGGCTACTGTTTGTTGCCGTATACTCACCAGAAAACAAAAAGGACAGCAAATGATGAAATAATGGCTAAAAAAGGATTCTGAGTTAAATGAGAACCGAGTGACTGGCGAAACTATTTAAGAATGGACGAAGCGACATATTTCAAGCTTCTACAACTTGTAACTCTATATATTGCTAAACAAGATACTAATATGAGACAAGCTTATAAACCCTCCTGTGAGATTGACTGCCACTCTTCGTTTCTTAGCATCGGGAATGAAATCTGACTTCTATAATATCTAATTCGATTTTATAAATAATATCTAAATAAAATTCGAATATTCTATCTAAATAATCTTATGCAGCTTTTTGTCGATAATGTTTATTTTTATAATTTCTCTCCGTTACTTTCCATATTTTTCGATGAATTCTATCATTATGATACGTCCAGAAGGACGACGACGACGCCGCCAAGATAAAAACAAAAACACAGCACGCGCAATCATCGCGGGCGCTGCGAGCGAACTGACGTGTTGGATTGCAGATTGCGCACTCACGGTCAGTTTGGCGCACGGGGGTTAATCTCAAAGGAATGAAGTTCAACCGTATACACGTCAAATGACGTCATGGGTGAACTGCATTTAGAAATCTGTTTATGGTCGCTCTATGTTCTATGGAGGCCTTCATTCCACCAATAGAGGCCGATCGAAAGTACAAAACCGACATTTTAATAGTGTTTTTATTTCGGTCAACATAATTCTTTTATAATGTTTTGGTTAGTAAATAATGTTAGCATTAGTATCATTAGGTACTTATTAAAAACAACTTTCCAGAACGAAAACGAAGATAGCTAATCGAACGCCTAGATCAGCAATTACGTAAAAATAAACGATAATCCGAGCGATAGAAGAGATTATTATAAACACGATGTTGTGAGGGAGGAGTGATGTATGGCAGCGGGAGCAGCTGCGGCCAAGGGAGATGGCGAAAAACGCCTAGAGCAGTTGTCGATTATACAAAAAGAGGCGCCACTGCGACGTGATGCGTTGTGATCCAGAATCTGTTCGATTTCACGAATAAGGGTAAGACCGGTAAAGTTCTACTATCTTCTCTGTTCGAAATTGGTGCGTGAACTGTTCGTTTTATTACTTCGACTGTATATTTATTAAAAATGTATTTAAGTACATGCCTTCTCACTGGGCGTCTTGTAAAAATCATGTACTGAACAAAACATTTATCAATTAAAATATCTTGCTATCGTTTTCTAGGTATTTGATTTTATAAAAAAATATCCAGTAATTTATCGATCACAAAGTTCTCCTCTTATATGGGATGTTTTTACTGGATCGGCATTTTTAAGTATGTGACTCAGTACAACGAAATAAGCAACTTTTGATTAAAAATGTCGAAAAAACTAAAAAACATTTTTTTAAATAATGAAAACCTGTGATCACGAAGCGCTATCTAGCGGTAGGTAAAATGTCGCTAATATTATTTATATACGCTATATTACCTGCCGCTAGATGGCGCATCGCGCTCGAACGCTTCTCAAACCTTTATTTACCAGTCAACTTTTCCTAAAATTTTTAAATGAAAAAAAAAATGAAAAGTTGCTTACTTCGTTGTTCTGATTCATCCTCTAAAAAATGCCCGTGCAGTAAAAACGCTTATGTATGTGTGTGTGCTTAAATAGACTAACTTTAGTAATTGTACAAGCATCCTTTGCCTATTGTTTTGTTAATTATGTTTATTATATGCGCACATTTTGTGCACATAGATACAAACTTCTGAAATATATGATATAACGCTTGTAGTACGGCAGTGCTTATAATTTTAGAGATTTAAAAACTTGTAAAACTGATAATTTTGTATACCAGTAAAATTGGTGTTTTTTTCTATTTTTAATGTCACTGGTTTGTTTCTGTTTTTAATGTCATATGAATTATCAAGACATAATGTCTACTCACAAAATTAGGGGCTTACATGTTTATTATCATATTTAAGTTAAAACTGGGATATATTGATTAGTCATTTTAGTGTTTCGCCTGCATTAAGTGAATGCTTAGGATCAGGATTCGGTTATGACGATATTTTTATTTAGCATGTTAATGTCACTTGGGTCCTTCCCTGAAATTATTATTGAAATTTTCCCTGGTAATTTGATTAGATTTTGTTATTAGTAACAATTTTTCAAAATTTATACAGGATTTCAAAATTTATACAGGAAACCCTTATTTTTCCAAATTTATACAGGAAACCCTTATGGGGGTAACCTTTATACCCTTAATGATACCTTTATACCCTTTATAAGGAAGTTTGAAAATTCCGAGTTTATTTTCCATGTTGATAATTAGCAAAATTTGTAAAATTTTAAACATAACGGAATTATGATAGCTGACATTCTAATTTCTCATATAATTTAGTATACATCTATATATGTTTAAAAAATACAAAGGCATATTGCTGGATTGACAATAAAATTATTTTACGTTGATTATTCTACATAGAATTTGCATTTCTATTTTAATATATTATTCTCTCTTACTATTTAATGACATTAGTATATTATGTTTACTTGTAAGTAGGTAATATTGAATATAATATTACAGCCATGACAACTATCATAATAGTTATGTTATTAATAATTAAATTTTAAGCATTTAATTTTGTGACGCATCCAAGTGTAGGAATGCCTATCTACTGGAGTAGGTGATTGTATTGCATTGTATTGTATAGTATTGAAACATCATTTGATCTCATAAACACATGTAACTTCAATTTTGGTATTTTATATAACATAGCAGCGCTGAAAGCAAATAAAATGTCAAAATATTATTTTTTCATTTGCCCATTAACTAAATTTGGCAGAAATTGAAATATCTCCGTTTTGATTCCGATAAAGTTAAAGTAATTTTGGTCGGCCTCTAATTTCGCAGCTGTCAAAATGTTTCAAAGTGCGATGAGTCACTGCCGTTTGTTTTTGTTGTTTATTTTTAGCTTACTGTTATTTTGAGCTTTTATCCTATCGTATTCAACAGTTATAGTTCTTTTGCGTGGGTTTTATTTGTTAAAATATATATAACTTTTGTTGGTTGTGTTAGCAGACAAGTTACGCCGCATAGATAGATTAACGCTTCACAACCGATGTTTCAAACGCTTTCAACGTTTTAATAGTGACCAAACTCGACGCTTGAGCTCGGAACAGCTTTCCAAATTATATGTGCCATATAAATGTCGAAAAACGGTTTATTTCAGAAAACAAGTTGCCGTTTCACTGCATCCCATTTTAGGCTGTAGTCAAAATTTCAGTGGGATTCTCTGCAATCGTCTATGCTGATAAGTTAACAATCGAGTACCTATTAAATATAATTTGAAATTCGTTAATAAACGGCCAGCAGTGCGTACGGTAACATATTGTGGACGAGGTGGCGTCTACGATTTGTCCGATTGTCGCTCAGTTACTTTTTATTTCCAAATTATTTGCATTTAAACAACTTTCGACATCGGAAGTTTAATGCTACACATTTGAACGAACCCAGTATACCATCTAATGTTATAAAAGCTCCTATTTATTCAGATAAGAAATAAGTGCGATTCCTATTTATTCAAATATGTCATATATACTATACCCATTGACGCGGCCACGACTCGTATATAAATACACCTGCCACTAGCCGCTTAGGAGAAAATAAGTCTAACTGCTGACTCCTTTTATACTTTTATAACTTCTATGTCCTTCAGAATTAATAATTATACTTATTTTTACAGTATTTACATTACATTACATCATTACACCTATATACACTCTTGACACGTTGAACGCCAAACTAAAAACCACGTTAAGCCCAGTGGGGCGCGGCGGACACCTTGTGACTGCCAGTATATCAGGTCCAGGGGGCCGCGTCGGACACCATGTCTCCGCATTACCTCGATCACTTCAGAAGCCTGTAGGCGGCCAAAGGAGCTATCCTTTGCGAGCGCTAGCTCGATCGGCGCGGCCCCACAGTACAACCTGACCACTTGGTACAAAAAAGGATATACGAAAGCACACTCTCACAGGCCGAGGCAGACACTGGTGTCTGCCATTTGACATCTCAGAAAATAATGAATAAATCGCTGTTTCCGTAAGTCACCCATTATTTTTAAATTATTTACGGTTTTTATTTTGTCATAATTACCTTAACGATTTTTGGACGATTCTAGATTTATTGGTGCTGCCCCGGGAGAAAGTATGCTGTCGGACACAATGACATGTTGGCCCTCATGGCATTCAACGTGTTAATTGTACATCTATATTAATAGGTGTGTCCTGAAAACCAGGATAAGAGATATCCTGAGGATACCCCTAATTTGCAGCGTTTGTAGCTTTATTTCATAGTCTTTGTCTATTTATAGTTTTAATTTTTAATCTGTGTGTTCTTGTTTTTTTTTTGTATATGTTTTCTATAACAGCTGCAAATAAATAAATAAATAAATAAATAAATATCTGTCATCGATTCATCATAGTACCAGAATTACATAGAGTTCTGTGGTAAGTTAGGACATGGAATGTTTATAAACATTATAACACCACTAGTTTAATTTATATGTTGATAATCAACGTCGTTTCTTATTTAGGGTAGCTGTTTTTTTTTCGGATATATGCAATATCACGACTTTGTTAACAATAATTTGATTTGGTATGTCAGTTAGAGGAGAGACTTTTTATAAACTTCAACAAACGTTTGCATATGCAACGGCAACAATAAATCGTTTAATAAAAAAAAAACATGTTTTATTTATAGTAAATTGAATGATGAAGGCAGTTTGATCTGGCAGGCGAGTGACACTTCCAACGCCTTTATAAAAAAAAGGAAACTAGTCACAAACTATAGAGTGATAGAATAATTCCTCTATTGGTGTTTTTGCATAAACCACAGTTGAAAAAGTCATAAGGCACACGACCGTCTGAAGTCCCTATTAAGTCTGGGGTTTGGCGCGACGCGCCCACGATGCGCCGGTTGGATTATGGTAGCCATGGAAAAATTTCGTGGCGCGTCGTCAGTTAAAACTTTGGAGTGATGATTCGACATTCACGATCAAATTTTGGATGCACGCCAGTTCAACTGACGCGAAAAATTGACCGTCAATACCCAGCTTAAGTGAGCTTTAAAAGTTAGACCGCAGTCTAGCTTTACACCAAGGTATCTAGGAGAGGCATCATTAATTGATTTATTGCACATGGTCAGATTTATTTCCTGTTCGCTTCGTTATTGTAAGGGTGTAAAATGATTTGACGCAGATTTGTCCGAATTCGGTTTGAGGTGCTAATATCAAAAATAGTTTTCCAGTATTAGTTTTTCAGATTTCGATTGTATCGTCTCACCCAAACGATTCAATACATTCGTAGAATATTAAGTGAAACTGCCTTGAAAACTAATCATTTAGTGTATTGGGATAATAGCTAGTTTCGGTATCGGGATACCGAAACTAGCTATTATCGGGATATCCAGTATCGGGATAATCAATCGATAAATAGATCAATCGATAAATAGATCAATCGATAAATAGATCAATCGATTAATCAATCGATCAATTAATTAAAGAGTAAACTCCAGTAGAGCATCGGAGCTGAAAATCTTAAATCTATTCCTAAAATTCCTTGCACCTATTCTCAGAAATTGTGGAGAAATCGTTGCATTTCGGTAGGACAGACCGGCAGAAATACCGAAGATACGGAATGTTCGAGACCACTAGACAAGACTTGCGTTGCAAAAATATAATTTTTCATCAAGCCATCAAGCTTTGTTTCTAGACGGTCAAAATTGCTTGTCAAGCACGAAAAATGTACGTGCTTGTCAAGCATGCTTGATCGTCTAGAGAGCCCCTAATATCGTAAATCTTTACACTCTAAATGAGCACTCAACTCTTTGTCCTGATTAGAAAATGCAATCTCGGTATACAGAGATCTCGAAGTACCAAGATCTTGCACTAATTTTGCAAGATTTGAATGATCAGCAGCACATTTCATTACCATTTAAGGGCTCTCTAAGACGATCAAGCATGCTTATCAAGCATCGCGTCGCGGGCTGGGAAGGGATCTTGAACCGCAGGAAATATACCAAAAATGCCTAATTTTGTAGTTTTATAATAATAATAAAAAGCTTTTTATTTTAAAAAACAAAGGTGAGCTTATTGCCTTGCAGCAAAATCTATCAGCTAACCTATAGCTTGAGTTTATAACATATTTAGTACCATGGCTACGGAAAAGAACAATAAAAAAATACGTGTGGCCCTCGGGGACTGCCGCCGTACAGCTATTGCATAGCATTTTTAACAACTTAGGTATGCAATTATAATTATTTATTTATTTTATTTTTTCTGATATCAGATAACTGCGCTCTATCGGAAAACGTTGAAATTATTCCGAGTCATTTGCGGCTGCGGTAGCAAATGATTCGGAATAATTTAAACGTCTTCCGATAGAGCACCGCGCACGAATTTTTTATTCCATAAAGCAAAAAACCGGATTATTCGAAAAAAAATCGTAGAAAAAAAGATAGATAATTATATTATCTTTAAAATGGTGCAGGTTTCATAATAATACGCCAGGCAGTATTTGCGTAGTAGTCGTTTTTGTGTTTGGTTAGACCTAATTTCCCAAAATAATGACACTATGTAATATAAACAAAATCTAAAATATTCAAAGCTAAGAATACTAGGAAAATGTTCTTGTTTAACTTATATTTTTTTCAAATCGTAAGCAGTACCCTTTTAGACGTAATTATCAGTTTAAAATCATTAATTTTCGTTAAGAAATTTCTTCATTCGGTCGCCGCGCTGGCCTATGCCCGCGATAAAAGCTATGCAATACCTTAAAAAAAAGATAATAAAAAAAGTAAAACAAATGACTAAAATTAAATAAGGACGCAGAGGAAAGGTGAGGAAGTAAGGAAAGGGATATAACTACAAAATAGGTATCTTTGGTAAATAAAAAAAAAGAATATTTACCCTTAGGGGCTCCCTAGACGATCAACCATGCTTGTCAAGCATCGCGTCCCGGTGCTGGAGGGGATCGTCAACCGCAGGAAGTATGCAAATATATTTTTTAAATATTTACGAAAAATGCCTAATTGTGTAGTTTTATAATCATTCATCAATCAATTGCGTCTAATTAACGTGACTCCCTGGTATAAACTACAAAATTAGGCATTTTTGGTAAATATTACAAAAAAATATTTGCATATTTTTTGCGGTTTGCGATCCCCTCCCTGCTCGCGAAGCTTGTCAAGCATGCTTGTCTAGTGCATCCATTGCGCAAATCAACGCAGCGCTTGCTATTAAATGCCGGGGATTCCCGGCGAGAATGAAACAAAACGCCGCGAGCAGCCAGACAATGCGGCAATTTTCGGAATTATTGCAGAATAGGAACCATTTACAGAAATTGAAAAAATAAAGAAATACTACTAGATTCGATCATTGTAACGCTAAAATTAAAAGAAAGAAGCTTCAGACGCGTAAAATTTCGTGACAAAATGTACATATAAGAAAAACAAATGATTTCGCTATTTTTTGTTGTATTTTTCATTACAATAAGAAAGTCAATTAGAATCAGTGTTGGAAAGTTACTCCGCACGATTTCTCAGTTTGAAGTAGAAAGAAAACACGCATGGAGAATTTAAGCACGTGGACAAAATTCGGTATATTCAAAATATACCGCATGCTGTTGACACAATTAGTATTGTTTCTTAACCCCTCGAAAGCCAGTATTTGCGCGCAAAAAACTGCGCGCTGCAACTTTTTAGTCGATTTTATAAATAAATACTAACAATATCGCCTTTTCATGAATTCCCTCTTGATATCTAGTTATTAACCTTGTTAGTCATCTATATTATAATATATATTTATATAATATACATATAGAGGCCGGCCGAAACGGTTACGCGCGGATCTCGCATCCACAGACCGCGGATTGATCATCTGGGAATATTAGTCCATGCTACTTAAAAGTACTATTACATTCTTTACAGATTAATCTCTTCAATAAATGAGCTTCATCACCTAATTTGTGGTCTTGATCCAATGAAACGTACTAGCCTTAGCGAGAACGGTATGCATTTTATATAAAATGCAGTTCACTGGGAAAGGAATAGGACACGAGTCTCAAAAATACCTCTTTTTTACATACAATTACCAACTTATAAGTTTAAATTAGAAATTTCATAAACATTGGTTGACGTTTGACGAAGTAACGTTTCATGTTATTATGTTCTTGTTAGACAAGAAGATGGAATGAATTCTAAGTAGCTTTCTAATGAGATTTGCATGAGATATCAACGCGTACCTATAATAGACATGCTCCTAAATTTGCAGTACAACTACCAATATTTAGGTGCATATTAATGAAATTCGTTAGTTTTTTCTCTTATGAAATATCGCTTTCTCCAATATCACTATATTCAGGCGCGATGAGTTTGTTAACCGGCATCCTTGAAGTGGGCAAATCGGTAGAGCAAAACACAACATTCGATAAAAAAATACTGGAAAAATAATGAAATTGTTAAAATACTTTTTTTATAGTATAATAGGCGTTGATTGCGCTGCGCCATCTAGTGGTAGGTAAAATTTCGCGAATATTGTTTATTCACGCTTCAACTCACCCAACGCTTCCCAAACTTTTTTCGTTTTTAAAAGTTAAAAGTTAGGTTTTTAGATGTTCAAAAAAAAGATTTTTAAGCTATTGCATAGCTTTTATCGCGGGCCCTAGGCCAGCGCGGCGACCGAATAAAGAAATTTCTTAACGAAAATTAATGATTTTAAACTGATAATAACGTCTAAACGAGTACCTACTGCTTACGATTTGAAAAAAATATATGTTAAACAAGAACATTTTCCTAATATTCTTAGCTTTGAATATTTTAGATTTTCTTTACATTACATAGTGTAATTAATTTGTGAAATTAGGTCTAACCGAACACAAAAACGACTACTACGCAAATACTATCTGGCGTATTATTATGAAACCTGCACCATTTTAAAGATAATTTAATTGTCTATCTTTCTATCTACGAATTTTTTCGAATAATCCGTTTTTTTTGCTTTATCGAATAAAAAATTCGTGCGCGGCGCTCTATCGGAAGACGTTTAAATTATTCCGAATCATTTGCTACCGCAGCCGCAAATGATTCGGAATAATTTAAACATTTTCCGATAGAGCGCAGTTATCTGATATCAGAAAAAATAAAATAAATAAATAATTATAATTGCATAAGTTGTTAAAAATGCTATGCAATAGCTTTACCGCGGCAGTCCCCGAGTGCCACACGTATTTTTTTTCTTATGTATTTTTTTTAACATTTTTTTATCAAAACTTTTTATTTGCTCGGTACTTATTTACCTGTATGTAGTCAGCGAACGATGTCGCTATGTTACAGAATGTAGGCTATGTACCTAAGGTGGTAGGTACATAGTAATGGTGGTACATACTCTGGCTCTTTCAATCTACCTTAGACAACGGCGACTGCAACGTCACCGAAACGTCGGGTGCTACAAAATTCACGCGGTAAATTCGTTTTAAACCTTTTTATGAGTCAAGGGTTGGTCATAGTGGTAGAAATAAATATATTTTTTGGAACGAAGTTTATTCAAGGCATGCAATCCGCCGAAAACGACAGACGAAATGTCGTTACGTTGACTGTCAAAATAAGAACAAAATTCAAAAGTGTTGCGAAAGTCATATTTAGTTTTAAATATCACAATAACGATTTATAAGACAAAAATTGAACTCGGTGCGGTATATCCCCCTGTATTTTGTTATGGTAACATTTCTTTTTGTTTTTAATAGCATAAAAACGAATTTACCGCGTGAATTTAGTAGAACACGATGTTTCGGCGCTGTTGCATGCATCGTTGACCAGGGTAGACTGTTACCCTGGACATCTACCCTATCTACCCTGGACAACGTCTCTTGCAACAGCGCCGAAACGACAGGTTCTACTAAATTCACGCGGTAAATTCGTCTTTATCCTATTTATAGCTGTTTCTATGTTGTAAAATATATACTCTATGCTTTTGTTTTCTTAAAAAAATAGATTGCTAACGTTCGTAGACCCAACAAAATAAATATTTATAATTGTGAGTGGTGGGACAGGTCATTGTGGCTGGTGGGACAAGCCATTGTGGCTGGTGGGACAGCTCATTGTGGCTGATGATACAAGTACAAAATGTGAAAATATATTGAATTATATAAGATAATTGATTGAATTTTAAAATATCATTTTCCTCTTTTACATGGAATGGAGTTGTTAGTTTTTATAAACTATTCGGTATTTATTAGGTATTGCTACCAGTTCTACATTTTTGTTTTTTTTAACATCATTTGACTATTTTCACCATGCTGCACGCTGATTCCCGAAACTGCAATTATCTTTTGTCGTACTCAATAAACAAGAGAGAATAATATAGGCATAGATGTGCCAAACGGGAACTATTGCAGTATACGAACCTTTCTCAGAAATCGAAAAAATAAAGAAATACTACTAGATTCGATCATTGTAATGTGAAAGACATTACAATTTTACGCCTCGGACGCGTAAAATTTCAAGACCAAATTTACAAAAAAAAAAAAAATGTTTTAAACTCAGTTTTTAAGGTTGTTTTAAAAAAACTAATCTCACCTACCGCCAAATAGGTGTTTATGTATTATTAAAAATTAAAAAAAAACCTAACCAACCAAATGAATGGGTATTGGCGCTTTTTTGAATGCCTATATCTCGCTTATTCAGATTCGGAATCAGCGTGGTCAATACAGTATGGTGACGTTAAAAAATCAACAATCTAGAAGAGGTTCCTATACTGCAATAATACCATTAGTTTTGTTTTACGAACCTTTACCGACGATCCCCTCGTCGAAGAATTTGATCAATTTAGCGGAATCTTCATTTCTCTTTTGAGACGAAGACCTCGCGCGAGTCGGACTATCTTCGTGCATCGAACGCGGACTGGTCTTCTTCATTCTTCTCATTCTTCAGCGCACTGGTCATGCCTCACCGAACACGCATTTAAACTTGAAAATCATGAAAATGGGCGCGAAATGTCGCGTTATCAGTCGCGCGCGTAACGCAAAACAAAAACAATGGGTCACGCAACACACAGTCCACAGCACGCGGAACCCAGCCGTCGATGAACGATGGTGACAAATTACTGGCGCCGTTTGGGCGCCGTGACACAAGTGTACATTTGACAACGCCGCAAAGTTGCAGGTGACATGTTACGTCATCTATAGGTCCCTGCACTGTTTTATTTATCGCTCACCTAAAACGAGACTGACTTAACTCAAAATTTTCAATTTTTTAACTAGTTATGCAGTTTTTATACTGGTAACGCGCTCTATCCGTAGACACATCAAACTTGTTCCTATCTCACTCGTAGGCAATAATATGAATATGCGCGTCTCTCTGGCACCGAACGAAATGAGCGATTGAACGAAAGCGAGTCAGCCATGTTTCAGTGTTGCGTCAGCTGACTTCAAGTCAAATTTGGTAAAAAAAAGTGTTATAATTTAAAAAGAAACAGTTTCGTTTTAAATTTTTCATGTGTTATGTGAAACATTTAGCAAACTCGCTGTCTCGTCCTCACATTGACCCATTGCTTGCACTAGAATTTAGACACTTTTGGTTTCTTAATCATATAGAATTCAAGTTTATTCCCATTTTTTGTTACATTTAAGAAAGTGTTTGTTTTGATTTGAAATAATAACAACATTTCTCTTGTATATGCAAAAGTGTCTGTCATTCTTTAAAAAAATTATCAATTATTTAATTACATTTATTTTTTTAGGTGATGAAATGCTTTTAAGGTTTCTTAAAATCTTCAACACTCAATTTAACATTGGGTTTTTTTTTCTAAAAAAAGATCAATGTGATCTATGCGTCGCGTATAAAAATGCCGTTGATGACAAAGAAGGTTTAAAAGAACGATACGATGCGCATATAAAAGAAAAGGATTTATGCCGACTGGAAAAACAGACTGACAGTGAAAATATTTCCATGGAGAGTAACAGAGTGGTGATCTATGACCTGCAAGCAGTGCTTCAGAGACCTAAAGGAGAAACTTCTGCGTTCTATTACTTCTGCGTTCTAATACCAGCTCAGTAATATATATACCGTTAAAAATGCAAAGCAAACGGGTACAAAATTCAGTGTACACGAATTGACACATGACGCTTTCAGAAACCTTAAGGATATTCAGGAATCATGGGGTTTAAATTTCAACAAGGATGTATCAGGTGTATCAATCAATCAAATTAACTAATATTAGAATAATCAAAGTAGAGAAGAAAGATCCCACAATTTTTTTGTACAAATAGAGTTTTGATCAAGAAGATTATGCAACAGTTAAGGTCCGCAAGGGATCAAACCTACTCTGGCGTATGAACAAAAACAACCTCTCTCGATTAACAAGAAGAATGACATCAGGGAACTTTTGAATAAAGGCGTGATTCTGAGTTTCTATCGCGACTTCTTCAGCAATTTGTAATGATCTAAATTTTTCTAGGTATTTTTTCTTTATAACGAATGTAGTATCTAGGCACTTTTACTGTTAACATTACCAAAATTATATTTATGTGTTCAATTATCATATGAAACGACAAAACTTAAAAAAATAGTCTCTTGTTAGAAATTAAAGAGGTATGAGATAAGTTACATGCTCATAAATGTTATAACATATTCCTAAAATTATAATTATTGAAAATATTACGTTTTTAAATTTTCCTTAGCCTATGCCTAATTACTTACTGTTATTGATTTTGAAATAAAAATATTCTAAATAATACTTTTTTGCGTTTTTAATCAAATTAAAATAGTAAAATATTGCATAAATTTCAAATATTTAGTACATTTCATATAATTTACAAAGATTTTAGGGTCTTCATACATTTTTTCAAAAATTTGACTAGAATTGTTTTCAAAAATTTGATTCTATAAGGTAATAAAGCCTATCGTGTCTCAATTGTTTCTATATATTTATTTCTAGGCTGCCATAATTCGAGTTAGTGTGTTTTTTCTACAGGAAACTGATTTCTTGACAGACACAATCCTAAAAGTGTCCCTTAAAATGCTAATAAATAAGGTCTTTAGAGACACGCGTGCCAATTTTCTCCCTTTAATATATAATATAAAATTAAATGCTGTATTTTAATATATCATATTTATATTGATTCAAGCCAGTTAACGACTCCAGTTACAATAACCTTAATACTTGTAATCTAGCTGCCATACATCTTACAAAATCTCAGTTTTAGATAGGAAAAAGTTCACTGCTATTTAGTTTTTTGCGATTTCCCAAAATTCACGTTTTCTGAGTTGCGTCAGTCCTGTTTTAGGTGAACGATTATTATCTGAACATCAGTAGGTCTGTTTGTCGCGGTGCGGGGGGGGGGGGGGGGTGGAAGGGGTCGGAAGCCCACGCGCGAGTGTGATTGGTCAGTTCGCTTCCCGCCTTGTCGACAATTCTCTCTTTTTCTTAAGGTACAGTCAGTCGCGCACGCCATCGCGCACGAGTTTTGTTTATATTAACGTTGTTTAGTTTGCTGGCAAACATGATACCAAAGGGAGCTAAAGTGCTTAATAGACAAGCAAGAACAATGATTTACGATGTAAATTGTTTTATTAAAACTGAGAGTGTAGAAATAACAAAAAAATCGGTTGTCTGTAAAGTCGGTTTACTGACGATAGTTGAAAATAATTTTATTTGTTTGATAGATATTTTGTATGGATATAGAGAAGGAGGTAAATGGAAATCACAATTGAATTGATCTTTATTTGTACGCATAAAACAATTAGGTCATTTTTTTTGTTAATATATTGTTATAGTTTTGTCAATTATAGCATAACCTACAATCGCTGCACTAGCGGACCGATGCTATTTATTTTAATGATGAAAGCACGAATATTCGACAATATATCACTGAAGATATATTTAATATCGAAAGAATCATTATCTTTATCGCCGCAATTATCGTTGCTATAAACAATTGACACCACATTCACTTTTCACTGCACTTCATACTTGACGAAAACGTGTAAATGTATTATTGTATAGCAGCTGTCCACGCGGACGCATCGCTCACTCAAGTAGGAGAGAGACAGATGTCGAACGCTGCCGAACGCGGAGGCCGATTGTGCCTCTTTGTCGCTCGTTCCGCGCTCTCATGGAACGTCTCAGAGCGAGGTAACGCCGCATGAGTCATGTTTTTTCGTGCGTGCAGCCGGCTCCATCGAATTATAAGACGTTGTCACGTCAAAAATTGAAACAAGTTACAAAAAAGATTAAAGAAACTCATGATAGGTAAATTAAAAAAAGATTTAAATGTTGCTATTAAGAAAATAAAACTACTTCAGAAGCATACCGAACCTAATAATATCTCCACATGACTGAATTCCTCTCCTCCGTGGTAACATCGGAAGCATGGTTTTCATAATATTTGTGTAATTAGTTGATAATTATTGAGAATAAAAAGAAATTACAAGATGCCATATCGAAACTATGAATGTGTCTGATGATGATGTGGAGGTTCCTTCTACAAGCAGCCAAAGAAGCTTGTTTGGAATGGACTTAATGGAAGGGATATCACCATTGAGACAATAGGTAGGTATAATGTGGTAAAATGTCACTTATTTATAGAAATAAGTGTTATAATAATTATTAATGGCTGTTTAATCGGGTCGAGTCGATCAGTGCACAAAATGGTCTGAATATAAACATCAAGAAGACCAAGTTCATGGTTGTCGGAAGTACATCGCCAGCTGCTACCCTCCACGTCAAGAACAAGCCTCTGGAGAGCGTTCGCCTATATAAATACCTTGGCTATATTGTGAACTATCAAGAAGACCATAGTGTGGATGTCAGACGTCGCATCGAATAAGCTAGAGTTGCGTTTATCAAAATGAGCCACCTCTTCTGCAACCGTATCCTCAAATCCTCCACTAGATGCCGCCTGGTGCGGTGTTACAAATTTTAAGTCCTCCTGTACGTAGTAGAAGCGTGGATACTAACCCAGACTTTGTGTAAAAGGTTAGAAGGTAGATTTATAGGAGAATACTGAAAATATCTTGGACGGATAGTCAGAAATGAGACGGTGCTGCAAATAATTCATAAAGGATTGGAATTATTGAAGACCATAAAGAGAAAGAAATTACAATACATGGGCCACATAATTTGGGCTAGCAAATACCACTTTCTCCAACTAATCCTGCAAGGAAAGATAACAGGCCGCCGAAGACCTGGCCGAAGAAGAACCCACTGGCTACAATACCTCGCTGAATGGTTCAATCCAAGCACCATCGAGTTGTTCCACGCCGTAACATCACGGGCTCAAGTGGTCATAATCACCGCCGAGCTCCGATAGGAGATGGCACTTTGAAAAGAAGAAGAGTTATTCCACGCCGTGACATCACGGGCCCAAGTGGTCAGAAAGACTGCCGACCACCGATAGGAGATGGCAATTTAAGAAGAAGAAAAAGTTTGTTCTAAGACTTCTATACCTCACAAAAATAAACTATCAAATTGCCAAAGTAATTGAGTGGGCGACTTTACCGATCCGCAGAAATCCCGGCTTCTTTTCTGGCACGTGCCGTGGCCTACATCTTGAGTCGGCCAATCGGACGATCGCTTGACATCGGCCTCTGTTGCATAGTAAAATAAGATAAGTAGGACATCTCCATACTAAGCAGCGATTTTGCGTCCAGGTATCTCAGGTACAGGGATTATGCTAAAGTGTGTAAATCAAACTTGTTAGTGACTCCCCCTGAGGATTTTGTTAATTACCTACATTGAGGAAATGGAGCACATATTCGGGAGCGAATTTGAAAAAAAAACATATAAACAGTAAAATTGGCAAGTCTATCTACGAACAACTCCACAAAACATTAAATTTATATCACCACCATTATGCCCTTGTTTTCCGAAGGCCTATTTACAACAATTCTTTATTAGAATGAGAATATTTTTTACGTGTAAATTTAATAATACGGCTTTCCGAACCTGCCGATGAAAATATTTTTGCGTCAGCAATTTATAATCGCTTATGCTTGTTTTGTTTTGAGTAATGATAGTGCTGTTTTTGTTGCCGATTATATAATGGAATTGCATTTTATATTTATTTATTTATTTATTATATTATCTTTTAATATATTTTTTTGAGGGCCAATTTTAGGGCAATTTAGTGTTATTAGCATTTTAGTAAAACTTTTACATCCGACCTACTCACTGGCTTTGATACAAATCAATGTTTCGGATTTTTTTGAAGATAGACCTGTTAATTTTATCGTTTACATGATTTCTATTCAAAATTTGAAGAACTTACTGTTCAATGAAAGTTTGACGTTTAAGTGCGCTGCGCCATTTATCGGTAGGTAAAATATCGGTAATAAACAATATTAGCAATATTTTACCTATCGCTATATAGCGCATCGTGCTCAGCGCTTTTCATACTATTCATCAGAAACATAAAATTTTCACATTTAAAATTAAAATATAAATATATTCTCACATTTTTAAGATATTGCATAGCTTTTATCGCGGGCCTAGGCCAGCGCGGGGACCGAATGAAGAAATTTCTTAACGAAAATTAATGATTTTAAACTGATAATTACGTCTAAATGAGTACTGCTTACGATTCGAAAAAAATATATGTTAAACAAGAACATTTTCCTAATATTCTTAGCTTTGAATAATTTAGATTTTGTTTATATTACATAGTGTAATTAATTTGTGAAATTAGGTCTAACCGAACACAAAAACGACTACTACGCAAATTCTATCTGGCGCATTATTATGGAACCTGCACTATTTTAAAGATAATTTAATTATCTATCTTTTTATCTACGATTTTTTAAGCTATTGCATAGCTTTTATCGCGGGCCTAGGCCAGCGCGGCGACCGAATGAAGAAATTTCTTGATGAAAATTAATGATTTTAAACTGATAATTACGTCTAAACGAGTACTGCTTACGATTCGAAAAAAATATGTGTTAAACAAGAACATCTTCCTAATATTCTTAGCTTTGAATATTATAGATTTTGTTTATATTACATAGTGAAATTAATTTGTGAAATTAGGTCTAACCGAACAAAAAAACGACTACTACGCAAATATTATCTGGCGTATTATTATGAAACCTGCACCATTTTAAAGATAATTTGATTATCTATCTTTTTATATACGATTTTTTTCGAATAGTGAAAGAAAAGAATAATATCCGTTTTTTTGCTTTATCGAATAAAATTCGTGCGCTGCGATCTATCAGAAGACGTTTAAATTATTCCGAATCATTTGCTTCCGCAGCCGCAAATGATTTGGAATAATTTCAACGTTTTCCGATAGAGCACAGTTATCTGATATCAGAAAAAATAAATTAAATAAGTAATAATAATTGCATAAGTTGTTAAAAATGCTATGCAATAGCTTTACCGCGGCAGTCCCCGAGTGCCACACGTATTTTTTTTTTATCGAATAAAAAATACGTGCGCGGCGCTCTATCGGAAGACGTTTAAATTATTCCGAATCATTTGCTACCGCAGCCGCAAATGATTCGAAAAATAAAAAATTCGTGCGCGGCGCTCTATCGAAAGACGTTTAAATTATTCCGAATCATTTGCTACCGCAGCCGCAAATGATTCGGAATAATTTCAACGTTTTCCGATAGAGCGCAGTATCTGATAACAGAAAAAATAAAATAAATAAAATAAATAAATAATAAAAAATACGTCTGGCACTCGGGGACTGCCGCGGTAAAGCTATTGCATAGCATTTTTAACAACTTATGCAATTATAATTATAATTATTTATTTATTTTATTTTTTCTGATATCAGATAATTGCGCTCTATCGGAAAACGTTGAAATTATTCCGAATCATTTGCGGCTGCGAAAGCAAATAATTTGGAATAATTTAAACGTCTTCCAATAGAGCGCCGCGCACGAATTTTATGCGATAAAGCAAAAAAAACGGATTATTCGAAAAAAATCGTAGATAAAAAGATAGATAATTAAATTATCTTTAAAATGGTGCAGGTTTCATAATAATATGCCAGACAGTATTTGCGTAGTAGTCGTTTTTGTGTTCGGTTAGACCTAATTTCACAAATTAATTACACTATGTAATATATACAAAATCTAAAATATTCAAAGCTAAGAATATTAGGAAAATGTTCTTGTTAAACATATATTTTTTTCGAATCGTAAGCAGTACTCGTTTAGACGTAATTATCAGTTTAAAATCATTAATTTTCGTTAAGAAATTTCTTCATTCGGTCGCCGCGCTGGCCTAGGCCCGCGATAAAAGCTATGCAATAGCTTAAAAATGGCATAAGGCGTTAAAAATGCTATGCAATAGCTTTACCGCGGCAGTCCCCGAGTGCCACACGAATTTTTTTTATTAAAAGTTGCTTATTGGCTCGTACTGATTCACCGCCTTCAAGGTTGCTGGTTAATTAAAACTCAGCCTGTATACAAAACAATATTTGGTACACATAAATGTGTATTTATAATATTTAACACTCGCCATGGTAAATGCAATTTTTCCGAAATTGGGAGCGCTTTTAAACGAACAATAACCGTTACTACCTATAAAAATAACCCATAAATGTAATTTCTAATATGTTACATTACGACCTGTACATACAACATTCCATTTTTATATAGGTACGCGCCCGAGAAGCTATGTAGTGGTAGCGTACGGACAATGCGCACTTGTGTGAGTGCAACATCGATGCGTAGTATCATAGTAGGTATATTACGTCTTACTATGGTAGTATGGAGATGTTTTACTCATCTAATTTTACTTTGCATCCATTTTTACACCGTTGCCAGATTTATAGGAAATTTGACTTGCCAACGCTTCGTCAGTGGAGTCAGCGCCTGATTAACCCTTAGGCTAATTAGGCTGCAGCCTAGGGCGCGAGGATCCGGGGGGCGCTGAAATCGTGTCTTCGCATGCACTAATCTAGCGACCGAGACGAAACATTAAAACTAAATGCGCTTGAGAGTCCCTGATTTTAACAATAAATTTTGAAATTTTAAAAAGCGCGCGTACAACAAACATTGACTTGTTACTCGAATCGGTCGGTGGTTGACCCCTTGTAGGCGCGGGCTGAGGCGCGGGCGGAATGCATCAAGTCCGGAGGCGGAGCGACGCTATTGGTGCGCGCGCGTCGCGTGATAGGCCGCTCAGTCTCTATTCGTCTATTGTGGCATTGACGCGCTCCCACTGCTCTCGTACAATTGGACATGCGCAGACGGCCGCTATTTGTGGTCATCTCTCGTGAATCGAACTGTATACTTTGCCGTGCTTCATTCATTTGTCTTATCTCTTTCGAAATCGTCGTTCATCCGTCATATGAGTCATATCACGCGATCGCGTATATTCGTTTTTGGTGATTGATATTTATTGTCCTTTCCTTAGTGTTTCCGTATTTTTTTAAGACTATGAGTGGTAATAAGAATAGTTCGATAGTAAAAAAGCCAAGTGGAGCAGAATACAGGAAAAAGGCAAAAGAAAAGGAAAAGAAAATAGAAAACATTTTAAAACATACTCGTAAACTAGAAACATTTTTTACGAACTCTGCAGAAAGGAACGAAACGGTGACGAATGCTGCACTGTCGCCAGCGATTTCTTGTCCTGGTTCCTCTACCGCGGACTGTTACTGTTACGCTTCTCCATCCAACACTAGCCCTATAGTAGCGACGACGTCGACGATCTACAATGAAGACGAAATTCTAATAGAAGAAAAGTCGTCTATTCCATCAAGTGACCCTGCACTGTGGCAAGTAAATGATGAATTTCGAGATTATATTGTTAAAAATGGACTGCAGCAAAACGAAGAATTAGATTTTTCCGAGAAAGAGTTCGAAAATTTTGAATCAGAGGCAATCAAGAGATGCGAAGTGACTACATACAAAAAAGATGTAAGAAGAAGAAAGAAACCAAAATTTCATTTTGATGAAGCTAAAACGGGGCACATTGAGTTAGAAGATAGACGATCTTTCATTGTTGATAATTATTATGCAGCTATTGATTGTCTTAAAGTGCACTTAAAAAACCGGCAAATTATTTATAATACAGTAAACACAAAGTTTGGTTTCTTATGGAAACTGCATGAACTAGACGACAGTGAATTTATTAGAAGCAAAGCAAAGGAGTTAAAACAACTAGGTATATGCCACTGATTTAGAAGAAACCTTTGCAGAAGAATGCGTCCATTTGGCGCAGTTTTTAAAATCTGACACCGAGGCCGAGCATTCTATTTCTGCTAGAACCCCAAAGGGTTTGTTGCAGTTAATAAAAAGTTTTAATATTTCATGCATGTTCCCGAATGTGGAGATAATATTAAGAATTTTTTTGACAAAGAGTGTTACCAACTGCAGCGGCGAAAGGTCTTTTTCAGCACTTAAAAGAGTAAAAAATTACTTGCGCTCCACACTCCGTCAGCAAAAACTTGCAGCTCTCTCGCTAATGTACATAGAAAGTGATTTTTTACAAACTATTAAATTTGAAAAAATTGTGGAAAGATTTGCAAACGCTAAAGCACGAAAAAAGGCTTTTGTATAATCTAATAATAATATAAACTTAATTACTATAATTTTCGAATAAATCATTAATCAGTTGCAAAAAATTTTCACTTAGATGATGCCTCTCCTCTTTTTTTTTAATATTTTATTTTTATTTTTTCTTTAGAGTAAATATTTAAAAAATACTCAAGTCGAAGTAACTTCACACACTAGATGACCACGCTCATGGTCAATGGCAATGGCAACTAAGTTGTCTATAGAAACTTAGCCAATACAAGTCATGCGACCAAACACGGCATGGATTTGGTTTTCTACTTGGTAGCTTGCAGTCACTTGTCATGATTTTGGTCTTATAATGCGTGAGGTACTTTGTCTTTATGTACGGTCAGCTTAAAAAATGGTTTGCCAACCTAAGGTCGAATGTCATGTTACATGCAATCTGCAAGCGAAACTAACGTTGTCCTTTTATCTACATGACTCATGTAGATTAAAGGACAACGTTAGTTTCGCTTGCAGATCGATCTGAAAACTTTTATAGGTAGTATGAACCATGTTAAAATTTTCACCCTACTACTCTACTCAGTTACTACTTTTTAGGCCGTCCGTAACACACCTAGCGGGGGCGCGTCTTCATAATTAGCCTAGGGCGGTCAGAACTCTTGATCAGTCGCTGAGTGGAGTTGGAGGAATTTCAGAGAAATCGACGATCTCATGACTCGTAGCTTTTTAGTAGCCGTGTCCAAATACCTATTTCATAGAAAATAAAATTTCTGCAATACTCTTAACTACTGCATACCTACTCGACCTGCGTCCGAAATAATCACACGCAACTATGAA
This sequence comes from Micropterix aruncella, assembly GCA_944548615.1. NCBI lineage: Eukaryota > Metazoa > Arthropoda > Insecta > Lepidoptera > Micropterigidae > Micropterix > Micropterix aruncella. The sequence goes on along the minus strand of OX155980.1, from coordinate 81,849,997 downwards.
AACTCACCAAACCGACTGCGAAAGAACCGACTGGCAGGCGAGCAGAAGCAAAAGTGACCGGAAAATGAAAACTTGCTATCAATGCGGACACAGCCTTGCGATGAACTTCCGGCTATGCACAGTGTGGCCATACTTCGAAAAATAAATTGCATCAAAAAATATCCGTTCTTCTTCTTCTTCTTTGAGTACCCCTTAAATGGAATTGTTTCGTGTTTTATCGAAGGTTGGCGATTAAAATAACGATATTACAAATAAACAATTAATAATAATTCAAATGTTTTATTCCAACGCAAAAACATTGTGTAATTATTATCATGGAGAACGGCATTAGGGGAGAAAGGCCGGATTGGGATGTTTTAATGACTTTTTCATGAAATATTTCGGGCAGATTTCAGATGATATTTTGGTTGCAATGATATTTTGTTTGGAATGATATTTTGGCTTAATTTATGCACCTACGTTATTATTTTCATTTTAAAATTTAAAATAGAAAAAAAAGCAATTAGGGCTTAAAAAAATAAACTTTTAATTATATTCAATAAATTTAAGTAGGTATATATTGTTTAACTTATATGGTTCTGACTAAGACCAAAAACATTAATTTTTTGAATAATTGTAATGACAAATTGTAGACATTTTTTAGATAATTTTGGAAATACAAACAGACATTTATTAAATTGAATTTCCTTAGATTGTTTTAAGCTAGTAACTAATTTTAAACCGATTTTTATTCTATTTTCAAATGACAATTCATGGTTTTTAAAATCCTTATAAGTCCTAACTTGATTTCTTTTGTTTTTTCCTTTAAAATAGATCCAAACGTATACACAGGTAAAACAACTTTCTGGTACGCCTGCCTTAATACATGCCTAAAAAACACCCACGCTACGCTGCGATTTGGCGGGAAAATGCCCGACTACATAGTTTTAATTCCAAGCCTAATTAGGAGTCCTTGACGATCAAGATGCTGCAGTGTACTTTCTTTTTAGCTACTCTGTCTGAGAGACTCCCATCGCACAAAAGAAACTATTGCTGTCTCGCTCTGCTGCTGGGTGGTGTACGCTTAGGTAGCTTCGAGTTGGTTAGTGTTCCATTAGCTGTGGTTTTCGACGACCTTTCTCATTCGTTGCAGATCACATTCATTTCCCACTTTGTGTCGAGCACATCTCAAATACCCTCTCAATTTCAAGATAAGCTTGACTTCCATCTCCAATGCTAAAGAAACAACAATTCAGTTTTCTTAATAAATAAAACAACACAATTCCGAATTGACAATATAATTGAAAAAAATAACAATTTTTTCCCACAATTTCATGTTCTATGCAAACGAAAAAACCTTATCCTATTGTAATGAAATATTGAAAAAAAATATATTGGAAATGGTAGATTGTGTAAAGATTATTCTATTTTTATTTATCAAGAGAAGCACACTGTTCTATCACCGTACATTCTATTCTTAGTTATGGTATAGGCTGATGATGCAACGTGAGACAATTTTCATTACCGAGTTAGACGAAGACTAAGGCCTCAAGCAGTCAGTCGAGGTTATGAAAGCCCTATTTAGTTAGCAGTTCCAAACCTAAACAATGTCTTGCTGGATGTCAAAGTCACTAAACTACTAAAATTCAATATAGGCCAATGTGTTCGTAAAGTGTATTCTCAGATCATGAAATACAATTGACATGACAATAAAATGAGGGGTGGGAGTCCCTAAAATCAAATGTAATAACTAGAATGTAATAACCTTCAAAATCATATAATTTTATGCTGAAGACGATAAAGCTGCTGTTATTAGGTACATAGGAAAACTGGAAGATAGAATGGCCGAATGAATTAACTCGTTTAAGCCACGTCCCGCATTGAATTGCATCAATTGAGTGGTGACGACTAACTACTTTAATTTTCTTTATGACCTAGATCAGGAGAAACCTTCAGCCGGCAGCAGGCTTAGGCTAAAAACTAACTGCATGGGAACTTGGCGAGAAAATATTATTTAGGGCTGGAAGCACCGACTAATTATAAATCTTATTAGGTATGTATGCAACTGACGCGAAATGGCTTGTTTTAATTTCACAGATCGAAGTATTGTAGCTCATTTGTGTTCATCGAATTCATAGCCAAAAATTGAACTAACAGTGCATTATCATCACTATAGACTAGTAGGACATAACCTGTCTTCAAAATTGTATAGTCAGTCAGGTAATCTCCTCATCGAACGCTTTACATCATAATGACAAACCAATTCCAAGTGCTCCACTCAACTAAACAAGCACTAACTAATAGTAAAAAAACCACCAAATCTTACAAAATGGAGGATTGTCACCGCAGCACTCTAGTTTGATATAAAAAAGACGAATTTTCATATATCCTAATAATACAGGCACAGTTCAATAAGGATATTCTATGTTTAGTGTGCTTATGATTACTTTTGACATTACAATACGGCATATTTTCCTCTATCTTGTAATACTGGAAATTTAGGCACTTTGTTGCATAGATGAGCGTGAAGCGGGAAGCGAATTTTGCACATTGAGCGTTACAGGCCCTGGCCCGACTGACCCGATGTATGCGATGCTTCATTTCCGGGATCAGTGTCTCGATTTATGATTAGATTAACACAAAACATAAAAACATAACGAATAGCGAATATTTCCCTCCGTCTATATGGAGTTTCACATTTTAAATTATCCTAAATAACAGAATATAAGCATTGCATTAGAAAATTAAATACAAATAGTAATCTCTCATATTTGCATTGTCGGTGATGTAAAGATCACGCTGGTGTAGCAGATTCGGGGAGCAAAAACTTATATTTCAGTTACAAAGCGACATCTGAATATCGAGTCTGACTGAATATTGAATTTAAATGTAAGCAGTCAAGTAAGCAGTGAGATTCATAAAATATTTTCTAAATATATATTTTCTATTTCAATTTTCAAATATTTTCTAAAATATATCACACTGAGCACTGTATTTAAATGCTATTCTGGGGTCCAATGAGGTTTCTGCCAATTTCAATCAAACTTCAATTACACGGAAAATATGCCTTCCAAAATTCTTTAAAAAAATAGCTAAGCGATCAAGGGTGGATTTATGATAAACAAAAGTTGTTAGTGGAAAAAATCATTATATTCACACTACAAAAATGTCAACAATGTTGAATTATCAGTGTGAATGGGAAATTTTAAAAACTGCCCAGCGAATAAAGGGTTATGCAATTCATTGTTGTCAAAGAATATGCAAACCTTGAGAAGTGTAAACGCTTGTTTTTAATATTATTTTGTTTTACACTATGAAGTATTAGGAAGTCTTTGGAGATCAAAATGCCTTGATATTTTATACATTCTTGTGAAATATAGAAACAAAATAATCAGCAAACAAGGGATACACTTATCGAGGATTTCATACTCTTTGATTTGCTTTGATTTTTTTCAAAAACTTCTATACTTTATTAATTCAAAAATTGATAATTTCTATTTACACCATGTGAATATAATAGTTATTGTAATTTTTACCACGTTAATAATGGCTTTTCCGACATAAAGACTACGATTGATTATAAACCCGCTATTTAGCAGTTTTTTCAGAATGTTAAAACTCATATTTTCTGTGTAAACGAAGTGTTGCGTAAAATAGGAGAAACTTCAATGAGCCTCTAAAATAGCGTCCTTAAGGGTCACATCGCGGCAGTGCAATCAGTGCAATAAGCAAAGTCGACTTAAACAAACAGAGCAAATATGAGAGATTGAAAGGTAGAGGAAAAACATATTTGAACAAAGAAACATGCAAAACAAACTAATCAGGAATAATACATAACATAAATATTTGAAACCTATTTTTTAGCCCATTCTCACAAAATGTAGCACATTAAAATGAAAAAAAAATACCCCTCAAGACCTCCTATAACATTATAAAGCAACATGCTTTATCAATTATAACAAATTATTATTAACCTAATGGATCTGCGGCAAAAATGATGCACTATCAGTCCTGCACTGTATCAATTACCAAAAGTAGAAGACGTTAGAGGCTGGTTCGGTTCTTTGTATAAGGGGATGGTTCATCGGTTCAGTTGTGTTAGCAGGAATTCAAGGTTTGTTCATTAACCGTTATAATTTAAGGTATGGTAACAAAACATTCACTCAAAGTAAACTAACAATGATGTCACATTGCCTTAAGGATCAGACCAGCTCCGGCGATACTATCACTATTTCTCTAATACAGTATGATACGTTAAAGACTATATAAACTCTCTTAAGAAACCAAATTTTTCGACAATTCTTCACGGTAGTTGTAGCGTAGCGCCTCTGGTTAAGAAAATTATCTAATCAGAGGATTTGCATCAGCCATCGGTTTAATATCCGGATGAGGCTGAAAGGAAAAGAAAATAAGATGAATACAACTGGTTAAAAAAACATACAGCACTTAGGCACGCAGCTGTCCACAATGAGCAAAGACGGCAAACTGGAGTCTTGCAAAATAAACTATTATTTACAAATGTGTGTCGGCAAGGTGTTTTACAACCCATTAAAATATTGTCTATTGACAAACTGTTAAAAGAATATGTGGTTCTAATTGAAAAAATTGCCTAAGGGAACCTAATAATTTTGGACAAAGCTATATAATACATACTTTCTAATGTATAGGTTGATAAAAAGGAAGAAATCCATATACTCACACTTGCGTTGAATACAACGAAGTTTGGCTTATCTATTGTCGCACCAGTGATAGTCAAATAAGCACCGCTGTTGCCGACCTTATCGCTGAAAAATAAACGAAACAATGAAACAGTTAAAATGTTAATACTTAACTCATTGAGTCCAGCCATGGGTGGGTGACAACGACACGGCTGTACAAGTCCGCACAGTTCAAGGCGGCTGACAATAGGATGGTTTAATATTGGGTCCTTACCTATGCAGTTGCTGGTCTATAAAGGAAATTTAAGGCCAACAATTTTGTATGAAAAAAAAATTCTTTATTAGAAATATTGGCCCCTATTATCTAGGCAGATTTGTCATTTTAATGGGAGTTGATTAATTCCTCTGCTGTAAAACTCTCGCGGACAGGAACCAATGAATGCTTTGAAAGCGGTTTTCATCGACTCTTCAAAGGGGAAAACTAGTTGCCCATTAATAAACGCACTTAAATAGATTTAAAAAGTAGCTTATTTCACATAATCATCCATTTATGCAAAACTTTGGATGTGTATAAACGTGTAAACTTTGGATGTGTGTATAATGTAGTAATACGACATAGAATAATTCATATTATTATATCTTTACACAAGCACATTTAATTGCTATAGGTCCCTAGTTGTTACACTCTGGGTACACCTTTCATACAAACATGCCCATTGTCCTTTCTGTATATTATCTATTATTTCAATATTCCCAAATACTTATTTAAATATTCGCAAATTCCTCTTAACGCTATTATAATTCTGCCAACGGAGTCATCGATTACATTGCCTCCATCCATATCTGAAGATAAAGCTTTCACTTAAAGCGTTCGTTCCTTTTTGGCATCCCATGGGTTAAGGAACGTAGAGAGAGGATGCTGTGAATCTAGCTAGGAGCAATATTTTTCATTGAAAATTCCTACAAAAACAGCCAAATAAAAAAAATTGCTTGCGACGCTTTTATATTACAACTATTTCCAGAGATATTTTAGACACCTCAAAAAAACAATATAGTTGTTTGGATCCCCCCCCCCCTCCCTCCCCACTGTTACAAGGCTGTCCCTCCCCACTGTTACAAGGCTGTACATCTCCCAAAGCAAAATCTTAGCAACATGCCTGGTTTTAATAATAACTTAATTTGTTTCATTTATGTGATGAATGTCACAAGTGGATTTGTGTTTCTTCGGACTGAAAATTCTGATAAGCTGAAGGGGGACGTGAACTGAAAAAGGTTTTATAACCCATATGCTAGAATGAGATAGCGCAAATCGCCAGAACCTGGTACTTTCTCGATTTCCTTAATGAACTATAGGTACAAGCGCCAGTGCTATCAGAGTATGCAAAATCCTAAAGTACGGTTTTGGCTTGTAACTGTGATAAATCTCACTAGAAAATCACTACGCTCACTAGGCTATTTAAAAATGTATGTCAGCGTTAAATAGCATGATTGATCCTAGAGCTTTTCAAGAAGACCGCCGCGTCTGATTCAGAGTTAAAATATAATATTTGTTTTATATTTTTTATGACTTTTATATAGTTAAGCTTGATGAAATAATTTCTGGCATAATATTTTCAAAATGGTGGATCAGATAATCAGCAATTCCTGCCTCAGACCCAGCTTAAAGCACGTCGTGTGGATATAGACCACCTAAATGATCTGATGGGTTCCAAGGAAAAATACATCAAATATATCAAATATTTGTAGACGCAGAATGAGGCACTAAAAACAATCAGAATACGGGCCGATGAGTTGTAGCACTAAAGATTATGATGAAAGAAATTCTTAGCCTTAGAACTCACGCCGCGGTTTTCACCCGCACCAGCTGCTGTTGCGGGTCGTCAACCGTTTTGTTTCAAAACTCACGAGACCGCAGGTTTGCACGGTCTAAAGAAAGTATTAAAAGCGTCGAGCACGCTGCGCCATCTGGAGGTAGGAAAAATATCGCAAAAATTGTTTATTTGCTATATTTTACCTACCACTAAATGGCGGAGCGAACTCAGCGCTCGTTAAACTTTAATTCAAAGGTAAATTGTTAAAATTTGCAAAAAACAAATTAGTCTTTTGTTTTTTCACAAGTTTGTGTCGAAAGTTTCTTATTTGCTCGTACTGATTCGCCTACTTCAAGAATGCCGGTAAATTAAAACTCTATAGTAGAGCATTGATTATCCAGACATCGGTCATCTGGATCATTGGTTGCCCGGATGCGATTCAAGCAATAGTATGTTTTAATTTAGGTTCCCCTTGGCAAACAATCACGATTTTTATTAAACTTGTAATATGGTATGTATGCATTTATAAAACTTAAATATATCTACATATTTTAATGTATTTATGATAAACCACTATTTATTTATTGCTAACTAATCGTATAAAATATGCATCCGCTTACCTAAAAATCAGTAATTGATTATCCAGATTATCCATTTTATGAATTTTATTTATTTGTTTATTCACCTATTACTAATCAAAAGTACAGAAAAACCAATGCATTGAAAAGTAAAATTATTAAAAATATCAACTAGTAAATACTACAAATAGAATGTTGCATCGAGCACTAGATATCATATAAGAATAAATAATTAATTGCCCGTAATTTAGACAGACGAGAATTGGCAGTAAAAACACCAAAATCTGTTGCCAACGAGTTATAGTCAGTTAACCTTTCGGAGGTCAGCTTTCGGTTGTAAAAATGCTGCCGCACATTTTTGGTCCATTTTGTTATAATATACTAAAAATATCATATACGGCGTGAGTTTTAATTAACCGGCATCCTTGAAGGGGGTGAATCAGTACGAGTAGATAAGCTTTTGATTAAAATTTGTGGGAAAATAAAAAACAAATGTATATATTTTTGAAAATTTGAAAATTTTCTTTTATTGAAAATAGTATAAAAAGCGCTGATCATGATGCGCTATCTATCGGTAGGTAAAATATCGCTAATATCGTTTCTTAGCGATAATTTACCTACCTATAGATGGCGCAACGCGCTCAAACGCTTGTCAAACTTTTATTTAACAGTGAAGTTCTTCAAATGTGTGAATTAAAAAAAAAGCCTAAAAATCAAAATTTAAAATAAAATATTTTTTTTTGTTTTTCCCAATTTTTTTTATGAAAAGTTGTTCAGTTACACGTACTCATTCACCTTCTTGAAGGATGCCGGTTAATGAAAACTCACCTCGTATTAAACCAACAATATATTGTTTTTATGAGTTATCTCTTGTTACCTAATAATTAATATTATCAGTCATTTATATCATATATTTATATAATATATATGAAGGCCGGACGAAATGTCTGCGCGGATCTGTTAACCACCGCAACTACCGATTGGCGTTTTTGGCCTCCCAGGGGTTAAGCGCCGCAAAGCATACGCCGACAAGATCCACCTCGTCCGAACGACTCCGCGAAAAGATGGTGCGACTGAGCGAGAAGATAATTATTAGACATGCAAGAAATCATCTTAGCTATTATAGTAAGTGAGGGTTATCATTTTTCCTCGAATCAGACTAAAAATATAGGACATGGTTAGCATTTCTTTTCTGAGACCCCTATTCCCCATATGATCCAGATAATCAATGCTCTACTGTATTCGAGTTGAGATAGATGTGACGGTAGCTGAGAGAGAATTAAGTATTACTGTGCACTTCTTACCAGTAGTTAGGGGCGGAGAAGACCGTAATACATTTCCCATCGTGGGCTACTTCGTAGCCCATTGGTTTGACTTCGTGACTCCGAACGATGTATAAGAGATTATTTTGATCGAGGAATCGGCCGGTGACGTCTGGGCCAAACTGAATCCCGACTCCTCTCTTCGAAGGGCACCTGCCTTCCATCGGGTGAGGGTCGGACCATAATAAATCGCACATGATACCTAAAAGATAAATACATTTTTATCATTAAGCAACGGCCGATCGCCAAATGAGAGGCCACGGGACCAACTCGCCTCCTAACGACACCTATCACTTGGTTTAGCTATATTTTACCTAGGGCAAAATCTACATTCGAGGGCATGCTGAAAGTACTCAGCCTAGATAGATAGCAAAGATAGTGCTATAGATGAATTTTGTTTACAAAAACTAAGTTAATGTAAGTGTGACAGAAGGGCAACTTGGGTTGTCGACTACAATGGGCGAGCCCGTCACCACAGGGAGTTTTAACGATTAGTAATTCTATCTCCCTGGAGTGAGCGTAGAAGACTTTGGACAAAAACAATCCACCGTCTAACTACGCCACAACCCGTTAGAGACCAACGCCTTACCGCGAGATAGCCAGTTATGTTACCTGGCGGGCCCGACACTCGCGCCCTAACTTCCAATTATGACCAGATTTCTCCGGTCTCTCGATTGGTTCCGAGTTCGAGGTCGCTTGCGCAGTCCCCTCCCTTACGAAGCGGTGAAACGGTGAATACCGAATCTATCGCGGACCATGGCGTCCTTTGCCCGCCTCTTACCCAGGATCGGATGGCCAATGGTCATTTCAAGAGCAGTCGCCGTAAGGTATGCAACCACCCCCGCTCTATAGGAAACAATACAGTTTCCAGACTCCCCCGACTGTTCGTCAGAGTACACAATCGATTGGCTTACACCGCACGGTGCGCAGACCGTCCAGGAGCGCCAGAAGTTTGATTCCCAGAAGAAACTGACCAAGGCCAGAGTCCTACCCAGGTTCGCACCCCGGCAATGAAAGACAGAAGGGCAATGAAAATAGCATATTTGAATAAGCAAAATGCTTCTATGCAGTTACTAACCAAAAGTACGCATATGTCATTGCACCCCGCACTCACCCCTCTTCTCACCGCAGCTCCTGGGCCCGCAGTGAGTAGTTACAGGCCAGTGCCTCTAATCCCCTTTCTATAGTACCTACTTGGTTTCTCTTAAGTCTGTAAACCGTATTGGATCAAATAAGTAGCTCAGCTGCGAGGGGATTTGGATGGGATGCCAATCGTTTAGCTTATTGCGTTTTGTATTGCTCAACTTCTGTGGCAATAGTGGGGACTTTCATAATTTCTCGTAAACCACAGTGCATTCGCTAAATCCCGTAGAAGAGCTGCAGAGATAGTATGTTACTTTTGCCTGCTACAACCCACAACAGTTGAATGTCGTTCAATCAAATAAGCTTTGCAGTTATAGGTGACGAGTTTGTTGTCGACCTATAGAATGAAGTTTCTACTCATGAGCCAATTCAGATTACGGTATTCGACCTTTGAAACATATGCATCCAAATAAATAAAATTAAAAATTCTAATTGCAGACACTATTTTTTTTCTACCTACAGACTCCTATCCGATGCAGTTTTATGGCCCATTCACAATTTAATGAAAGTTCAACCGTATTATAAAAAACGACAACAATACCTTCGTGGGGTGGTTGCATATTTCTGGGCAATTGTCTAATGTCATCGAGTGTGACATTATCCTGGGCGAAAAGTCCGCCGTGCATCACTAACACTTTGTCGTTGATACAGTGCGCAAGAGGAAGCCAATTGTACACTTCGGTGAAGAGATCGAACATTTGCGAGTTATACTTAGCCTTCACTTCTTCCTCGAAGCCGTACAGACGGTTCATCGAAACGGATTCGTGATTTCCTGTAATCAAAATGATATTTTAACCACTAAGGTGCGAGTTTCAATTTGTAGCGTACAATATGGCAATACAAATTTAATTTTATTCGGTAACCTAGTTTTATTATCACTTTTATTTCATCTTCTGGTATAACTGCAATATTACAACCTCTCCTGGATTGTTGATTTTTAAGGGGCTCTCTAGAGTCTAGACGATCAAGCATGCTTGTTAAGCATCCCGTCGCGGGCTGGGAAAAGATCGTAAATCGCAGGAAATATTTAAAAATATTTACCAAGAATGCCTTATTTTGTGGTATATATACCAGGAAGTCATGTTAATTAGACGTAATTGATTGATAAATGACGTAACTCCCAGGTATAAAACTAGAAAAATTAGGCATTTTTGCTAAATATTGAAAAAAATATTTGCATATTTCCTGCGGTTTACGATTCCCTCCCAGCCTGCGACGCAATGCTTGACAAGCATCCTTGATCGTCTTGAGAGCCCCTAAACGTCACCCGACTAACGACTAACTATCTAAAACCTCGAAAATAGTCGCCTTTTTTAAAATATCGCGGAGATAAGTATTTTTCCAATCGTTTTTTTCAAAATATTTCATTTCATCTAAAAATACTTAAAATGTCATCATTTCTGTAATATCACTAGGTAATTGTTATCGATATTACGATATACTCGACTATATTCACACACTTATCAAAATATTCCCACACGGGATGTCAAAAAAAAAGGCCACATTTTGTTGATTCGGAATGAAAGCTGCCGCGAAATGGAAATTTTCAATGCCTATATCTCGCTTATTAATTGACATCAAATAAAGATTATTTTAGATTCGGAATCAGAGTGGTGAATATAGTCGGGCGAATATCGAATATTGTCATAAACATGCGATATATGTATGTCACTTTGAAACTTTAAAGTCTCGAAATATTGCTAATTTCAAGAGTCCGACGCTATTTTCTTTCAGATTTAGCAATAAAATAATAAAACCTATTAGTGACTATTTTTTTTGAGAAATTATTACGTCACAACTGATGGCGCACAAGCTATGCGAGTAATATTTGAAACTTTATATCTCGGGAAATATCAGCATTATATTAAATTTAAATATTTGGGAAATAAGAGACCAAAAAAAATAATTAAAGACTTACTTTTATAAGGAATCGAATAAATATTTATCGCAATAAAATATAGCATATAGCACTCCCCGATATTGGAGCTTTCTATTAGTAAAAGAATGTTGAAATTGGATGAGTAGTTTCGGAGATTACCCCCTATATACAAACTTACAAACATTACGTCAAAAACCACCCTCACAGCCATCTAAAAAAATCCTCGCGGTCGCAGGGTACTCATGTTCTGAACGGTTAATAAAGAAGGATAGACATTGATAGAATGCCTTACTGGTTGTCCGGCAAAACTCTCGTTTTTTTATAACCCGAATTTCCATACATGGGTCGTATGTCCGAGTCGTATCCCACATTTATTCCCCATTTATACCCCTCCCCATAGCATTAAACATACCCAAACCTGTACCAAAATCTGAATAAAACAATAGTCTCACCTCTCACCAAGAAGAAATGATCGGGATAGAGAAGTTTGAAGGCAAAGAGCACAAAAATGCACTCCACGCCGAAAGAGCCACGGTCGACATAGTCTCCGTTGAAGAGGTAAACATTGGTGACGGAGGGCATCCCGTTTGTCTCAAAAATGTTGCAGAGATCATAGTACTGGCCGTGAATATCGCCGCAAATCGTGACCTTATCCTCATCCTTGATTTTGATGTTGATTAGAGTCGGCTGATTCATGAGGTAATCTTTAATGGCCAGGAGAATCTGAAATCAAAACAAATGTTTTAACAATAGCTAAATATGACAACAAAATTTTGTAATTTATACTCTGAAGCGGTGGGGTAATTAAGCAGTGATGTTCGATATTACCCTTTGGTATTTCTATTTGATTTAAATCTATTTTTTTTATTTTCCCGGGTCACATATCGATTATACGCTATCTGTTGGAATTTGCACGTACTAACACGCGCAACGGGCAAGTCAGCGCTCTGCCCACATGATAGCGACGCCGTAGAAACCAGTCTCATGCCAGCGCCTCTCGTGGACAATCAAGCGCAGCGCAATCGTTTCTTATAACCGGACAATTACCGCTTCGACGGCGGATTCTGGGCTAACTACTCCGTGAGTGTCCTTGCGAGCTCCAGTAGCTCAACCCTCCTCCTCGCGCCGTGCGCCAGTGAAAAGGGGTTACATCCAATTTTCAATAGCAGGCGATACACGCAGACGTACCGCCATTGTGACATTTGCAGCGCATCTCTATCATAGCATGTCAGCCGTGCCGGCGTGCATTGTGACGTGGTTTCTGCATCATTCGTCGAACGTCGAGGACTCCTCTCCCCAATCTGCAGTAACCGGTACGACGAGCATACAGGGAATGTGAAATTCCAGTCAGTAGAGTATATCGATGACCAACGCCCTCCTTTTCAATACTTAACATAATTTTCCTACGCTTCCACTGTCATCTCAACTTTTCCACAAGCAACCAATTCATCCACAAGCAACCCACTTGTTATCCCCGCCAGACGGTAAAATTACGAGGCGAACTACAATTTGCTGTTGAAAAAAAAAGTTAACCTCCGTTGACTACATCTTTTGTTTTCATATGCTGTTTCCTAAAATGGCAATTAAAGGTATTATTTTATTAGGTACAGCTTCTTTTAGGTCGGTAAACGCAGTTAATGAGGGCAGTCAATATTGCCACATAAAAACTCACTCTAGCCGAGTGAGTAATGTCGAATTAATTTATGTTATCATCAGATATAACAAGGTAGACGGTAAATGTATTCTTCTAATAAGTTGAATAAATAAAACAGTATATACCATGAAAATATATATGGCATATTCGGGACTAAAATTGTTTTTTTTCAAAAGGTGCATGTGCATAAAACTAAACAAAAAAAAAAACTAAAATTTAAAAAAAATTTTTTTTTTTCAATGCAAGGTTTTATTTTTGAACACATTTGTTTTAATGTAAAGAAATTTCCTTTACAGGCGATTATTCTACATGAAAAGCCGAGTTGGAGACAATGTACCACATTTTATGATTTAGACTTTAGTTGGCTATGATTTAGACTTTGACCTTATTATTTTAATCAAAGGAAGGATAATGCTGAAATCGACATTTCATTAATTTTTTTTATTTTTTATCTAATTTCTATAATAGATCATTCTGATGTCATAATGTCCATTTTATTCAATTATTTCACAAAATTTAATTATTTGGCTTATTGTTATTATTCTTACAATATGGCAATCTTACAACAATCATGATAGTTACATGTTTAATTAAATAAAATGTAGTTATTATGATGCATCCAAGAGAAGAACACCTACCTACTGGAGACGTATATTGTATTGTATTTAGCCATTCACTGGTATTACTTTTTTTTCATTATTTAGTATTATGATTTAGTGGGAAGACTTTCTTGAGACTGATAATTGAGTTGTGTAAATGCAAAAAGTGGCGACTAACACTTCGAAATGCAATTTATAAAAGGGAATTAACCTCAGCTCTCTCTTCATATTATTCATTGAATGTAGTATGTTCAGAAAGCTTGGTTTACAATTAGAGCTGTCGACAGCGGACAAACCTGTCACCTCAGGAAGTTTTAAGAATAATGATCGATCTGTCTCCCGGTAGGTGAGCGCAATAGACTTAGGACAATTGTCATTTATTTTTTACAGTGGCGTCATTTTAAATATTGCTTGCCTGGATTACGATAAATTCAACTTGTGAAAATTGTCACTGTATTATTTTCTACGATTTTAGGTGTAATTTGACAGCTCAGCTGAGCCTCACTTAGCTTCAAACGGCTTTTGGTGATAAAGTACAAAGCAGGATGACAAATTATAACTTGTTTGCAGAATTGAAATGCAGTTGTGTCAAACTCAGTGATGAATTTCAACAAGGTCATCCGTCCACCGCTGTTAACAACAAAAATATTAGTTTTGTGCGCCGTATAATCAAAACAGACAGGATTGTGGCTCACCGTAGGATTCGGCCATCCTTAGGCATAAGCATGAGTCGGATACTATTGGATGTGAGAAAGCTGTGCTCCAGATGGATTCCACACAACACTTCTACTTACATAACAATAATTAATTACACGTATTAGACTTACCTTATACGCATATTTTTTATGTAAAAGCTTTTGCGATTTATATGATTCAATCAATTCCTGCACAAATTCTTCGGTAACTGTAAGGTCATCTTTTAACTTAGGGCCCTGGTAATTATCTTCGATACCTGCAATAACAAAAGAATATAAAAATACATATCAAAGTACAAAATACAAATTTACGGGAATATTCAGGAAAATTAAAAATCGAAATAGGAAAATCAAATATGTTGCACGAAAAGTATGACCCGAACATTAGATATACTAAAGGCAATTCAGATACTCGTCAAACAATCGGGGAATTATCATTAAAGATCGGTTGCCTATGTCTAGTCAGGATCGCCCTCATCGCATAGGAAAATTGTACAGGCAAGGAATTTGGGTTGCTCATGAATTTACGGAAATGGCGCTCGATCAACGGTATATCATCTGCCCGTCTTTTTTGTCTCGGTATGAAGTCAATCAATTTTTGCAGCGAATTGTAACTGAGGATTAGAAGTGGATGCTATACAATAACACTGTACGAAAAAGCAATGGCTTTCTCTCGGAGAAGTACCTGTTCCGACCTCTCGACCATTACTAGCAACAAAGTATGTCTTTGTTTGTGTGTGGTGGGATTTTTCTGGAATTATACACTATGAATTGGTTGACCTCGGTCAGATCGTTACAGCAACAGTGTACCTATTATGGACAACTAGAAGAAATAAAACTAGAGCTCATAAAAAACTATCTGTTTTGATCAACATCAAAAATGGAATTTTTGTAGTAACACAGGATAATATAAGGTAGTTTGGATTAGAACTCATCGGATTTCGCAACGCCACCGAACTGTTCACAGATTTCGCAACGCCAAATTACCACATTTTCATATCATTAGAGCATACATTAAGAGGTACAAAAATTAATAATATTGGAGCAGTGAAAAGCACCTGGAAAAGTTTTTCAATGAAAAATTAAAGGGTGTTTTAAAAAGGGAATCGAACTACTGACTTCACGCTGACAAAGTGTTAGAAAATGGCGGGAATATTTTTTTTCATAATATTTTTTAATATATAACAGTTTGTATGTTTAATAATAACCCCACTTATTGAGTAACTTATTCTACCGGCTACTGTGGAAACGGCTAATATAATGAAAATGTGGGCAATTTTTCCCCAAGATTCTTCTGTCAAACAATACCTTCAACCGAAGAATCCAGCGCATGGGTCAGGATCTTAACGACTAATTGATAGAAAAATGAAAGGAAATCAATTTGGACTTAATAAGAATAATATTTATAGAAGAAGAAGAAGAATAAGAATTAATAAGAAGACTGGAATAAGAATGGGCCATGACAAATGTGAGGTTAGATAATTGTCAAAGATCCAGCCTCCAGGCCATACATTGGCCAAAAATTAGCAAGGCATCTATTTTTGCCAGTCAACTTTTGAAATGCTCTATCACATGATCGCCAGAGACGTCTTTTTCTTGATGGGTGATTATCCTGCCAAGGAATTTAAAATGGTTATTTGGGTCTATAAGGGAGATATGGAGGTATTAGAGCCCTTATAGGCCAATTTGGGGTCATACGATGTAAATTTCGTGTATATACATATGCGGGCGAGTCCAAGGCAAAAACATTTGGATGGCTTCACTTTTATACAGCCTGACCAGTCGCAGAAGAGCTCGAATTTCTGTAATAGCAGGGTAAGCTGCTTGGGGTTCCTGGTGATAAAAGTTAGGTCGTCGGCAAAAGCGAGGCACGACAAGGTGTTTTGACCGTCTGCTTTAAAACGGTAGCCCCACTTCTTGTCAAACTGGGTCAGACATTCCAGCAGTATATAAAAAAATATATGGTAAATTCTACGAATGAGAGTTCAGTTTTTGTCCAACAAAAGAGGAGTGTTATGTGTTCAGGGCTCACCTTTGTATGTTTTCCGTTTCTTTATTCCACCATAATTTCTAAAACCTTCAACTGATTTAGAAGCGTGTAGTATTGTTAGAATCGTTATGTGATCCTGAGTGTTGTAGAGTACCTTAGTTCTCCTAATATATAGTAAGTAGTTGTCTAAATGTCCAAATGTCAATAAATTAACATAAATATGTCGTGTTTAGTGTTTAACGAATGGTCTGATTGAGTACATTCCGAAAATATACATGTGTTCATATGGATAAATACATAAACCACAAATATTTCATTAAAAAAATTAATAAAAATAACTATAAATTCAATAGATTACTTTCTGTAACAGCAGCCGTGTTTTTTATTCTGTTTAAAATATTTACTTGTTAAATATAATTGTATAGTGTCCAGAACATCGTAGAACATCGAACTTCTGAGGTATATCATAATAATATGACAGATGTTTATCAACAACATGTGTGATGACATATTTATAAAACGTGGAACAAGCATGGCAACTCATTTTGTATTTTTCTTCTACAATATTAATAGTACATATTTAACTTACTCAGGTTTTCTATGGATAAATATTCAGCCGTAAAGCTTGTAGATGGCTGGTCGACAGCAATGGCGCTCTCAAATTGAATCCTCTCTACTATTTTATTACATTCCCTGTAACGATCTAAATCGATTATGATTGTTGGCGAATATTCTCTTACCTGAAAAATAAGAAAGACAAAGAAAATAAATAAGTCCTCTTTGAATATTGAAATGCTATCGGTCTTTAAATATCATCGCACATACTTCATTTTTCCATCCATCCATCCATCCATCCATCCATCCATCGATCGACCGATCGATCGATCCATCCATCGATCTATCGATCCATCGATCCATCGATCCATCGATTTATCGATCCATCAATCCATCCATCCATCCATCCATCAGAAGCTGCTGTCTGGTATACTGTGGTAATATTAAGGAGGATAAATATTCACAAACCCAAATATTATTATACTAAGTAAGATAATGCTTTCATCAAGGTACAAGGTTTGTATCAAGTTTTGTATCTTTCATCAAGATACAAGCTTTGTCCCAGCAAGAAAAGGTCTGGCACGAAGAACATCTTTACTTCATTCAGAATGACAGTTTTTTTCCGATCTGCGGTGAACGAAGCATTAGCAAGCAAGGCGATAGCAAAGTTCATTAAAGGAAATGGCATCAGAAAAAGAAGAAAATAACCAATTATAGATGTTACCAAAATAAACGTGGCGAAGTGAATGTTTTTTGAAAAATTAACTACCGCAAAGCACAGTTAAGCGGGTAGGGGCGGAAAAATGAGTGGAAAGTGTTAAAGAAGGAATGATCACATTTCTATGCAGCTTCTACTACTTTTCAAGTACTCCTCAAAGTGGTATTACAGAAATTGTTCCCTTAAAAATACTAGATTTACGGAAAGCGCATTACTGGGCAATGTCCCTGTCCACCCTAGAATGGGCTAGTCCCAGTTGGGTGACAAAATCAAATAAGCATAAAGTTAAGGTTTTTCCATCCGATTCATTATTTTTGTAAGCAAAATCAATGTTTTATGGTAATTGATTTTTAAATAAATAAATATATTATTGCAGTAGGCACAAAAGATCGCACACAGGTCACAGTGCGATGGGACTCGAATGATATTAGTTCGCATATCAATCGCGAGTTTATAAAAAGCTCGCAAGTACTCGCTGCCACGAGTACCTCAGAAAGGATTAATTCAGAAATGACCCAACCTAAAACATAAACAAAAATGAAGACACTGTAAAACACAGACTTTCGCGGCATTAGCACCTATGACAAAACCTAGGAGGATGGACCTAACATGCGCTCGCTTCTATAGATAGAGAAGCAAATATGCCTCTATAAATAGGATAGAAAACGAATTTACCGCGTGAAATTTGTAGGACCCGACGTTTCGGTGACGTTGCAGCCGCCGTTGTCTAGGGTAGACTGAAGAGCTGTCAGTCCGTTGTTTTGCGGGTAGGCCGCAAACCGCTGCCGCCACTGCGTAGGTTATAACGGTGGTGGGGGGCCGGGCTCGGAGCGCGGGAATTTTTAAAATCCGTCTTGCACACAACACTCACTGTATCCTGTTTTACGTCTTTGCGTTCGGCGTTCGGCGGCGGGAACATTTTAAGAAGAGGGTTCCACGTAGAAGAGAGTTTGTAGCCGTCATCTCTATTGAAGTTCGGAGTTCTTCTTATTTCAATGGCTTCCCGGATCATGCGAGGAAAGTAGAATTGTTCCTTGGATAGAACAATGGGATTTTGAAACTGCATCCAGTGGTTACTTCCGCTATCCAATATATGTTCGCAGATCGCCGATTTTTCTCGCTGAACGTTTTTAACAGCTTTGATGTGTTCTGTCAGTCGCGTGGCTATGGGCCGTTTTGTTTGTCCAACGTAGGCTAGACCGCAGCTGCATTCGACTTTATACACACCCGGGGTTTGCAGTGGTATTACATCCTTTACAGGCCTCAAAAATCGAGCTATATTTTGGGTCGGTTTGAAGATCGTTTTTATATCGAATCTGTTTAGCATCTTACTTATTCGATCAGTCACGCCCTTGACGTATGGTAAGAATGCTCTTGATCTGCTCGGTTTTTGAGTTTCGTCCGTATTAGATCGTGTGCGTGTCTCGTGATATTTTCCGTATCCATTTTTCCTAAGGACATCATTGACATGTTCCATCTCCTTCGGAAAATGCTCAGTGTCGCATAGATCGCGTGCTCGATTCACGAGCGACGTTTGCACTGAACGTAGATGGTAGGGATGATGGTGTGAGCTTGCATGCAAATATCTGTCCGTATGTGTGGGCTTCCGATATACCGTATGTCCGAGAGTATTGTCACTTCTCCTCGTTACTTTGACATCCAAAAATGGTAAGGAGCCGTCCTTCTCTACTTCATAGGTGAAACTGATTTTTGGGTGTATGGAGTTTAGATGACCCAGGAATTCTTTCACCGTTTGAATGTTGCCTTTCAGGATGCAGAAGGTATCATCCACGTAGCGAAGCCAGAGAGTGGGTTTAATTTTGGAGGTTTTTATGGCTAAGTCCTCAAAATATTCCATGTATAGGTCACTAACTATCGGCGATACGGGGCATCCCATTGCTACTCCGTCGATTTGTTTGTAATAATCGCCGTTCCATAGAAAGTAGCAGGATGTCAGGCAATGTTGAAGCATGTCGGCGTAGCTAATAGGGAGGTCCTCAGACCTCGGGAGGTCTCAAACGTCGGGTCCTACAAATTTCACGCGGTAAATTCGTTTTCTATCCTATTTATAATGTCAAACAACCGCGATAGTCTTCGATTTTAAATATGCCTCTAGACTAATTTAAGGTACAATTCGGTGGGATACAGTCGACTGCAGATTGCTACGCAGGCGTTAACCGTGTGGCCATTTTCCATCAGTTAAGGTTGGTGGACGGCTGCTGCTGCGTCGAAACTTACTCATAATTGAGGCCGGTCAAAGACAGGACATTACGCTGGAGCATTTTGCAATTCTTAAAGTTGACCTTATTACAAATGAAACTGTACATAAAAAAAAATACCGCTGCAGTTAAAGCATAAATTAGCTCAGGCGGATTTGCGAAAACTCGAATGTGATACACTCGCAGCTGCATTACGCGACGTTCATTCTTCCGATACAATATCTTGAAATGCTTTGCGCAAGAAGCAGCAAAACTTTAGGTTTGAATTTGTAAAACCAGTAGAAACAGATACGGTGTACAAAAGTGATGTATTTTCGACATTATGATTTATTTATTTATTTATTTAAGAATTAATTACTATAAAACATTGATTAGCTTACAAAAATAACAGGAACCGAATGGCAAAACCTTAACCTTTTGCTTATTTGTTTCTGTCACCCAACTGGGACTAGCCCGTTCTAGGGTGGACAGGACTCCAATATTACAATCAAGTTTGCTTGATTGCTTGGTTGCCTACAAATGTACAAGTTTTAGTAAAAAGCTAATGACACTAAATTGCCCTAAAATGTGGTCTTCAGAATAAAATAAAAAATAATAATAATAAAAAATATTAAAAATATATAATAAATAAAATGCAATTCCATTATTAAATCGGCAATAAATATAATATAAAATTCGATTAAATAATATAAATAAAGTTATATGTGAGAAAAGAAAGAAACAGTCATTATTATTTAATATTATGTTTTAAATAATATAAGATTTAATATAAAAATACCTAGTCTAAAAGTATAATTCATTGTCAAAGTCAAATATTTTTTGGTAGTTAGTTCAATGTTAAAAAATACTTAACATATAAGTTTAAAAATATGTTAATAATTTGTTCACCTAAGTTTTATTATACTATTATTTCTAACATTTGATGTATGGTTAGTCTGTCATGATTCGATAACCATTTCTTTAATTTATTTTTGAATTCCCTAAATATCAAATTCATTTTTATTTCCATATTGATCAGATTGTAAAATCTCGGCGCAATGAAAGAGTAATGTCTTTGACCAAATGATGTTTTCCTTCTGGGTATTATTAAGCTATTTTCTACAACTTGTCTCGTTGGTCGCCGGTTCTGAATTATTCCTAAATTTGAGTTATTGTCCAAAAATAGCCTTAAGAGGGAAGTTTTTAGAAAAAGTTGCCTACAATCAAGAACTTTAGCTTCCTTATACAGTTCATTAGTGGGATGGCGATATGGTCTACGTAGAATAATTTTTAATATAAATTTCTGCGCAACTTGCAATGGCTCTAGCAGTGTTTTACCACATCCACCCCATCCAATTATGCCGTAAGTAATAAGCGATTCACATAAAGCATAATAAACAGTTTTTAGTGTTTTGGAATCCAGAATATTCCTCAGTTCTTTGAAAACATATTCAAGGATTCGCACCTTCGTAGCCACGTTATGTATATGAGAATCCCAACGGAGAAAGCAATCTAGAGTGATGCCTAGATATTTCCAAGATATTTCTCTTTGTAGAGGCTGACAGTTACAAGACTCTATGCTATCGCATTCGTGTATTACAATAGTTTTATTAGTAGTGGGTTGACCTCTGGTTGTTATACTAAATGGCATGTATTTGGTTTTGCCAACATTAAGCGTCAACATAAAGTTTCCTAGCCGATTTTTAACAATTTCCATGCCCTCGTTTGCTTTCTCAAATGTGTAATCCCAGTTTGAACCCTTGAATAGTATAACGGTGTCATCGGCATATGTGATGATTTTACCTACTGGTAACTGACATAGGTCATTTATGTAGACGAGGAATAAAATGGGTCCCAAAACGCTACCCTGTAGCACACCATACGTGAGATGCTGGCTTTTACTCTGGAGGCCCTGGATGATGACACTTTGTACCCTGTTGGATAGGTAACTATCAAACCATTTAAGACTTGTATAGTTAATTCCTACACTGCTCAGTTTGCATAATAATATATTATGAGGAACGGAGTCAAAAGCCTTTGCAAGGTCAAGGAAAACTCCTAGGCACTTGTCTCCTTTATCCACTGTTTCGACTATAAATTCTGTTAAGGCAGCTATAGCGTCTGTTGTCCCTAAACCTTCCCTAAAACCGAACTGATTGTCTGAGAGTATTTTATTTTCAATTAAAAATTTATAGAGTCTCGCCTTTGCAACTTTCTCGAAGATTTTGGAGATCGTGTTTAGAATGGATATAGGTCGATAGTTATTGAGGTCCTGCTTATCTCCCCCTTTATGTATGGGAATTACTTTGGCAATTTTTAATTTGTCAGGAAAAATTCCGCTTCGAAAACTCACATTAATAATAAAAGCAATAGGCTGGCTGAGATAGGTTTCAGCTAGTTTAAATACGCATGTCCCGACCCCATCATCCCCCACCGCTGACCTATTTTTAATGATGTATAGACAAGAGATGTGGTTGGTGGGTGGGCGCTTTTAGATTCATGTATGACAATCTTACAGCTTTGCAGGAGGAGATATATTGTATTAACCGCTCAAAAGCCAGCCTTGATTTGATATTTGATTGGATTTGATTGGATTCTGGAAGTCGATTTAATCTCTAAACAGTATAAATTCCCTGAAAGCCTCGAATGCACAGCCTTCCGCCCAGATGTAGCTCTTGACTCACCATCTCGGAAAATAGCAATTATTGTAGAATTAACTGTCACATGGGAATCAAATATCCCAAAAGACCAGGAGTATACATTAAATAAATACTATGATCTCATAAATGCTATCACCCAGCACGGCTTCAGTGTTCACCTTCACGCGGTGGAAGTTGACGCTCGTGGCCTGCCAGCCAAATCTCTACTTCACCTCTTTAAAAATCTTGGTATCTTCAGAAAAATAAACAACTCCTTCCTAGGACAAAATATCCAAAACCGCGATTTCGCGGAAGTGAATAGGTGGTAAGCTAAACGCTCCCATGTGGCAAGACAACTGTCCTAAACCTACCGTAGCCGGTCGTTATTCCGGAGTCCACCGCTCGCCCGCAGAAGGGTAATAATAGTATTATGATAAGCCCACTCCGGTCAGTGGATTCCATGGCAGCTTCGTTTGTATTTTATTTATATGGTTAAATTGTTTCTATCGGCTGAAAATCTTTGTTTTAATAAATATTGTTATTTTACTTTAGATGTAAGCTGGTGTCGCAAATTATGTAATAAACGATACATCCTTATCCCTGAAAGTTCGGCAATAAATAATAAATAAATAAATAAATACAAACGGAGCTGCCATGGAATTCACCGACCGGAGTCGGGCCCATCATAATACTATTTTTTTTTTTACACTTCTGGGGGTGAGCAGTGGATTCCGGACTTACGAACCGGCTGTGGTAGGTTTAGGACAGCTGTCTTGCCACATGTGAGCGTTCACCTTGCCACCCATTCACTCCCCCTTCGAAGCCATAGAATTTGAGATGCGCAAATCGCAGTTTTAGATAATTTTTCTAAGAAAGAGTTGATTATTTTTCTGGAAAGGCCAAGATCTTTAAAGAGGTGAAATAGAGATTTAGCTGGCAGGCCACGAGCGCCAACTTCCACCGCGTGAAGGTGAACAGTGAAGCCGTTCCGGGTTACGGCATTTGCAAGATCATGGTATTTATTTAATTTGTACTCGTGGTCTTTTGGGATATTTGATTCCCATGGAACAGTTAATTCTACAATAAGAGCCACCTTCCGAGATAGAGAGTAAAGAGTTATATCTGGACGGAGGGCTGTGCATCCGAGACTTTCAGGGAATTTATACTGCTTAGAGACCGAATCAACCTCCAGAATCCAATCTGTAGCTTTCTCGATTATTGAGAAAGGTTTTGTAGTTAAATGTTTTTTGCCTTTAGAGCCATCCCGCACAAACTGTATTGGGGGTTTGGAGGATACTGTCAAACCCTTGTTGGCACGAGCCACTGAGAGACTAATTACCTCGCGAATAACAGCGAGAACTTTGTCATGGCGGTAAGTGTACCGTCCTTGATCTAAGGCCACCTTGCAGCCAGCTAGAATGTGTCTAGCTGTGCAAGGGGTATTGCTACAGAGGGGACAAGAAATATCCTCGGCAAAGCTCCAACGAGCGAGGTTACTGGGGTCTGGAAGTGTATGCTGAAAGGCATTCAAATAAAATTTCAGCATCTCTGGCGTCCAGTCATAGAGCATTACCTTCCAGTGCATTGGAGGCGGAATGCAAAAGTCCCCAATTGTTGTCCAATCATTCTGGCATTGAAGGCCAATAGCATGAGCCATACTCTTGCTGTCGTAATCTCCCCGCAAAAGAGACTTCTTCAAGTCCACGTCGCTCGTGGTTGTACTGCCATACCCCAGACCAGTGCCATTCTGGCTGATTCCAGTAAGGAACCTTTTGTGGAAGTCTACGCGGGCTTGTAGTTCATTTGAATCACTACAGCCACTTATTACGTGCTTCGATATTGCCGGATCTTTGGAATTGCACAGAATCGAATTTTTGGTTATTCTGGAGTTGGCGTAGAGCAGAGAGGGCAGTTTAAGCGCTAGCCCAAAATTTTGTTTGGACCTGAAGAGAGTCGAGGGGTCAGCTGGTTTGGCTAAGGACAGCCAGGATTTTAAACTAGCTGTCACCAGTGCATCTAGACGGGACAGTTGGGTTTTGGTAAAATCGTAAATAAGAAAGGGCCATGACAAATGTGACGTTAGATAATTGTCATAGATCCAGGCCTTACGAGGGCCAGAAATTAGCAAGGCATCTATTTTCGCCAGGCAACTTTTGAAATGCTCTATAACATGATCGCCCGAGACGTTTTTTCCCTGATGGGTGATTTTTCTGCCGAGGAATTTGAAATGATTGTTTGGGTTATATTAGAGCCCTTATAGACCAATTTGGGGTCATAGGATGTAAATTTTGTGCCCATGCGGGCGAGTCCAAGGCAAAAACATTTGGAGGGCTTCACTTTTATACAGCCTGACCAGTCGCAGAAAAGCTCCACTTTCTGTAATAGCAGGGAAAGCTGCTTGGGGCTTCTGGTGATGAAAGTTAGGTCGTCGGCAAAAGCGAGGCACGACGAGGTGTATTGGCCGTCTGTTTTAAAACGGTAGCCCCACTTCCTGTCAAACTGGCTCAGGCTTTCCAGAAGTATATTAAAAACTATATTAAAAATCGTCGGGGAGAGGCAACAGCCCTGAAATAGTCCAATTGAATATGGTATAGAGCGGGTAGTCCATTCTTGCGTTTTAACATGGAAAGTCAGACAGTTGTAGTAGGAGGCTACAATGTCACGCACGACTGGTGGGAAGTTGTACCAGCGGAGTGCAAAGTGGAGGAGACTGTGTCGGACTGACCCAAAGGCATTCTCTAGGTCGAGCCAGCATACATTGATTTGGCGTTCGTGCTGTCTCGCATCCTTGATGGCAGCAGCCAGGAGAGAATTGTGCTCGAGGCAGCCCGAGACGCCACGCATGAAGCCTTTTTGAACTGATACTCCAAGGACTCATTCCGGTGCATGAATTCGCTCATCCTCGTGTGGACTATGCTAAAAAAGATTTTGGCCACAGTGTCTGTGAGAGCAATGGGCCGAGCGTCCTTTGGTCCGGTGCAAACTGGGACCTTCGGAATTAAGATGACTGTCGCTCGGCCAAAATTCTGTGGGACTACACCGCTATTCCATATATTTCGGAAGATGGATCCTAAATATTGCAGATTGCAGAGAATGCAATTGCAAAAGTTACGTAAGAAACAGTAAAGGTCACAATTCATTGCCTTTACACCCAACTAAAATCCAAATAAATAATAAGAACAAGTGTCACCCACCCGCTTTAGATCCTTCTGAGCCTCTTTGAATTTGCCGAGGGCCATGTAGGCGACTGCACGCCTGTATTGAGCCTTCCAATAATTTTTATCCAGTTTGACGGCCTGCTCATTCTTATAGCGCTCCAATATATGCGATATAAAATTTTGGTTCCCACAATAGACATCATTTATAGGGTTTAACTCGATCGCCTTAGTGTAAAGGTCAGCCGCTTCCTGATATTGCTTATCTGGAAAACAATTAATAAGTTAATATAATATATTGATTGGCGAAATAGGGACAATAAGAAATAACATAGGATTTTTTTCTTGTACTAATAAGAAATAGCCCGGTGGCATAGTGGTTAGGTTGCCTGATCTAACATTGTAAGGTTCCGGGTTCGATTCCCGGCTCGTTCACCATTTTTCATTGGTATAAAATTAACAGCATTTCAATTCTGTCGATCGAATGCAATAACAAGATACTTATACATACTCATCACATGCTACAAGCATTCATATTTATAAACACTTCATAGTAGGGTCGGTTGGAAGAGATTGTTCTATGATAATAAAACTCCCCATTGTAAAATTTCACAATAAAAAGTAGAAACAAACAAAGGAGTAATAGGGAAAGCATTGTGATCATGCAAAATTTCGATTTTGAGATTTCATTGGATTTGAAGGTTCCTTGAATCCAAAGACTGAGAAATAGACGGACTACTTTGCTCAAAATATGTTCCACTAAATATCATCCGATCAGGCTTTTTACTGCCTCTGATAAAAAGTTAGTATTGTGAGCAGAAGCTTTGCAATATCTATCTAGACATATCAGAAAAGCTGCATGTCTAGAATAAATAATAATAACAATAATATGGATTCTGAAGTTTAGCAGACTGAAAAAAATACTTTCATGTTTCAAAGCATATGAATTACTATAGTACTATAAAAAAAAACTTTCATGTTACAAAGTATATAAATGTGGATCGTAATCATAAGTATAAATAAACAAAAAGACTTTTTAAAATGACCCTTGCGTTGAATTTGCTGGTCTTACTTAATTAATTAAGGACTACTATTCATCAAATGTAGAAATATTTTTATTTTTTTTAAATTAAATAACCATTTTTTTAAATACAGCTTTGTGTAAAATCCAGCCAAGCCTAAGGCTTACCTGCTGGAGATTATGATAGGGTGACTTTCAGTGCAACTTTAGTGGCCAATTTGACCATATTATAATATATCTGCTGCATTGTCTGCTACATTAGTAAGGATTAGTCGGCACAGAAAGCCACACTCTTGATAATGTTTACATAAAAAGATGAACGCACTTAATTCTAATAAAATAAAATATGAATCTAATTCGTATCATTTACACGTGTGTTTCACTTTCACTTATTTTAAAGCTAACAATTAATTCATTTTTTTGTTTTTTTTTGTATTTTTTTTTATAAGTTTTTAAATTTAGAGGAATTTTCTTGAATAAATGAGGAATTAGCCAATTCAATCTTCTTTTGCCATAAAGGTTGCGAAAAGGAGGGACGAGTAGCCGTTCATTTTGTATCTGTCTAGTGCTGTGTTTATGTTGGACATAAATTCGGAGCTCGTCAGTATCGAAATATTGAACTGTCAATCTATAAATAAATAATACATCAGCTGGTAATATATCACAATAATTGAAAAGTCCTATCTGGTCGTTTCTGAATTTATTTCGAATCCTGTTTGGAACTATAATTTTTTAAATACGGTTTTGTAGAGATGTGATGCAAAATATATAAGTTTTAAATGTGTTGCCGTAGGTTGTAATTCCATGAGCTATAGTAGATTCGACCAGGGCAAAATACAGACTTCTCACAATCGCACATAGGTATCTTAACCCTTCAGACCTCGGCCCCTCAGCCGATTGACAAGTTGAAGTCCCAAAAAAATTTAGTAAAAATTAGTAAAAAAATTGAATTATGACAATGTCTCACCAAAACATTAATTACTGCCAAACCATTGTACCCATAATTAAAATAAAACATATTAACATAATAAAACATAATAAAATAAAACAAATTAAATTAAAATTAAATTAAAACGGGACCGTCAAGCTGAATCATTTTGTGGCCGATATCGGCCAATCGAGGCCTGAGGGGATAAAGCGTTTGAACAAAATTATTGAAGTATCAAGGAAAATAAAGCCAAGCAAATTCGAAGATCTACTAAGAGCC
This sequence comes from Micropterix aruncella, assembly GCA_944548615.1. NCBI lineage: Eukaryota > Metazoa > Arthropoda > Insecta > Lepidoptera > Micropterigidae > Micropterix > Micropterix aruncella. The sequence goes on along the minus strand of OX155980.1, from coordinate 81,822,196 downwards.
ACATTGGTGAGAAACTTTGAAGCTGTTAAGACATGGGTCTATGGATGATACTCAATATAAGCAGTTATTACTTTAGAGTTGTCGACTACCACCGTCGAACCCTAGTAAGTTTTAAGGATATAAGGTGTGCGGAGAGACTGAGGGACAACACAGTCCACCGTCTCACTATGCCAACAAGCACTGGTTGACATTGCTGATGTAGATGAACACATGTTCATTGTGTGTATGTGTGCTATGCAATAAATGCACTATAGCGAGTCTGCCAGATTTCCACCCAAACAAATGGTAAAGTGAGGTGAAGTCATATTATACAGACAATAGCTTCTCTATGAACAAAATTAAAATGAAAGCAAGCGACATCAAGAGTCCTAAGGGATATCACAAATTGTAATACCATTGCCGGCTGCGGTGCCGTCCAGCAAAATACACATCGATGATGATGCACTCGCCCACATGGCGGCGGAACCGTTGTTGCCGAGTCCGCCATTCCCAGAAAGAATTCTTCCCGAAAAACTATAAGCAGCTCATATCACGAGTGTATAGGAAAATAAAACACGAAAACACAAAAGGCGAAAGGCCGGAATATGATGAAAAAACTATTTGAAGCTCGGACGTGTAAAAAGGAAAATAAAACGCGAAAGCACTTTAGAATTAGGTATATTACTAATTGGATTATAACTCATTGTAAACCAAATTTTATTAAAAAAACCAACTTAATCTGTATGAAATTAACAGCTGGAAGATTTCGGATCCACTAAAAACAGGCAGAAATTACGTAAATTGAGCAACAGAAAAGTTTCACATTTATTTATCACGTTAATATGACACGACCACGTGGCTGGTTTTCAAGACAATTTAGCAAAATGATTCGTAGAAAACTACACACTACCAAAATATCGAAATGCAAACACAAGTACTCACTATTTGAACAAAAATCAGCGTGGACTTTTATCTTCCAAACGTCTTCTACTCTGGGGGCCGACGATGCCGCTGGCTCTTCAGTCATTTCTACGGAAATTTACGAAAATAGAGAAAACGCAGGAAAAAAATTCAAAAACTACCTACTACTGTCAGCTCGAACTTGTGCGGAAATATGAAAATAAAGCGCGATCACGCGGACGATCTGCTTGTGCCATCGAGTGGTGAAATGAAACTGACTTTCAATTGATTGTAGAGCTGTATTGTGCTTTGACTCGAAAAATAAAATTATAATTATATTATATTTTTAGTTATATTATTTTTTATAAATTAATAACAAATTATATTTTTATTTTACAGAAAGTCTTAATTTTGAAAGAGATAAAGCTAATTTAGTTATAGTGAAAACGTATCATTATTTCTACCATTATCCCTAGCAAATATATTCTTGTAATAGATTTAATTTAAAAAAACAAAATAGATAATTGGCGGATAATTTCGAAAATACTAGAAATAAGCGAAATTACATGAACTAAGAGATTTCTACACCTAACAAAATATAGCGGGATATTGCTGTAGAAAACTGTTTGACACTTTTTCAAAATATCGAAATGCGAGTCACTTTCAGCGATTTCACTCTCACGATTCAGCGATTCGATCCTGACTAAAGTCGGCAGAACCGCTGTTGCCGAGCACTATTGTGCGGCGAATTTTGACATAAAATGGCCTACCCTTATTATGGCCGCTTCACTGAATAATTGGATTATTACTAATTTGATTATTAAACATTAAAAACCAAATTTTATTAAAAAACCAACTCAATCGCTATGAAATTAACAGCTGGAAGATTTCGGAACCACTGAAAATAGCCAAAAAGTACGTAAATTGCGCAATAGAAAAGTTTCAAATTTATTTATTACGGCTATATGACGCGACCGCGTGGCCGGTTTTCAAGTCAATTTAGCATTCTGATTCGTTGAAAACTACAAACTACCTAAATTTCGAAATGCAAACACAAGTACTCACTATTTGCACAAATATCTGCTTGCAGTTGTATCTGCCCCACCTCGAACTCGTGCGTAAATATGAAAATGAAGCACGATCACACAGACGATCTGCTAGTGCCACCGAGTGGTCAAATGAAACTGACTACCTTTCATTTGATTGTAGAGCTGTATTACTCTTTCATTCGTTAAATGAAATTATAATTATATTATATTTTTATTTATATTATTTTTAATAAAGTTTAATATATTTACGTGTTAAATACAATTGTATAGTGTCCAGAACATCGTACTCCCTAAAAAGTGCTTCTTAAGTATATCATAATAATATGACAGATGTTTATCAACAACATGTGTGATGACATATTTATAAAACGTGGAACAAGCATGGCAACTCATTTTGTATTTTTCTTCTACAATATTAATAGTACATATTTAACTTACTCAGGTTTTGTGGCTGGTCGACAGCAATGGGGCTCTCAAATTGAATCATCTCTACTATTAAATTACATTCCCTGTAGCGGTCTTGAATGTTGGCGATCTTGAATTTTGGCGCCTTTTCTGTTACCTGAAAAATAAGAAAGACAAAGAAAATAAATAAGTCCTCTTTGAATATTGAAATGCTATCGGTCTTTAAATATCATCGCACATACTTCATTTTTCCATCCATCCATCCATCCATCCATCCATCCATCCATCGATCGACCGATCGATCGATCGATCCATCGATCTATCGATCCATCGATCCATCGATCCATCGATCCATCGATCTATCGATCCATCAATCCATCCATCCATCACAAGCTGCTGTCTGGTATACTGTGGTAATATTAAGGAGGATAAATATTCACAAACCCAAATATTATTATACTAAGTAAGATAATGCTTTCATCAAGGTACAATGTTTGTAATAAGTTTTGTATCTTTCATCAAGATACAAGCTTTGTCCCAGCAAGAAAAGGTCTGGCACGAAGAACATCTTTACTTCATTCAGAATGACAGCTCTTTTACGATCTGCGGTGAACGAAGCATTAGCAAGCAAGGCGATAGCAAAGTTCATTAAAGGAAATGGCATCAGAAAAAGAAGAAAATAACCAATTATAGATGTTACCAAAATAAACGTGGCGAAGTGAATGTTTTTTGAAAAATTAACTACCGCAAAGCGCAGTTAAGCGGGTAGGGGCGGAAAAATGAGTGGAAAGTGTTAAAGAAGGAATGATCACATTTCTAGGCAGCTTACTACTTTTCAAGTACTCCTCAAAGTGGTATTACAGAAATTGTTCCCTTAAAAATACTAGATTTACGGAAAGCGCATTACTGGGCAATGTCCCTGTCCACCCTAGAATGGGCTAGTCCCAGTTGGGTGACAAAATCAAATAAGCATAAAGTTAAGGTTTTTCCATCCGATTCATTATTTTTGTAAGCAAAATCAATGTTTTATGGTAATTCATTTTTAAATAAATAAATATATTATTGCAGTAGGCACAAAAGATCGCAAACAGATCACAGTGCGATGGGACTCGAATGATATTAGTTCGCATATCAATCGCGAGTTTATAAAAAGCTCGCAAGTACTCGCTGCCACGAGTACCTCAGAAAGGATTAATTCAGAAATGACCCAACCTAAAACATAAACAAAAATGAAGACACTGTAAAACACAGACTTTCGCGGCATTAGCACCTATGACAAAACCTAGGAGGATGGACCTAACATGCGCTCGCTTGTATAGATAGAGAAGCAAATATGCCTCTAGACTAATTTAAGGTACAATTCGGTGGGATACAGTCGACTGCAGATTGCTACGCAGGCGTTAACCGTGTGGCCATTTTCCATCAGTTAAGGTTGGTGGACGGCTGCTGCTGCGTCGAAACTTACTCATAATTGAGGCCGGTCAAAGACAGGACATTACGCTGGAGCATTTTGCAATTCTTAAAGTTGACCTTATTACAAATGAAACTGTACATAAAAAAAAATACCGCTGCAGTTAAAGCATAAATTAGCTCAGGCGGATTTGCGAAAACTCGAATGTGATACACTCGCAGCTGCATTACGCGACGTTCATTCTTCCGATACAATATCTTGAAATGCTTTGCGCAAGAAGCAGCAAAACTTTAGGTTTGAATTTGTAAAACCAGTAGAAACAGATACGGTGTACAAAAGTGATGTATTTTCGACATTATGATGTATAGACAAGAGATCTGGTTGGTGGGTGGGCGCTTTTAGATTCATGTATGACAATCTTACAGCTTTGCAGGCGGAGATATATTGTATTAACCGCTCAAAAGCCAGCCTTGATTTGATATTTGATTGGATTTGATTGGATTCTGGAAGTCGATTTAATCTCTAAACAGTATAAATTCCCTGAAAGCCTCGAATGCACAGCCTTCCGCCCAGATGTAGCTCTTGACTCACCATCTCGGAAAATAGCAATTATTGTAGAATTAACTGTCACATGGGAATCAAATATCCCAAAAGACCAGGAGTATACATTAAATAAATACTATGATCTCATAAATGCTATCACCCAGCACGGCTTCAGTGTTCACCTTCACGCGGTGGAAGTTGACGCTCGTGGCCTGCCAGCCAAATCTCTACTTCACCTCTTTAAAAATCTTGGTATCTTCAGAAAAATAAACAACTCCTTCCTAGGACAAAATATCCAAAACCGCGATTTCGCGGAAGTGAATAGGTGGTAAGCTAAACGCTCCCATGTGGCAAGACAACTGTCCTAAACCTACCGTAGCCGGTCGTTATTCCGGAGTCCACCGCTCGCCCGCAGAAGGGTAATAATAGTATTATGATAAGCCCACTCCGGTCAGTGGATTCCATGGCAGCTTCGTTTGTATTTTATTTATATGGTTAAATTGTTTCTATCGGCTGAAAATCTTTGTTTTAATAAATATTGTTATTTTACTTTAGATGTAAGCTGGTGTCGCAAATTATCTCATAAACGATACATCCTTATCCCTGAAAGTTCGGCAAAAGAATGCAATTGCAAAAGTGTACGTAAGAAACAGTAAAGGTCACAATTCATTGCCTTTACACCCAACTAAAATCCAAATAAATAATAAGAACAAGTGTCACCCACGTGCTTTAGATCCTTCTGAGCCTCTTTGAATTTGCCGAGGGCCATGTAGGCGACTGCACGCCTGTATTGAGCCTTCCAATAATTTTTATCCAGTTTGTAGATCTGCTCACTCTTATAGCGCTCCAATATATGCGATGTAAAATTTTGGTTCCCACAATAGACATCATTAATAGGGTTTAACTCGATCGCCTTAGTGTAAAGGTCAGCCGCTTCCTGATATTGCTTATCTGGAAAACAATTAATAAGTTAATATAATATATTGATTGGCGAAATAGGGACAATAAGTAGGTAATAACCTAGGATTTTTTTCCTGTACTAATAAGAAATAGCCCGGTGGCATAGTGGTTAGGTTGCCTGATCTTACATTGTAAGGTTCCGGGTTCGATTCCCGGCTCGTTCACCATTTTTCATTGGTATAAAATTAACAGCATTTCAATTCTGTCGATCGAATGCAATAACAAGATACTTATACATACTCATCACATGCTACAAGCATTCATATTTATAAACACTTCATAGTAGGGTCGGTTGGAAGAGATTGTTCTATGATAATAAAACTCCCCATTGTAAAATTTCACAATAAAAAGTAGAAACAAACAAAGGAGTAATAGGGAAAGCATTGTGATCATGCAAAATTTCGATTTTGAGATTTCAGTGGATTTGAAGGTTCCTTGAATCCAAAGACTGAGAAATAGACGGACTACTTTGCTCAAAATATGTTCCACTAAATATCATCCGATCAGGCTTTTTACTGCCTCTGATAAAAAGTTAGTATTGTGAGCAGAAGCTTTGCAATATCTATCTAGACATATCAGAAAAGCTGCATGTCTAGAATAAATAATAATAACAATAATATGGATTCTGAAGTTTAGCAGACTAAAAAAAATACTTTCATGTTTCAAAGCATATGAATTACTATAGTACTATAAAAAAAACTTTCATGTTACAAAGTATATAAATGTGGATCGTAATCATAAGTATAAACAAACAAAAAGACTTTTTAAAATGACCCTTGCGTTGAATTTGCTGGTCTTACTTAATTAATTAAGGACTACTATTCATCAAATGTAGAAATATTTTTATTTTTTTTTAAATTAAATAACCTTTTTTTTAAATACAGCTTTGTGTAAAATCCAGCCAAGCCTAAGGCTTACCTGCTGGAGATTATGATAGGGTAACTTTCAGTGCAACTTTAGTGGCCAATTTGACCATATTATAATATATCTGCTGCATTGTCTGCTACATTAGTAAGGATTAGTCGGCACAGAAAGCCACACTCTTGATAATGTTTACATAAAAAGATGAACGCACTTAATTCTAATAAAATAAAATATGAATCTAATTCGTATCATTTACACGTGTGTTTCACTTTCACTTATTTTAAAGCTAACAATTTTTAATTCATTTTTTTGTTTTTTTTTTGTATTTTTTTTATAAGTTTTTAAATTTAGAGGATTTTTCTTGAATAAATGAGGAATTAGCCAATTCAATCTTCTTTTGCCATAAAGGTTGCGAAAAGGAGGGACGAGTAGCCGTTCATTTTGTATCTGTCATAGTGCTGTGTTTATGTTGGACATAAATTCGGAGCTCGTCAGTATTGAAATATTGAACTGTCAATCTATAAATAAATAATACATCAGCTGGTAATATATCACAATAATTGAAAAGTCCTATCTGGTCGTTTCTGAATTTATTTCGAATCCTGTTTGGAACTATAATTTTTTAAATACGGTTTTGTAGAGATGTGATGCACAATATATAAGTTTTAAATGTGTTGCCGTAGGTTGTAATTCCATGAGCTTTAGTAGATTCGACCAGGGCAAAATACAGACTTCTCACAATCGCACATAGGTATCTTAAAGCGTTTGAACAAAATTATTGAAGTATCAAGGAAAATAAAGCCAAGCAAATTCGAAGATCTACTAAGAGCCACATTGGTGAGAAACTTTGAAGCTGTTAAGACATGGGTCTATGGATGATACTCAATATAAGCAGTTATTACTTTAGAGTTGTCGACTACCACCGTCGAACCCTAGTAAGTTTTAAGGATATAAGGTGTGCGGAGAGACTGAGGGACAACACAGTCCACCGTCTCACTATGCCAACAAGCACTGGTTGACATTGCTGATGTAGATGAACACATGTTCATTGTGTGTATGTGTGCTATGCAATAAATGCACTATAGCGAGTCTGCCAGATTTCCACCCAAACAAATGGTAAAGTGAGGTGAAGTCATATTATACAGACAATAGCTTCTCTATGAACAAAATTAAAATGAAAGCAAGCGACATCACGAGTCCTAAGGGATATCACAAATTGTAATACCATTGCCGGCTGCGGTGCCGTCCAGCAAAATACACATCGATGATGATGCACTCGCCCACATGGCGGCGGAACCGTTGTTGCCGAGTCCGCCATTCCCAGAAAGAATTCTTCCCGAAAAACTATAAGCAGCTCATATCACGAGTCTATAGGAAAATAAAACACGAAAACACAAAAGGCGAAAGGCCGGAATATGATGAAAAAACTATTTGAAGCTCGGACGTGTAAAAAGGAAAATAAAACGCGAAAGCACTTTAGAATTAGGTATATTACTAATTGGATTATAACTCATTGTAAACCAAATTTTATTAAAAAAACCAACTTAATCTGTATGAAATTAACAGCTGGAAGATTTCGGATCTACTAAAAACAGGCAGAAATTACGTAAATTGAGCAACAGAAAAGTTTCACATTTATTTATCACGTTAATATGACACGACCACGTGGCTGGTTTTCAAGACAATTTAGCAAAATGATTCGTTGAAAACTACACACTACCAAAATATCGAAATGCAAACACAAGTACTCACTATTTGAACAAAAATCAGCGTGGACTTTTATCTTCCAAACGTCTTCTACTCTGGGGGCCGACGATGCCGCTGGCTCTTCAGTCATTTCTACGGAAATTAACGAAAATAGAGAAAACACCGGAAAAAAATTCAAAAACTACCTACTACTGTCAGCTCGAACTTGTGCGGAAATATGAAAATAAAGCGCGATCACGCGGACGATCTGCTTGTGCCATCGAGTGGTGAAATGAAACTGACTTTCAATTGATTGTAGAGCTGTATTGTGCTTTGACTCGAAAAAGAAAATTATAATTATATTATATTTTTATTTATATTATTTTTTATAAATTAATAACAAATTATGTTTTTATTTTACAGAAAGTCTTAATTTTGAAAGAGATAAAGCTAATTTAGTTATAGTCAAAACGTATCATTATTTCTACCAATATCCCTAGCAAATATATTCTTGTAATAGATTTAATTTAAAAAAACAAAATAGATAATTGGCGGATAATTTCGAAAATACTAGAAATAAGCGAAATTACATGAACTAAGAGATTTCTACACCTAACAAAATATAGCGGGATATTGCTGTAGAAAACTGTTTGACACTTTTTCAAAATATCGAAATGCGAGTCACTTTCAGCGATTTCACTCTCACGATTCAGCGATTCGATCCTGACTAAAGTCGGCGGAACCGCTGTTGCCGAGCACTATTGTGCGGCGAATTTTGACATAAAATGGCCTACCCTCATTATGGCCGCTTCACTGAATAATTGGATTATTACTAATTTGATTATTAAACATTAAAAACCAAATTTTATTAAAAAACCAATTCAATCGCTATGAAATTAACAGCTGGAAGATTTCGGAACCACTGAAAATAGCCAAAAAGTACGTAAATTGCGCAATAGAAAAGTTTCAAATTTATTTATCGCGGTTATATGACGCGACCGCGTGGCCGGTTTTCAAGTCAATTTAGCATTCTGATTCGTTGAAAACTACAAACTACCTAAATTTCGAAATGCAAACACAAGTACTCACTATTTGCACAAATATCTGCTTGCAGTTGTATCTGCCCCACCTCGAACTCGTGCGTAAATATGAAAATGAAGCACGATCACACAGACGATCTGCTAGTGCCACCGAGTGGTCAAATGAAACTGACTACCTTTCATTTGATTGTAGAGCTGTATTACTCTTTCATTCGTTAAATGAAATTATAATTATATTATATTTTTATTTATATTATTTTTAATAAAGTTTAATATATTTACGTGTTAAATATAATTGTATAGTGTCCAGAACATCGTACTCCCTAAAAAGTGCTTCTGAAGTATATCATAATAATATGACAGATGTTTATCAACAACATGTGTGATGACATATTTATAAAACGTGGAACAAGCATGGCAACTCATTTTGTATTTTTCTTCTTCAATATTAATAGTACATATTTAACTTACTCAGGTTTTCTATGGATAAATATTCAGCCGTAAAGCTTGTAGATGGCTGGTCGACAGCAATGGCGCTCTCAAATTGAATCCTCTCTACTATTTTATTACATTCCCTGTAACGATCTAAATCGATCTTGAATGTTGGCGCCTTTTCTGTTACCTGAAAAATAAGAAAGACAAAGAAAATAAATAAGTCCTCTTTGAATATTGAAATGCTATCGGTCTTTAAATATCATCGCACATACTTCATTTTTCCATCCATCCATCGATCGACCGATCGATCGATCGATCCATCGATCTATCGATCCATCGATCCATCGATCCATTTCAATTCAATTCAATTCATTTATTTCAAAAAATCTTTACAGATTGTCGAAACTAAAACTAGGTGTTAGGTACATTTAATATTATTTACAATTTAATTCCATCGTGATTTCATTTCCGTTCAGTTCTAAAGTTCACTTTGTAAATTATACACGTCATATACAGATATAAATTAATAACGATAGAGACAGAGTTCAATTTGTAGATAAAAAAAATAGATGGACGTCATGTTTGCTAGATTATATACGCATACTTGAACAAGTGGTATTTATAGTCTAGAAGATTATTATTGTAATTCATTATTATTAATTATTAAAATTCATATTTGTCATTAAAACGATTATTAAAGATTATTAAAATTAAAATATAATTAAAATTCATTTACGTCATATAATTCCTTATAAATTAGTAGCTTTCTGACTTCCGAATAGAAAACTAATATTTTCTTTTCCCTACATATTAGGTCTTTTAGGTTTTGTGGCAGTTTATTAAAAAAGGACATTCCCACGTAGTTAGGGTCTCTGCGTAAAATTTCTAGGTTCGGACGAGGTAATAGTAGATTGTTCCTCGACCTAGTCAAGTGATTATGTACTTCTACAGGTTTCTTAAATTTAGATATGTCTTTAGCTACTAGTTTGATGCACTCAAATAAATATAGTGATGGCAGGGTGAGTATATTTTGATTCCTGAATGATCCACGACACGATTGAAAGCTGTCCATGTTATTTAGAATTCTTATTGCGCGTTTCTGCAGGGAGAAAATATGCTGCCTAAATTCCATGGCGCACTGAGCCCAGAATGAGATGCCGTAACGTAGGTGCGACTCAAAGTGGGCGAAATATATGCATCTGGCGTCTGTTTTACTGATAATTTTGCACATCTGACGCAGTAAAAAGCATGCTCTAGAAAGCTTGTCACTCAATATTTGGGCATGCGGGGTCCACCTTAACTTATCGTCTATTACGACACCCAGGAATTTGTGCGTATCAACATTGCTTACCTTGTGCACCCCAATTTTTAGTGCCGGAATATTCGGAGAAGTCTTTTTGGAACCAGAATGTATCATTGAAACAGTCTTTGAGGCATTTAGAGCAAGGTTATTGCACTCCAACCAGTCGTTTAGTTGCACTAGCTCTTTATTCAATGTGTCAATTACTCGATCTAAATCCTGGTCGGCATAACTTATGCTGGTGTCGTCAGCGAATAGAATGACCTCAGAATTAGTGACCGCTGATGGAAGATCGTTCACATAAATTATAAAAAGAGTTGGTCCTAGTATACTCCCTTGTGGTACCCCAGATCTAACTATACACTCATCAGAAAATACTGGCCTAATTACGCCTCCCTCATTTTCAGTGAGTTGCACTAATTGTCGTCTGTTATAGAGGTAACTTTGAAACCATTTCAGGCCGTTTCCTCGGATTCCGTATCTTTCGAGCTTGTATAATAAACGCTCGTGGTTAACCATGTCGAAAGCCTTCGACAGGTCGCAGAAAACAGTTCCTGAATACAGTTTTCTGTCCGTGTTTTTATACAATGTAGTTACCATATTTTTCAGTGCATCCATAGTGCTTTTATTTTTTCGGAACCCGAATTGGGCATCTGATAGGATATGTTTTTCTTCCAGGTGTTTTATAAGTCTAATATTAACTATTTTCTCTAATATCTTGGACATAACAGGAAGTAAAGCAATTGGCCTGTAATTTTCTATATCAGTTTTCGCATCTTTTTTATGTAGAGGTATTATCTTTGCGGTTTTAAACTCTTCAGGGAAAACCCCATCTCTGAGGGAGATATTAAAGATATGGGCTAATTGCCCTGCTATTACTGGGAGAGCAAGTTTTATGGTGGAAATATCTATGCTATCTACCCCTGTTGACTTTTTGTTCTTCATTGATCTTACTATGTTCGTAATCTCTACGGCGTTCGTTGGGCGCATAAAAAAGTTATGGTGGCTATGAGGAATATGTCCCGTTGACGTGCTCGATGCTGCTGCCTGTTGGGACAGTTGAATTGTCTTAGAGAAAAAATGATTGAATGCATTTGCCACGTCGAGTTGGTTTGTAATAATGTCATCATTATTGTTGAGAATTATGTTGGATGCATTTGTTTTATATTTACCCATTTGCTGATTAACTATTTTCCATAACGCCTTAGAATTGTTTTTCTCTCTCATGATTTCCTTTGTAATGTGGCTTTTCTTGGCGTTCCGTATCACTCGTTTGTATAATTTCCCGTAAGCATTTATATAAGCAGCGATGCCGCTACTATGTTTAAATTTATGGATAAGACGAAGTGAACGCCAATTTTTAGAGGATACTTTGATGCCCTTCGTTAGCCAAGATTTATTTCTACGCGTGTTTATGATTTTAGTAATCTTTTCCGGAAAGCAATTATTAAAATGTAATTTAAATTTGGTTAGGAAGATATTGAATTTTTCTTCGCTGTTATTTTCGTTGTCTAAGTTCAGAAGATTAGTCCAGTCTTCTTTGATAAGGTTACTGAGAAATAAATCTTTGCAAGGTTTTGAGAAGTTTCGGGTGATTTTATAATACTTTTCTTTTTTACACTTGTTTTCAATGGTAATAAAAATACCTTCATGATCAGAAAGACAAGTGGACATGACTCTTGCTGAAATTGAACTATGAGTTAAATTTGAAAAGACATTGTCTATGAGAGTGCAAGAGTGCGAAGTAATTCTCGTTGCAGAGGAGACATGAAAATTCAAGCCAAAAATATTTAAGATGCTACGTGTATTGCACTTTGCTACAGAGTTGACTAGAAAATCTATATTTATATCAGTGCATATTATTATTTTATTATTTTTAAAATGCTCTAAAAGAGTTGTGAATCTTTTAAGAAATATTTTCAAGTTTCCGTTTGGCGATCGGTAGAGTGAGAAAATGTAAATGTTGCTCTTCTTTATCTTGATACCACAGCATTCAAAATGGCGATCCAAACAGAGATCTAAGCACAGTGGTAACGGTTCACTCTCAATGTGGTTTTTTACTTGGATCATAGTACCGCCCATTTTAAAGATTTTCCTATGTTGATATGCGCCCATATAAAAACCTGGTAAATTTAACGAAGAGTCTTCGTTTTGTTTTCCGCAGTGTTCCACTAAACATACTATGTCAACCTGTTCATTTAGATCCAGTAAGAGTTCGATATCTAATAATTTATTTCTAAGACTGTTGATGTTTTGATAGAAAATTACGAATTCATCACTTGGCGTTGTATCTGGTGGGATTTGATTTATAGTATGGTAGCGGACGAAAAAGATGTGGTTGCCGCTTATTCATTCTTCCAAGCGGTGCCAGTTTATTTGATCATTGATCCATCGATCTATCGATCCATCAATCCATCCATCTATCCATCCATCAGAAGCTGCTGTCTGGTATACTGTGGTAATATTAAGAAGGATAAATATTCACAAACCCAAATATTATTATACTAAGTAAGATAATGCTTTCATCAAGGTACAAGGTTTGTATCAAGTTTTGTATCTTTCATCAAGATACAAGCTTTGTCCCAGCAAGAAAAGGTCTGGCACGAAGAACATCTTTACTTCATTCAGAATGACAGCTCTTTTCCGATCTGCGGTGAACGAAGCATTAGCAAGCAAGGCGATAGCAAAGTTCATTAACCCCTCAAATGAATGGCGATTAGCTCGGGTTGCCTACGGCAAAATGTATATAAATTTATATTTACATTTAGTTAATAAAATAAATAAATAAAATATTTACATTTACATTTACATTTACATAGAGCGGGGTTTACTATAGAGCTATAGCATTACTATAGAGCGGATTACTATAAAGCGGCGCACATTTACATTTATATTTACATTTATATAAATTTATATACATTTTGTATACATTTTGCCAAGGCATCCCTTAAGGGACGCCTCACATTTGAGGGGTTAAAGGAAATGGCATCAGAAAAAGAAGAAAATAACCAATTATAGATGTTACCAAAATAAACGTGGCGAAGTGAATGTTTTTTGAAAAATTAACTACCGCAAAGCACAGTTAAGCGGGTAGGGGCGGAAAAATGAGTGGAAAGTGTTAAAGAAGGAATGATCACATTTCTAGGCAGCTTCTACTACTTTTCAAGTACTCCTCAAAGTGGTATTACAGAAATTGTTCCCTTAAAAATACTAGATTTACGGAAAGCGCATTACTGGGCAATGTCCCTGTCCACCCTAGAATGGGCTAGTCCCAGTTGGGTGACAAAATCAAATAAGCATAAAGTTAAGGTTTTTCCATCCGATTCATTATTTTTGTAAGCAAAATCAATGTTTTATGGTAATTAATTTTTAAATAAATAAATATATTATTGCAGTAGGCACAAAAGATCGCAAACAGGTCACAGTGCGATGGGACTCGAATGATATTAGTTCGCATATCAATCGCGAGTTTATAAAAAGCTCGCAAGTACTCGCTGCCACGAGTACCTCAGAAAGGATTAATTCAGAAATGACCTAACCTAAAACATAAACAAAAATGAAGACACTGTAAAACACAGACTTTCGCGGCATTAGCACCTATGACAAAACCTAGGAGGATGGACCTAACATGCGCTCGCTTCTATAGATAGAGAAGCAAATATGCCTCTAGGCTAATTTAAGGTACAATTCGGTGGGATACAGTCGACTGCAGATTGCTACGCAGGCGTTAACCGTGTGGCCATTTTCCATCATTTAAGGTTGGTGGATGGCTGCTGCTGCGTCGAAACTTACTCATAATTGAGGCCGGTCAAAGACAGGACATTACGCTGGAGGATTTTGAAATTCTTAAAGTTGACCTTATTACAAATGAAACTGTGCATAAAAAAAAAATACCGCTGCAGTTAAAGCATAAATTAGCTCAGGCGGATTTGCGAAAACTCGAATGTGATACACTCGCAGCTGCATTACGCGACGTTCATTCTTCCGATACAATATCTTGAAATGCTTTGCGCAAGAAGCAGCAAAACTTTAGGTTTGAATTTGTAAAACCAGTAGAAACAGATACGGTGTACAAAAGTGATGTATTTTCGACATTATGATGTATAGACAAGAGATCTGGTTGGTGGGTGGGCGCTTTTAGATTCATGTATGACAATCTTACAGCTTTGCAGGCGGAGATATATTGTATTAACCGCTCAAAAGCCAGCCTTGATTTGATATTTGATTGGATTTGATTGGATTCTGGAAGTCGATTTAATCTCTAAACAGTATAAATTCCCTGAAAGCCTCGAATGCACAGCCTTCCGCCCAGATGTAGCTCTTGACTCACCATCTCGGAAAATAGCAATTATTGTAGAATTAACTGTCACATGGGAATCAAATATCCCAAAAGACCAGGAGTACACATTAAATAAATACTATGATCTCATAAATGCTATCACCCAGCACGGCTTCAGTGTTAACCTTCACGCGGTGGAAGTTGACGCTCGTGGCCTGCCAGCCAAATCTCTACTTCACCTCTTTAAAAATCTTGGTATCTTCAGAAAAATAAACAACTCCTTCCTAGGACAAAATATCCAAAACCGCGATTTCGCGGAAGTGAATAGGTGGTAAGCTAAACGCTCCCATGTGGCAAGACAACTGTCCTAAACCTACCGCAGCCGGTCGTTATTCCGGAGTCCACCGCTCGCCCGCAGAAGGGTAATAATAGTATTATGATAAGCCCACTCCGGTCAGTGGATTCCATGGCAGCTTCGTTTGTATTTTATTTATATGGTTAAATTGTTTCTATCGGCTGAAAATCTTTGTTTTAATAAATATTATTATTTTACTATAGATGTAAGCTGGTGTCGCAAATTATCTCATAAACGATACATCCTTATCCCTGAAAGTTCGGCAAAAGAATGCAATTGCAAAAGTGTAAGTAAGAAACAGTAAAGGTCACAATTCATTGCCTTTACACCCAACTAAAATCCAAATAAATAATAAGAACAAGTGTCACCCACCCGCTTTAGATCCTTCTGAGCCTCTTTGAATTTGCCGAGGGCCATGTAGGCGACTGCACGCTTGTAGTGAGCCTTCCAATAATAATTATCCAGTTTGACGACCTGCTCATTCTTATAGCGCTCCAATATATGCGATGTATAATATTGGTTCCCACAAAAGACATCATTAATAGGGTTTAACTCGATCGCCTTAGTGTAAAGGTCAGCCGCTTCCTGATATTGCTTATCTGGAAAACAATTAATAAGTTAATATAATATATTGATTGGCGAAATAGGGACAATAAGTAATAACCTAGGATTTTTAAGCTATAGCATAGCTTTTATCGCGGGCCTAGGCCAGCGCGGCGACCGAATGAAGAAATTTCTTAACGAAAATTAATTATTTTAAACTGATAATTACGTCTAAACGAGTACTGCTTACGAGTCGAAAAAAATATATGTTAAACAAGAACATTTTCCTAATATTCTTAGCTTTGAATATTTTAGATTTTGTTTATATTACGTAGTGTAATTAATTTGTGAAATTAGGTCTAACCGAACACAAAAACGACTACTACGCAAATACTATCTGGCGTATTATTATAACCTGCACCATTTTAAAGACAATTTAATTATCTATCTTTTTATCTACGATTTTTTTCGAAAAATCCGTTTTTTATGCTTTATCGAATATAAAATTCGTGCGCGGCGCTCTATCGGAAGACGTTTAAATTATTCCGAATCATTTGCTACCGCACGCAGCCGCAAATGATTCGGAATAATTTCAACGTTTTCCGATTGAGCGCAGTTATCTGATATCAGAAAAAATCAAATAAATAAAATAAATTTATAATTTTAATTGCATAAGTTTTTAAAAATGCTATGCAATAGCTTTACCGCGGTGCCACACGTATTTTTTTTCTTGTACTAATAAGAAATAGCCCGGTGGCATAGTGGTTAGGTGGCCTGATCTTACATTGTAAGGTTCCGGGTTCGATTCCCGGCTCGTTCACCATTTTTCATTGGTATAAAATTAACAGCATTTCAATTCTGTCGATCGAATGCAATAACAAGATACTTATACATACTCATCACATGCTACAAGCATTCATATTTATAAACACTTCATAGTAGGGTCGGTTGGAAGAGATTGTTCTATGATAATAAAACTCCCCATTGTAAAATTTCACAATAAAAAGTAGAAACAAACAAAGGAGTAATAGGGAAAGCATTGTGATCATGCAAAATTTCGATTTTGAGATTTCATTGGATTTGAAGGTTCCTTGAATCCAAAGACTGAGAAATAGACGGACTACTTTGCTCAAAATATGTTCCACTAAATATCATCCGATCAGGCTTTTTACTGCCTCTGATAAAAAGTTAGTATTGTGAGCAGAAGCTTTGCAATATCTATCTAGACATATCAGCAAAGCTGCATGTCTAGAATAAATAATAATAACAATATTATGGATTCTGAAGTTTAGCAGACTGAAAAAAATACTTTCATGTTTCAAAGCATATGAAGTACTATAGTACTTTAAAAAAACTTTCATGTTACAAAGTATATAAATGTGGATCATAATCATAAGTATAAATAAACAAAAAGACTTTTTAAAATGACCCTTGCGTTGAATTTGCTGGTCTTACTTAATTAATTAAGGACTACTATTCATCAAATGTAAAAATATTTTTATTTTTTTAAATTAAATACCCATTTTTTTAAATACAGCTTTGTGTAAAATCCAGCCAAACCTAAGGCTTACCTGCTGGAGATTATGATAGCGTAACTTTCAGTGCAACTTTAGTGGCCAATTTGACCATATTATAATATATCTGCTGCATTGTCTGCTACATTAGTAAGGATTAGTCGGCACAGAAAGCCACACTCTTGATAATGTTTACATAAAAAGATGAACGCACTTAATTTTAATAAAATAAAATATGAATCTAATTCGTATCATTTACACGTGTGTTTCACTTTCACTTATTTTAAAGCTAACAATTTTTAATTCATTTTTTTGTTTTTTTTTGTATTTTTTTTTAATAAGTTTTTAAATTTAGAGGAATTTTCTTGAATAAATGAGGAATTAGCCAATTCAATCTTCTTTTGCCATAAAGGTTGCGAAAAGGAGGGACGAGTAGCCGTTCATTTTGTATCTGTCTAGTGCTGTGTTTATGTTGGACATAAATTCGGAACTCGTCAGTATCGAAATATTGAACTGTCAATCTATAAATAAATAATACATCAGCTGGTAATATGTCACAATAATTGAAAAGTCCTATCTGGTCGTTTCTGAATTTATTTCGAATCCTGTTTGGAACTATAATATTTTAAATACGGTTTTGTAGAGATGTGATGCACAATATATAAGTTTTAAATGTGTTGCCGTGGTTGTAATTCCATGAGCTATAGTAGATTCGACCAGGGCAAAATACAGACTTCTCACAATCGCACATAGGTATCTTAAAGCGTTTGAACAAAATTATTGAAGTATCAAGGAAAATAAAGCCAAGCAAATTCGAAGATCTACTAAGAGCCACATTGGTGAGAAACTTTGAAGCTGTTAAGACATGGGTCTATGGATGATACTCAATATAAGCAGTTATTACTTTAGAGTTGTCGACTACCACCGTCGAACCCTAGTAAGTTTTAAGGATATAAGGTGTGCGGAGAGACTGAGGGACAACACAGTCCACCGTCTCACTATGCCAACAAGCACTGGTTGACATTGCTGATGTAGATGAACACATGTTCATTGTGTGTATGTGTGCTATGCAATAAATGCACTATAGCGAGTCTGCCAGATTTCCACCCAAACAAATGGTAAAGTGAGGTGAAGTCATATTATACAGACAATAGCTTCTCTATGAACAAAATTAAAATGAAAGCAAGCGACATCACGAGTCCTAAGGGATATCACAAATTGTAATACCATTGCCGGCTGCGGTGCCGTCCAGCAAAATACACATCGATGATGATGCACTCGCCCACATGGCGGCGGAACCGTTGTTGCCGAGTCCGCCATTCCCAGAAAGAATTCTTCCCGAAAAACTATAAGCAGCTCATATCACGAGTGTATAGGAAAATAAAACACGAAAACACAAAAGGCGAAAGGCCGGAATATGATGAAAAAACTATTTGAAGCTCGGACGTGTAAAAAGGAAAATAAAACGCGAAAGCACTTTAGAATTAGGTATATTACTAATTGGATTATAACTCATTGTAAACCAAATTTTATTAAAAAAACCAACTTAATCTGTATGAAATTAACAGCTGGAAGATTTCGGATCCACTAAAAACAGGCAGAAATTACGTAAATTGAGCAACAGAAAAGTTTCACATTTATTTATCACGTTAATATGACACGACCACGTGGCTGGTTTTCAAGACAATTTAGCAAAATGATTCGTTGAAAACTACACACTACCAAAATATCGAAATGCAAACACAAGTACTCACTATTTGAACAAAAATCAGCGTGGACTTTTATCTTCCAAACGTCTTCTACTCTGGGGGCCGACGATGCCGCTGGCTCTTCAGTCATTTCTACGGAAATTAACGAAAATAGAGAAAACACCGGAAAAAAATTCAAAAACTACCTACTACTGTCAGCTCGAACTTGTGCGGAAATATGAAAATAAAGCGCGATCACGCGGACGATCTGCTTGTGCCATCGAGTGGTGAAATGAAACTGACTTTCAATTGATTGTAGAGCTGTATTGTGCTTTGACTCGAAAAATAAAATTATAATTATATTATATTTTTATTTATATTATTTTTTATAAATTAATAACAAATTATATTTTTATTTTATAGAAAGTCTTAATTTTGAAAGAGATAAAGCTAATTTAGTTATAGTCAAAACGTATCATTATTTCTACCAATATCCCTAGCAAATATATTCTTGTAATAGATTTAATTTAAAAAAACAAAATAGATAATTGGCGGATAATTTCGAAAATACTAGAAATAAGCGAAATTACATGAACTAAGAGATTTCTACACCTAACAAAATATAGCGGGATATTGCTGTAGAAAACTGTTTGACACTTTTTCAAAATATCGAAATGCGAGTCACTTTCAGCGATTTCACTCTCACGATTCAGCGATTCGATCCTGACTAAAGTCGGCGGAACCGCTGTTGCCGAGCACTATTGTGCGGCGAATTTTGACATAAAATGGCCTACCCTCATTATGGCCGCTTCACTGAATAATTGGATTATTACTAATTTGATTATTAAACATTGAAAACCAAATTTTATTAAAAAACCAATTCAATCGCTATGAAATTAACAGCTGGAAGATTTCGGAACCACTGAAAATAGCCAAAAAGTACGTAAATTGCGCAATAGAAAAGTTTCAAATTTATTTATCGCGGTTATATGACGCGACCGAGTGGCCGGTTTTCAAGTCAATTTAGCATTCTGATTCGTTGAAAACTACAAACTACCTAAATTTCGAAATGCAAACACAAGTACTCACTATTTGCACAAATATCTGCTTGCAGTTGTATCTGCCCCACCTCGAACTCGTGCGTAAATATGAAAATGAAGCACGATCACACAGACGATCTGCTAGTGCCACCGAGTGGTCAAATGAAACTGACTACCTTTCATTTGATTGTAGAGCTGTATTACTCTTTCATTCGTTAAATGAAATTATAATTATATTATATTTTTATTTATATTATTTTTAATAAAGTTTAATATATTTACGTGTTAAATATAATTGTATAGTGTCCAGAACATCGTACTCCCTAAAAAGTGCTTCTGAAGTATATCATAATAATATGACAGATGTTTATCAACAACATGTGTGACGACATATTTATAAAACGTGGAACAAGCATGGCAACTCATTTTGTATTTTTCTTCTACAATATTAATAGTACATATTTAACTTACTCAGGTTTTCTATGGATAAATATTCAGCCGTAAAGCTTGTAGATGGCTGGTCGACAGCAATGGCGCTATCAAATTGAATCCTCTCTACTATTTGATTACATACCCTGTAACGATCTAAAGCGATCTTGAATTTTGGCACCTTTTCTGTTACCTGAAAAATAAGAAAGACAAAGAAAATAAATAAGTCCTCTTTGAATATTGAAATGCTATCGGTCTTTAAATATCATCGCACATACTTCATTTTTCCATCCATCCATCGATCGACCGATCGATCGATCGATCCATCGATCTATCGATCCATCGATCCATCGATCCATTGATCCATCGATCTATCGATCCATCAATCCATCCATCCATCCATCCATCAGAAGCTGCTGTCTGGTATACTGTGGTAATATTAAGGAGGATAAATATTCACAAACCCAAATATTATTATACTAAGTAAGATAATGCTTTCATCAAGGTACAAGGTTTGTATCAAGTTTTGTATCTTTCATCAAGATACAAGCTTTGTCCCAGCAAGAAAAGGTCTGGCACGAAGAACATCTTTACTTCATTCAGAATGACAGCTCTTTTCCGATCTGCGGTGAACGAAGCATTAGCAAGCAAGGCGATAGCAAAGTTCATTAAAGGAAATGGCATCAGAAAAAGAAGAAAATGACCAATTATAGATGTTACCAAAATAAACGTGGCGAAGTGAATGTTTTTTGAAAAATTAACTACCGCAAAGCACAGTTAAGCGGGTAGGGGCGGAAAAATGAGTGGAAAGTTTTAAAGAAGGAGTGATCACATTTCTAGGCAGCTTCTACTACTTTTCAAGTACTCCTCAAAGTGGTATTACAGAAATTGTTCCCTTAAAAATACTAGATTTACGGAAAGCGCATTACTGGGCAATGTCCCTGTCCACCCTAGAATGGGCTAGTCCCAGTTGCGTGACAAAATCAAATAAGCATAAAGTTAAGGTTTTTCCATCCGATTCATTATTTTTGTAAGCAAAATCAATGTTTTATGGTAATTAATTTTTAAATAAATAAATATATTATTGCAGTAGGCACAAAAGATCGCACAAAGGTCACAGTGCGATGGGACTCGAATGATATTAGTTCGCATATCAATCGCGAGTTTATAAAAAGCTCGCAACTACTCGCTGCCGTATGAGTACCTCAGAAAGGATTAATTCAGAAATGACCTAACCTAAAACATGAACAAAAATGAAGACACTGTAAAACACAGACTTTCGCGGCATTAGCACCTATGACAAAACCTAGAAGGATGGACCTAACATGCGCTCGCTTCTATAGATAGAGAAGCAAATATGCCTCTAGACTAATTTAAGGTACAATTCGGTGGGATACAGTCGACTGCAGATTGCTACGCAGGCGTTAACCGTGTGGCCATTTTCCATCAGTTAAGGTTGGTGGACGGCTGCTGCTGCGTCGAAACTTACTCATAATTGAGGCCGGTCAAAGACAGGACATTACGCTGGAGCATTTTGCAATTCTTAAAGTTGACCTTATTACAAATGAAACTGTACATAAAAAAAAATACCGCTGCAGTTAAAACATAAATTAGCTCAGGCGGATTTGCGAAAACTCGAATGTGATACACTCGCAGCTGCATTACGCGACGTTCATTCTTCCGATACAATATCTTGAAATGCTTTGCGCAAGAAGCAGCAAAACTTTAGGTTTGAATTTGTAAAACCAGTAGAAACAGATACGGTGTACAAAAGTGATGTATTTTCGACATTATGATGTATAGACAAGAGATCTGGTTGGTGGGTGGGCACTTTTAGATTCATGTATGACAATCTTACAGCTTTGCAGGCGGAGATATATTGTATTAACCGCTCAAAAGCCAGCCTTGATTTGATATTTGATTGGATTTGATTGGATTCTGGAAGTCGATTTAATCTCTAAACAGTATAAATTCCCTGAAAGCCTCGAATGCACAGCCTTCCGCCCAGATGTAGCTCTTGACTAACCATCTCGGAAAATAGCAATTATTGTAAAATTAACTGTCACATGGGAATCAAATATCCCAAAAGACCAGGAGTACACATTAAATAAATACTATGATCTCATAAATGCTATCACCCAGCACGGCTTCAGTGTTCACCTTCACGCGGTGGAAGTTGACGCTCGTGGCCTGCCAGCCAAATCTCTACTTCACCTCTTTAAAAATCTTGGTATCTTCAGAAAAATAAACAACTCCTTCCTAGGACAAAATATCCAAAACCGCGATTTCGCGGAAGTGAATAGGTGGTAAGCTAAACGCTCCCATGTGGCAAGACAGCTGTCCTAAACCTACCGCAGCCGGTCGTTATTCCGGAGTCTACCGCTCGCCTGCAGAAGGGTAATAATAGTATTATGATAAGCCCACTCCGGTCAGTGGATTCCATGGCAGCTTCGTTTGTATTTTATTTATATGGTTAAATTGTTTCTATCAGCTGAAAATCTTTGTTTTAATAAATATTGTTATTTTACTTTAGATGTAAGCTGGTGTCGCAAATTATCTCATAAACGATACATCCTTATCCCTGAAAGTTCGGCAAAAGAATGCAATTGCAAAAGTGTACGTAAGAAACAGTAAAGGTCACAATTCATTGCCTTTACACCCAACTAAAATCCAAATAAATAATAAGAACAAGTGTCACCCACGTGCTTTAGATCCTTCTGAGCCTCTTTGAATTTGCCGAGGGCCATGTAGGCGACTGCACGCTTGTAGTGAGCCTTCCAATAATAATTATCCAGTTTGACGACCTGCTCATTCTTATAGCGCTCCAATATATGCGATGTATAATATTGGTTCCCACAATAGACAACATTAATAGGGTTTAACTCGATCGCCTTAGTGTAAAGGTCAGCCGCTTCCTGATATTGCTTATCTGGAAAACAATTAATAAGTTAATATAATATATTGATTGGCGAAATAGGGACAATAAGTAATAACC
This sequence comes from Micropterix aruncella, assembly GCA_944548615.1. NCBI lineage: Eukaryota > Metazoa > Arthropoda > Insecta > Lepidoptera > Micropterigidae > Micropterix > Micropterix aruncella. The sequence goes on along the minus strand of OX155980.1, from coordinate 81,798,781 downwards.
TAGGATTTTTTTCTTGTACTAATAAGAAATAGCCCGATGGCATAGTGGTTAGGTTGCCTGATCTTACATTGTAAGGTTCCGGGTTCGATTCCCGGCTCGTTCACCATTTTTCATTGGTATAAAATTAACAGCATTTCAATTCTGTCGATCGAATGCAATAACAAGATACTTATACATACTCATCACATGCTACAAGCATTCATATTTATAAACACTTCATAGTAGGGTCGGTTGGAAGAGATTGTTCTATGATAATAGAACTCCCCATTGTAAAATTTCACAATAAAAAGTAGAAACAAACAAAGGAGTAATAGGGAAAGCATTGTGATCATGCAAAATTTCGATTTTGAGATTTCAGTGGATTTGAAGGTTCCTTGAATCCAAAGACTGAGAAATAGACGGACTACTTTGCCCAAAATATGTTCCACTTAATATCATCCGATCAGGCTTTTTACTGCCTCTGATAAAAAGTTAGTATTGTGAGCAGAAGCTTTGCAATATCTAGACATATCAGAAAAGCTGCATGTCTAGAATAAATAATAATAACAATAATATGGATTCTGAAGTTTAGCAGACTGAAAAAAATACTTTCATGTTTCAAAGCATATGAAGTACTATAGTACTTTAAAAAAAACTTTCATGTTACAAAGTATATAAATGTGGATCGTAATCATAAGTATAAATAAACAAAAAGACTTTTTAAAATGACCCTTTGCGTTGAATTTGCTGGTCTTACTTAATTAATTAAGGACTACTATTCATCAAATGTAGAAATATATATATTTTTTTTAAAAATTAAATAACCATTTTTTTTAAATACAGCTTTGTGTAAAATCCAGCCAAGCCTAAGGCTTACCTGCTGGAGATTATGATAGGGTAACTTTCAGTGCAACTTTAGTGGCCAATTTGACCATATTATAATATATCTGCTGCATTGTCTGCTACATTAGTAAGGATTAGTCGGCACAGAAAGCCACACTCTTGATAATGTTTACATAAAAAGATGAACGCACTTAATTCTAATAAAATAAAATATGAATCTAATTCGTATCATTTACACGTGTGTTTCACTTTCACTTATTTTAAAGCTAACAATTTTTAATTCATTTTTTTGTTTTTTTGTATTTTTTTATAAGTTTTTAAATTTAGAGGAATTTTCTTGAATAAATGAGGAATTAGCCAATTCAATCTTCTTTTGCCATAAAGGTTGCGAAAAGGAGGGACGAGTAGCCGTTCATTTTGTATCTGTCTAGTGCTGTGTTTATGTTGGACATAAATTCGGAACTCGTCAGTATCGGAAATATTGAACTGTCAATCTATAAATAAATAATACATCAGCTGGTAATATGTCACAATAATTGAAAAGTCCTATCTGGTCATTTCTGAATTTATTTCGAATCCTGTTTGGAACTATAATTTTTTAAATACGGTTTTGTAGAGATGTGATGCACAATATATAAGTTTTAAATGTGTTGCCGTAGGTTGTAATTCCATGAGCTATAGTAGATTCGACCAGGGCAAAATACAGACTTCTCACAATCGCACATAGGTATCTTAAAGCGTTTGAACAAAGTTATTGAAGTATCAAGGAAAATAAAGCCAAGCAAATTCGAAGATCTACTAAGAGCCACATTGGTGAGAAACTTTGAAGCTGTTAAGACATGGGTCTATGGATGATACTCAATATAAGCAGTTATTACTTTAGAGTTGTCGACTACCACCGTCGAACCCTAGTAAGTTTTAAGGATATAAGGTGTGCGGAGAGACTGAGGGACAACACAGTCCACCGTCTCACTATGCCAACAAGCACTGGTTGACATTGCTGATGTAGATGAACACATGTTCATTGTGTGTATGTGTGCTATGCAATAAATGCACTATAGCGAGTCTGCCAGATTTCCACCCAAACAAATGGTAAAGTGAGGTGAAGTCATATTATACAGACAATAGCTTCTCTATGAACAAAATTAAAATGAAAGCAAGCGACATCACGAGTCCTAAGGGATATCACAAATTGTAATACCATTGCCGGCTGCGGTGCCGTCCAGCAAAATACACATCGATGATGATGCACTCGCCCACATGGCAGCGGAACTGTTGTTGCCGAGTCCGCCATTCCCAGAAAGAATTCTTCCCGAAAAACTATAAGCAGCTCATATCACGAGTGTATAGGAAAATAAAAGACGAAAACACAAAAGGCGAAAGGCCGGAATATGATGAAAAAACTATTTGAAGCTCGGAGGTGTAAAAAGGAAAATAAAACGCGAAAGCACTTTAGAATTAGGTATATTACTAATTGGATTATAACTCATTGTAAACCAAATTTTATTAAAAAAACCAACTTAATCTGTATGAAATTAACAGCTGGAAGATTTCGGATCCACTAAAAACAGGCAGAAATTACGTAAATTGAGCAACAGAAAAGTTTCACATTTATTTATCACGTTAATATGACACGACCACGTGGCTGGTTTTCAAGACAATTTAGCAAAATGATTCGTTGAAAACTACACACTACCAAAATATCGAAATGCAAACACAAGTACTCACTATTTGAACAAAAATCAGCGTGGACTTTTATCTTCCAAACGTCTTCTACTCTGGGGGCCGACGATGCCGCTGGCTCTTCAGTCATTTCTACGGAAATTAACGAAAATAAAGAAAACGCCGGAAAAAAATTCAAAAACTACCTACTACTGTCAGCTCGAACTTGTGCGGAAATATGAAAATAAAGCGCGATCACGCGGACGATCTGCTTGTGCCATCGAGTGGTGAAATGAAACTGACTTTCAATTGATTGTAGAGCTGTATTGTGCTTTGACTCGAAAAATAAAATTATAATTATATTATATTTTTATTTATATTATTTTTTATAAATTAATAACAAATTATATTTTTATTTCACAGAAAGTCTTAATTTTGAAAGAGATAAAGCTAATTTAGTTATAGTGAAAACGTATCATTATTTCTACCAATATCCCTAGCAAATATATTCTTGTAATAGATTTAATTTAAAAAAACAAAATAGATAATTGGCGGATAATTTCGAAAATACTAGAAATAAGCGAAATTACATGAACTAAGAGATTTCTACACCTAACAAAATATAGCGGGATATTGCTGTAGAAAACTGTTTGACACTTTTTCAAAATATCGAAATGCGAGTCACTTTCAGCGATTTCACTCTCACGATTCAGCGATTCGATCCTGACTAAAGTCGGCGGAACCGCTGTTGCCGAGCACTATTGTGCGGCGAATTTTGACATAAAATGGCCTACCCTCATTATGGCCGCTTCACTGAATAATTGGATTATTACTAATTTGATTATTAAACATTGAAAACCAAATTTTATTAAAAAACCAATTCAATCGCTATGAAATTAACAGCTGGAAGATTTCGAAACCACTGAAAATAGCCAAAAAGTACGTAAATTGCGCAATAGAAAAGTTTCAAATTTATTTATCGCGGTTATATGACGCGACCGCGTGGCCGGTTTTCAAGTCAATTTAGCATTCTGATTCGTTGAAAACTACAAACTACCTAAATTTCGAAATGCAAACACAAGTACTCACTATTTGCACAAATATCTGCTTGCAGTTGTATCTGCCCCACCTCGAACTCGTGCGTAAATATGAAAATGAAGCACGATCACACAGACGATCTGCTAGTGCCACCGAGTGGTCAAATGAAACTGACTACCTTTCATTTGATTGTAGAACTGTATTACTCTTTCATTCGTTAAATGAAATTATAATTATATTATATTTTTATTTATATTATTTTTAATAAAGTTTAATATATTTACGTGTTAAATATAATTGTATAGTGTCCAGAACATCGTACTCCCTAAAAAGTGCTTCTGAAGTATATCATAATAATATGACAGATGTTTATCAACAACATGTGTGATGACATATTTATAAAACGTGGAACAAGCATGGCAACTCATTTTGTATTTTTCTTCTACAATATTAATAGTACATATTTAACTTACTCAGGTTTTCTATGGATAAATATTCAGCCGTAAAGCTTGTAGATGGCTGGTCGACAGCAATGGCGCTCTCAAATTGAATCCTCTCTACTATTTTATTACATTCCCTGTAACGATCTAAAGCGATCTTGAATTTTGGCACCTTTTCTGTTACCTGAAAAATAAGAAAGACAAAGAAAATAAATAAGTCCTCTTTGAATATTGAAATGCTATCGGTCTTTAAATATCATCGCACATACTTCATTTTTCCATCCATCCATCCATCCATCCATCCATCCATCCATCGATCCATCGATCCATCGATCCATCGATCCATCGATCTATCGATCCATCAATCCATCCATCCATCCATTAGAAGCTGCTGTCTGGTATACTGTGGTAATATTAAGGAGGATAAATATTCACAAACCCAAATATTATTATACTAAGTAAGATAATGCTTTCATCAAGGTACAAGGTTTGTATCAAGTTTTATATCTTTCATCAAGATACAAGCTTTGTCCCAGCAAGAAAAGGTCTGGCACGAAGAACATCTTTACTTCATTCAGAATGACAGCTCTTTTCCGATCTGCGGTGAACGAAGCATTAGCAAGCAAGGCGATAGCAAAGTTCATTAAAGGAAATGGCATCAAAAAAGAAGAAAATAACCAATTATAGATGTTACCAAAATATATCTGCTTGCAGTTTTATCTGCCCCACCTCGAACTCGTGCGTAAATATGAAAATAAAGCCCTATCACACGGATATTTTTATTAATATTATTTTTATAAATTAATAACAAATCATATTTTTATTTTACAGAGGGTCTAAATTTTAAAAGAGGGAAAGCTAATTTAGTTATAGTGAAAACGTATCATTATTTCTACCAAATATACCAATTTCTATCAATATCCCTAGCAAATATATTCTTGTAATAGATTTAATTTAAAAAAAACAAAATAGATATTTGGCGGATAATTTAGAAAATACTAGAAATAGGCGAAATTACATGAATTAGGAGATTTCTACACCTAACAAAATATTGCGGGATATTGCTGGAGAAAACTGTTTGACACTTTTTCAAAATATAGAAATGCGAGTAACTTTCAGCTATTTCACTCTCACATCGTCGTGCCTCGCTTTTGCCGACGACCTAACTTTTATCACCAGGAGCCCCAAGCAGCTTTCCATGCTATTACAGATATATATGTCATATTTTATATATATATATATATATATATATATATATATATATATATATATATATATATATATATATATATATATATATATATATATATATATATATATATATATATATATATATATATATATATATATATATATATATATATATATATATAAAATAATCCTGGACGACCAATAGTCGCAAGCTTTAACTCTCCGACAGAAAGAATTTCGGCTTTTGTAGATTATTTTTTACAACCTTTTGTGAAAAATCTAAATTCTCATATCAAAGACAGCTATCATTTTATTGATATTTTAAAGAATACTGTAATTCCAAAGTCAGACGACCTATTATTTGTTACTATTGACGCCATATCCCTGTATACCAATATTCCTCATAATTTAGGATTGGAAGCCATTTCTTATTTTCTTGATGAGAGACCTCATCCTCAAATACCTTCTACGGATTTTCTTTGCAAATTAGCCGAGTTTGTCTTAACGTGTAATGCTTTCTCCTTTGAAGATGAATTTTATCTTCAAATTAAAGGGACTGCTATGGGCACGCGAATGGCACCGTCGTATGCCAACCTTTTCATGGGATTATTCGAGCAAAATTTTCTTCAAACGCAAAATTTAAAACCCATATTATGGTATAGATTTATTGACGACATAGTAATGATTTGGCCACACGGACAAACTACTCTAACAACCTTTCTTGACGACCTAAATAATTTTGGCCCTTTGAATTTCACTCATACCATTTCTAAATCACAAATTACTTTCTTAGATGTTGATTTAACAATTTCCGAAGGTAAAATTAAAACCGCGATTCATATAAAACCTACAAATAAAGAACAGTATTTACACTTTGATAGCTGTCATCCATTTCACACCAAGAGATCCATTCCCTATTCAATGTCCATTCGCGGACACCGTTTAGTTAACAACAAAGAAAATTTAGATAAATATCTCAATAATCTAAAGCAATCTCTTCTTGAAAGAAAATACCCTGCTCCTCTATTGGATAAACATATTCTAAACTCTGAAGTAAAATATATACCAAAACCTAAAATTACTTCAAATAAAAATAATAATAATAATAAAATCTTTCTTAGCACCACTTATTTTCCTGGTGCTGAGAAACTGCGAGATATATTATCTGATTTATTCCCCATCATTTCTAATGATGCATCCACTAAGGATCTCTTAGATTCACCGCCAATTTTATCTTTCCGCAGACCACCTAATATTAGATCAATATTAAACAAAACAAAAAATAATCAAAATTTCTCTATTGGTAATAATACTTATGGTCTTCAACCTTGTGGTCGTCCACGTTGTAAAACTTGTCCTCTGTTAGATCTAAGTCCTTTTTTTACCAGTCCAAATACTACTAATAGTTACAGGGTTCCCTTTCATTGCAGTTGTATTTCAAAAAATATAGTATATCAACTTCTGTGCAGGACTTGTGATGCCTTTTATATCGGTGAAACAACAACACCACTTAATATTAGACTAAATAATCATAGGGCTAGTGTAGGAAATGAAAGCCAACTCCCAATATCTTTGCATGCCAGGGCACATAATTTATCTTTTGATCAATGTTTTAAAGTTAAAATAATAAAATGCCTTGGTGATAATGCACAAGAAAGGGACGTCAAATCTTGGGAATTGGCTTATATTTATATTTTAGGCGCTTGCAAAGGTTCCGGTCTCAATAGGCAAAATTAATAAGGTTTATCATATTATCATAATCATCAAATGCTTTTTATTTTAATTTTTATCATTCATTTTAAAATAACGTTTTGCACGGTTGGTTTCGGTACCTTAACTAAATCGTGTAAAATATTATTAATCCATTTCTTTTTGTTCGATTCCTTGAATTTAAATTTTCAACGAATTGTTCGATTTCAGAAATGTCACATATCTTGACGACGGCTGAGCCGAAATATTGATATACATTTTATAACAATCATTAATATTTAAGAAACACTAATCGCCTATTATTTTCCAGCATTCATTCTCGTCTCGCATTGTTGTGTGCCGCTGTGAAAGACTGCCATTTTGATCGGGTTCTAGTGCCACAGCAGGAAGCACCAGCAAACACTGAGTGAGGAGAAGAAGAAGGCGTGGAGTCACTCCTGGTCACCACAGACCAGATAAGTGCCCTTTCATTATTTTATCATTTCATTTATTTAGTGATAAACATAATTTCAATTTGAAAATATATATATATATATATATATATATATATATATATATATATATATATATATATATATATATATATATATATATATATATATATATATATATATATATATATATATATATATATATATATATATATATATATATATATATATATATATATATATATATATATATATATATATATATATATATATATATATATATATATATATATATATATATATATATATATATATATATACATATATATATATATATTTATATATATATATGACATTATTAGGCTGCGTTAGTTATCAACAAGCCATTAAATCGAAATAAAAATAAAAAATACGTGTGGCACTCGGGGACTGCCGCGGTAAAGCTATTGCATAGCATTTTAACAACTTATGCAATTATATTTATTTATCTATTTTATTTATTTTATTTTTTCTGATATCAGATAACTGCGCTCTATCGGAAAACGTTGAAATTATTCCGAATCATTTGCGGCTGCGGTAGCAAATTATTCGGAATAATTTATACGTCTTCCGATAGAGCACCGCGCACGAATTTTTTATTCGATAAAGCAAAAAAACCGGATTATTCGAAAAAATTCGTAGATAAAAAGATAGATAATTAAATTATCTTTAAAATGGTGCAGGTTTCATAATAATACGCCAGATAGTATTTGCGTAGTAGTCGTTTTTGTGTTCGGTTAGACCTAATTTCACAAATTAATTACACTATGTAATATAAACAAAATCTAAAATATTCAAAGCTAAGAATATTAGGAAAATGTTCTTGTTTAAGGCGCTAGGATAGGCCAAACTGCAAAATAGACCTCTCTTTGAACGCGAATTTCTCCTAAATGGATGGTTCAAATACATGAAAAAAAATATATATGGTATGTGTAATATAATCAAAAATAAATTTGTTGTCTCGTTTGTTTATTATTACTGTTAGTTTTGACAGAAAAAATCGTACTTCTCCTATTATTTTACGAAAGAATGTTAACATTTTTTTTAAACGCCTGAAGCGATTTCGATGATTCTTCCACCAAATTATAGAAAATTTAATGATTTATAAAATTGTTGTTTCAAAATTTTCATCAATATTTATATACGTAGTATATCAATAATATTACTTAAATACGCGGTCAGTAGCGGCCGCCAGCCAGTTTTGTCCTAGCATTTGCACCGGGAGGTCGCGTCGTTTGTTATCTCCGAGATCGCGGAAAAAATTGTGGCACAGATTAGCTTGAAGTGAAGTGCTGCACAAGATGGGACGCAGAAATCAGAAAACTTTGCATTACTTGAATAAGGCTTTGCATATGAACAAACTACGGTAAGTACACAATTACTTGTAAATTTTTTTGTACTCAGAATAAAATATAACAGTACCTCTTTTGATCTGCGTATGTATGTATAGGTACAAAATCGATTACTTCACTTTTAGTTTCTTGAAAGGAAAGTATTGTGATCGCTTTAAAAAAATCGAGATGAAGACGGAAATATACATAATATAATTTAACTTCTATTCTTGACCACTCTGTGAACCGTAATGCCCCTGCCAGCGTCCAGCTGTCGTCCTTCCAGGTGGCGGTCCATGAATACTTCTCGGGTGTTTACCCAAAATCTACCCATGTTGACCCGGTTCACAGAGAAAACGCATTTAAGGCAAAGCTCCGTAGGCAAAAGCGGCTACTTCGTCGCCAGTTACGTGAAGCCAAGAAAGCCGGGGATAAAGCCCTCTGCCACAACTTCTCGCGCGCGTACCGCTCTATACTAAAACTCATACAGAGCGTAGCAACGCAAAACGACAAGCGCAAGGCAGCATTTCTCAAATCCAAAGAGGAAGCCCGGTTCGACAAAAACCGTTTTAACTACAGCAAAACGGTATTGTCTGCCGCCAAGGAAAAATCCAAATCCCGGAAGAAATGGCCACGGAATATTTTTCGACCACGTATGAGGACCCAATGCGGCTCCATAATTACAGCCCTCCGCCGGGCATTACACCTCCGCCCCTGCCTACGGTAGCTTTTGCTTCTCAACCTCCATCTCTAGATGAGATTCTTAATCAAGTAAAGAGGAAGCCGTCGGGCTCTACTCCGGGTCCCGATGGTATTCCCTATTTAGTATACAAAAAATGCCCCTGCCTTCTGCAATATTTAGGATCCATCTTCCGAAATATATGGAATAGCGGTGTAGTCCCACAGAATTTTGGCCGAGCGACAGTCATCTTAATTCCGAAGGTCCCAGTTTGCACCGGACCAAAGGACGCTCGGCCCATTGCTCTCACAGACACTGTGGCCAAAATCTTTTTTAGCATAGTCCACACGAGGATGAGCGAATTCATGCACCGGAATGAGTACCTTGGAGTATCAGTTCAAAAAGGCTTCATGCGTGGCGTCTCGGGCTGCCTCGAGCACAATTCTCTCCTGGCTGCTGCCATCAAGGATGCGAGACAGCAGGAACGCCAAATCAATGTATGCTGGCTCGACCTAGAGAATGCCTTTGGGTCAGTCCGACACAGTCTCCTCCACTTTGCACTCCGCTGGTACAACTTCCCACCAGTTGTGCGTGACATTGTAGCCTCCTACTACAACTGTCTGACTTTCCATGTTAAAACGCAAGAATGGACTACCCGCTCTATACCATATTCAATTGGACTATTTCAGGGCTGTTGCCTCTCCCCGACGATTTTTAATATAGTTTTTAATATACTGCTGGAAAGCCTGACCCAGTTTGACAGGAAGTGGGGCTACCGTTTTAAAACAGACGGCCAATACACCTCGTCGTGCCTCGCTTTTGCCGACGACCTAACTTTCATCACCAGAAGCCCCAAGCAGCTTTCCCTGCTATTACAGAAAGTGGAGCTTTTCTGCGACTGGTCAGGCTGTATAAAAGTGAAGCCCTCCAAATGTTTTTGCCTTGGACTCGCCCGCATGGGCACAAAATTTACATCCTATGACCCCAAATTGGTCTATAAGGGCTCTAATATCTCCCTTATAGACCCAAACAATCATTTCAAATTCCTCGGCAGAAAAATCACCCATCAGGGAAAAAACGTCTCGGGCGATCATGTTATAGAGCATTTCAAAAGTTGCCTGGCGAAAATAGATGCCTTGCTAATTTCTGGCCCTCGTAAGGCCTGGATCTATGACAATTATCTAACGTCACATTTGTCATGGCCCTTTCTTATTTACGATTTTACCAAAACCCAACTGTCCCGTCTAGATGCGCTGGTGACAGCTAGTTTAAAATCCTGGCTGTCCTTAGCCAAACCAGCTGACCCCTCGACTCTCTTCAGGTCCAAACAAAATTTTGGGCTAGCGCTTAAACTGCCCTCTCTGCTCTACGCCAACTCCAGAATAACCAAAAATTCGATTCTGTGCAATTCCAAAGATCCGGCAATATCGAAGCACGTAATAAGTGGCCGTAGTGATTCAAATGATCTACAAGCCCGCGTAGACTTCCACAAAAAGTTCCTTACTGGAATCAGCCAGAATGGCACTGGTCTGGGGTATGGCAGTACAACCACGAGCGACGTGGACTTGAAGAAGTCTCTTTTGCGGGGAGATTACGACAGCTAGAGTATGGCTCATGCTATTGGCCTTCAATGCCAGAATGATTGGACAACAATTGGGGACTTTTGCATTCCGCCTCCAATGCACTGGAAGGTAATGCTCTATGACTGGACGCCAGAGATGCTGAAATTTTATTTGAATACCTTTCAGCATACACTTCCAGACCCCAGTAACCTCGCTCGTTGGAGCTTTGCCGAGGATAGTTCTTGTCCCCTCTGTAGCAATACCCCTTGCACAGCTAGACACATTCTAGCTGGCTGCAAGGTGGCCTTAGATCAAGGACGGTACACTTACCGCCATGACAAAGTTCTCGCTGTTATTCGCGAGGTAATTAGTCTCTCAGTGGCTCGTGCCAACAAGGGTTTGACAGTATCCTCCAAACCCCCAATACAGTTTGTGCGGGATGGCTCTAAAGGCAAAAAACATTTAACTACAAAACCTTTCTCAATAATCGAGAAAGCTACAGATTGGATTCTGGAGGTTGATTCGGTCTCTAAGCAGTATAAATTCCCTGAAAGTCTCGGATGCACAGCCCTCCGTCCAGATATAACTCTTTACTCTCTATCTCGGAAGGTGGCTCTTATCGTAGAATTAACTGTTCCATGGGAATCAAATATCCCAAAAGACCACGAGTACAAATTAAATAAATACCATGATCTTGCAAATGCCGTAACCCGGAACGGCTTCACTGTTCACCTTCACGCGGTGGAAGTTGGCGCTCGTGGCCTGCCAGCTAAATCTCTATTTCACCTCTTTAAAGATCTTGGCCTTTCCAGAAAAATAATCAACTCTTTCTTAGAAAAATTATCTAAAACTGCGATTTGCGCATCTCAAATTCTATGGCTTCGAAGGGGAAGTGAATGGGTGGCAAGGTGAACGCTCACATGTGGCAAGACAGCTGTCCTAAACCTACCACAGCCGGTTCGTAAGTCCGGAATCCACTGCTCACCCCCCAGAAGTGTAAAAAAAATAGTATTATGATGGGCCCGACTCCGGTCGGTGAATTCCATGGCAGCTCCGTTTGTATTTATTATTATTTATTTATTATTATATTGAGCCCCCCTAAGACGATTAAGACCATTTCCAGACCGATCTCTGTCTGTATATCTGTGTGTATGTGTGTGTCAGGGTGTGTGTGTGTGTGTGTGTATTCTTCCACGATAGCTAAAATTTCCTTCTCCAATCGATAGTTATGGTCTGCAGTACCTAGATTTATTCGACTGTCGCTCACAAATGTTATTTTAGACTTTGGACCGTATACAAGCAAGGGATTTTTTAAATCTACATCTTATAAGATTGATTATTCACATTGTATTTATTTTATTCATTTATTTATTTATTATTTACTAGTTACATATACATTCAAATTCAAAATCACAAAAGAAAATAGAGGTAATAATACAGAAAAATATACAGGTATACATATATATGCCTAAGCCCCAGGTCAAATAGAGCGTAAATTATGTATGGTTTTCAGATGTGCACAGTAGGGTGCAACCGAGCCCGCCTTGCTAGGAGGGTCCTGGTTACCTGGTCGCCGATATTTTTATGAAAATCTGTGATAATACTTTTTATATTAAGCTGACTATTATGACTATATAATATTATAATGCTTAAAATAGGGTTAGCTCCTCCTGCTACTAGTGTTTTGTTTTTCAGGGGATCCAGCATAAGGCAGGCAGAGCATGCGGTGGAAAATAAAGAAGACGAAACTGGGTAAGACGTGTACAATTTGCTTTCCTTATAACCTCAGGCATGTAAATGTAAATAAATTTAAAGTAACTTCCGCAAAAGCAATTAGTGAGCCTGAAACCACATTAGCATTTCGAAATAAAGTCGCGACCGTCATTAGGACCGAACACTTAATGAAGTTTGTTGCGAAATAGGGCATCAAAATTGCTGTAATATCAGATGAAACGGTAGAATTATTGCAAATACAAGGATATAAATTCAAATCGCGTATTGTTGGGTACTCATTTTATTAGTAGTTGGAGAAAATAAATTATGTTACATGAAATTAAATTCTATTACTTTTCGAATACTAGAAATTTGAAAGATAAATGAGAAAATAACCTAATAGATAGTCAGAATTATAATTCTCAGAAATGGTGAGTATAATCAATCACATAAAAATAATGAATTACAAAAAAGAAAATAGTGCACTTCTAATGCACTCACTTTAATTAAAATATATAGACAAACTAATATATAGTCTAGCACTTTGCAATATGTTTTTATCAAGGTTATATTTTTAGGAAAATGTGTGATAATACTTTTTATATATATACCTCAGGCATGTAAATGAATATATTCAAAGTAACTTCCAATCCACAAAGCAATTAGTGAGCCTGAAACCACATTAGCCTTTCGAAATAAACTCGCGACCGTCATTAGGACCAAACGCTGAAGTTTGTTGCGAAATAGGGCATCAAAATTGCGGTAATATCAGATGAAACGGTAAAATTATTGCAAATACAAGGATAAAAATTCAAATCGCATATTGTTGAGTAAACACTCGAGCCAACGGGTTCAGGTAAAAAAGTCAACAAAAAACAAATTTCATACAATAAATATAAGATACCTACTGTGGTACTAAAACTGCTTTAGTTAATTTCCGTCCGTGTCGGTGTATTTAGCAGCTATGCCTATTGTTATAGAACAAGAAGCCTGGTAATGTTGCTTGATGGGTAATATTTAGTTTTATGTTTGTTACAGAGTCACTGTGACACCAATATCTCATAAAAACAGAAACAATGACAAGAGCAATGATGAAATTCAGGTAACTATTTATTTACTTATTTTTTATATTTATTGTTACAATTTTATTGACACGAAACTAAATAATAAATAGGTTATGTTTAGATCTTATAGTGTAGGTGCATGGTTTAGACAGATCAGATTGACACAACATATGTGTCAAGTTATGTACCTACCTGAAACATTGAATACTTTATGTTTCAGATAGAGACAACAGAGGAAAACAGACAATTCAAAATTGAAGGCCGACGAATCGTAGAAATTAGCCATTTTTACGCAAAACTGCAAGAGGTTGCTAACCATGGAAATATGGAATGTGGTTTAGGTTGCGTTGAAATCGTAGGCAAAAAAAGAACGGGATTACATTCGTTGTTTACCTTAAGGTGCAAGATGTGTGATGAAAAATTTTACATAGAAAATGACGCTCCTGGAGACCAACTCACTGTTAACCACTGTGCTGTTGCTGGAACAATCGCAGTTGGCAATGGACACTCTCAGCTACAAGAGTTTTCTGCAGCACTAAATTTACCAATTATGACACCAACGATATACAAAGCCTGTCACTGTAAAATTCAAAAGCATTGGGAAAAAGTTTCAGTCGAGAGTATGAATCAAGCAGCAGCAAAAGAAAGAGAACTAGCTTTAGCTGAAAGTCGCGTCGACAAAAAAGGTATACCAATCATAGACGTAGTAGTCGATGGGTGTTGGTGTAAGCGGACTTATAAAAGAAATTACTCGGCCTTATCTGGTGCTGCCATCATTATTGGGAGAAAAACAGGAGAAAATTTGTTTTTAGGTGTTAAAAATAAATACTGTTCAATTTGTGCTCAAGCTGAAAATAAAAAACAACAACCGAAAACACACAAGTGTTACAAAAATTATAGTGGACCATCCACGGCAATGGAATCTGAAATGTATTACCTATTTTAATTGCGTAATCTTATTGTTGTATTTTTTTAATATTTGTAATATTTTTAATTTGACTATTCTATCATTCGATCATTCTATCATTCGACATTCGATCATTCGTTTGTATATTTTATATCTGTATATTTCATTTATACCTATTCAGGTATTTTAGCAGCCTTAGTTATTTCTTAAATATTTTATATTTTTTAATATAAATTCTATTAATTATTGTTTTCAAATTTTAAAAATAGTCAATTTGTACGCAAATGAACCTAACAATGAATTATTCTATCCATTTGTCTATACCAAGAGTAGGGATTTCTACCAATTGGCTTATTTTATTAAAATTAAAATTAAAACTTTTAATTGTATATAAATTGTTTTCTATTCGGCATGAAACCTGAAATAAACATGTTTTATTGATATTATTTTTTTTCATCTGTCTCGAAGAATATTAAAAGGGTGTCTTCATTTCGTTCTTGAAAGGATAGTGATTTTCTATACTACGTTATCTCAACGTTGAATCAGTCAAGAATAATTATAGAATCAGTCAAGTCAGAACGGCAGAATGCAGTACGCATCTGAACGATCTATGCAAACTTATATTAAACTGTGGTTGTTCGGTGAGCCAGCCCCTTTTTCGGTGAGCCAGCGGAGCTCGCCTCAAACCGCCAAGGTCGATCGGCTATACTATCGCCTTAACATATATTTTTTTCGAATCGTAAGCAGTACTCGTTTAGGCGTAATTATCAGTTTAAAATCATTATTATTCGTTAAGAAATTTCTTCATTCGGTCGCCGCGCTGGCCTAGAGGTCCGCGATAAAAGCTATGCAATAGCTTAAAAAATCTACAATGCACTATAAAATGAAAGAAGATACTTCAATCTTAATTTCCTTCATAGAATTTTATACTAAAGACTATATAATAATATCAAAATAAGGTAAACTTATATAAAATTGTATAACATTAGCAAATGTATAAGGAAACATGGTAAAAAAAACTGTATATAATGTCATATTTTAAATGTTGGAAACGTTCGAAATTTTGAATTATTTCATAACGTCATCCTCCATTTATGAAACGGCCTTTGCCGATGTGATCAAAGTGTTTTATTTTAGTTTTTTCGCTTTAATTTGCCTCAATTGGAGGCATTTTGTGTTGCAAAAGGAAAAGCTCGATTTTTGAGATATATGGATGATGAGTGATCGTTCGTCGACGGTAAAGGGACCCATAAACTAACATGCACAGTCGAAAGTCGTGCACATCCGTAAGTATATCTCATTCAAACATAAGCGTTTACCAGTCCAAGCTGGGATTTCCTTCGCTGCTATTCAAGTAGGCCTTTACCACCTTAACCGTAAAATTAAGCTCAAAATATGGGAACTGGGACATATTTGGGTACTTGGAGCTTGCCATGGCAAAGGCCTGAATATTCAACATTAATGATACAGACACATTCCATCCTATAGTATACACCTTTTTAATATATACATATATATCTATTTGTTTTTATACTCTCACAAACACACCCTCACAAACATACACACTCACACAAATAAACACACCCTCACTCACCCTCACACACACACACACACACACACACACACACACACACACCCTCACACACACACACACACACACACACACATACACACACACACACACACACACACACACACACAGTGTAGATACAAATTACACTATATATTAATTCTTCCACCTATATATTCTCATACACTCTACATATTCTCATACACTCTACATATCATTATTTATTTCCACATTACCAAATTCTAAATCCAATATTTTATTTAAAAATGTATTTTCCCGCCCACTACACCCCTCTCCCAGCACCACAGAGGAATGCGGGTAGTTGCAGGTGACAGCTTCCACTGCAGTATTCCTCTTGCCGCTGAAGAAGGAGCCACGGGCTCCGAAACGTCCGGCAAAGGTACAAAATTCACTAACCTTACAATTAAATAAAAATGTTTTAAAAGTTTTCATTTAAAAATTATATATATATATATATATATATATATATATATATATATATATATATATATATATATATATATATATATATATATATATATATATATATATATATATATATATATATATATATATATATATATATATATATATATATATATATATATATATATATATATATATATATATATATATATATATATATATATATATATAGGCTAAAACACGAAAATAAGTTTCATAATTTACAAATTTTTCACAAAATCAACAACTCTACACAACAAAATTATACGAGATATAATTCAAATCCTGTTTCAAATTATAACAATAACGAAAACATTCCCTTATATTCATCACAAAACAAATTCTCAGCTAATCGTCATTTTATAAACAATTATTCTCATGCAGATATGCATCCCGAACCTACACAAGTTCCTTTAGAAATCCCAATTATTGAAAATTTGATACCATCAGTTACAAATTCTAATGCTGCACAGGTTCCTATAAATAACGATAGACTTGTCGTAAAAAACTTGTCCTCAAAAATTATAAACCATAATGAATATTCAGTTTTATCTAAAGGGCTAAATTTCACACCAACTCCCAAAGTTGACCATTTCAGTTTTGGAAATGATATAGCAAAATTTTGTCGTAATTTGAGATGGCGTGAGTTTTGGCATTCAAGGGACAAAAATGGTAATAATAGTAAATTACATGACGCACTGGCAAAATTTCGACAATATTCTAATAAAGAGCCACCCTCTCTTCCAAAAAATCATCATGTAGAAATATTTATTACAGTTTTAATGAACAAAGTTACACAACCAACATTTTTAAACAGCCTCAAACCTACACCTAACTTAACATCTGATGAACTTTCAGATCTTAACAACCTAAGCAAAGATACCAATATCATCATTTTGCCAGCTGATAAAGGTTCAACTACAGTCATCCTTAATAAAACAGACTATGTAGCTGAAGGTTTGAGGCAACTCAGAGACGAAACTTCCTATAAAAAATTATATAGTGATCCGAATCAAAATTTTGCTAATACAATAAAAAAATATATTGAACAACAAAAAACCATTGAAAAATTATCAGATGAAGATGTTAACACTTTAATTCCTAACCCTATCAGAACACCAAATTTGTACTTATTGCCAAAAATTCATAAACCTAATAATCCAGGAAGACCGATAGTAGCTAGTTTTAACTCACCCACAGAAAGAATTTCAGCTTTTGTCGATTACTTTCTACAGCCATTTGTAAAAAATCTCAAGTCACACATTAAAGATAGTTACCATTTTATCGAGATTCTAAAAAATACCACAATTCCTAAGACTGACAACTTATTACTTGTTACAATTGACGCTGTCTCTCTTTATACTAATATTCCCCATGATTTAGGCTTAGAAGCGATTTCCCATTACCTTAATCAAAGGCCCAGCCCCCAAATTCCTTCTACAAATTTTCTTTGTAAGTTGGCTGAATTCGTCCTCACTAAGAATGCTTTTTCTTTTGAAGATGAATTTTATCTCCAAATTAAAGGTACAGCAATGGGAACAAGAATGGCCCCTTCTTATGCTAATCTTTTCATGGGGTTATTAGAAAATAATTTTCTTCTTACTCAAAATTTACAACCACTAATGTGGTATAGGTTTATTGATGATATTATACTGTTTTGGCCACATGGACATGACACACTCACTGACTTCCTTACAGATTTAAATAATTTCGGACCCTTAGATTTTACATACACTATATCAGAAAATCAAATTACATTCTTAGACGTTGATCTAACTCTATCCGAAGGCACCATTAAAACTGCAATTCATATAAAACCTACAAACAAAGAGCAATACCTACATTTCGATAGCTGTCATCCGTTTCATACCAAAAAGTCAATTCCATATTCAATGTCAATTCGCGGACACCGTTTAATTAATAATAAAGAAAATTTAGATAAGTACCTTTCCAATCTTAAAAAATCACTAATAGAAAGAAATTATCCTGCCTCTTTGTTAGATAAAAATATAATAAATTCCGAAACAAAATTTTCACCTAAACCTAAATTGGTTTCAAATTTAAATCAAAATAAAATCTTTCTGAGTACTACTTATTTTCCTGGCACTGAGAAACTGCGACCTATTTTAGCAGATTTATTCCCTATTATAGCTAACGACCCATCAACCAAAGGTTTATTAGATATACCACCAATTTTATCATTTCGAAAACCTCCTAATTTAAAATCAATACTTAATAAAAATAATCGAAATTATCTTAGTAATAACAAAAATTTTGGCCTACAGCCTTGTGGTCGATCACGTTGTAAAACATGTCCTTTATTAGATCGAAGCATTTATTTTACTAGTCCTAACACTCCTAATAGTTACAGAGTTCCTTTTAATAGTAGTTGCATTTCAAAAAATATTGTATATCAATTACTTTGCCAGACCTGCAATGCATTTTATATTGGGGAAACAACTACACCTCTTAGCATTAGGTTAAATAATCACAGGGCCAGCGTAGGCAATGATAGTCAACTTCCAATAGCATTGCATGCTAAGGCACACAATTTAACTTTTGATAATTGTTTTAAAGTAAAAATTATTAAGTGCCTTGGCGATAACGCTAAAGAAAGAGACGTTAAATCTTGGGAGTTGGCTTTTATAAATATTTTAGGCGCTTGCAAGGGTCCCGGTCTGAATAGGCAAAATTAATACAGTAATTATATTTGTTCAGACATATTCATTAAAAGCTTATTAATATTTTTCATTTAAAAATCATTATCAATAATGTTTTTCAAGGTCGGTTATAGTGTATTATAACGATATTGCAAAATATTATTAACCCATTTCTCTATGTTCAGTTTTTTTAAATTTAAATTTTGAAAAAATTGTTCTATCAGAAATGTCATGGAGATGAATACGACTTGTGTCGAAATATTCTCAATCATATAATTTCTTCTAAAATAAGTTACTAACATCCATTTCTGTTACAGAAACCATCCTCCTATACTCATTACATCCAAGGGCATACAGTAATTCGGCTGCAATAACTAAGAACATCATAAATTATCAATTGCGGAAACAGGTGCTGCTGCCCTAAGTATTTAAAGAGGACATTAACTATCGGTAAAATGTTTCTGGTCCACCAGGACCCCAGATAAGTAACTTTTCATGAATCTAATTTTATATATTATTGAAAATAATTTAAAAAAATTTACACCCTTAAAATATCAAAATATAAACAATTTTACACTTTTTACTTACTTATTTTGCTATCACATGTATCACTATGAACGAATATAATTATTGGTTAAATCAGGTTAATTATCATTCTCGTAAAGCATCACAATTTACAGGACATGTAGAATATCTGTCAAAATGTCTAAATAATCATATATGTCCCAAAGGGTTAATACCTAAATTTCCTTTCTCTGCTATAAGTCCAGAAATCCAATATAATTTCCACACTTTAAGGTTTAATTATGCAATGGAGATTACATTTGTTTTACACAATGAATACAAAGTTTTGGTAGATAAACATTTAAGGTCTCTTATATATTATGTTGATTTGATAGAAATGTATTCTCCAATGCATTATATATATGCTAGTGAAATAGTTAGCAGTTCTGTAATTGATTTAAACAATATTAGGCTAAAACACGAAAATAAGTTTCATAATTTACAAATTTTTCACAAAATCAACAACTCTACACAACAAAATTATACGAGATATAATTCAAATCCTGTTTCAAATTATAACAATAACGAAAACATTCCCTTATATTCATCACAAAACAAATTCTCAGCTAATCGTCATTTTATAAACAATTATTCTCATGCAGATATGCATCCCGAACCTACACAAGTTCCTTTAGAAATCCCAATTATTGAAAATTTGATACCATCAGTTACAAATTCTAATGCTGCACAGGTTCCTATAAATAACGATAGACTTGTCGTAAAAAACTTGTCCTCAAAAATTATAAACCATAATGAATATTCAGTTTTATCTAAAGGGCTAAATTTCACCCCAACTCCCAAAGTTGACCATTTCAGTTTTGGAAATGATATAGCAAAATTTTGTCGTAATTTGAGATGGCGTGAGTTTTGGCATTCAAGGGACAAAAATGGTAATAATAGTAAATTACATTACGCACTGGCAAAATTTCGACAATATTCTAATAAAGAGCCACCCTCTCTTCCAAAAAATCATCCTGTAGAAATATTTATTACAGTTTTAATGAACAAAGTTACACAACCAACATTTTTAAACAGCCTCAAACCTACACCTAACTTAACATCTGATGAACTTTCAGCTCTTAACAACCTAAGCAAAGATACCAATATCATCATTTTGCCAGCTGATAAAGGTTCAACTACAGTCATCCTTAATAAAACAGACTATGTAGCTGAAGGTTTGAGGCAACTCAGAGACGAAACTTCCTATAAAAAATTATATAGTGATCCGAATCAAAATTTTGCTAATACAATAAAAAAATATATTGAACAACAAAAAACCATTGAAAAATTATCAGATGAAGATGTTAACACTTTAATTCCTAACCCTATCAGAACACCAAATTTGTACTTATTGCCAAAAATTCATAAACCTAATAATCCAGGAAGACCGATAGTAGCTAGTTTTAACTCACCCACAGAAAGAATTTCAGCTTTTGTCGATTACTTTCTACAGCCATTTGTAAAAAATCTCAAGTCACACATTAAAGATAGTTACCATTTTATCGAGATTCTAAAAAATACCACAATTCCTAAGACTGACAACTTATTACTTGTTACAATTGACGCTGTCTCTCTTTATACTAATATTCCCCATGATTTAGGCTTAGAAGCGATTTCCCATTACCTTAATCAAAGGCCCAGCCCCCAAATTCCTTCTACAAATTTTCTTTGTAAGTTGGCTGAATTCGTCCTCACTAAGAATGCTTTTTCTTTTGAAGATGAATTTTATCTCCAAATTAAAGGTACAGCAATGGGAACAAGAATGGCCCCTTCTTATGCTAATCTTTTCATGGGGTTATTAGAAAATAATTTTCTTCTTACTCAAAATTTACAACCACTAATGTGGTATAGGTTTATTGATGATATTATACTGTTTTGGCCACATGGACATGACACACTCACTGACTTCCTTACAGATTTAAATAATTTCGGACCCTTAGATTTTACATACACTATATCAGAAAATCAAATTACATTCTTAGACGTTGATCTAACTCTATCCGAAGGCACCATTAAAACTGCAATTCATATAAAACCTACAAACAAAGAGCAATACCTACATTTCGATAGCTGTCATCCGTTTCATACCAAAAAGTCAATTCCATATTCAATGTCAATTCGCGGACACCGTTTAATTAATAATAAAGAAAATTTAGATAAGTACCTTTCCAATCTTAAAAAATCACTAATAGAAAGAAATTATCCTGCCTCTTTGTTAGATAAAAATATAATAAATTCCGAAACAAAATTTTCACCTAAACCTAAATTGGTTTCAAATTTAAATCAAAATAAAATCTTTCTGAGTACTACTTATTTTCCTGGCACTGAGAAACTGCGACCTATTTTAGCAGATTTATTCCCTATTATAGCTAACGACCCATCAACCAAAGGTTTATTAGATATACCACCAATTTTATCATTTCGAAAACCTCCTAATTTAAAATCAATACTTAATAAAAATAATCGAAATTATCTTAGTAATAACAAAAATTTTGGCCTACAGCCTTGTGGTCGATCACGTTGTAAAACATGTCCTTTATTAGATCGAAGCATTTATTTTACTAGTCCTAACACTCCTAATAGTTACAGAGTTCCTTTTAATAGTAGTTGCATTTCAAAAAATATTGTATATCAATTACTTTGCCAGACATGCAATGCATTTTATATTGGGGAAACAACTACACCTCTTAGCATTAGGTTAAATAATCACAGGGCCAGCGTAGGCAATGATAGTCAACTTCCAATAGCATTGCATGCTAAGGCACACAATTTAACTTTTGATAATTGTTTTAAAGTAAAAATTATTAAGTGCCTTGGCGATAACGCTAAAGAAAGAGACGTTAAATCTTGGGAGTTGGCTTTTATAAATATTTTAGGCGCTTGCAAGGGTCCCGGTCTGAATAGGCAAAATTAATACAGTAATTATATTTGTTCAGACATATTCATTAAAAGCTTATTAATATTTTTCATTTAAAAATCATTATCAATAATGTTTTTCAAGGTCGGTTATAGTGTATTATAACGATATTGCAAAATATTATTAACCCATTTCTCTATGTTCAGTTTTTTTAAATTTAAATTTTGAAAAAATTGTTCTATCAGAAATGTCATGGAGATGAATACGACTTGTGTCGAAATATTCTCAATCATATAATTTCTTCTAAAATAAGTTACTAACATCCATTTCTGTTACAGAAACCATCCTCCTATACTTATTACATCCAAGGGCATACAGTAATTCGGCTGCAATAACTAAGAACATCATAAATTATCAATTGCGGAAACAGGTGCTGCTGCCCTAAGTATTTAAAGAGGACATTAACTATCGGTAAAATGTTTCTGGTCCACCAGGACCCCAGATAAGTAACTTTTCATGAATCTAATTTTATATATTATTGAAAATAATTTAAAAAAATTTACACCCTTAAAATATCAAAATATAAACAATTTTACACTTTTTACTTACTTATTTTGCTATCACATGTATCACTATGAACGAATATAATTATTGGTTAAATCAGGTTAATTATCATTCTCGTAAAGCATCACAATTTACAGGACATGTAGAATATCTGTCAAAATGTCTAAATAATCATATATGTCCCAAAGGGTTAATACCTAAATTTCCTTTCTCTGCTATAAGTCCAGAAATCCAATATAATTTCCACACTTTAAGGTTTAATTATGCAATGGAGATTACATTTGTTTTACACAATGAATACAAAGTTTTGGTAGATAAACATTTAAGGTCTCTTATATATTATGTTGATTTGATAGAAATGTATTCTCCAATGCATATATATATGCTAGTGAAATAGTTAGCAGTTCTGTAATTGATTTAAACAATATTAGGCTAAAACACGAAAATAAGTTTCATAATTTACAAATTTTTCACAAAATCAACAACTCTACACAACAAAATTATACGAGATATAATTCAAATCCTGTTTCAAATTATAACAATAACGAAAACATTCCCTTATATTCATCACAAAACAAATTCTCAGCTAATCGTCATTTTATAAACAATTATTCTCATGCAGATATGCATCCCGAACCTACACAAGTTCCTTTAGAAATCCCAATTATTGAAAATTTGATACCATCAGTTACAAATTCTAATGCTGCACAGGTTCCTATAAATAACGATAGACTTGTCGTAAAAAACTTGTCCTCAAAAATTATAAACCATAATGAATATTCAGTTTTATCTAAAGGGCTAAATTTCACACCAACTCCCAAAGTTGACCATTTCAGTTTTGGAAATGATATAGCAAAATTTTGTCGTAATTTGAGATGGCGTGAGTTTTGGCATTCAAGGGACAAAAATGGTAATAATAGTAAATTACATGACGCACTGGCAAAATTTCGACAATATTCTAATAAAGAGCCACCCTCTCTTCCAAAAAATCATCCTGTAGAAATATTTATTACAGTTTTAATGAACAAAGTTACACAACCAACATTTTTAAACAGCCTCAAACCTACACCTAACTTAACATCTGATGAACTTTCAGCTCTTAACAACCTAAGCAAAGATACCAATATCATCATTTTGCCAGCTGATAAAGGTTCAACTACAGTCATCCTTAATAAAACAGACTATGTAGCTGAAGGTTTGAGGCAACTCAGAGACGAAACTTCCTATAAAAAATTATATAGTGATCCGAATCAAAATTTTGCTAATACAATAAAAAAATATATTGAACAACAAAAAACCATTGAAAAATTATCAGATGAAGATGTTAACACTTTAATTCCTAACCCTATCAGAACACCAAATTTGTACTTATTGCCAAAAATTCATAAACCTAATAATCCAGGAAGACCGATAGTAGCTAGTTTTAACTCACCCACAGAAAGAATTTCAGCTTTTGTCGATTACTTTCTACAGCCATTTGTAAAAAATCTCAAGTCACACATTAAAGATAGTTACCATTTTATCGAGATTCTAAAAAATACCACAATTCCTAAGACTGACAACTTATTACTTGTTACAATTGACGCTGTCTCTCTTTATACTAATATTCCCCATGATTTAGGCTTAGAAGCGATTTCCCATTACCTTAATCAAAGGCCCAGCCCCCAAATTCCTTCTACAAATTTTCTTTGTAAGTTGGCTGAATTCGTCCTCACTAAGAATGCTTTTTCTTTTGAAGATGAATTTTATCTCCAAATTAAAGGTACAGCAATGGGAACAAGAATGGCCCCTTCTTATGCTAATCTTTTCATGGGGTTATTAGAAAATAATTTTCTTCTTACTCAAAATTTACAACCACTAATGTGGTATAGGTTTATTGATGATATTATACTGTTTTGGCCACATGGACATGACACACTCACTGACTTCCTTACAGATTTAAATAATTTCGGACCCTTAGATTTTACATACACTATATCAGAAAATCAAATTACATTCTTAGACGTTGATCTAACTCTATCCGAAGGCACCATTAAAACTGCAATTCATATAAAACCTACAAACAAAGAGCAATACCTACATTTCGATAGCTGTCATCCGTTTCATACCAAAAAGTCAATTCCATATTCAATGTCAATTCGCGGACACCGTTTAATTAATAATAAAGAAAATTTAGATAAGTACCTTTCCAATCTTAAAAAATCACTAATAGAAAGAAATTATCCTGCCTCTTTGTTAGATAAAAATATAATAAATTCCGAAACAAAATTTTCACCTAAACCTAAATTGGTTTCAAATTTAAATCAAAATAAAATCTTTCTGAGTACTACTTATTTTCCTGGCACTGAGAAACTGCGACCTATTTTAGCAGATTTATTCCCTATTATAGCTAACGACCCATCAACCAAAGGTTTATTAGATATACCACCAATTTTATCATTTCGAAAACCTCCTAATTTAAAATCAATACTTAATAAAAATAATCGAAATTATCTTAGTAATAACAAAAATTTTGGCCTACAGCCTTGTGGTCGATCACGTTGTAAAACATGTCCTTTATTAGATCGAAGCATTTATTTTACTAGTCCTAACACTCCTAATAGTTACAGAGTTCCTTTTAATAGTAGTTGCATTTCAAAAAATATTGTATATCAATTACTTTGCCAGACCTGCAATGCATTTTATATTGGGGAAACAACTACACCTCTTAGCATTAGGTTAAATAATCACAGGGCCAGCGTAGGCAATGATAGTCAACTTCCAATAGCATTGCATGCTAAGGCACACAATTTAACTTTTGATAATTGTTTTAAAGTAAAAATTATTAAGTGCCTTGGCGATAACGCTAAAGAAAGAGACGTTAAATCTTGGGAGTTGGCTTTTATAAATATTTTAGGCGCTTGCAAGGGTCCCGGTCTGAATAGGCAAAATTAATACAGTAATTATATTTGTTCAGACATATTCATTAAAAGCTTATTAATATTTTTCATTTAAAAATCATTATCAATAATGTTTTTCAAGGTCGGTTATAGTGTATTATAACGATATTGCAAAATATTATTAACCCATTTCTCTATGTTCAGTTTTTTTAAATTTAAATTTTGAAAAAATTGTTCTATCAGAAATGTCATGGAGATGAATACGACTTGTGTCGAAATATTCTCAATCATATAATTTCTTCTAAAATAAGTTACTAACATCCATTTCTGTTACAGAAACCATCCTCCTATACTCATTACATCCAAGGGCATACAGTAATTCGGCTGCAATAACTAAGAACATCATAAATTATCAATTGCGGAAACAGGTGCTGCTGCCCTAAGTATTTAAAGAGGACATTAACTATCGGTAAAATGTTTCTGGTCCACCAGGACCCCAGATAAGTAACTTTTCATGAATCTAATTTTATATATTATTGAAAATAATTTAAAAAAAATTACACCCTTAAAATATCAAAATATAAACAATTTTACACTTTTTACTTACTTATTTTGCTATCACATGTATCACTATGAACGAATATAATTATTGGTTAAATCAGGTTAATTATCATTCTCGTAAAGCATCACAATTTACAGGACATGTAGAATATCTGTCAAAATGTCTAAATAATCATATATGTCCCAAAGGGTTAATACCTAAATTTCCTTTCTCTGCTATAAGTCCAGAAATCCAATATAATTTCCACACTTTAAGGTTTAATTATGCAATGGAGATTACATTTGTTTTACACAATGAATACAAAGTTTTGGTAGATAAACATTTAAGGTCTCTTATATATTATGTTGATTTGATAGAAATGTATTCTCCAATGCATTATATATATGCTAGTGAAATAGTTAGCAGTTCTGTAATTGATTTAAACAATATTAGGCTAAAACACGAAAATAAGTTTCATAATTTACAAATTTTTCACAAAATCAACAACTCTACACAACAAAATTATACGAGATATAATTCAAATCCTGTTTCAAATTATAACAATAACGAAAACATTCCCTTATATTCATCACAAAACAAATTCTCAGCTAATCGTCATTTTATAAACAATTATTCTCATGCAGATATGCATCCCGAACCTACACAAGTTCCTTTAGAAATCCCAATTATTGAAAATTTGATACCATCAGTTACAAATTCTAATGCTGCACAGGTTCCTATAAATAACGATAGACTTGTCGTAAAAAACTTGTCCTCAAAAATTATAAACCATAATGAATATTCAGTTTTATCTAAAGGGCTAAATTTCACACCAACTCCCAAAGTTGACCATTTCAGTTTTGGAAATGATATAGCAAAATTTTGTCGTAATTTGAGATGGCGTGAGTTTTGGCATTCAAGGGACAAAAATGGTAATAATAGTAAATTACATGACGCACTGGCAAAATTTCGACAATATTCTAATAAAGAGCCACCCTCTCTTCCAAAAAATCATCCTGTAGAAATATTTATTACAGTTTTAATGAACAAAGTTACACAACCAACATTTTTAAACAGCCTCAAACCTACACCTAACTTAACATCTGATGAACTTTCAGCTCTTAACAACCTAAGCAAAGATACCAATATCATCATTTTGCCAGCTGATAAAGGTTCAACTACAGTCATCCTTAATAAAACAGACTATGTAGCTGAAGGTTTGAGGCAACTCAGAGACGAAACTTCCTATAAAAAATTATATAGTGATCCGAATCAAAATTTTGCTAATACAATAAAAAAATATATTGAACAACAAAAAACCATTGAAAAATTATCAGATGAAGATGTTAACACTTTAATTCCTAACCCTATCAGAACACCAAATTTGTACTTATTGCCAAAAATTCATAAACCTAATAATCCAGGAAGACCGATAGTAGCTAGTTTTAACTCACCCACAGAAAGAATTTCAGCTTTTGTCGATTACTTTCTACTGCCATTTGTAAAAAATCTCAAGTCACACATTAAAGATAGTTACCATTTTATCGAGATTCTAAAAAATACCACAATTCCTAAGACTGACAACTTATTACTTGTTACAATTGACGCTGTCTCTCTTTATACTAATATTCCCCATGATTTAGGCTTAGAAGCGATTTCCCATTACCTTAATCAAAGGCCCAGCCCCCAAATTCCTTCTACAAATTTTCTTTGTAAGTTGGCTGAATTCGTCCTCACTAAGAATGCTTTTTCTTTTGAAGATGAATTTTATCTCCAAATTAAAGGTACAGCAATGGGAACAAGAATGGCCCCTTCTTATGCTAATCTTTTCATGGGGTTATTAGAAAATAATTTTCTTCTTACTCAAAATTTACAACCACTAATGTGGTATAGGTTTATTGATGATATTATACTGTTTTGGCCACATGGACATGACACACTCACTGACTTCCTTACAGATTTAAATAATTTCGG
Source organism: Micropterix aruncella (assembly GCA_944548615.1). Classification (NCBI taxonomy): domain Eukaryota; kingdom Metazoa; phylum Arthropoda; class Insecta; order Lepidoptera; family Micropterigidae; genus Micropterix; species Micropterix aruncella. Next base: position 81,770,118 of record OX155980.1, on the reverse strand, counting down.
ACCCTTAGATTTTACATACACTATATCAGAAAATCAAATTACATTCTTAGACGTTGATCTAACTCTATCCGAAGGCACCATTAAAACTGCAATTCATATAAAACCTACAAACAAAGAGCAATACCTACATTTCGATAGCTGTCATCCGTTTCATACCAAAAAGTCAATTCCATATTCAATGTCAATTCGCGGACACCGTTTAATTAATAATAAAGAAAATTTAGATAAGTACCTTTCCAATCTTAAAAAATCACTAATAGAAAGAAATTATCCTGCCTCTTTGTTAGATAAAAATATAATAAATTCCGAAACAAAATTTTCACCTAAACCTAAATTGGTTTCAAATTTAAATCAAAATAAAATCTTTCTGAGTACTACTTATTTTCCTGGCACTGAGAAACTGCGACCTATTTTAGCAGATTTATTCCCTATTATAGCTAACGACCCATCAACCAAAGGTTTATTAGATATACCACCAATTTTATCATTTCGAAAACCTCCTAATTTAAAATCAATACTTAATAAAAATAATCGAAATTATCTTAGTAATAACAAAAATTTTGGCCTACAGCCTTGTGGTCGATCACGTTGTAAAACATGTCCTTTATTAGATCGAAGCATTTATTTTACTAGTCCTAACACTCCTAATAGTTACAGAGTTCCTTTTAATAGTAGTTGCATTTCAAAAAATATTGTATATCAATTACTTTGCCAGACCTGCAATGCATTTTATATTGGGGAAACAACTACACCTCTTAGCATTAGGTTAAATAATCACAGGGCCAGCGTAGGCAATGATAGTCAACTTCCAATAGCATTGCATGCTAAGGCACACAATTTAACTTTTGATAATTGTTTTAAAGTAAAAATTATTAAGTGCCTTGGCGATAACGCTAAAGAAAGAGACGTTAAATCTTGGGAGTTGGCTTTTATAAATATTTTAGGCGCTTGCAAGGGTCCCGGTCTGAATAGGCAAAATTAATACAGTAATTATATTTGTTCAGACATATTCATTAAAAGCTTATTAATATTTTTCATTTAAAAATCATTATCAATAATGTTTTTCAAGGTCGGTTATAGTGTATTATAACGATATTGCAAAATATTATTAACCCATTTCTCTATGTTCAGTTTTTTTAAATTTAAATTTTGAAAAAATTGTTCTATCAGAAATGTCATGGAGATGAATACGACTTGTGTCGAAATATTCTCAATCATATAATTTCTTCTAAAATAAGTTACTAACATCCATTTCTGTTACAGAAACCATCCTCCTATACTTATTACATCCAAGGGCATACAGTAATTCGGCTGCAATAACTAAGAACATCATAAATTATCAATTGCGGAAACAGGTGCTGCTGCCCTAAGTATTTAAAGAGGACATTAACTATCGGTAAAATGTTTCTGGTCCACCAGGACCCCAGATAAGTAACTTTTCATGAATCTAATTTTATATATTATTGAAAATAATTTAAAAAAATTTACACCCTTAAAATATCAAAATATAAACAATTTTACACTTTTTACTTACTTATTTTGCTATCACATGTATCACTATGAACGAATATAATTATTGGTTAAATCAGGTTAATTATCATTCTCGTAAAGCATCACAATTTACAGGACATGTAGAATATCTGTCAAAATGTCTAAATAATCATATATGTCCCAAAGGGTTAATACCTAAATTTCCTTTCTCTGCTATAAGTCCAGAAATCCAATATAATTTCCACACTTTAAGGTTTAATTATGCAATGGAGATTACATTTGTTTTACACAATGAATACAAAGTTTTGGTAGATAAACATTTAAGGTCTCTTATATATTATGTTGATTTGATAGAAATGTATTCTCCAATGCATTATATATATGCTAGTGAAATAGTTAGCAGTTCTGTAATTGATTTAAACAATATTAGGCTAAAACACGAAAATAAGTTTCATAATTTACAAATTTTTCACAAAATCAACAACTCTACACAACAAAATTATACGAGATATAATTCAAATCCTGTTTCAAATTATAACAATAACGAAAACATTCCCTTATATTCATCACAAAACAAATTCTCAGCTAATCGTCATTTTATAAACAATTATTCTCATGCAGATATGCATCCCGAACCTACACAAGTTCCTTTAGAAATCCCAATTATTGAAAATTTGATACCATCAGTTACAAATTCTAATGCTGCACAGGTTCCTATAAATAACGATAGACTTGTCGTAAAAAACTTGTCCTCAAAAATTATAAACCATAATGAATATTCAGTTTTATCTAAAGGGCTAAATTTCACACCAACTCCCAAAGTTGACCATTTCAGTTTTGGAAATGATATAGCAAAATTTTGTCGTAATTTGAGATGGCGTGAGTTTTGGCATTCAAGGGACAAAAATGGTAATAATAGTAAATTACATGACGCACTGGCAAAATTTCGACAATATTCTAATAAAGAGCCACCCTCTCTTCCAAAAAATCATCCTGTAGAAATATTTATTACAGTTTTAATGAACAAAGTTACACAACCAACATTTTTAAACAGCCTCAAACCTACACCTAACTTAACATCTGATGAACTTTCAGCTCTTAACAACCTAAGCAAAGATACCAATATCATCATTTTGCCAGCTGATAAAGGTTCAACTACAGTCATCCTTAATAAAACAGACTATGTAGCTGAAGGTTTGAGGCAACTCAGAGACGAAACTTCCTATAAAAAATTATATAGTGATCCGAATCAAAATTTTGCTAATACAATAAAAAAATATATTGAACAACAAAAAACCATTGAAAAATTATCAGATGAAGATGTTAACACTTTAATTCCTAACCCTATCAGAACACCAAATTTGTACTTATTGCCAAAAATTCATAAACCTAATAATCCAGGAAGACCGATAGTAGCTAGTTTTAACTCACCCACAGAAAGAATTTCAGCTTTTGTCGATTACTTTCTACAGCCATTTGTAAAAAATCTCAAGTCACACATTAAAGATAGTTACCATTTTATCGAGATTCTAAAAAATACCACAATTCCTAAGACTGACAACTTATTACTTGTTACAATTGACGCTGTCTCTCTTTATACTAATATTCCCCATGATTTAGGCTTAGAAGCGATTTCCCATTACCTTAATCAAAGGCCCAGCCCCCAAATTCCTTCTACAAATTTTCTTTGTAAGTTGGCTGAATTCGTCCTCACTAAGAACTCAAAATCATCCTGTAGAAATATTTATTACAGTTTTAATGAACAAAGTTACACAACCAACATTTTTAAACAGCCTCAAACCTACACCTAACTTAACATCTGATGAACTTTCAGCTCTTAACAACCTAAGCAAAGATACCAATATCATCATTTTGCCAGCTGATAAAGGTTCAACTACAGTCATCCTTAATAAAACAGACTATGTAGCTGAAGGTTTGAGGCAACTCAGAGACGAAACTTCCTATAAAAAATTATATAGTGATCCGAATCAAAATTTTGCTAATACAATAAAAAAATATATTGAACAACAAAAAACCATTGAAAAATTATCAGATGAAGATGTTAACACTTTAATTCCTAACCCTATCAGAACACCAAATTTGTACTTATTGCCAAAAATTCATAAACCTAATAATCCAGGAAGACCGATAGTAGCTAGTTTTAACTCACCCACAGAAAGAATTTCAGCTTTTGTCGATTACTTTCTACTGCCATTTGTAAAAAATCTCAAGTCACACATTAAAGATAGTTACCATTTTATCGAGATTCTAAAAAATACCACAATTCCTAAGACTGACAACTTATTACTTGTTACAATTGACGCTGTCTCTCTTTATACTAATATTCCCCATGATTTAGGCTTAGAAGCGATTTCCCATTACCTTAATCAAAGGCCCAGCCCCCAAATTCCTTCTACAAATTTTCTTTGTAAGTTGGCTGAATTCGTCCTCACTAAGAATGCTTTTTCTTTTGAAGATGAATTTTATCTCCAAATTAAAGGTACAGCAATGGGAACAAGAATGGCCCCTTCTTATGCTAATCTTTTCATGGGGTTATTAGAAAATAATTTTCTTCTTACTCAAAATTTACAACCACTAATGTGGTATAGGTTTATTGATGATATTATACTGTTTTGGCCACATGGACATGACACACTCACTGACTTCCTTACAGATTTAAATAATTTCGGACCCTTAGATTTTACATACACTATATCAGAAAATCAAATTACATTCTTAGACGTTGATCTAACTCTATCCGAAGGCACCATTAAAACTGCAATTCATATAAAACCTACAAACAAAGAGCAATACCTACATTTCGATAGCTGTCATCCGTTTCATACCAAAAAGTCAATTCCATATTCAATGTCAATTCGCGGACACCGTTTAATTAATAATAAAGAAAATTTAGATAAGTACCTTTCCAATCTTAAAAAATCACTAATAGAAAGAAATTATCCTGCCTCTTTGTTAGATAAAAATATAATAAATTCCGAAACAAAATTTTCACCTAAACCTAAATTGGTTTCAAATTTAAATCAAAATAAAATCTTTCTGAGTACTACTTATTTTCCTGGCACTGAGAAACTGCGACCTATTTTAGCAGATTTATTCCCTATTATAGCTAACGACCCATCAACCAAAGGTTTATTAGATATACCACCAATTTTATCATTTCGAAAACCTCCTAATTTAAAATCAATACTTAATAAAAATAATCGAAATTATCTTAGTAATAACAAAAATTTTGGCCTACAGCCTTGTGGTCGATCACGTTGTAAAACATGTCCTTTATTAGATCGAAGCATTTATTTTACTAGTCCTAACACTCCTAATAGTTACAGAGTTCCTTTTAATAGTAGTTGCATTTCAAAAAATATTGTATATCAATTACTTTGCCAGACCTGCAATGCATTTTATATTGGGGAAACAACTACACCTCTTAGCATTAGGTTAAATAATCACAGGGCCAGCGTAGGCAATGATAGTCAACTTCCAATAGCATTGCATGCTAAGGCACACAATTTAACTTTTGATAATTGTTTTAAAGTAAAAATTATTAAGTGCCTTGGCGATAACGCTAAAGAAAGAGACGTTAAATCTTGGGAGTTGGCTTTTATAAATATTTTAGGCGCTTGCAAGGGTCCCGGTCTGAATAGGCAAAATTAATACAGTAATTATATTTGTTCAGACATATTCATTAAAAGCTTATTAATATTTTTCATTTAAAAATCATTATCAATAATGTTTTTCAAGGTCGGTTATAGTGTATTATAACGATATTGCAAAATATTATTAACCCATTTCTCTATGTTCAGTTTTTTTAAATTTAAATTTTGAAAAAATTGTTCTATCAGAAATGTCATGGAGATGAATACGACTTGTGTCGAAATATTCTCAATCATATAATTTCTTCTAAAATAAGTTACTAACATCCATTTCTGTTACAGAAACCATCCTCCTATACTTATTACATCCAAGGGCATACAGTAATTCGGCTGCAATAACTAAGAACATCATAAATTATCAATTGCGGAAACAGGTGCTGCTGCCCTAAGTATTTAAAGAGGACATTAACTATCGGTAAAATGTTTCTGGTCCACCAGGACCCCAGATAAGTAACTTTTCATGAATCTAATTTTATATATTATTGAAAATAATTTAAAAAAATTTACACCCTTAAAATATCAAAATATAAACAATTTTACACTTTTTACTTACTTATTTTGCTATCACATGTATCACTATGAACGAATATAATTATTGGTTAAATCAGGTTAATTATCATTCTCGTAAAGCATCACAATTTACAGGACATGTAGAATATCTGTCAAAATGTCTAAATAATCATATATGTCCCAAAGGGTTAATACCTAAATTTCCTTTCTCTGCTATAAGTCCAGAAATCCAATATAATTTCCACACTTTAAGGTTTAATTATGCAATGGAGATTACATTTGTTTTACACAATGAATACAAAGTTTTGGTAGATAAACATTTAAGGTCTCTTATATATTATGTTGATTTGATAGAAATGTATTCTCCAATGCATTATATATATGCTAGTGAAATAGTTAGCAGTTCTGTAATTGATTTAAACAATATTAGGCTAAAACACGAAAATAAGTTTCATAATTTACAAATTTTTCACAAAATCAACAACTCTACACAACAAAATTATACGAGATATAATTCAAATCCTGTTTCAAATTATAACAATAACGAAAACATTCCCTTATATTCATCACAAAACAAATTCTCAGCTAATCGTCATTTTATAAACAATTATTCTCATGCAGATATGCATCCCGAACCTACACAAGTTCCTTTAGAAATCCCAATTATTGAAAATTTGATACCATCAGTTACAAATTCTAATGCTGCACAGGTTCCTATAAATAACGATAGACTTGTCGTAAAAAACTTGTCCTCAAAAATTATAAACCATAATGAATATTCAGTTTTATCTAAAGGGCTAAATTTCACACCAACTCCCAAAGTTGACCATTTCAGTTTTGGAAATGATATAGCAAAATTTTGTCGTAATTTGAGATGGCGTGAGTTTTGGCATTCAAGGGACAAAAATGGTAATAATAGTAAATTACATGACGCACTGGCAAAATTTCGACAATATTCTAATAAAGAGCCACCCTCTCTTCCAAAAAATCATCCTGTAGAAATATTTATTACAGTTTTAATGAACAAAGTTACACAACCAACATTTTTAAACAGCCTCAAACCTACACCTAACTTAACATCTGATGAACTTTCAGCTCTTAACAACCTAAGCAAAGATACCAATATCATCATTTTGCCAGCTGATAAAGGTTCAACTACAGTCATCCTTAATAAAACAGACTATGTAGCTGAAGGTTTGAGGCAACTCAGAGACGAAACTTCCTATAAAAAATTATATAGTGATCCGAATCAAAATTTTGCTAATACAATAAAAAAATATATTGAACAACAAAAAACCATTGAAAAATTATCAGATGAAGATGTTAACACTTTAATTCCTAACCCTATCAGAACACCAAATTTGTACTTATTGCCAAAAATTCATAAACCTAATAATCCAGGAAGACCGATAGTAGCTAGTTTTAACTCACCCACAGAAAGAATTTCAGCTTTTGTCGATTACTTTCTACAGCCATTTGTAAAAAATCTCAAGTCACACATTAAAGATAGTTACCATTTTATCGAGATTCTAAAAAATACCACAATTCCTAAGACTGACAACTTATTACTTGTTACAATTGACGCTGTCTCTCTTTATACTAATATTCCCCATGATTTAGGCTTAGAAGCGATTTCCCATTACCTTAATCAAAGGCCCAGCCCCCAAATTCCTTCTACAAATTTTCTTTGTAAGTTGGCTGAATTCGTCCTCACTAAGAATGCTTTTTCTTTTGAAGATGAATTTTATCTCCAAATTAAAGGTACAGCAATGGGAACAAGAATGGCCCCTTCTTATGCTAATCTTTTCATGGGGTTATTAGAAAATAATTTTCTTCTTACTCAAAATTTACAACCACTAATGTGGTATAGGTTTATTGATGATATTATACTGTTTTGGCCACATGGACATGACACACTCACTGACTTCCTTACAGATTTAAATAATTTCGGACCCTTAGATTTTACATACACTATATCAGAAAATCAAATTACATTCTTAGACGTTGATCTAACTCTATCCGAAGGCACCATTAAAACTGCAATTCATATAAAACCTACAAACAAAGAGCAATACCTACATTTCGATAGCTGTCATCCGTTTCATACCAAAAAGTCAATTCCATATTCAATGTCAATTCGCGGACACCGTTTAATTAATAATAAAGAAAATTTAGATAAGTACCTTTCCAATCTTAAAAAATCACTAATAGAAAGAAATTATCCTGCCTCTTTGTTAGATAAAAATATAATAAATTCCGAAACAAAATTTTCACCTAAACCTAAATTGGTTTCAAATTTAAATCAAAATAAAATCTTTCTGAGTACTACTTATTTTCCTGGCACTGAGAAACTGCGACCTATTTTAGCAGATTTATTCCCTATTATAGCTAACGACCCATCAACCAAAGGTTTATTAGATATACCACCAATTTTATCATTTCGAAAACCTCCTAATTTAAAATCAATACTTAATAAAAATAATCGAAATTATCTTAGTAATAACAAAAATTTTGGCCTACAGCCTTGCGGTCGATCACGTTGTAAAACATGTCCTTTATTAGATCGAAGCATTTATTTTACTAGTCCTAACACTCCTAATAGTTACAGAGTTCCTTTTAATAGTAGTTGCATTTCAAAAAATATTGTATATCAATTACTTTGCCAGACCTGCAATGCATTTTATATTGGGGAAACAACTACACCTCTTAGCATTAGGTTAAATAATCACAGGGCCAGCGTAGGCAATGATAGTCAACTTCCAATAGCATTGCATGCTAAGGCACACAATTTAACTTTTGATAATTGTTTTAAAGTAAAAATTATTAAGTGCCTTGGCGATAACGCTAAAGAAAGAGACGTTAAATCTTGGGAGTTGGCTTTTATAAATATTTTAGGCGCTTGCAAGGGTCCCGGTCTGAATAGGCAAAATTAATACAGTAATTATATTTGTTCAGACATATTCATTAAAAGCTTATTAATATTTTTCATTTAAAAATCATTATCAATAATGTTTTTCAAGGTCGGTTATAGTGTATTATAACGATATTGCAAAATATTATTAACCCATTTCTCTATGTTCAGTTTTTTTAAATTTAAATTTTGAAAAAATTGTTCTATCAGAAATGTCATGGAGATGAATACGACTTGTGTCGAAATATTCTCAATCATATAATTTCTTCTAAAATAAGTTACTAACATCCATTTCTGTTACAGAAACCATCCTCCTATACTTATTACATCCAAGGGCATACAGTAATTCGGCTGCAATAACTAAGAACATCATAAATTATCAATTGCGGAAACAGGTGCTGCTGCCCTAAGTATTTAAAGAGGACATTAACTATCGGTAAAATGTTTCTGGTCCACCAGGACCCCAGATAAGTAACTTTTCATGAATCTAATTTTATATATTATTGAAAATAATTTAAAAAAATTTACACCCTTAAAATATATATATATATATATATATATATATATATATATATATATATATATATATATATATATATATATATATATATATATATATATATATATATATATATATATATATATATATATATATGTATATATATATATATATATATATATATATATATATATATATATATATATATATATATATATATATATATATATATATATATATATATATATATATATATATATATATATATATATATATATATATATATATATATATATATATATATATATATATATTCGACTACTCCATTTTAGACACGATTAATCTGGTATACGCAACGAATGTATATTACAGATCGAAACAGCCATGCCGTTAGGCTGTCGCTTGCAAAAAAGCCGCTGTCGAATCGGGCAGTGAGCCAATAGCATAGCATTCATAGTTCATAAGTGTATATGTAATAAAATGTATACATAGCGATGCAATGTTTCGAAAGAAAGTTTCGCGAGCGTTATTTGTCAATAGAGAATAATTCATTGTAATGTGATGGCGGCGCGGCGCGGCAGCGGTGCGTTGCACTGTGTTTCCATATAAATCGCTAATTTCAAAAAGGGCATATTTACATATTTCACTTTTTTATGTTTATGATTCCCCCTTATATAAGCCAATGGTTCTCGTGCAGTTGCTGCTACCAAGGCCCAATATATCGTTCACGGGATCGGTATAACTACGGTTCAGCTCCTATCCAGTAGCCTCCTCAATTAAGGGGCTACCCCGGTAAGGACTGTGTCCCAGGGTATCGTGCTGGTGGATCAGTTTCCCCTGCGGGATGACACTCGGGCGCTACAGGGCGGTGTGTGCACTATGCGGCGACAGCCGATCGACTCTACACTCCGGCGAATGACTGGACGAGTCGGGGAACGAGAGGCGGTTCCCTAAGCCTGCTAAGCAGCAGGGGTGGATGCTGACCTGATGTCAGCCATTCTTGAAATGACCAATTGGACACCCGATCACGTGATCTAAGCCTGGCAAAAAACGCCCTGGTCCGCAAATTCAAACTTATTACCGCTGACTTCACACCAGGTAGAAGCCGCGCAAGCGACTTCGGACCCGCAACCAGTCTGGAGGACGAAGAAATCCGCCCATAACTGGTAGACAGGGGCGACGCGGCCCACTGGATGTTTCGTAGCTAGACGGTGGACTGTTTCGTCCTAAAGTCTCTACGTTCATTCCAGGTTGAAAGAACGTCAAATGTCGTCATACCAGCCTGAGGTGACGGGTTCGCCCGTTGCAGGTGTATGTTCTTGTTTTCTCAATGCTTAAATTCACTATGGATGTAAATTCACTTTAACTGACCAATCGGCTACCCAATACCGGGTGAATTACCGGGCAAAGGATGCCGTAGTCCGCGATAGTTTCGGTAGACACCGAATCCCTGATACGTAAGGGAGAGGACCGCGCAAGCGACCTCGAACCTGTAATCAGTCGGGAGGCCGGGGAAATATGGCCATAGTCTGCCCGCTGGGCCGAGCGGTAAGAGTTGGTCTCTAGCGGGCTAGTGGGCGGAGCCAGATAGTGGATTGTCATTGTCTAAGTCTTCTACGTCCATCACACGGTTGAAAGAACGATCACATATCGATATACCTGGGGTGACAGATTCGCCCGCTGTAGTCGACACCGCGTAACTGGTCAAAACTGCGGTCAATCTGTGAGTCTTCTGAGTAAAAATGACACTTGCTACATCATTCGATCCACTAAGTTTATAGGCTTAAATACGTTCAAGCTGCTTCTAACCGGGCGCAGTGCGCATGCGCCAAAAGCGTTCCAAAATCGCGGCCAAATTAAGGAAATAGATTATTAAAGATTGAACAAACTGAAGGAATATTATTAAAAAATAAATAAATGAAAAATACAATAATACATAGAAGTAAATAAATAAATAAAATATTAGCCGGGAAAACAGTTTCAAAACAGAATAATTTGCCGTTTACCATTTTGTCTGGGATGAAAAGTTTCTTAGATCCAGTAGATATGTGTAACTTAGATAACTTAGACCATAGACCATACTCGTCTTAGATAACTTAGACCATAGACTCGTCATATAGGACTTTTATAAAAATAGACAATCTAAAATTGATATACAAATATCAAAATCTTCGGCGAAGAAACAGACACATGAGATTGCAGGCTTTTTTCTGGACCGGTTATTGATAACCGATTATGCGAAATGCAGAATGATATTATTACGCACGAGATTCAGATGAGGATATGTAAACTAGCTGAATGTCACCCAGCGTCGCTCGCATCGCTGCGCCTGGGCGCAGAATGAATTGAAAATAATCGGAATGACCGATTGTCTGTCTATTGTAGAGGAGCCGAATCACAAAAGAACCGTTCACGTCGCCCGGAATGACTGACTCTTGATGCGGATGCGGACGGAGTCAGCTCCACGTCTAGGCCCGGAGGAGCGAACGATGGACCATTGCGGACGCACTTAGGTTTTGCTAACTCCTCGGAATGGAATGACGCATCGGTTTGGTGAAGTGGTGGAGTTTAAGGAATAGCCGGCACTCGGAACTCGGAATGGATTGGTTGATCGGATTCGAATTCGGAGTAGAACCCGTTCTTCCAGATCTGGTCTTTTGCTGATGAAACGGACTCCAGAATGGCCTCCAACTAGGATCCGGAATGACCGATCGCTTGTACAAACACTTTCCTAATAAAAAGAGTTTCAACCGTCTTCTCAAAACACTCAAATTATGTGATTCCCCGAAGGTAACGGCGATCGGTTATAAGTTCTGATGTTGTTAGCGAGTGATTCCACGAATGACGGTGGTGATAATCGTGGTTTAAACTAATCTGGTCAAACAGCTTTAGAGATAATTGGCACAGTGCAGTTAGGCCATTATGCTCAACTCACAGGTTAGCACACATGCGGTAACCTCCAAGCAGAAGTGCGAGCCCGGGTAGGGCACTGTGCCTGCGGGACAGTTTCTATGCTAATTGTCCTTCGGGCGCTCCGGCGTTTTACTCACCGTGCGGCGTCAGTCAATCGATTGTGCATTCCGACTGATAACCGGGGGAGTCTGGAAATGGCTTTGTTTCCTATAGAGCGGGGATGCGTGTTAACGTAACGGCAAATACTCTCGAACTGACCAATCGGCTATTCAATAACGGGAGAATGACCGGGCAAAGGATGCCATGGTCCGCGATAGTTTTGGTAGACACCGAATCACCGCTACGTAAGGAAGAGGACCGCGCAAGCGACCTTGAACCTGTAACCAGTCGGGAGGCCGGAGAAATATGGCCATAGTCTGCCCGCTGGTTAAACTACCCATTGCCGAGCGGTAAGGGTTGGTCTCTCGCGGGCTAGTGGGCGGAGCTAGATAGTGGATTATCATTATGCCCATCACACGGTTGAAAGAACGATCACATATCGTTATACCTGGGGTGACAGATTTGTTCTTTCGAACGTCCACGGGGACCGCCATAGCGTAAAGGAACTGTCAACGCGTAATCTCGGAAAATAGCTCACAGAGGTGTCCTTAGATACGCAGGCTAATATACAAGTAAAGCCACTTTCTGCATGAGCTCTGCTTAGCCATACGTTAGTAGAAAGTGCACAGAAGCGGAATAGCAAGAACGCCTAGCGTCCTCATCTAAGATGGGCTGACGACAATAATGGGGGCTATTCCCGTTAGAAACGTGCAACAAACAAACCTTTTGAGATATTTTCAAATTGAGGTTACTCGTAAACGAATCGGCAAGCAAGAACACAGATGCGATAAATGTAAAGTCTATATAAACAGGCATATGCCTTATTTGTCCCTACTTTGCTCGAAATCAAGGATTGAAAATCAATTAAGTAAGCAAGCAAGCAAGGCAAGGGAGAAAGCGAATACAGCCAATATAGGGCAAGCAAGAGCGTTCCCGTTTGACAGCACATCAATGTGGGTGTTCCATATAGGAAGTCATTACAAACAAGGCATTTGGCCGACTTCGCCGGTCTGAAAGGAGTACCATTGTTGTGTGTATGCCATCAAGGTCACTATTGGAAATGTTACGAAGGTTTAAGTGAATCAAATTGGTTTTCTTGACGTGATCACAAATACCTTCTGAGTTTTTTTTAGATAGCGTAACATTAACGGGATTTATGAAATGAGGTACCATCTGCATTAAGTAAAATGTCATACATTTGTGTGGCTTCGGTGATGTCGTGTTATATTATATAAATACACCGTTTGCTTAGCCAAAGACGCATTAGTTAGGGAACAATAGTAGAAGTTGACGTGCCGAAAGACTAAATGGAACTGTTAAAAGACAAAATGCAGTCAGCCAGGGCCTTGAAGTCATTCCTCAATTAATATATTTTGAAGAGCACTAATAATTGTGAAATTTGTGAAAATTGGTGTAATAGATTTTGTATAGATTTCGTAATAGGTTTTAGTAAGAACATCTTAAAAATGATTTTGAGTATCGCCAGTACTAAAATGTTGCATATCGACATGTCCTAAAAGCAATAATGAAGTACGTTGAACTGTATACGATGATCGATACGCATCAATAGATATCTTAGCTGAATCGAAAATTGGATTCAGAAATTTGTTAAAGAGGGCGAAGACACTTAATATTTAAAATTTAATAATTATTTAAAATTTATTACTTATTATCTACTGTTTGCACTTGTACTTATTCATACCAACGTACCTGTCTCAACTTCAAATATCGTACTGGTAAATTTGTTAAATACGTGGACTCCCATCAACATAATGTATTTATTTTTACTATGTTCCTCCTTCCCTTCCTGGTCCCTCCCTTCCTATCCCTTTTCTTTTCTAGATTATTTCTTTCTCTTATCATTTAGATAATCTTGATGTTATCATTTAGTGGAAAATTGTCTCTGGTGTAATTTTTATATCTATCTTGTTTGGCTACTTACTTTTATGCACTGTTATTTTTCTGAATAAAAGAAAATAAAATAAAAAAAAAAATAAATAAAAGTACGTATACGTGGTGATAAATTTGGATATTGTAAAAACGGACTAACAGACTGTAATTTAAATGTACCTAGATATTACGTTTCTACAAGAATTTTTGGAAATAAATTGAAATTTTAAAAAAAATATATAAATTTATGGGACATTGTAAGTGTCTCTGTGATACATTTTTTAAAATTTAATAACCATTTATTAAAATACAGCTTTGTATAAAATCCAGCCAAGCATAAGGCTTATCTGCTGGAGATTATGATAGGGTGACTTTCAGTGCAACTTTAGTGGCCATTTTGACCAGATTATAATATATCTGCTGCATTAGTAAGGATTAGTCGGTACAGAAAGCCACCCCCTTAATAATATTTACATAAAAATCCTAAGTTACAACTTTTTCCAAAATTTGATTATTTAACTCAGCAATAATACGTACTGAAAGATAAAAATCAAATTGAAAGTCACCATAAATATTTTATTTATTTAACTAAGGTCACCAAAGTTAGTTGGTCGTTTGCGATATTAAAAAAAAAAGAATATTTTTAAACTATTCAGAGGTTTAAATAACATGGAAAAACATAATTTATAAATTATTCGTATTCGATACATTAAAAAAATGATTTTGAAGTTATGGGACACATATGTCATAATTATTAGATCAAATATGACATCAAATGATATTAATTATGACATCATATGATATCAAATGATATATAACAATGATAATTATGACATCAAATGATATATAATTATGACACCAAATGATATTTAGATGTCATAATTTGATTTTATTTTAAAATAACTATTTGTTAATTGGATTATTACTATTGTCTTCGTTTATTTATTAATTTGTAACGTTATTATTTGATGTTAAATATTTTGATTTTGATTATTTTTGATTTATTATATGTAGATTTTTAAATTTATGTAATTACGTTATTTTCTTTTAATATCATTTGATGTTAAATATTTTGATTTTGATTATTTCGATTCGTGTATTTATTTGATTATGATTATTTGGATTTTTTATTTTAAGATTTATTTGATTTGGTTATTTTATTTTAAAATCATATATGTACCAATAATTAATAGGTGTGTCCGGAAAACCAGGATAAGAGATATCCTGAGGATACCCCTAATTTGCAGCGTTTGTAGCTTTATTTCATAGTCTTTGTCTATTTACAGTTTTAATGTTTAATCTGTATGTTAACATGGAAAAACATAATTTATAAATTATTCGTATTCGATACATTAAAAAATGATTTTGAAGTTATGGGACACATATGTCATAATTATTAGATCAAATATGACATCAAATGATATTAATTATGACATCATATGATATCAAATGATATATAACAATGATAATTATGACATCAAATGATATATAATTATGACACCAAATGATATTTAGATGTCATAATTTGATTTTATTTTAAAATAACTATTTGTTAATTGGGTTATTACTATTGTCTTCGTTTATTTATTAATTTGTAACGTTATTATTTGATGTTAAATATTTTGATTTTGATTATTTTTGATTTATTATATGTAGATTTTTAAATTTATGTAATTACGTTATTTTCTTTTAATATCATTTGATGTTAAATATTTTGATTTTGATTATTTCGATTCGTGTATTTATTTGATTATGATTATTTGGATTTTTTATTTTAAGATTTATTTGATTTGGTTATTTTATTTTAAAATCATATATGTACCAATAATTAATAGGTGTGTCCGGAAAACCAGGATAAGAGATATCCTGAGGATACCCCTAATTTGCAGCGTTTGTAGCTTTATTTCATAGTCTTTGTCTATTTACAGTTTTAATGTTTAATCTGTATGTTCTTGTTTTCTGATAACAACAGCCGCAAATAAATAAATAAATATGTCTCATGTTCCTTATAGGGTTAAAATTAAATTGTCATACTACTATAATATTAATATCTTTTGACGCGAAGGTGTCTTTGTCACGAATTCGAAGTGCCATTGTAAGACGGTTGACTTAAAAACGACTAATATTCGAAGACTACTGGACAGAGGACAACGGTCAAGAAAATGGGTGTTTCCGAGAAAAGAGCCCTAAAACATAGGAGGATACTTTATACATAATATTTTAAAAATTAAAAACACAACCGCTCTTACAAAAGTGAACTGTTTGTTGCATTTAGAATTATTAGTAAGGTTCGCGCATTTAGAATTATTAGCAAAGTTCGCGCTGAAAAGCACGCTTTGTTAGAGAATAAAGTTGGTCCTGTACCCTGCGGCAGGTATCTTAATCGATCGCGCGCCGCTGCGGCGCCTCCGCACTTTAGTCCCTCGGTTGCCCTCGGTGCTCAAAATGGTTTTTTATAAAATATTTGTGGTTTTTGTATTTGTCCGTATAGATACATATGTATATATTTCCGAAATGTGCTCCATCATACTTTTCATTTGACACAAACAACATATATTTAATCTAATTTATTGACATTTGGTCAATTATTAATTTGACATTTCAGTCTTTTAGGTACCCAATGATAATCGGGATGACAAAACGATTCTAACAATACCCCATACTTCTAAATCGGATGAAGCATTTAGAATTAAAGGTGGAATAAAGACTGGAATAAGACATAAGACTACTTCAGAATATAGCAATAAAAAAACGGTTGTGTCACCGCAAGACTTTCCCGGTAACTAGCAAAAAACTGGTTTCATCTGAATATTAATTTCATAAATATAATTGTTAAGCGCCAACTCTCGGCCGCCGGATGAATCTGTTTGGGTTCCATTACACAACGGCCTCAAGCGGTGCGGTTTATTTCTCAGCTAGCCTCGGGCGGCTCGGCGTTAAAATTTGTTTAAAATGTATGGCGGAATTTAAATATTATTAGTGTAGCTTGTATAAGAGACTTTCCAACCTAGATATATCACGATGTCATTTCGACCCAAAAGGGCATGTGTTCCAGATTTCAAGTGTATAAGTCCAATATTGCGAGATTGGTATAAGACTAGTGCGATAGTGCGGTGGACCCCTAAACCTTGCTGTGGCGTACAAAGAAGCCTTGCAAACCTAATGCTCAAACAAATATGTTTAAAACAATCCGTCAACCACTGGAACAACAGGCCAGGGTTGAATCAATCCAAAGCGCTAATTAAGGCTCCGAGCCAAGCTCCGAGACACAAAAATGTGCAGGTTCTGCCAAGGGGCAGAGGAAACTCCCCTGCACCTCATGTGCGAGTGTGGCCCGCTGATGCGTAAAAGATACACCCACTTGGGTGGTCACTACCTCCAACCTGAGGAGGTAAAACAATCTGGCGCCAAAAGCCTGCTGCGATTCTTAAATGACACGAGGATTAGCGCAGAACTATAGTAGGTGGCGAACACAATAGATCAGCAATGGTCGCAGTGTTACAAGGCTCATAAAGACCGTAAAAAAGTCCCACACAACAAATTAAAAAAAAATAATAGTGCGGTGGACCGATTTCAACCACAATCTTTTCAAATCTTGCCATGACCAAATGTGCTTGCATACCGAATTTCAGCTCAATCGGATTACGCGTTTGGGCGCTATATTGGAGGAAAACATACGCACAGACAGACAGACTTTAATCTGTAAATGGTCTTAATCGTCTCAGGGGCTTAATAAATAAAATATAAATGGAGCTGACATAGAATTTACCGGCCGGAGGCCGGCCGATCATAATAGCTTTCACCTTACCACTCATTCACTCCCCACTTCGAAGCCATAGAATTCGAGATGCTGAAATCGCAACTTTGGATAATTTTCCTAGGAAGGTGTTGATTATTTTCTTGGAGAGACGTAAAACAGAGATTTATAAATAAATACCATGATCTCGCTAATACCGTCACTCGAAACGGCTTCACACCTCACTGTGGAAATTGGCGCTCGTGTGCCAGCTAAATCTCCGTTTTACCTTTTTAAAGATCTAGGTCTCTCCAGGAAAATAACTCCTTCCTAGAAAAATATCTAAAACAGCAATTTCTGCATCTCAAATTCTGTGGCTTCGAAGGGGGAGTGCGAATGGGTGGTAAGGTGCACCCTCACATGTGGCAAGACAGCTGTCCCAAACCTACCACAGCCGGTCGACAATCCGGAATCCACCGTTAACCCCCCCCCCCCCCCTCCCCAGAAGTGTAATAATAGTATATAATGGGCCCGCCTTCGGTCGGTGAATTCCATGGCAGCTCCGTTTGTATTTTATTTATTCAAATTCTTCAGTCTCTTCATAAATTACTTTACTTCATAATATTACTTATTAATACGGTGGGAAGTATCGCATCGTGGCTGCCTACCTTTGCAATCAAACACAACGCTCAAGAAGAAGATAAATTAAATAAATTATGCTAGTTCTCGATATTTGTATAGACAATACTATTCATTTCAAATGTCAACTAGAGCTGTCGACTACAACGGGTGAACCCGTCACCTCAGGAAGTTTTAATGATATTAGATCGTTCTGTCTCCCGTGGGGTGAGCGCAGAAGACCTACGACGTAACAGCCCACTGTCTAGTTACACCACATGCCCGTAAGAAATCAACGCCTTACCGTGAGATAACCAGGTTAATCACCCAGAGGGCCGACACTCGCACCCTTACTACCAGATACAACCAGATTAGTCCGGTCTCCTTACCGGTAACAGGTTTGAGGTCGCTTGCGCAGTCCTCTCATATACGATGCGGTGATACGGTGTCTACTGAATCTATATCCGGCTTTCACCCGGAATCGGGTAGCCGATTGGTCGTTTCAAGAGCAATTGTCATAAGATGAACAACTACCCCCGCTCTATAGGGGACAGTACTGTTACTAGATTCCAACGGCTGTCGGTCAGAATGCACAATCGATTGGCCGACGCCGCAAAGTGGGAAAACCGTCCAGGAGCGCCCGAAGGTTGGCTCCTAAGCGAAACTGGCCTGCAGGCCAGAGTCCTACCCTGGCCCGTTCTTCTACGTGGAGGCCACCGGGTTGGTGTTGACCCGTGAGTTTGACGGACCCTGAACATATGGGTCTTAGTGGCCAACTGCAACAGAGCCCATTGTTAACTCTCAAAAATCAGTAATATGATGGCTATTGAGCGATATTAGTCAATCAAATTTATGACTCTGAAGAAGACTTTGACTTTCATTTCAAGTTTTCGGTAGCTAATTTAGAGGATATTGACTTTTATTGCATACAGTACATTATTGATATGATCAAGGTGGTTTTATTCTCATACAACAATATGTTGTCTGTCCACATCGTGAACTTTGATCCAATGCAAATAGACAACCGTTTTATTTGCAGTTGTTGCCCGAGCGTACGTCCTCGGCGGACATCGTCCTTTCATTATGTGTGAAAGCCTCTTGCAGCCATAGGGTAGTTTAAGCAGTAAGGATAAATTAAAATACAATGAGAAGTTTAGGAAAAATAGGAATGCGAGCAAGAAAAATAAAGGCTTAGCTATGATAAAGGAAGACGACCTGCGTGCAAATATTGTGATGCCTATTAGGTCAAAATTAGCAAAATCTTAATAGCGCAAAAAGTAAAAAGCTCATTCCCGTTGAAAAGGGTCCTAATCAGGTCATAGCTGTCTTATACATTTGGACGAATAGGTGAATATTGCTGTTGAAAGTAATGAAAACCCCCGATTCCCTTACATATTATGTATCACTATGGACTGAAGGTCTCGAAACTCCGCAAATCTCAGTTCATAATAAGAAATATGTGTATAATCACAAGTTTAAACAGAGTTCATCGAACATACAGCATGTTATGTGAATGTGAGGATGCGGCCTTGGGTGATGAGACATAAAATTACAGAGATACCAGGGTTGAACAGCACTAAGAACAACAGTAGAAGCGTGGATGCGGTGTTGGGTGAAGAGATACCAGGGTTGAACAGCATTAACACCCGAATTTGTAGTCGAGTATAGGTCAATACTTCAGTATTAGCCGATACTCATTCGAGTCCAAGATGTTGTGATACTTTAGTAGTGGTTTGACGCCAAGTATCGGACCACCTCTACTTGAGTATTACTTTGAAATTTATATTTATTTATTTTATTTATTTAAAAATTAATTACTATAAAACATGTTGATCTAACATGGAAACAGGTAGGTAGGGGAAGGAGGCCAAAGTGGGCTCCTTAAGAAAAGGGTAATATTATTTTTCATAGAAAAGACATACAGAATCTTATTTCTTATCTTGACAAGCTTGATTTGAGGCTTTTGAATAATGTTTGGTAAAAAAATGTCCAAAACGTTAAATACAAAAAAATATAAGGCAAATCACTAAACTCCCACAAATGCCCGCTTTGCCCGCAGGGGGGCCTAAAGCGGGCAAGTATTTTTTTTCGACACTAAGAAGTTGCCATCAAGAACTAACCTCTAAAGTTTGAGACAAGTAAAAGTAAAAACAACCAATTCAAGACCAGATAAACACTCAATAACGAATGGGTTGTAATAATAACATAAAAAACACAAAAATAGTTTAACCCTTCAAGCCTTGGCCCCTCAGCCGATTGACAAGTTGATGTCTCAAAAAATTTTAGTAAAAATTAGTAAAAAAATTGAATTATGACACTGTCTCACCAAAACATTAATTACTGCCAAACCAATACCCATAATAAAAATAAAACATCAACATAATAAAACATAATAAAATGACACAAATTATATTAAAATAAAATTAAAACGGGGACGTCACGGTGAATCACGCTTGTGGCCGATATCAGCCAATTGGGGCTCTAGGGGTTAAACACAAGTAAGATATCTCGTGTAAAAAATCCTATTGAAACATTTTTTTTGCAGATTCTAAGCGCGTGCTCGCAGGCGAACAGGATGACTGCAGCAAGGTGACAGGGGCGCAGGCTTTACGCTCGCGGTACGGGAATATGCCAATTTTTTTAAAAATATTGTATACTCGAGGGTGCCCGCTTTAGGCCCCATCTTACCTACAGCTTCGAAAGTGATAAACAGTTCAAATTAGTACTTTTTGCCATTGTTTTTACAAAAACTTTATTTATTGGATGCTTGCAGTTACAGCTGTGGAGGAGACTAAGGAAGGGGGGGGGGGGGGGGGGAGGGGTCGAGAGAACTAACTCACAGTCTAAGGGGGTTTGCATAAGTTTTTTTACCAAAAAGGGGGTCACAATCTAAAAAAGGTTGAAAAACACTGGTCCAAAGAAGCCTCATTATGCGAGTATTGAATAATACAGCACATAGTTTTATAAGTAAGCTGCGAAAACACCGTAAACGTCTGCTTACACAGCTTGTAAGGTTACTTTGATGATTCTTCTCTGCATTGGTGAAAAGTTTGTCACAAAGACATATATAAAGACATATCAACAAAATTAAATCGCGCACTCACAATTCAACCTTTCACAATAGACAACAAATTAGAATTATTAATGGAGGTTGGGAGGGCCTTTTGTTTACCATATTTTCATCTTTTTCAAAGATAGAAACACGACAGAAACCGTCAATGTTTTTACATTTTCAATGTCCGTTAAAAAAGCACACCGAATTAATAAATAAAATCACCATTGTTTAAAATTTTAAATCGTATCGAAATGGTGAAACAAATAATAAAGATTAAAGTATTTTGAAAAAGAAACCGTGCTTGTTATCGCTGTATAGGCTGTGCTATTCATCATCCTGCTCCTATTGTCATAATTATAGGGTGAATATTACAATAGAAGCAGGATGATCTAAATTTATGCATGATCGCTGAAACCTCTAGCACAGTATACCAACCAGTAGCTTTACTCTCGAGCTACAGGGCATTGCGGGAAGAGAAACGAATACGAACGGTTAAATTTACGCGCAAGTAAAGGCTGGCGGCATTTGGAGCGTCTGGCTATTTGCGTTATCCGAGTAGCGGGACATCTGGCGACCATATCCAAGCCCTTACGACTCGTGACGTATTCGCTTTGATTTAAATTTTGTTTTAAGAGAAGCTACTGTCTGGTTTACTGTGCCTCTGGGAGTTAATGGGCCCTTGCTGAGTTAATCACGAAGACCCATTCTGTTCAGAGTCAACACCCATCCGACGGCCTCCACGCTTGAAGTGGGAGCCTGGGTAGGACTCTGGCCTCAGGGTTAGTTTCCCCTAGAAAACAACTTTCTGGCGCTCCTAGACGGTCTGCGCACCGTGCGGCGTAAGCCAATCGATTGCGTACTCTGACTAACAGTCGGGGGAGTCTGGAAGCAGTGCTGTTTCCTATAGAGCGGGGATGGTTGCGGACCTTACGGTGACTGCTCTTGAAACGATCATCGGCTACCCGATCCTGGGTGAACAGCCGGGCAAAGAATACCGTGGTCCGCGATAGATTCGGCATACACCGTTTCACCGCTTCGTAAGGGAGAGGACCGCGCAAGCGATCGCGAACTCGTAACCAATCGAGAGACTGGAGTAATCTGGTCGCAATTGGAAGTAAGGGCGTGAGTGTAATCCGTGAGTGTAAGGCGTTGGTGTCTTACGGGTTTGTGGTGGAGCTAGATGGTGGACTGTTTTGTCCAAGTCTTATGCGCTCACTCCAGGGAGATGGAACGACTAATCGTTAAAACTTCCTGAGGGGCTCACCCATTGTAGTCGACAACTCTAGTTATACTGTGCCTCTAGTAAGTGCCTCTACCGCAGCAAGCGCGGGCGACCCAACATCTTTCCTTACGAGGTTTATAAGTCTAGCTTATAAATCTACAGGGCCGTCCCACGGGTAACCTGCATTAAAGTACAAGACCACAGAAGGGCGTGCGAAAATTGTGTGAAAAAGTTATTTTGCGGAAGAAACATCAACCTACCCGCAAAGATTAGACTTATAAGAAGATAAGTATTCTTAATATTATTTTGTAAAATGGAAAGCTAGACACTCACTGACACGCTGTAAGTAAAACTTGAAGACTTGAAAGTGTGGGTGTGCTGGAGGATACTAAGAATAAGCTAGGTTGACAGAGTGAGGAATGCAGAGGTCATCAAGCGTTTAAGGAAAAGCATATGTAGAAAAATAGAGGACAATTCAGTTCCGCAAAATCAAATACTTCGCTCATGTCATGCGTCTTCCCGAAATATACAACAATACGTATCGAATAATTCAAGGCAAAATAGGCGGTAGAAGAAATAGATATATTTTTTTATCAGAAATGCAGTTTTTGGTTAAAATGTAGAGAAATCCAATACGAAATCGAAGGCTATCACGGTTGTTTTACATTATAAATAGGATAGAAAACGAATTTACCGCATAAAATTTGTAGCACCCGACGTTTCGGTGACGTTGCAGCTGCCCTTGTCAGGGTAGACTGAAAGAGCTGTCAATCCGTTGTTTTGCGGGTAGGTAGGTTATAACGGTGGTGGGGGGCCGGGCTCGGAGCGCGCGAATTTCCAAAATTTGTCTTGCACACAATACTCACTGTATTCTGTCTTACGTCATTGCGTCACCAAACGCAAGTAAGTAATGGCAGGATACAGTGATTGTTGTGTGCAAGATGGATTTTCGAAATTCGCGCGCTCCGAGCCCGGCCCCCCACCACCGTTATAACCTACGCAGTGGCGGCAGCGGTATGCGGCCTACCCGCAAAACAACGGATTGACAGCTCTTTTAGTCTACTCTGGACAACGGCGGCTGCAACGTCACCGAAACGTCGGGTGCTACAAATTTCACGCGGTAAATTCGATTCTATCTTATTTATAATGTCAAACAACCGCGATAGTCTTCGATTTTATATGTAGAACAGTTTCCTATAATGCATTAATACCCTCGCTTATTTATTGAAGCTTTAAAAAGATTATTGCAGTTTCGGAATCAGAGATGTGAATATAGTCGGGTGATACCATACTATAAAATCAATGGTGATACTAAAAACACCAAAAGTTTAGAACAGTTTTCTATAATGCATTAATACCCTCGTTTATTTATTGAAGTTTAATAAAGATTGTTGCAGTTTCGGAATCTACCCTCGCTTATTTATTGAGGCCTAAAAAAGATTATTGCAGTTTCGGAATCAGTGTGATGAATATAATCGGGCGTTGTCAAAAAATCAACAAAGTAGAACAGTTTCCTATAATGCATTAATACCCTCGCTTATTTATTAAAGCTTAATAAAGATTATTGCAGTTTCGGGAGTTTGGGCCCTTGCTGAGTTGGCCTCGAAGACCCATTCCGTTCAGGGTTGTCATACTCACGGGTCAAGACCCATCCGGCGGCCTACACGCATGAAATGCAAGCCCGGGTAGGACTCTTGCCTTAGGGCTAGTTTCCCCTAGGAATCAACCTTCTGGCGCTCATGGACGGTCTGCGCACCGTGCGGCGTAAGCCAATCGGCTGTGCACTCTAACTAACAGTGGGGGGAGTCTGGAAGCAGTACAGTTTCCTAGAGGGGGGTGGTTGCGGACCTTACGGCGACTGCTCTTGAAACGATCATCGGCTAGCCGATCCTGGGTGAACAGCCGGGCAAAGAATACCGTGGTCCGCGATAGATTCGGCATACACCGTTTCACCGCTTCGTAAGGGAGAGGACCGCGCAAGCGATCGCGAACTCGTAACCAATCGAGAGACTGGAGTAATCTGGTCGCAATTGGAAGTAAGGGCGTGAGTGTAAGCCGTGAGTGTAAGGCGTTGGTGTCTTACCGGTTTGTGGTGGAGCTAGATGGTGGACTGTTTTGTCCAAGTCTTATGCGCTCACTCCAGGGAGATGGAACGACTAATCGTTAAAACTTCCTGAGGGGCTCACCCATTGTAGTCGACAACTCTAGTTATACTGTGCCTCTAGTAAGTGCCTCTACCGCAGCAAGCGCGGGCGACCCAACATCTTTCCTTACGAGGTTTATAAGTCTAGCTTATAAATCTACAGGGCCGTCCCACGGGTAACCTGCATTAAAGTACAAGACCACAGAAGGGCGTGCGAAAATTGTGTGAAAAAGTTATTTTGCGGAAGAAACATCAACCTACCCGCAAAGATTAGACTTATAAGAAGATAAGTATTCTTAATATTATTTTGTAAAATGGAAAGCTAGACACTCACTGACACGCTGTAAGTAAAACTTTAAGACTTGAAAGTGTGGGTGTGCTGGAGGATACTAAGAATAAGCTAGGTTGACAGAGTGAGGAATGCAGAGGTCATCAAGCGTTTAAGGAAAAGCATATGTAGAAAAATAGAGGACAATTCAGTTCCGCAAAATCAAATACTTCGCTCATGTCATGCGTCATCCCGAAATATACAACAATACGTATCGAATAATTCAAGGCAAAATAGGCGGTAGAAGAAATAGATATATTTTTTTTATCAGAAATGCAGTTTTTGGTTAAAATGTAGAGAAATCCAATACGAAATCGAAGACTATCACGGTTGTTTCACATTATAAATAGGATAGAAAACGAATTTACCGCATAAAATTTGTAGCACCCGACGTTTCGGTGACGTTGCAGCTGCCGTTGTCCAGGGTAGACTGAAAGAGCTGTCAATCCGTTGTTTTGCGGATAGGTAGGTTATAACGGTGGTGGGGGGCCGGGCTCGGAGCGCGCGAATTTCCAAAATTTGTCTTGCACACAATACTCACTGTATCGTGTCTTACGTCATTGCGTCACCAAACGCAAGTAAGTAATGGCAGGATACAGTGAGTGTTGTGTGCAAGATGGATTTTCGAAATTCGCGCGCTCCGAGCCCGGCCCCCCCACCACCGTTATAACCTACGCAGTGGCGGCAGCGGTATGCGGCCTACCCGCAAAACAACGGATTGACAGCTCTTTTAGTCTACTCTGGACAACGGCGGCTGCAACGTCACCGAAACATCGGGTGCTACAAATTTCACGCGGTAAATTCGATTCTATCTTATTTATAATGTCAAACAACCGCGATAGTCTTCGATTTTATATGTAGAACAGTTTCCTATAATGCATTAATACCCTCGCTTATTTACTAAAGCTTAATAAAGATTATTGCAGTTTCGGAAAGTACCCTCGCTTATTTATTGAAGCCTAAACAATATTATTGCAGTTTCGGAATCTACCCTCGCTTATTTATTGATGCCTAAAAAAGAATATTGTAGTTTCGGAATCAGTGTGATGAATATAATCGGGTGTTGTTAAAAAATCAACAATGTAGAACAGTTTCCTATAATGCTTATTATTGAAGCTAAAGATTATTGCAGTTTTGGAATCAGCGTGTTGAATATGGTTGGGTGACGTTAAAACATTAACAATGTAGAAAAGGCACCAATACTAGAATATCATTGTGTGCTTGCCCGGGAAGGCTGTGGTTTGTTTTTAAATATAAAAGTAGAGAGCGTAATCAACAGCTGATGGTAATGATCGATATGGGGAAATTAAATATTACAGTATCCCAGCGGTGATAATGATGATTGTATTTTATTTAATTAAATATAATGTAAGAAGTAATTGATGTAATTATAATGTAGGTAGCCACTAATTATAATGAAGGTAGCAACTAATTATAATGTAGGTAGACTTTGGATTCATCTATTTTTCAAGTCAACTAAACTACCTACATTTAACAAAATGTCTCGATATTCTGTGCCCCTTTATATCGAATTTTACGATGAACAATTAATAATAATTCAAATGTTTCATTCCAACGCAAAAACATTGTGTAATTATTATCATGCCGAATGGCATTAGGGGAGAAAGCCCGGATTGGGATGACATTTCCATGAAATATTTCGGGCAGGTTTCAACTTGCTTGCTATTTCTATTTCGGGCAGGTTTCAACTTGCTATTTCGGGCAGGTTTCAACAGGTTTCGGGCAGGGGCAACTTGCTATTTCGGGCAGGTTTGAACAGGTTTCAACAACGGACAGGTTTCAATGATATTTTGGTAGAAATTTAAGCTAGCTCTGCCATATAATCACATAATAATAATTATAATCACATAATAATCACACGCAATAATAATAACTCCGCATAATAATCACACGCAACTATGAAAATGCACCAAACCGACTGCGAAACCGCCGACTGGCAGGCGGGTAGGTACAAGAAAAAGTGACCAAAAAATAAAAACGTGCTTTCAATGCGGAAACAGCCGGGCGATGAACTTCCGGCTAGGCAATCGTTTGCTAAACTGAATAAATACCCTTTCATAGGATATGAAAAAGCAAATAATTAGAACTGTTTTACGAAAAGTGACCACATTTCAATCATAGGTAGCCAAACTCGTAAGGTTTAGATCGGAACCGGTGCACGAATGCAGAATTTCACTTTACAAATAAATTATCCTACCTTATTATAAGATGGCTCGTTCGTACTCGACCTGCGTCCGAAATAATCACACGCAACTATGAAAACTCACCAAACCGACTGCGAAAGAACCGACTGGCAGGCGAGCAGAATCAAAAGTGACCGGAAAATGAAAACTTGCTATCAATGCGGACACAGCCTTGCGATGAACTTCCGGCTATGCACAGTGTGGCCATACTTCGAAAAATAAATTGCATCAAAAAATATCCGTTCTTCTTCTTCTTCTTTGAGTACCCCTTAAATGGAATTGTTTCGTGTTTTATCGAAGGTTGGTGATTAAAATAACGATATTACAAATAAACAATTAATAATAATTCAAATGTTTTATTCCAACGCAAAAACATTGTGTAATTATTATCATGGAGAACGGCATTAGGGGAGAAAGGCCGGATTGGGATGTTTTAATGACTTTTTCATGAAATATTTCGTGCAGATTTCAGATGATATTTTGGTTGCAATGTATGCAATGATATTTTGTTTGGAATGATATTTTGGCTTAATGTATGCACCTACGTTATTATTTTCATTTTAAAATTTAAAATAGAAAAAAAAAGCAATTAAGGCTTAAAAAAATAAACTTTTAATTATATTCAATAAATTTAAGTATATATTGTTTAACTTATATTGTTCTGACTAAGACCAAAAAAATTAATTTTTTGAATAATTGTAATGACAAATTGTAGACATTTTTTAGATAATTTTGGCAATACAAACAGACATTTATTAAATTGAATTTCCTTAGATTGTTTTAAGCTAGTAACTAATTTTAAACCGATTTTTATTCTATTTTCAAATGACAATTCATGGTTTTTAAAATCCTTATAAGTCCTAACTTGATTTCTTTTGTTTTTTCCTTTAAAATAGATCCAAACGTATACACAGGTAAAACAACTTTCTGGTACGCCTGCCTTAATACATGCCTAAAAAACACCCACGCTACGCTGCGATTTGGCGGGAAAATGCCCGACTACATAGTTTTAATTCCAAGCCTAATTAGGAGTCCTTGACGATCAAGATGCTGCAGTGTACTTTCAAGGGGCGCCAGTTTTGCATGCGGCAAACTTGCACAAATGTCACTTTTGACAGTTCCGAATTTGTTGAGGGCAGATTTGCAGGAGGCAACCTTGCAGGCGGCAACCTTGCAGGCGGCAACCTTCAGTACAGTTTTTAAGTTTTTCTGTTAGGTTAGGTTAGGTTAGGTTTTTCTTTCCCTAAAATCGAAGTGACATTAATTACCGGCATCCTTGTAGTGGATGACTTTTATACATCAAACTAAACATTTAAAAAAATGTTTTAAGTTTTTCTGTTAGGTTAGGTTAGGTCATTTTGACATTTGCAAAACTGCCTTCTGCAAGATTGCCTTCTGCAAAACTGCCGCCTGCAAGAATGCCGTCTGCAAGATTGCCGTCTGCAAATTTGCCTTCTGCAAGTTTGATGGGACCCGAATTGTTGATGAATTGTTAAACTATACGATCGGCTTTAAAACAAATTTATACCGAACAAAATGTATACATGATTATTTCGTAAATATTCCGGCGTAGATTTGATTGAAATTATAAACAAAAAACATTTTCACTAAATTTGTGATGAACGGATAACGATACACGCAACACCGAACGCGCCCGTCCGTCGTCCTCGTCTATTCATTCTGCCGCCGCCGACGTGAAAATAGAAAACGTCATACGTCAAAAGATTTTTCGGCGACGGTAACGCCTGGCGTATTCTATTTTTCCGTGTTTTTATATTGTTTCTTCGCTATTTGGTTCGATTAAATTTCTATCCGAAAGATCGATTATTTTATCTTGCGGTTATATTAATGAAGTTTCCCGACCGCTAAAGCGATGAATATTAGCGGTTTGCGTCTGTTGAGTTTACTCGGGAATATTGCTTTGCGATTATGGGCTGTGTCTAGCGTGACGATTGTCACTTGCTTCCTTCTGTATTGGTTCTACGGCGGCATACTAGCGGCCGGACTCTTACTCTTCTCGATAATAGGTGAGATTTTATATTTATTAAACTCTTCACAATAATGTGCCAGATGTGTTCAAATGCCGCGTTTTTTTCGAACCTTGCAGCCTAAGAAAAGTGAAGGATATCACATTGTCACAAAGGATTAACACATTGTTTGCGGGAAACGAGTAAACTCGTCATACCCGTTTTTATAGTAAAATGCGGGAGACGAGTTTACTCGTTCTGTTGCGCGAAGCGGTAAGGCGCGGGAAACTTTTAAAAACAAGGGGCTCTAAACGGGTGGGGGGGGGGGGGTTGTGCGTTATCTATTGTCTGCGGTACCCGATCTATCTAAATTATAAAAATACACCCGCGCTACACTGCAATTTGGCGGGAAAATGCCCGATTATATAGTGTTAATTCCATCCCACCCCTGGATTCTGATCGAAGTTACTCGATAAATAGAGCAAGACATTGTTCCGCGTCTGTGTGAGACAATAGAGCGAGACAAATCTCCCGAACAATCTCGCTTTAATACTCCCTCATTTTAATCGGCAGCCGTATAATAAAAGCATGTCACGTGGAAATGCCGGATGTTACATTTTTACTGACAAAACATTCACATTCTAAACGTTCATATGCCTTTCAGCATACCCTTCCAAACCCCAGTAACCTCGCTTGTTGGAGCTATGCCGAGGATAGTTCATGTCCCCTTTGTAGCAATCTAGACATACTCAAGCTGGCTGCAAGGTGGCCTTAGATCAAGGACAGTACACTTACCGCCACGACAAAATCTTTGCTGTTATTCGTGAGGTATTTAGCCTCTCAGTGGCTCGTGCCAACAAGGGTTAGTCAGTATCCTCCAAACCCCCAATACAGTTTGTGCGGGATGGCTCTAAAGGCAAAAACATTTCACTCCAAATCCTTCTCAATAATCGAGAGAGCTTCAGATTGGATTCTGGAGAACTCTTCGGTCTCTAAGCAGTATAAATTCCCTGAAAGTCTCGGATACACAGCCCTCCGTCCAGATATAACACTTTACTGTCTATCTCGCATGATTAATTATTGTAGAATTAACTGTTCCATGGGAATCAAATATCCCAAAAGACCACGAATTCTGGCTTCACTGTTAACCTTCACAGGCTGGAAGTTGGCGCTCGTGGCCTCCCAGCTAAATCTCTGTATCACTCTTTTAAAGATCTTGGTCTTTCCAGGAAAATTTCATGGTCTATGGTCTACCGACAAGTGCGGTTTACTGAGTGACTTTGAAATTTCTATTTTTATTTTTGACAGTGGTGGACAAAGATTTTACGTAGAAGGGTCTCTTGGCACTGCTCTGTGGTCCTTGCGGCATTGATAGTTTCAAAATTAAGTGTTCTAAGTCGACATTTGCAAACCGGTGGGACTCATTACTGATCTCATCTCAACTATCTGATCTCAAGCACGGTTTCCGTAAGCGTACCGAAATTTGGGGGCTTCCCGTATAAGATCCCTCTCCGGAATACTCTCTCTTCGTGTCGCCCGAAGTGCATATCACGCTGCCATCTGCCGAGCGAAGTCAAACGCCTGGAGGAGTTGGGTCACCGAAGTGGGAAACTCGAAACCATGGGAGATGAAGAAGGTCATCACTAATAGCACTTTTAACAGCAGTAGTTTCCTCTCCAGCATTGTCGAGGGAGAGATTTCTCTAAATCGGTTACTATCTGCTACGGGTCCACTTTAGTGTCCAATATATCCACTATGGGATGTCCCCAGGGATCTGTCCTCAGCCCAACACTTTGGAACGTCTTGTTTGGAACACTTGTGACAATCTACTGGGTCTACCTATCCGGGAGGACTGTACTATCTGTGCCTACGCGGATGATGTATTGCTCTTGGTGGGAGGAGTCGCAGGCACTTTTAATCAAGGGACGCCTAGTGAGAAACCCAGTTATTCGCCTGGCGGGTTCTTGCGTTTCGTTTTTCCCCCAAGTACGGTACGGTACCTTGGTGTTATTCTTGAAGCCTCGGGATCAGGATTATCTTTTTCTAATGTTGTTCAAGTTTTATTTTATGGATTGTTTTGTATGTTTTTGTTGTATGTAGGTATACTTATGAGGGGGCACTTATGATATCCTCAGGTAAACTGTTCGAAATGTCCATGACTCAATTCATAATAAATTGCTTCCGAAGTTTTAAGCTTGATTTTTTCCAATTTCACTTTAGTGAATGTCCTCGCAGGTTGACATTTATATCTCTAGACCTATACATGGTTTTAAAGTTAAGAACATCATTGCAATTTGGAATATTTTATATGTTTT
The DNA here is from genome assembly GCA_944548615.1 of Micropterix aruncella. Classification (NCBI taxonomy): domain Eukaryota; kingdom Metazoa; phylum Arthropoda; class Insecta; order Lepidoptera; family Micropterigidae; genus Micropterix; species Micropterix aruncella. Next base: position 81,738,546 of record OX155980.1, on the reverse strand, counting down.
AATGAGGTTCCCAGTTGCCTGCGCTTTTCTAGCATAGCAGATCTCAAATCCTGTAGTCACTCTTCATATGGCATGTTTCTGAGTATTACTACCATTTTTGTCGCCCTCCTTTGAACTTTCTCAAGCATATCTATCTCTTTCAAGCATCATCAAGCATATCTAAACTCCAGCGACAGTTTTACATATGAAAGGTTATAGGGAAGAACGATCAATGTCATTTTTTTTTGTGAAAATGGGAAAATGTCATCTTGCTGCTTGATCCCAAACGATAAAGCATGAATCGATTTTTGAAAGTAGGACCACAGTCTACCTAAATGAAGGGAGAAGAGAATGTGTGATGGGAAAGAATGATCAAGGTCCTTTGTCACAGCATGGACCTTGATAATTCTTTCCAATCACTTTTTTTCTTCTCCCTTCATTTAAGGGCAGACTATGATTTTTCTTTCGGGTCATCAAGGTGCTCCATCACTGCATGGACCTTAATCAGTCTTTCCTATCAGCTCCAAAGGTGGGGTACCTAGATGACCCTCCGGTTGACGCTGAGGAGTAACTGTGATGGTAAATACTGATCAAGGCCATTGATTTTTTCACGTTTTTGCTTTTTTCTGAGGTATTATTTAAGTAAAATGTATTTTTTTATTCTTACATTTTTGTTTTGCTTTTTTATGAGGTGTAGTTAAGGAAAAATGTATTTTTTTTTTAGAAACTCAAGTATTTTTATTTTTATATTATAGTTTTTGCTTTTTTTATGAGGTGTAGTTTCTTCTTCTTCTTCTTCATCAGCGCGTATTCGCCCACCGTTGGGCATACGCCTCTCCAAACACTCTCCACCCGGATCGGTTGTCCGTTTCCCTCATCCAGACTGGTCCAGCTATCTCCTTGATGTCATCTGACTCTATCTGACTCATCTAGCCGGGGTCTCACTCCAAAACGCGCTTGCTCCACCGTTCGTCGTGTTGTCGGGCCACATGGCCGGCCCAAGCCCACTTCAGCTTGGCCACTCTTTGACCCACATCGACCACCTTCGTGCGCTGTCTGATGAGCTCGTTTCGGACTCGATCGCGCAACGATATGCCAAGCATGACTCGCTCCATGTTACGCTGCACCACCTTAAGCTTGTAGATCATCCCAGCAGTCAGTGTCCATGTCTCACAAGGATACGTCATAGCCGGTAACACGCACTGATTATACACCTTTGTCTTGAGTAATTGGGGAATTCTGGACTTCAGCACGAAGCTCAGCTTCCCGAAGGCTGCCCATCCCAATTGTTTTCTTCGCTTTATCTCTGCCATCATCGAGTCCCGGCCGAGCTTTATCACCTGTCCTAGGTATGTGTACTCCTACACCTGCTCCAGCGGTTGTCCATTCAATGAAATGGGATTCGGTGTGAGATCGGCTTTCGCCATAACCTATGTCTTGTCCATGTTCATCTTAAGACCCGTTCGCAGGGACGCGTGATATAGTTGCTCCAGCATGAGTTGTAGGTCTTCGGCACATTCAGCGATTATAACTATATCATCCGCGTAGCGCAGATGATTGAGATACACGCCGTCAATGTTGATTCCTTTGCCCCACCCCAGTCCAATGTCTTGAATATATCCTCCATAGCGTTGGTGAACAGCTTAGGGGATATAACGTCACCTTGTCGGACTCCTCTTTGGATTGGTATAGGGTCTGTTAGTTCTTTCAGCTGTACGGTCATTGTTGCCGCTTTGTACAAGCTCTTCAGGATCTGTATATACCGGTAGTCTATATGACATCGATGTAGTGATTCGGTGACTGCCCAGTGTTCTATGGAGTCGAATGCTTTTTCATAATCAACGAATGCTAGATAAAGGGGCCTATTGTATTCTTCGGACTTTTGGATAACCTGCCGAAGTGTGAAGATGTGGTCGATCGTTCCAAAACCCTTCCGAAATCCTGCCTGTTCCCTGGGTTGATATTCATCCAGTCTTTGTGTCAAGCGTGTAGTCAGGATTTTAGAGAATACTTTGTACACCTGACTTAAAAGTGAAATAGGACGATAATTTTTCAGAAGGGTCTTATCGCCTTTCTTATGGAAAAGCACAACGATGCTGTTAGTCCAATCCTTGGGTACTTCACCAGTGAACAAGACCTCGTTGAACAGCAGACTTAGCTCCTTTACGATAGCTCTGCCTCCAGCTTTTAGTAATTCCACAGTAATGCCGTCCTCACCCGGAGCCTTGAACTTCTTGGTGCGCTTCAGTGCTTGCTTCACTTCATACGTACTAATTTCAGGAATATCTTCCGTGTAGTGTGCTTGATAGGCGCACGCCTGTCGCTTAAATCAAGGGCAGTGGGCTGTTGTGTGGTGGTTGAGTATAGATCACTGTAGAATTTCTCTGTGATTTTCTTGATCTCACAGATGTTACTTGTCGGGTTGCCGCTGTTAACTCTCAGGGTGTTTGAGTCGTTTCCTCCGTTATTTCGCTGGAACACTTTTAGACCCCGATTTTTCTCTATGAGCTCCTGGATTTTTAGTGTATTCTTTTTACGAATTTCACGCTTGAGAGTCTTGTGAATTTTTCTGTTTAGCTCCCGGTGTGCATTGCTATTGCTATTGAAGTCATCGGCTGCGAACTTACGGCGTTCCTTCATCATGTTCGCCACGCTTTCTGGAAGTTTAATTAACTGTAATATATTTGGAAGTCAGATATATTTGGAGCTTAAATATATATTTTCTTTTAACTCACTCAAGCCCTTGTTAGAATTTTTTTAAAATGGAATTACAAATAGTTGATTTTGATCCTTATTCCCCTTAACCTTTAATATGTCTTATAACATTTTATATAGGATGGTTACGAGAGTGATTGCCTTTAAAGCCACATTTTTTTTATCACGAGCTTCAATGGAACTGTCACACTCTTGTGGCTCAATGCGCTGTGAAGCTAGTTACCTCACGAACAACAGCAAGGACTTTATCGTGGTGCTTCATATTGACGTTTTTATTTTGCCACTATTTCAGGATTGCTGTACAATGCGGAAGATCAGCTACTCTACCACCCGTCGCTTCCGCCGCATTCCAGAGTATTTGTGCCGTGGCCCAGCAGCTATGGCCTCCCTTACGAGAATCTTAGAGAGACGGAGTGTTGCTGCATATGTTTTTCATAAAGCAGCCCTCTCCTGATTGCGTTCCAACAGTTATATTTTTACATGGAAACGCTGGAAATATGGGTCACCGGTGAGTGCCTGTCTGCTTTACTTTATTTTCTAATTGCGCAGAGATTTTTTCTAAGAAGAGCGTCTCTTTTAGAAATGTATTTCATACAAATACATTTACCGGAAGGAACAAAAGGAAAACAAGTATTTTTCTGTATTTGATGTAGCGTTAATTCAGAAAAAAATATTCAAAAATTTGTATTTAAATTAGGTTGCATTTGGGGTATGTGAGCTGCTAAAAAGTAATTTTTTGCCAAATATTACTAAAAATTAAACCGAAATTCGGTTGAATTCTATTAACAAAACTTATAAGACTAAAAAATACCTGCACAATATTATTAGAAATGTACCACTTTTTGCATATCTACATAATTAAATGAACTACTTTATGCATTTTAAAAATACCTCAAATGCATTTCTTGAGTGGCTTTCGTTTCGATTTGCACTCTGCAAAATCAGCAGTCAGTTTTGAGGCATCAATTTTTTCGGCTTCCTTAGCTTCATCGCTGAGTTGGATAAAACGTCGATCGTAGACAAAAGTTTCATTATGGGGCCCCGACCTCTCGTTGGCCCCGATCTGTCATGGGCCCCGACCTGTCGTGGGCCCCAGTGCGGCGCACCGGCTGCGCCAGCTTAGTTACGTCACTGGGCTCAGTCATTAAAGTTTTGTTTTCTTTTTCTAGGTTGCAAAATGCTAGTGGCCTCTTCAAGAACCTGTCTGTGAATATATTAATGCTGGACTATCGCGGCTACGGTTTATCGGAAGGCGCCCCGTCGGAAGGTGGTTTTTACAAAGATGCCCAGGCGGCCGTTGATTACCTGTTCCAGAGGACAGACATCGATCACAACAGGCTGATCGTATTCGGACGTTCTCTAGGGGGTGCGGTGGCGATAGACCTCGTCTCCAGGCCTGAATACGCTAATCGGCTGTGGTCGGTGATCGTGGAGAACACTTTCACCAGCATTCCGGATATGGTCAATGTGCTGATTGGGTGGAGGTGTTTGCGGTATCTTCCTTTACTTGTATATAAGAATAAGGTATGTTGCATTTTAAATCGATGGAAAGATTGAAAAGAAGAGGTTTATAACATATTATCATTGATTATACAGGTATTTGATTGCTCAGTCCCATGTTGAACATGACAAATAATAATTTTGCATGCATTGTTCAAACAGACCAATAGATGGCATTGTAAACTCTCTCTGATATGTCATCACCTCTGATAACTGATCTCTCAAAATAAAATGTAAGGTTTTTTTTTATTCCTAATTTCCTATTATATTTTAATATAATTTACAATAACATTAATATTTTTTTAATCGGTATAGAAGGTTTTCACAATTTATGCATTCACAGTTTACTTTGGGTAACTTGCACCAATGCAGCGGTTTAAAAGTGTTAAACGCGTTTATCTAGCCTTGGTTAAAATAGTTTTGTAGGCTTGCAAGAACCTTTTCTTCGCTACACCCCAGCAAGTAGTTTTAAATAGCTCTCTACCAATGACAATTTGTTCTGAGCGGTCTCTGGGCCACCTAGACTGGGCAATTGTAGCTGAGGGTTTAGTTTTTAAAATGAGCATTTTTACTATATTCAAAATATAACCAATCTCCATCCCTCTTCTTAATCGTCTGTCCATTCATATACTGAAGACACTTTGGGAAGGTTACTTAATTATTTTGTTTTTAGATAATATATATCCGAATTACGCAATAGCCACTTTAAATTATAATTATTGTAATAGCCATTTGCGACGAATATCCCAAGAGGATAATAATGCTTTAGTAAATATCTGCTACTCTCCTAAAATCCACTACTCCTCTCTTATGACGAACTTGCGACTACAACGGGCGAACCCGTCAACTTCCTGAGGTGACGGGTACGCCCATTGTAGTTGACAGCTCTAGTTACTCTTATGACGAGATTAACTGATTGGCTGAGGATTCCCTCGTTGTGGAAAACGGTTGCCTCGACCAATCAGGTAGTTTAAATTTTCAAGGAGTGATATATCAGAGAGTTCTGCCATGCCACACTGTCGAAATATAGATATCTACATTTTTTTAAATATCCATAAAGTAATATTTTTATTTTCAATTATTATACTAACCGATATACCATGATAGCCCGTGAAATTATAATATACAGACATAGAGAAACCCACACTTGACGCTGACTTAATATACTTATGCCGATACATCATATTCCGACCAACGAGGGTCTAAATATTAATGAGACATCGCATTTATCATCTCTCGATTTATCGAAATGCGGCATTATCACAGTGTACCAAGTTAGGACAGTATGTGCACTGTCGAGCGGCAAGGCGATGCGAGTATAAGGTGGGAGAGAAGTGAGCAGAGGGATACGTGTCAGTGATACTCCTGTAAATGGCGTTACGTGTGGATGGGGGTTCTCAAATATCTTGAAACTTTGAATATCTGCGACGGCGGACTAGCGGCCATATAGTGGCCATATGTGAGACCTTAGGACTCAGGACGTTGCTCGCTTCCATTTTAATTTTTTTCTAAAAGAAGCTACTGTCTGTGTACTATGGAATTATCGATTTTAGTGAATAATTTCACCGTACGGCGAGTTTAGTGAATAATTTCACCGTACGGCGAGTTTTCTCTACATTTTGGACTTAAATGACATTTGGACTACATTTTTCATTTGGACTACACTTTGGACTAAATAAACATGAGTACTAATTGAATATTATCGTCGTAGTAATTGATTGAATATTGGGCTTCAATAAAATATAATCAATCAACCCTGAATAAAAAGGTTATAGATGGCTAAATAAATAATTATTAGTTTCACAAACAACTTTATCAACGCTATCTGCTTTTCACTGACTCAGAAGGGTTTTCATTTTTAAGACTAGTTTGAGCAATCAATAAATACGCTATATAATCAATGGTGTCACTGTCTGATTTTATACTAACCGCAACCGTTATAACAAGTAAATATATTAAAAGGAATTAAAAACACAACTGCCGTTACAAAAAGTGAACTACTGTATTTATAATTATTTTTATTATGTTTTCTATGTAATATTTGCAGTTTATGTATTTATCCATATAGATACATATATATTTTCGAAATGTACTCAATCAGACCGTTCATTTATGATAATTTATTGACATTTGGAGATTTAGATATTTAAACAACTATTTACTTTATATTTGGACAGTTAATGTACTCTATGACACTCGGGATGACATAATGATTCTAACAATACCACATACTTCGAAATCGGTTCGAGCGTTTAGAAGTTATGTTGGAATGAAGAAACGGAAAATATACATAGATGAACCCTGAACACATTACACTTATTTTTAAGCTATTGCATAGCTTTTATCGCGGGCCTAGGCCAGCGGCGACCGAATGAAGAAATTTCTTAACGAAAATAATTGATTTTAAACTGATAATTACGTCTAAACGAGTACTGCTTACGATTCGAAAAAAATATATGTTAAACAAGAACATTTTTCTAATATTCTTAGCTTTGAATATTTTAGATTTTGTTTATATTACATAGTGTAATTAATTGTTGAAATTAGGTCTAACCGAACACAAAAACGACTAGCGTATTATTATGAAACCTGCACCATTTAAAAGATAATTTAATTTAATTATCTATCTTTTTATCTACAATTTTTTTCGAATAATCCGGTTTTTTGCTTTATCGAATAAAGAATTCGTGCGCGGCGCTCTATCGAAAGACGTTTAAATTATTCCGAATCATTCGCTACCGCAGCCGCAAATGATTCGGAATAATTTCAACGTTTTCCGATAGAGCGCAGTTATCTGATATCAGAAAAAAAAAAAAAATATTTGCATAAGTTGTTAAAAATGCTATGCAATAGCTTTACCGCGGCAGTCCCCGAGTGCCACACGTATTTTTTTTTTTGTTAAGCAGTCGGGTAATTGAAACGGGTTGATGTGTAATCGTTCGAGAATTTCTTCTAAATTGTTTTATCTTGCTCTATCGATGTTTTTCATTTTTATCATTCAATTGTTATTACAACTGCAATACTTCTTCAACCTTTAGAGTTGTTTTCATAATATTCGCGCATTCATGATCCATTGTTATAAACATTCGGAGAAGTATTTGAGGTGATATCAGGTTAGTAAGTGCTGGTTGAATCATATGCTATGGTATTCTTCTACGGCAGTGGTTTTCGATTAGTTTTTCCTACGTATTTGTTCAAGATAGACCTAGAACTCGCGTACTCTTTATTGCAGGAATGATAAATGAAAAATTTTATCAGTTTTTTTTAAACATTTAGTACCATCAAAATACAGTTGATGACGATAAAAATCTGTTTAATGTGACAATTTTTCCTTGGCACAACTCTGAAACAACTTAGTCAAGAGATTGTCACGCGTATCCCTTGATGCGACTTAGCGTACCCCTAGCGTACCCCAGGGGGTACGCGTACACTAATTGGGAAGCACTGTTCTATGGGGTACTGCAGCGCACATCAAAGGTGTATCGGTCGTTGGCAGTCATGTCGTGAACACTACTAATAACTAGATATATTGACCTGTATATGCAATTTTTGATCAAGAAGCTCTTTGCGATTCTATTGCAATAATAGAATCAGAGAATATGACTTCAGAAATAAAACTTATTACTAGCGATTAGTCTTTAAATAGGACTTAAATTTAATAATAAATAGCCTAATATATTAAAGATGCCTAATATTTTTAAGAGATTCATCCTGGTATATCTACTTTAAATCAAGGCATCATTTTAAAATTCTTTAACTCTTCAAGCCCCGCGACTTCGATATCGAAGTCAACTGAACGCGTCCAGGAAAAGTGATTTGATTGGGTTTTTCGTGTCATTCTGTATGCAGTTGTATTTTTTTTAAATGCACGATGATACAAATATCATCGTGCATTTAAATAAAATACAACTAAATACGGAATGACACGAAAAACCCAATCAAATCACTTTTCCTAAACGCGTTCAGTTGACTTCGATATAGAAGTCGCGGGGCTTGAAGGGTTAAAATCAATATCATACTTACCAATGTAATTTAATGTACTGTTTTTAATTGTCATTTATTTTATTATAGTTTTTTTTGTTGATTGGATTAATTTTGGAGTAATGTACTGTATATCATTCTTTGTTAAACTGAGTAATTAATTTCAGATTAATTTATTATACTTGGTTGTAATGGAAATAAATATTCTGTGTAATAAATCTCATGGTAAAACCCTAAATAACATTTTTTTCTATTCTTTTCAGTATCTTTCATTAAGTAAGATGTGGAAAGTGAAGCTGCCCTCACTGTTTATATGCGGCTCGGCCGACAACTCGGTGCCACCGTCGATGGCAGATCAGCTGCACAACGGGTGCGGTTCCCAGCACAAGATGCTGCTGTGCATTCCGAGCGGCGGTCACAACGACACCTGGGCATGTCGCGGCTATTACAGCGCCCTCCTAATGTTCATAAAGCACTCGCCGCCCAAGCAGGTGTTCCTCTCGTCCAGTGATGTAATTACGGAAAGTACTGAATGTGACTTATTGCACAAGGGTAACAAAAAATCCAAAAATGAAAGATTCGTCGAACAAGTTTAATTAGTTTTTAGGAATGAAGTGAATTCTGAGACTTAACTGATAAATAGATTAGGAGGAGTTAAAATGCGTTAAATTCTAATTAGGAAATTTAATTTTCAACGTGCATTTAAATACAATGCTGTGAGGAAATGTTTTCTTCGTGAGAATCCACAGCCTGTAAATAAGACTGAAGTACCAATTCTCACAACAAGGTGACGCCAAAATTGATTGCCGCATTTGAGAGACGTTGCTAAACATTCACTTTATTCTGCTCTCCTCTGGAATTTTATTTTCGTTCCGGAGAGACCAAAATGTGTTAGTATAGTAATTTGGGTGGAAAGCCTTGTGAGCCAAATTCAAAATATATTAAAATGATATAAAGGCATAGCCATTGTCTATTAACCGAAAAATGTGATGACACGTCAATACTACGGGTTAATGACCAATCGTACATCTTCCAGTGCAATGGAAGGGGAAGACTGAGGTTATCGAATCCTCACGGATTTACTTACACCAGATTCTTAAAAGCCGGATTCTCAAAAAAACTAACATTATGGAAATTGCAGACATTCGCATTTGCAGACGCTGGCTTCTCATACGAGTTTTGCTAACACCGGGTTTGCTGACGCTGATTTATCATAAACGCTGAAGTCGGCCGCATACACTACCGTATGCAATATCTTTATATTACTTTGAATTTGATTTTGTTCTTCTTAAGAGCCTTATTACAAAATAGCGTAGGTATTCTTTTAAAATGAGTTGAAAAAATGAACGCATTTTTTTTTGGATGTAACTATAAAAGATAGGATAAATAAATAAATAAATAAATAAATAACTATTCAACCCTGGGAGAAAACCGCGGCACTGAGCGCTCTTCTCTTGCGCAAGCAAATATATACACAATTTCTAATTGTTTTTTGCAGTGTTTTCTCCTTTCTAATGACAATAATTTATATTATGTCGTATTGCTAAAAGAGTGAACTTTAATATAGTATAAGTATTATATAAGAATCTTATTTTATTTCTGAGAAAATTAGAATGATACAGGAAGATTTTTTTTTAATTTTGTGTAATTGTAAGTAATGTATACCTTGGATATGTGGTCAAAAAACGAAAAAATAAAGCCGTAGTGTACATCAAGAATACATGACGGACATAAAAAAAAATAGTATACGGTTTTCGTTGTAGTGATATTACTGTATTAAGGAGCTCAAAGTTTGCCTTCCGAGCGTTTTACGAATAACGACTTTCGGAAAATGGGCTGAATAAGTAAATAATATTCGTTATATCTAAAATTAAAGGCCGCTATGGTCAACATCAAGAAATGGTCCAGGTAATTCAGTAATTAAAGTTTGTAGAAATCTCTTCATTTCTTGGAATTAGAACGCCAAAAATCCACTTTTCTTGCCTTTCTGGAAAAAATATGTGATAGGGCTCTTAAATATCTGAAGTAAAAGATTCATACGCAAGAAGTGCCTGTTTTTGGCAGACGGCAAAAAGGATATAATATTATGTGCTCAATCATAGAATATCCATTGTGGAGCAGTAATTAAAATAAATATATATTCTCATTTTCTTTCACCACTGTTTATATTATTATTTTCTCTGTTATCTTCATATATAATCTCTGTATGGGACATGGATTCTTTTCCACTTGAAATCTCCGTATGGGAAATGAAGATAGCCAAGTGATACCGATATTCAAAAAGGGTTGCCATGAAGAAAGAGATAAGTACTGGCCCAGTGGAGCGGACGTCGCTAATTGCGCCAAAACATGCTCTAAATGAAGGCACGGGGAGAAACGATCAATGTATTATTTTTTTGTGAGAATGGGATAATAACGCCATCTTCTGGCTTGTTCTTAAACAAATCGAAGCATGTATCGATTTTGGAAAGAAAGATTAAGTCTGAAGATCTTATATGAAGACAGAAAGACTGATCAAGGTCCACTCGGTATCGGTATATCTAGACCGTTCTTTCCCATCAGGTCCAGGGGTGGGGTACCTCGATGACCCTCCGATGACGCTGGGGAGGAAATGTGACGGGAAGTACTGATCGAGCCCAATGACTTCCACATTTCCACTTTTCTCCGAGGTGTAATTTAGGTTTTTTTTTTAAGAAATTAAAGTACAATTAATAAATATAATATCAAGTTAATCTACAGACAATATACATATTTTTTCAAACACAAACCCTTGCTAAAATGTCATTTTTTAAGTTAGTAAATTTAAAATAGAACTACCAACAATTTTTAAAAGTCGATATTGATCGGGTTTTCCCGTGACCCTTCAAATGTATTTCATTTCATTTAACTATCTAGTAGTTTTTATTTCATTCAGCTATCTGGTAGATCTAGTAGATCTCTGCGATTTGCCATATCATTTTAAAATTTTATACAATAATTTTAATTATATAGAAAATAAACCATCCCGATAATTGAAAAAATAATATATGAAATAAACAAAACTTTTAAAAATAATAAGTATAAATTGAAAAATATATCAGAATGTATAATAGCCAAGGAATCAAGGAATAAAGCATTGATTTTATAGTGTTAAAGTATCAACTTAACAATTACCAGATTGAAATGTTTGTTAGATATGTTTCAATATTTAGGTTTCCATATTATTATTTCTACATTTATCATGATGGTTTATTTTCTATATAATATATAATTAAAATTATTGTATAAAATGTTAAAGTGATACAACACATCCAATAAAAAAGCACTTACCTATTAGATAAGATAAACGAAATGAAATACATTTGGATCATCTTTTGGCACAATCAGCGAAGTCCGCTCTACTGGCTCTACTGGCTCTACCCACCAGATGACGTTACAGTTGAAATTTATTAATAATTTTTAGGAAACCTTACCTCACTATTTGAAAACAAGACCTAAACGAAATTATAAAATGATAACGCTGAATTTCCATGATAATTGCAGCTAAGCAAACTCAGAGCGTGAAAATCCAGTGTATGAGAATCCGGCATCAGCAAACTAAGTGTTTGAGAATCCGATGTCAACAAACTCGGCGGTTCCCGAGTTCATCGAGTAATTTAGCCATAGGAGGCAGTGTTGAAATGATGTTGTCGTGGCCCAATGTATTTCCAGGGACTCCTCATAATCTTCTTATAATGTTTCATTATAAAATTCATTTAGTTCCTTATTGGGCTCGATTGCGTTTCTTCATGAACTAATATCGGAAAATAGTTCATTCGAACGAGACAGAGCAGTGCGCTAGAGCGGAATGTAAAACAGACGATCGTATCTTTTCCTACACAAAAACTACCTGCCGCACATAAAATAATCTGAATTATTTTGAAAACATTTCGTCCGGTCTTACATTGTGCCGCTTTAAGTTTGGTTGGAAGTTCTGTGATGGAAAAATGACAACAATTAATTTCATATTCGGCTTTAACGTATTAACTCAAATTATAACCTGTCTGGCTTGCATAAACGCAGTCGTTCCCATAATGTACATAATATATTAATTACCGCATAAAATTAATTTATTTTTGACTTTAAGTGAAATTGCCAAAGTGTCGATTGCTGCTATCAATGTGTGTCTCGAAATAGTCTTCAATCTCCTCTTTCAATTGTTTTGTGCCTGTAATAATGAGCGCAATTCATAAAAACCATGCATGCATGTTTACTGCTGTTTATTGCTTTCCACAAATCATATGACGCGCAGTAAACGTTCACGCTGTGGGTTCGGAATTGCACTCAGGACTTATATGTTAATTATTTATGTTTTGAAAATGCATAAAAAGGGATGTCCAATTCATATTTATTACCAGTGTTTAAAGTTAGACTTAATGCTAATTGATATTGGATCATCCCTGTTACAATTAAATGCATTAAGTGCCATTAATTAATGGTCTAATTGTTGTAATTTGATCGATGGTATTATTGTTGCCAGTTTATTATTAAAATTAAAAGAGAGTAATGATTCCTTGTGTTTTTATCTATGCAATAAGGGAGAAATACCACAGGGCACGACTATGAGGATGCCAACTTTTCCAGTGGTCATAACTGGACACCAGAATTCTGTCCATAGTAAAATAAATATTATTTTGGTGTGAAGTAAATTAAAAATAAAAGCAGCTATGTGATGGAAACGACAATTTGTTTTAGTCCAACTAAAAACAAGATCTAAAAAAGCGAAAAAAAACTTTCTGGACATGTAAGTAAAATACTATGTACTATCAAGAATAGGAATAAATTTATTTCCGAAATGAAATGCTTAGAAAGGTTTTATACAAAGTTTGCCTAACCAGGCCGAAGCCCATACCGAGGTAGACTCAATTATGTTATTTGTAAGTTGTGAATTGTGTGCTCACACTTCACAAAGTGAAATGTTTTTTTATTTAAAATTTCAATATTTAAAATGTAACATAGGATCGCCTAGGCTCTTTAAAATTAATTAATGACAATCGAGGAATAGAAATAATGAAATACATACAATAGTAAAGCCAGAAATTAAATTGAATCTAAATGCTTGCAATTAAAATTAGCTAAAAACAATAAGAAAATATCAGTAAGTGTGTACAAATAAGGCTTCGAGTATCTAAGAACAACCGCGTTTTATTCCTTTAACTTTTCGGAAGCCACACAAAATTTTGAAAACCCTCAAAAATTTATTTGTTGAATGTGTGTGTAAGCATACTAATATATACCGGTGGCTTATTCAATGGCAGGCTTTTACCCCAGTGGAGGGAGAAATAGAGTCGATAATTGCATAAATACGAATATAATACGGATAATACGAAAAACGCCGCTCGGCGGGCGTGGCCACCCAGGGGTTAAATAGAGCATTATACATACAATGCACCGACACGAAACTTCTCGCAGGGTCGGCCGGCCTGGTTTATCTAGCCTTACCGGCTTTTACTATGGGAGAAAAATGTCAACGAAGAATTAGAGGTAAGTAAGTAAGCAGGTAATAAAGGTTAATCTCATGATCAGCGCGCGGCGAGCGGTTCAAATATTCGCGCCTTTGCTGCGGAGGAGCGCGTACGGCGTCGTCGTCTAATGAGATAGTGTAAGTGCGACGATCGAAACTATCGTATATTTCGGCGGTAAAATCCCGGCGAGGTGAATGAGGAGCGAGGTCCGCTGGACGCTGGCCCGTCGCAGGGTAGATGGTAATATTGCCGAAGGTATCCGCTCGCGTGGTAAGGTATGAAGGAGACGAGTTGATGCTCCCGTCGAAGTGCGTATTAATGCAGGAAAGGAAGACTTACAGGTTTTAGCCGAGGTCCCTGCCAACATAATTCGCCTTGGACCAGAGCTTCTAGCGCTGGGGAAGGAACCAGGGCTGAGGATGGATGAAGAGCACCCCACTTCCTGACCGAGTCGCCTGATGTTCCCACCCTAGCCAAACCTCCTCCACGGCAGAAATCTAATACCTATTGTATCTATTATTAACCCAGTTGTTACTGAAACTTTTTTTTATCTCGTATCACAGTAGTTTTTTAGTAGTATTACCTTGATGCATACAGTAAACATGGAAAAATGCCAAAAAAACTGACTTTACAGGAAAGCTCGGAGAATGCGGATCGTTTTAACTATCAGTAGTAATAGGCAGGTAGGTTAACGCTCATATAAATACTACTTTATCAATTGTATCCTATTTCAAATTAAAGAAACACAGTTATTACTATGAAAAAGACTTTATTATCTATATAATCTATATCAAATCTAGGTCATAAATTTATAAAAAAACGTGCATAAAATAAATTTCAATCACAAGCATATTTGTAAACACTTACCGTTTTGAAGACATAGTGAAAGTTAATTACGCTAGCACGAATTAAAAATATATGAAACAGGAAGCTTGCTCAAATATATGAAACAATAAATTATGATTTCTTAAAATAATGTCTTTGATTTATTTGGCATAAATATAAAATTATTTGAAGAGTTACTTAAAATCGATTCGCTGACAATATATCGTATGCGATTGTATACATGGCAATCACACGCTGTGTGCGTCACTACCCCAAATCGACCAATGCGTCACTACCCCAAAGCGAACGCCTGACCTAAGCACTGAGCGATCGAACCATCGATTATTGACTGCGAACGTTAAATCGCGACTTGAGTGAAACGACTTCAAAAGTGATAATGCATGTGTGCGGTTTTGTTCAATCATCAGAAAATATCGGAAAATTCATGGAAAAACGGACGGGAGCCGTTACAACTTCTTTTCAGCTATTTGCGAATTCTATTGCAATAAGAGCTTTTGCGAAATCTATTTTTTCGTAGTAGAAGTATTAACACAAATCTTATCGAATACACGGACTTTTTGTTGAATGCCCTTGTTTCCGGATTCCAGGTTGATGCCGTGTATATTACCGATTTTTCATTCTATCCTTATAAAAAAACTTTCGAAATTCGGTATACACGGCGACCTGCTAAGATGGATCCATTCCTATATAAACAATCGTAGTCAAGCCGTCGCCCTTAAAGGTTACCGCTCTTCGTTTCTTAATGTTCCGTCAGGAATTCCTCAGGGATCCCACCTTGGCCCTTTTCTATTTACCTTATATTTAAATGATATTGGACTGTGTTTTAATAAGTCGCATCACTTGCTTTATGCAGATAATACAAAAATATTCAAAATTGTTAAAGGACTTGGTGATTGTGAAGATTTGCAACAGGATTTATTAAGCTTTGAGAACTATTGTAAGGATAATTATATTTAGAAATCATCAATTTATATTACTACATATACTATTATGTTTTTATTATAAAGATCATCATATACCCTATTACGGAGTTGGTCATGGCCGGTTTTCGGTCTTCGGGGTTTATTATCTCCGTTATTTATTGAGTTACGTGCGTGCAAAGTATGGGAACTTTCGCAGTGCATTAGACGGTTTTTTATTAATCAATTTTGTCAAAATTTTTTTGGTCCGCCTCAATCTCGACGATACTCCGTCTATGGAAAAATTCCGAAAAGTTGAAATTTTTTCGATTTTCAAATTCAAAATTGCGTTCGAAAACGCATCGACGAAAACGCGGAAACCGACATAACTCGAGAACGGATAGGAGCATAGCGTTTCGGTCCGAGGAGCGATCGAAGGGCTCGGCGAGAGCTGCGAAATGGCATTTTTGAAATTTTGAAATTTCCAAAAAAATCATAAAAATTGTCCATTTTTCCACTTTTGATAGGAAATATTTTTTTCGAAAAAAGTGTCGTTTTCGGCGTCCCACGCTTTGGGAAGCAGCAGCGGGACCGAAATTGTGCAATGGACATTTCCACCCTAATACCCCCAACTCTATGGGAAAACTCCAAAAAGTAGAAATTTTCTTCGCCCGGCCGCCATATTGGATTTTGAAAATGCATCTAGAGAACATCGAAAAAACGCACATTTTCCACGTTAATTCGACGCAATAGAGAACGTCCAAATCGACGGCCGTCTACGGCGAGTCTAAGAACTACATGTCCTTTACGATATTGCAGAAAAAAAATATTAAGTTTCTACAAAAATTAGTAATAATTTTCACTTTGAAATTTGGTCAAAAAAACGCCCTCAAAACGAAAAAAGTGTTTTTTTCGGCTCCCATAATTTTTCTCATTTTTTGATTTTTGTTAATTTTTCATCGGCTTTTTCCAACCGGAGAATCGTCTCTATGGGAAAATCCCGAAAAGTTGAAATTTCCTTTGGGCGGCGGCCATATTGGATTTTGAAAATGCCACCAAAAAAACACATAAACCTCGATAATTCGACTCACGAACGTCCGAATGGATTTGCGTCTGCGGCAAGTCGAAGACCTAGACGTCCTTTACGAGATTGCCAAAAAAAAATTTCATGTCTCTCCAAAAATTCATATAAATTTTCAATTTGAAATTTTTCCAAAAAACACATTCGAAACGAAAAAAGTTTCATTTTTCGGATCCCACGCTTTGGGAAATAGCCGCGGGACCGTAATTGCGCAACTGTCATTTCCACCCGAAAACCCTACTCTCTATGGAAAAACTCCAAAAAGTTGAAATTTCCTTCGCGCCGCCGCCATATTGGATTTTGAAAATACAACGAAAAAACCGCAAAAACCTCGATAATTCGAATCGAAAACGTCGAAATGGATTCGCGTCTGTGGCAACTCGAAGTCCAAGAAATCCGTTACGAGACTGTTAAAAAAAAATTGGAATTTCTCCAAAAATTCATATAAATTTTCCATTTTCCCAATTTTTAAAGGAATTTTTTTACAAAAAAAACGTAATTTTTCGGCTTCCACGCTTTTGGAAGCGGCCACGTGACTGAAATTTTGTAAACGTCATTTCAACCCGAAAAACCTTCACTCTATGGAAAGAATCCTAAAAGTTGAAATTTCCTTCAATTTTCTTCGTGCGGCCGCCATATTTGATTTTGAAACGAGGCTACGAAAAAACCCGATTAGCGCAGAGAGGACGACCTCCTGTCGAGTTGTGTTCTACGCGAGATGTAGCGCCTCGACCAGCACTACAAAGTGGCATTTTCAGAATTTTGAAATTTAAAACAAAAATATATAAATGTTGATTTTGAATTTTTCAAACGAGTACAAAAATCACATTTTCCGATATCGATCGAGACAGACCGAACCTACCGCGTTGCGGTCTTAGGCGAGATCGACACCCCGAGTGAGGTCTACGAAATGGCATTTTTGAAATTTTGACATTTTGAAAAATTTTATATAAACTTTCATTTTGAACTTGGAAATTGTTATGAAAAAATCACATTTTTTGAAATAAATCGAAATAGAGTAAACCTAACGCGTTACGGTGTTTGGATAGAACGACGGCCTCGGTAATCTCTACGAAATTGCATTTTTGAAATTTTGAAATTTTGAAAAATTTTATATAAACTTTCATTTTGAACTTGGAAATTATTATGAAAAAATCACATTTTTCGAAATAAATCGAGATAGAGTAAACCTAACGCGTTACGGTGTTTGGACAGAACGACGGCCTCGGTAATCTCTACGAAATGGCATTTTCGAAATTTTAACATTTTGAAATTTTTTATATAAACTTTCATTTTGAACATAGAAATTGTTATGAATAAATGACATTTTTCGAAAAAGACCGTGATAGAGTAAATCAAACGCGTTACGGTGTTCGGACAGAACAACGGCGTTGGTAATCTCTACAAAATGGCATTTTTGACATTTTGACATTTTGAAAAATTTTATATAAACTTTCATTTTGAACTTGGAAATTGTTATGAAAATATCACATTATTCGAAATAAATCGAGATAGAGTAAACCTAACGCATTACGGTGTTTGGACAGAACGACGGCCTCGGTAATCTCTACGAAATGGCATTTTTGAAATTTTGACATTTTGAAAAATTTTATATAAACTTTCATTTTAAACATAGAAATTATTATGAAAAAATCACATTTTTCGAAAAAGATCGTGATAGAGTAAATCTATAGCATTACGGTGTTCGGACAGAACAACGGCGTTGGTAATCTCTACAAAATGGCATTTTTGAAATTTTGACATTTTGAAAAATTTTATATAAACTTTCATTTTGAACTTGGAAATTGTTATGAAAAAATCACATTTTTCGAAATAAATCGAGATAGAGTAAACCTAACGCGTTATGGTGTTCGGACAGAACGACGGCCTCGGTAATCTCTACGAAATGGCGTTTTTGAAATTTTGACATTTTGAAAAATTTTATATAAACTTTCATTTTGAACGTGGAAATTGTTATGAAAAAATCACATTTTTCGAAATAAATCGAGATAGCGCGATTTTAAAACCGTGTCGCAAAGAATAAAATCGTGGTGCGTGCTGACCCTAAGCCAGAAATTATGTTTTGATGCATTTTTTTACTATTTTTAAGGTTGCTTTTGAACCAAAAACGGCATGTACGATATTTTTCATGAAAATACGATATGTTGGAGAGGTTGATACGATATCGCTTGGATTCAGACATTCCAACACTGCGTGAGCGTCGTCTGTCATTCTGCTTTCACTGGCGCTTGGTGACTGACGAATTTTGAGCTACGCTTTCACTTTGAGTGACGCTTTCATTTGATTTGTGTTTTATAACGCTACAATTAATTGAATCGTTTATAAAACATCCTTAAAACGTGTTTTTCAACGCGAAAACGGTTTTTTTAAAAGCCCCAATTCCGTAATCTCTCGCTAATCGGAAACGCGATGGTTGGTGACGCCAATTGTTTTTTGGCGACGCCTCGCGATTTTTGGCGACGCAAATTTATCGTTGAATAGTGTTTTTATCCCATATTCGTGTGTTTTTAAGTAAATTTATAGTGATTGGACGATTTTCTTTATTTTTGAGGGAATAAGTTTAAGGAATTACGCAGTAAAAATATGTGGGACCCCACACAGTACAAGAGCACTTCATTTAGATTTACGACAGCGAGCGGAGCTGGCCAGGAAGTGTAAGGTTTCTATTCATATCGTTCACAAAGGACATTTTAAGTGGACGACAAGGGTATGCGAACGGCTAAGAAAAAACGGCCAGGCGGGAAGAGTCGCGCAGTCGTAAATTTAATGGACGTCAAGCCGCTAAATACGGATATAAAAATAATCTGATGATAATTGTGAAATAAAGTCAAGTATAAATATCAACATCATTTACAATAACAATACTCTCGAATGCAGCAATCTAGGAACACGACTAACTTCTTTATAGTTAAGTTACAGTAAAGTTTCATATAAATCGTAAATAATATTAAAATAGGTAAAATGGCATGAGAGTCACGGGCGATTAATAATGTAATAACGATCAAATGTGTGTCGCACGTGACTCTCGATCACTAATTAGACTTTAAGTAGAGTAATTAAGGGGATGAATGTAAATGAGACTCAAACGAGACGTACGGAGCCGCCATTAGGGGGTGCGGTTTGTTGATTTAAATAGCCAATAGGCGAGTAGCTGGCACTCGCCAACGGGAACGTACGATCTCTGACCAATCAACAAGAAGAGCTTATTTGAAAGCTTTGACTTCCATTTTGGAAATAGGCCAGTCAGTCAAAAAATAATCTCCGGCTCCGGCGGATGTTCAGTCCGCCGAATCGACGCGCAGATTGTAAGATATCGGCCTCATAATTTTAGGGCGCGTCGAAGAGTACATTTGCATATAAATTGCAACCCGCGAAAAATTGCAATCGCGGGCGAATATTGTGAATTGTGTTGTGTAAAGAGGACTTGCTGAAAATAAAAACCGCATTAAAACATTCTCTATATTTACTGAACCGTTCCTTCCTAAGTTCTGTGGAATTATTCATCGGGAACGACTTAATCCAGACAGCCTGCCGAGAGCTGTGTATACGCCAAGAAAACCCTATGGAGCAGCTGACGACGTGAGTAAAATTAATAATTAACCACATACAGTCTACTACCACATCGCGTCGTACACGGCAGCTTTGGCTTCCGCGATTAAGGTCCTGGACCCTGCGTTTCGATTCGACGAGTTCGTCGGCCCTGAAGCAGGTTTCGTCCAGTGATATAAGTGCATAATAGTGGTTTCATTCGTCAACATTTGATAGCCGTCAGCGGCAGATGTCATCAGAATTGGTGAGTTGAAAATTTTATTATTTTTGCTATTTTTCAGTTGCTCTTAACAGATTAACTACGATGGCCAGTACGTCTACAAATTCTCAGGCTGAAAAAAAGTGTAGAGACCAAAATATGGACGAAATAGTAATACAATCTACAGATACCTCGATAGACGAAAGTGAAACAGAAATAGCACAGACAGCGCAATCGACAGAAATGAATATACCACTAACCAGAGGAAGACCAAAGAAAAAACTCCGTGGTACACATGCAGTAATGAATACACCACTAACCGCAGGCAGGCCAACGAAAAAACTCCGCGGCATATGTGCAACAAGAAATGATGTTCAGGTAACGCGGCATGAAAATGTACCGTTAGCTGATTCACAACGGCAACCGCAATCACCGGTTATTAATGTAACAGTAAGCGGAGGCAGGCCAAAGAAAACGCTCCGCCGTATTCATGCGACAACAAATGCTGATATCGATCAGGTAATGCACGATGCGGGTGAAGCGGTAGGTGATACTCAAATTTTACAGATTCCACAAACATCAGGTGGTGCCGGCCGACCACCAAGGCAAGCTCGCGGTTGGCATATCAATGTAGCTACTGATATTCATCCGACGCAGTCTCAGCCGACGAACAACAATCCAGCCAACGACCCACCGGTACGTGCGATAGAGACCGCACCGGACGCTGCTAATCGCCGTCAACTGGCACTGTAAAAGTAGCTTAAAAAAGTTTAGTTAAGGTGTGTGTAATTAGGTTAAGTTACTGAATAAAAATAAGTTTTGTAAGGTCCTTTTCTACGAAAAGGGAAAAATAGTAACCGAACGGGGGGGGGGGGGGGGTTTAGTCCGTAGGCTATTGGGATTGTCATCAATACAACTATTGGTGACACTCCCTAATAGAGTCGGGCATGCCCTGTGGCTCGGCAAGCCACATGGTATACATGAGTATTTCCCCCTCCACCCGAGAAAAAAAAAAAAAAACCTAACCTAACGTGTAATATTTATCTTACTTATAATGTTAAACTACCACGATAGTCTTCGAAACGATACAACTAATCACCAAGCCAACATCCGCCAAGAACGTTGCCTACCTAATAAAAACTTTGGACCGATGACGACAACATTTGGATGTCACTATTGCATTTAATCTTTTTAACTACTTTGCAAGTGATGCGATGCGAGAGACACATGGCGCGATACCTGCGTTTCGTGTCATCACGTCATGTTCTAGCGCTCAAATATCCAATGGAAAATACTTTATACATACACACTTAATTGCGTTAGCGCGACTAACACTACATGTAACCACATGCTTCACTGACAGGTTAAATTGTAGCAACCCCTTATATTTTTAATAAAATACAATACCCCTTTGTTCTTACGGATGCATTGTGACAATACGGCGATGCTGTCGTTTGTCATCATGGTTCAATGTCACTTTGGAAGTGTATACGTAGGTATATCGTTGTATTATTTTACCTACATATATCGTTGATATTTCATATTATTGTTGTATTGTAGGATCTTACATATCTCTGTATACCACGAGTACATTAAATTCTGCAAACTTTTTCGATTAGTCAAAAACGGTCAATCATTGACATCAGAGTACATTGGCTAGCGCTCCAAGTAGTTTTGTTTTTTGTGTGATTTTTTCGTTGCTTTTTTTTATATTTTCGCGAAAGTGAGGTTTTTTTATTGGCTTTCCATGCTTTAAAAACAGCGATGGTTGTATTTTTGTATTTTTACATTCCCTTCTCGGCCTAGAAGGGACAGTATTGTGATTTGTGATCTAGAAATTGAGCGCTTACTCGACTCGACTCAGTCGCGTTAGCGCGACTAACACTGAATGGGCTTACTTACTCTACCTAACTAATTACGCTAACTAAATTAATAACTTATTATCGACGTATCGCAGGATACGTCTGTTTTGTCTAGCGCAACGTAAAAAACACTGCAAAAAGCCTTTATAATAGTCATTCAAATTCGAAGTAGGGTGAGTAATGAAGGGAAATATCAAAAGTTGGGTGAGAAAATGTAGGGGAATGTGGGTAAAGAGCAAAAGTCGCACTAAAAATAGGCCAAGTCAGGGGGGAAAGGTCGAAGGTGGCGAGGCACGTAGGGGAAGGCGGGTAAAAAGCAAAAGTCGAACAAGAAAATGAGCGCGTTCTCGACTCGACTCAGTCGCGTTAGCGCGACTAACACTGAATAGGCTCACTCGACCTACCTATTTACTCTACCTATCTAACTTAGTTTACAATGAAAGTAGATGTGTCCTTTCATACAATGAACAACAACGAAAGTAGATGTGCACTTTCATACAATGAGTAACAATAAAAGTAGATGTGCAAAAAAAAAACTGAAAAACTAAAAAACACAACTTACTACCACCCCACCCCACTGGGCTCTGTGCCACTCCGATCTAGTATACCCTATTACGGAGTTGGTCATGGCCGGTTTTCGGTCTTCGGGGTTTATTATCTCCGTTATCTATTGAGTTACGTGCGTGCAAAGTATGGGAACTTTCGCAGTGCATTAGACGGCGCGTCGAGTGGAAAAAATTATTTTCGTTTATTTGTTTGTTTTATTCGTTTTTTTTGCACGTAAAGTTCTAAAAGTGCTCTTTTTTTTCGGCTTTGTACGATTTTATTTTTATTCCTCAATTTTGGCAAACTTTTTTTAAATTCTATGTTTTTAAATTCTATGTTTTTAAATTTCTATGTTTAAAATGAAAGTTTATATAAAATTTTTCAAAATTTCAAAATTTCAAAAATGCCATTCCGTAGAGATTACCGAGGCCGTCGTTCTGTCCGAACACGGTAACGCGTTAGGTTTACTCTATCTCGTTCTTTTGTTAAAAATGTGATTTTTTCATAACAATTTCTATGTTCAAAATGAAAGTTTATATAAAAAATTTCAAAATGCCAAAATTTCGAAAATGCCATTTCGTTGAGATTACCGAGGCCGTCGTTCTGTCCGAACACCGTAAAGCGTTAGATTTACTCTATCTCGATTTATTTCGAAAAATGTGATTTTTTCATAACAATTTCTATGTTCAAAATGAAAGTTTATATAAAAAAATTCAAAATGTCAAAATTTCGAAAATGCCATTTCGTAGAGATTTCAAAGGCCTTCGTTCTGTCCGAACACCGTAACGCGTTTGATTTACTCTATCACGGTCTTTTTCGAAAAATGTCATTTATTCATAACAATTTCTATGTTCAAAATGAAAGTTTGTAACAAAAATCCAAATTTGCGTGGCATGTTATGTTTCAAAAACATGTTGCACGCATTGCAACATATTTCGCTTGTATTTCTAGTGTTTTTTTGTATTGGTCTTACTCAGTTTTTGAGTTGTTTTCGGAATCAGGGTTCAAAATCGCAAAACATCTTTAATACAAGAAATAATTGCTAATAGCTTTGACAGTTGGATCTGTCATAATAGAGAATGGCCGTATTGCACAGCCCAATAAAAAATGACCCTTTTGGTGTTTTGCCATGACAAAAAAACAAGAGATTTACTTAAAAATCGAGTTCAAAAAGAATTTTAATAAATGTAATAAATATTACCTAAAATATTACTATTTTAGTGAACATGAGTAGCTATGAGTTTTTTTTTAAATCTCCTAAAGTTGGTATAACTGCAGGCAGTCCAGTCTGTCCAAACTAGCCACAGTTAATTGAGGGATCATTTTTTCCAAGATGGCGCGAGGAAGAGTACTTCTAACTCGCGCCGGGCGACAAAAAACCCGTTAAAAGCCGGGTGATCCGCGAGTTGTGTGCACCAGGAGTGCGGCGTTTTTAAAGTTATGTGAACAAGGTCTCATTTTTCGCGGGTTTTTGGCTGTGCCGCCTTTTTTTACTTTCCAATTCAATTTCTACAATAAATCGGCCCACCGCGCCTTGATATTTTTCTCGCCTGGATGTCCGTTTGAACGGAAAAACTTATCAATTCACATTTCTGAAGTCTACCACATGTATGGAGAGGAGAAAGGAGGAACTACCTGCAAAATAAAAAGATCTTGTTTTTATAACTTTACATTGTAGTTTTATTTTAAAATTGCGAAGGTTTATTCTCTGTCTTGCCAAATTTAGTGACAAAGTAAATTCTTTCCCCGACCCTGGGGTTGTTTTTTTTATTTTCGGTCATAACCTAACCTATGGTATTTTTTCTTTTTCGCGTTTTAAATAAACGCGATGGCGCTCTTGTTTCTTTCGGTATAACGCGATTGGATTGTTAATCGTACGTTATAAATTGGCGCCCAACGTGGGGCCTATAAACTAAATTTTGGCAGGTGGAAATATCCCTTCGCAATTTTAAAATACACGTTTTTGCGGTGATAAGTGGTAGTCTTTTTCAGATATTGGTATTTTTGTTTTATTTTTCTCAGTTTTGTATGAGAATTATTACTGTAGCGACATTGTGGTATTTTTTCAAATTGCGGTATTTTTTTTGACAGATGTTGACGAAATTTGCAAATAATTTCGCGTTTTTGCCTTATTAACTATTTCTGCGGTTCGCCGCGAACGAATGTTAAGTTCGCCGCAATATTTTAAGTAATATACTGTAATTTTTATTAAATCCGGCGAGAAACATTGTATAGATTAATATTTTGTGTAATAAGCGGTTTGTATTTTTCTGCGGTTCGCCGCGAATGAACGATAAGTTCGCCGTATCTTATACTATTCTGTTGCCGTTTCTTAAACGTTTATTGACTAATTTTTGTAATATTTTCAGGTTCAAATTGGATATCCAGGTGGGCGTTTTATCGGTTGCCGAAATTGGGAAGAAAAAGGTGGCACAGAGAAAAACGGAGTGAGCTTGTTCCATTGCTTTAATTTTTTAGAATAATATTTTTTATTGGGATTTTTTAGTTTTTCTTTTGGGTTTTATATTTTTGCGGTGGAGATTTAAAAAAAAAAATAAAATAAAAAATAAAATATGGAGGTTCCGGTTAGCAGAGATTTTGACGTGTCGTTTGAGCGAGTTTTGAAGCCTTTGTGCTTAGGTTTCGTGTACGACGAGAAGACTTGTGTCGTCGAATTTTTGGAACGACTTGAAGAGAATAGGTTGGCGCGAAACATTTCTGACGCGCGTTTATTAAAATCTGCCTGTGAGCTTTTCACAAATCATGCGCTCGTATGGTATCGCACCCGGGTTTCACATATTGAGAGCTGGTCTCAGCTCGCAAGTGAATTGCGGAATAATTTTGGAAGTGCGAACTTCGACCGCGACTTGTTGAGGCAGGTACGTGCCAGGTTTCAGAGGCCGGATGAGCCGCTCCACATGTTTGTTACAACAGTGTTGAGCTATTTCCAGAAATTGTCTCGGCCACATCCAGAGGCCGAACAGCTGGAGATAATTAGCTCTAATTTGAGGCCGTACCTGCAACAACAGTTCGCGTTAGTGACAATCCACTCCATTGATGAGCTTCTACACCTAGGTAAGCGTTTGGAAAACGCCCAGTTGTCGATCGACGAGTATAATCAAAACCTACAGGTTTTTAATAAATCCAAAGCAACGTCGTCCAAGACTGTACACGCCATCGATCACTCCACCGTTGACATTGCTGATAGGGATTCTTCATTTGTCCAGCAGTCCAAAAATTGCGCGGTTTCTGCGTTAGATTTAAATAATTCCAATAACCAACCCCGGGATGTAAGTCACCCTCGGGGTGGTTCAAATAGAAGTGGTTTCTCCCGAGGCAACACGACTGACGTCGGCGGTCCTCGCGGAGGCCCTGGAGCTTCGCGTGGTGCTCGTGGTGGTACTCACCACGGGCACTCTAAATATTGTTACCGTTGTGGGAAGTTTAATTTCACCGTTGCTACTTGCCCGGCTTGTTCAAAGGAAAGAAAACCGGTTCAACCTCATCAGAATGTTTCAAAAAACTTGCCCCAACGAGACTGAATAAGGTCATTTGTTGATTCGGTCTCGTTGTTATTTAAAAACGAGAAGGATAACCGTCGTCCGTTTCTAGATGTTTCGTTAGGCGACATAGCTGTGTGTGGTCTACTCGACACGGGTTCGAGCTTGACAATTTTGGGTGCCGATTCACATAAGTATTTAATTGATATCGGTTATACTCTTCATAAAGCGCCTTCTTTGACGCTCAGCACAGCTAATTCAAGTACAGTACGGACGATTGGTTATATTTCTTTGCCCTTTAAATTCAATAATCGCTGTCAGGTGATTCGAGCTGTGGTAGCTCCGGATATAGGATCTTCTCTGATTTTAGGTATGGATTTTGTCCGAGAATTTGATTTGGTACCTGAAATTTTAAAATATGTTCGTTTGGAGTCTAGTGATGTCAGTTGGCACTCCGTCAACGAAGTGAGGGCCTTGCATCCTTTCGCTTCCCTGACGGAGAATCAACAGTCGTTAGCTAACAAGATGATTAAAAGTATTGAGAAAATTTCTACGGAAGTCAAAGGTCTAGGTCGGACAAATTTAATAACTCAGGTTATCGACACTGGTGATCATCCACCAGTGAAGCAGCGGTATTACCCTTTGTCTCCCGCTCGTCTACAACTATTAAACGAAGAAGTGGATCGTATGCTCGAGTTAGGCGTAATAAAACCTAGTAAAGGGGCTTGGAATAATCCAACTATTTTTGTTCCCAAGTCGGATGGGACTTTGCGGTTCTGTCTTGATAGTAGGAAGCTCAATTCTATTACGAAGCCGGATGCGTATCCTCTCCCGAGAATAACTACCATCCTGGACAGTTTGCGAGACGCTAACTATTTATCTTCCATCGACTTATCGGCTGCCTTTTGGCAAATTCCCTTGGATCCTGAATCACAAGAGAAGTGTAGTTTTACTGTTCCTGGTCGAGGTTTTTACTCGTTTACATCTTGTCCCTTCGGGGTTCGCAACTCGCCGTCGTGCATGCAGCGTTTGGCTGACCAATTGTTTGACCCTTCGTTTGATAATAAGGTGTTTTGCTACTTAGACGACATTGTAATTGTCTCGTCGACCTTTGAGGAACATATTTCTCTCTTAAACAGAGTCCTAGATCGTCTCCTTTATGCGAATCTCTCCATAAATTTTTAAAAATGCCAGTTTTTCCGGCAAGAATTAAAGTACCTGGGGTATGTTGTAGATTCCCATGGCCTACATACAGATCCCGAAAAGGTAAAATGTATCCTAGACTTTCCTACTCCTAATTCACCTAAAATGGTTAAGAGTTTCCTTGGAATGGCCGGTTGGTACCGGCGTTTCATTCGTAATTTTTCCAGTATTGCTGCACCTCTTTCCCGGTTGACTAGTACCCGCAAAGGCGCTCCCGCGTTTGCATGGACACCGGAGGCGGAAGAAGCCTTTCAAAAATTGAAATCCGCCTTAATTTCAAGTCCGATCTTAGCTTGTCCTGACTATTCAAAGCCATTTGCTTTACATTGTGACGCATCGTTGTACGGTTTAGGTGGTGTACTTACCCAGACAGTGGATGGCGTAGAACATCCAATCCCTTTCACGAGTAGGACTCTCCTATCGGCTGAGACTCGTTACTCCGCTACTGAACGTGAAGCCCTAAGCGTGATCCATGCTGTCGAGCATTTTCGAGGCTACTTTGAGGGCGGTCCCAAGGTCAAAATCTACACTGATCATGCCAGTTTGCGTTGGTTTTTATCGCTTAAAAACCCAACGGGACGCTTGGCTAGGTGGGGAATCCGTTTATCGGCTTTTGATTTTGAGATCATCCACAAGAAGGGTGTCGAAAATGTCGTCCCAGACGCGTTATCTCGCCTACTTCCTGTAGCGGCGGTCTCGGTTGTCGCCGATCCCTGGTACAACGATTTGGTTAATGCGGTAGCCGGCAATCCTGCCGCGTATCCCAATTACCAGATCAAAGGCAGTGAGTTGTATCGTTACTCGAGGAGCAAGTACCAACTTACCAGTTGTTACGACTGGAAGTTAGTTGTGCCGTTACCTCTCCGAGAAAAGCTAATACAAGAAAACCATGCTTCTGATTTGGCAATTCATTTTGGGGTCTTTAAAACCCATCGTCGTCTTTGTTTGCGCTATTTTTGGCCAAATTTACATAGAGACGTGGTTAAATTCGTCTCTAAGTGCGATACGTGTCAGCAATACAAACATCCGAACGTGTCTCCGTTGGGTCATTTGGGTAATCCAAAGTCGTGTGCCTTTCCCTTTCAGATGATCTCCGTCGATCTTTTGGGTCCCTACCCGATGACGAGAGATCGAAATATACATATTCTAGTAGTCACGTGTTGTTTTAGCAAATATTGCTTATTATTCCCTTTAAAACGTGCTACTAGTAAAATCGTTAGCCACATTATGGAGCATAAGGTCTTTCTGCAATTTGGTGTTCCGCAGTATGTCATTTCGGACAATGGGAAACAATTTATTGGTAAGGAGTTCACTGGTCTAATGACCAAGTACCGAATTCCCAAGGTATACTTGAACCCGAAATATTGCCCTCAGGTCAATCCAACTGAGAGGCAGAATCGTGGGGGTTGGCGTTGTCAGTTAAGGACGACCATCGCTCTTGGGACCTCCACCTTTCTGCCATTCAGATGGCGATCAATTCGGCTGTTTCGGAAGCCACGGGTTTCAGCCCTTTTTTCCTTGTCCATGGTCGAGAACCGATTTTAGATGGTTCTTTTTATACGCAATCCCCGGAATCCCAAGCCGAAGTCATATTCGGTAGCAGAATTTCCTACGCTCAGGATTTGAGTGAACTTCCTGGCGTTTTCCATACCGTGCGGAAGAAATTACTTCAATCGCATGCTCACAATAAGGTATATTATGACCGCAAACACCTCCCGGCTGAATTTTCCGTTGGGGATACGGTTTATAAAAAGACTTATTTTCTCAGCAATGCGGGAAATTACTTCATTTCAAAGTTTGCCCCGCGGTATGAAAAATGTCAGATAGTGAAGAAACACTCTCCTTTGGTGTATGAACTGCTTAATGTAGAAGGCAAAAATATAGGCACATGGCATATAAAGGATTTTAAACTAAATCCCAAGGATTCCGTTTGATGTTTTTTTTTCTTGGTTGTTTTCCTCGTTAACATACGTATAAAAAATGTTTCATCTTAGTCGAATGTCTTCGATTTCATTCTCTTAATAATTGTCATGTAAAAGGTGTGGTACCGGGTGGTTACCATTACTGATATCATTTTGTCTGTGTCCGTCGTGCTAGCAAACCTGTCTAGCACTACCGGGGTTTGAATGTCGCATGAAAGGGAAGTATGCTAGAGCTCGGTATGAAAGGTAATACTTGACATTCAACATTTTCCTACTAGGCATTGGCTACTGTCGAGTCACAACAATTTTGCTAATATGTTTGTTTTTTTTTTTTTGGTGTCCACCATAAGTTTACTTAGTTTTGCTTTATGGTTTGGAGGTCGTCAGGTTTTCCTTCGACAAGTTGTGCGGTCCTGTTATAAGGCCACTAGGACTTTTGTCCGTTTTTTTTTAATGTTTATCAGGCTGACCTGGTAGCCCTTTGGGGTTGGTAAGTTATTTGGAGTTGTTTGATGTTTGTTGTAACTCTCTACGTTTATGTAGAGTGATTTATATTAGCCGTTGACCTCTGCAGTACCCTGCCGAATGGATATTTTTCTTTAGTTAACGAGGAGAAGTAGGAGTATTTTGTTCTTTATTTTCTTATATTTTTTTATGGTTTACCATTTGATGAGTATTAGATAGTTCACGTGTTTTTTTTTGTTATCTGTTTAGATTTTTGTTAGTGCTCGATTGATCACGTGCGAATCGGGACGACTCGAGGAAATCGTTAGTGTCCTGCCGATTTCTTTTTGGGGGAGAGGCTGTAACAAAAATCCAAATTTGCGTGGCATGTTATGTTTCAAAAACATGTTGCACGCATTGCAACATATTTCGCTTGTATTTCTAGTGTTTTTTTGTATTGGTCTTACTCAGTTTTTGAGTTGTTTTCGGAATCAGGGTTCAAAATCGCAAAACATCTTTAATACAAGAAATAATTGCTAATAGCTTTGACAGTTGGATCTGTCATAATAGAGAATGGCCGTATTGCACAGCCCAATAAAAAATGACCCTTTTGGTGTTCTTGCCATGACAAAAAAACAAGAGATTTACTTAAAAATCGAGTTCAAAAAGAATTTTAATAAATGTAATAAATATTACCTAAAATATTACTATTTTAGTGAACATGAGTAGCTATGAGTTTTTTTTTAAATCTCCTAAAGTTGGTATAACTGCAGGCAGTCCAGTCTGTCCAAACTAGCCACAGTTAATTGAGGGATCATTTTTTCCAAGATGGCGCGAGGAAGAGTACTTCTAACTCGCGCCGGGCGACAAAAAACCCGTTAAAAGCCGGGTGATCCGCGAGTTGTGTGCACCAGGAGTGCGGCGTTTTTAAAGTTATGTGAACAAGGTCTCATTTTTCGCGGGTTTTTGGCTGTGCCGCCTTTTTTTACTTTCCAATTCAATTTCTACAATAAATCGGCCCAACGCGCCTTGATATTTTTCTCGCCTGGATGTCCGTTTGAACGGAAAAACTTATCAATTCACATTTCTGAAGTCTACCACATGTATGGAGAGGAGAAAGGAGGAACTACCTGCAAAATAAAAGGATCTTGTTTTTATAACTTTACATTGTAGTTTTATTTTAAAATTGCGAAGGTTTATTCTCTGTCTTGCCAAATTTAGTGACAAAGTAAATTCTTTCCCCGACCCTGGGGTTGTTTTTTTTATTTTCGGTCATAACCTAACCTATGGTATTTTTTCTTTTTCGCGTTTTAAATAAACGCGATGGCGCTCTTGTTTCTTTCGGTATAACGCGATTGGATTGTTAATCGTACGTTATAAGTTTATAAAAAAAAATTCAAAATGTCAAAATTTCGAAAATGCCATTTCGTAGAGATTACCGAGGCCGTCGTTCTGTCCGAACACCGTAGCGCGTTAGGTTTACTCTATCTCGATTTATTTCTAAAAATGTGATTTTTTCATAACAATTTCCAAGTTCAAAATGAAAGTTTATATAAAAATTTTCAAAATTTCAAAATTTCAAAAATGCCATTTCGTAGACTTCACTCGGGGTGTCGATCTCGCCTAAGACCGCAACGCGGTAGGTTCGGTCTGTCTCGATCGATATCGGAAAATGTGATTTTTGTACTCGTTGGAAAAATGAACACATGGGTCATCGTGGCCAACTCATCATGGGCCCAGTAGCTCCCAATGTTGAGCAGTTACTTGTTGCTAAAATGATATATTTTTTATGTAGATCTGTATTACTATGGCTGCTTTTTCGGAAGTATGGTACTTAAGCGACTGCCTGCGTCTAATAAACGTGTTAGGAAAACTGGGCAGAGTCTGGAGTGAAGTTAAATAGTAATAATTGATCTACATTAAAATACCCTTTTAATGACGTATAGTTATTGCCATTGCCATTAATGAGCTTAGAAAAAGTAATTAGAATGGACATCGATTACGTATTACACTATCGAAATTTTTTGTGAAAAACCCAGCCAATGAGTTCTGATATGAAATCGAAGACTATTGCGGTTGTTTGACATTTTAAATAAGTTAAAAACGAATTTACCGCGTGAAGATTGTAACACCCGACGTTTCGGCGATGTATGCGGCCTACCTGCGAAACAACGGATTGTAACCTAGACAACGGCGGTTGAAACATCGTAGAAACGTCAAGTGTTACAATCTTCAAGCGGTTAATTCATTTTTATGTTATTTATAATGAGTTTTGAGTTGAGCTGCCATGTTAATAATTAATCTACATGAAAAGACCTTTTTAACGACATAATATAGCTATTGGCGAGGGTATCAAAATGCTCTTTTCCTTTTATACACTGCCATCCAGATGTAATTTCTAAGAACTTTTTGAAAAGTCCTAGTAGCAGCAAAAAGTTTTTATCAATTTGTTTACCTTGGAAAATGTCGACGGTAGAACGGAGGCAGAAGAATTCCAGCCGGGAAGAGAATCTGATTCTTATTTCTGCTGTAATATGCATTAACGATGGCAGGAGGTGTGCTCCAAACAGATTTGTTTACCGGTTGTCCAACTCTGTTGAAAACAAATTATTTAGGCAGTGCATCCGGCGCCGGCGGAAGCCAGGGTCGGCACCTAACACCAATATGACTCGGCTGCCAGCACTCGTATTGTCCGCCAGCTCCCAATTCATAGACCGCCGCTTCTGAGTTTAGATTATAGACAAAATTTTACAATTTGGTGGTACATCTGTCTTTTTTTTTATCGTTTACATGACATACAGGTAGACTGCACCTGTAATTGCCTCACTAGCTCAGTTGAAAATATAAAGGAGTAGCTCACTATCAAAGACGGAATTCTGCCTTTTACTTAAAATAAAGAAAAATCAGTTTTTTGTGTGAAGTGTGCTATTTTTTTGATGTCATATTTTAGGTATTTTTTTCTTTATTTTGTTTAACCAGTCGGAAGCCAACCTTTGCGCGCAAAAAACTGCTCCGCAACTGTTTGGTCGATTTTGTAAATAAATACTTCGTTTGTTCATGAATTCCCTCTTGTTATATAATATCTTGTTAGTCATGGATATTGTCCCAATCGTCCGTATCTACGCCGTGGCCCTGTCGCATACGAATGAGGGCGGGTTGAAAGGGTCTCCTATTATTAGGCGGAGATATCTCCATATTTGGGCGGTTAATAAGGACACGACCGAGGAATATCCGACGAAGCAGCTTGATAACAAATCATCAGGTATCCCCTTCACGGTGAGGAGGGTGATGAAACCCAATAGGACATACGAATCATTTATCGTCGGTATACCGGAAAACCACTTCGAAAGAAACCCTTCGATGTGGCCGGAATACTCATGCTTTAATGAGTAGTTATTTCGTAACTCGAGAAACCAACATCACCAGACATAGTACTCAGCTGAACCTTTACTACCAAAATGTTAGAGGGTTAAAAGGAAAGCTGTTAGAATTGACCACAAACAGTAATATAGTTGAAACAGAAATGTATGCGCTAACTGAAACATTTTTAAATGATTCAATTGCGGATGCAGAACGGTTTCCGGGCGGGAACGTCGCAGTATTTCGAAAGGACAGGCAGACACACGGCGGTGGTATAATGCTGAGTATCCGCTCTTCGATCCAATCACGACGCATGCGGGAACTGGAAACGGACGACGAAGTGATGTGTGTGAAGATACATTTTCATCACACTACGTATTTTAGTGTATTTTCCTCCCAGATGTAGTGATAGGTTATTTTTTGATAAGTTAACATTTTTTGATAAGTTAGAAAGTCTATTTTTTAGTGGTAAGGTAGAAAACATTTTAATATTAGGAGATTTTAATTTATATTCAGCCACAAAATTGGTAAATGGCCATTACCAGTACTTCGTTTCTCTATATTACCTGCAACAGTTCAACGAAGTCAAAAATTAGACATAACACTAACATTCAATGGACGAGGCCGGTATTCATTCACACAGCATTTACCCCAAACTCTACGGGAAAGCACTCTTTTACAACTTATTAGATAAAATCGATTGGATAGGACTATACAATCTGACCAGTATAAACGAGAGTGTCGAGTGCTTTTACGCTTTAATTTACGATTGTCTGTTCAAAAGTGTCCCAATTAAAAAGGCTACAGCTGACACGTGCAGATACACATATCCGGTCTGGTTCACATATGATATCATCAGAGATCTTAAATCAAAGTCCTGTTACCATAAACTCTGGAAAAAGTACAACCAGCGAATTTATTACAATGAGTTCAGCTCCCTCAGAGCAATCCTCAAACGAAGAATTCAAGAAGCCCATATAAACTATATCAACACAATTCAAATGTCAATATTGAGAGACAGCACAAATTTCTGGTCCTATATAAGAAATCAGCGTAATAGTCAGGCTTTTCTGCAGACTATAACGTACGAAGGCACTTCTTACGACGGTGGCGATATGACAAAAGCTTTCGCCAAATATTTTTCGTCCGTATATGATAAACCCCCCACCTTGGAAGTGTTCCAGGCCGAAGCCGGTATATCAGCTAAGAGCTGGAACGATAGCGTCGACATCCAGGAACTCAGTGTCGCGGATGTCGCTTGTGCCTTTAAAAATTTAAAGCCTAAACGGTCCGTTGGTCCGGACGGTAATCCTCCATCTATATAATAAAAATGAGTCGGGTTTTATGTATGTTACCTAATAACTAACGAGCGCCTGGCCCGATTTGAACGATTCTTTTTTGTTTTGTTCGTAATCATTTCGGTGTTGCTATAGGATATAAAAAAATTGGAAAATCTCTCGAAAAAGTGAGAAAAATGAGAAAAACCAAAAATTATTTTAGTACAGGGTTTTTTAGTACCGAGTTCGGCCAATAGATGGCGCGGTTTGACAAGAATAAAAATACGAAAATTCGAAAATCAAGATGGCGGCACGGCGTGAAAAACGGGTCCCATCAAACTTGCAGAAGGCAAATTTGCAGACGGCAATCTTGCAGACGGCATTCTTGCAGGCGGCAGTTTTGCAGAAGGCAATCTTGCAGAAGGCAGTTTTGCAAATGTCAAAATGACCTAACCTAACCTAACAGAAAAACTTAAAACATTTAATGTTTAGTTTGATGTATAAAAGTCATCCACTACAAAGATGCCGGTAATTAATGTCACTTCGATTTTAGGGAAAGAAAATCCTAACCTAACCTAACCTAACAGAAAAACTTAAAAACTGTACTGAAGGTTGCCGCCTGCAAGGTTGCTTCCTGCAAGGTTGCCTCCTGCAAATCTGCCCTCAACAAATTTGGACCTGTCAAAAGTGACATTTGTGCAAAATTGCCGCATGCAAAACTGGCGCCCCCCGTGAAAACTGACATTTGACAGTTAAGTTGAATTTTACGAATTTTTCATAGCGTTTTCGTGTTTTCGTGATTCTGAAGGTAAATCAACTGAATTAAGTGAATTTGTGTAATTCGTGAATGTTTTTCCAGGTTTTGCAATCATTTTTCACAGTTATGCCCTTGCCCAGACGCTCCAATCTCAGCAAGGTGACCGCTCGAGCGAGACGACAAAGAGAGGTTCGAGCAACTGAAAACGATGAGGATCGCCAAGAAATGAATGAAGCGACACGTATACGTAATGTTGCAGTGCGAAGACGATTGAATTTGAGACAAAACACATACAGAGAGGCTTTCTATTATGATCTGGCGATACAATACAGCGATTATAAATGCGTGCAAATTGGAGAAATGGACCATTTGTGCCAATATTGCAGTGCCTTGAAGTACCGCCACGAACCACTTGGTTTGTGTTGCGCAGGGGGTAAAATGAGATTGACACCATTGGTTCCACCACCAGAACCATTAGGATCGTTGTCTGGAAATGCACCAGATTCTAAGCATTTTCTGTCGAACATACAATATTACAATAATTGCTTCCAAATGACTTCATTTGGTGCAACACATATTGTTCGCGACAATTTTATGCCCACAGTAAAGGTAATTGTTGCACACTTATTTACAAATTTATTTATTTTATTTTTATTCATTATACAACTCAAAAAGTTACGGATTATGCCCAAAAATATTTTTTACGTTAAGCCAATATCAGAAAATTTAATTCCATCGCACAATCCAGTGGCAATGTCACCTAACTAGGCCGGGACCTGTTCTAAGGTAGATATAGGGACTAAATAAAAGAACAATTGAGATGTAAATAAATATATATACATATACACATATCGGCTAAACTCATTTTTCTTTCAAGTAGAGTAAAGTAACTCCACTTAGTGGGTAAAAAAGGTGCGTACTGCTGATATAAAACCAGAGTACATACCGTATCAACCGCTTTTATCTAGCTCGAAATTGTCAAACCATAGACGATTTGTGTCCAATAAAAATATTAATTTAGAGAAAAGTGTGGAATAATTCCTAGATTTATTGTGTTATACTAGCGTATTAAATTATAATTTTCCATCTTAATAATATTTTTATTTGTTTTAATACCTTTAATATTAACATAATTATCCAAGACAATTGTGGGTTTATTTTTACGCTATTAGCGATTTGGCGGAAACACTTATTAAACGAAAAAAAGAAAAAAGGAGCCGTCAGCTGTCAAGTCGTTTGACATATCGATCACATATCGATTTATCTCGAGTAAAACGAGCAATATGTTTCTACGGCGTTTCCACGCGAAGAAATGTGAATACCAAGATTTCCTCGTCGTGACATTATGTTTATATTGTCTTGTCTTTTCCAATTACCTTCTCAATCTATAAAATGTTTGAAATATATATCAAGGGTCTCAAGCTGAAAGATAGGTCATAATGTCTACAAAATACAGTTTTACATGAGAGAGACTTTTCAACCCTGTAATACTGAATACGGGAAAAAATGGTATATTATTAAAAGATACGTCACGCCCTTTTAGTATGTTGTAGTAGATAAGTGATGTCCAAATTGGTCTATATGGATCCCAAAGGTGTCGATTTCAACTTGCAGAGGGTCCATATCAACATTAGAAATTTTTAGGCAAAAAATGTTCTATGATCTATTCAATGCAGTAATAAAATATTCCGTCCGCAGTTTCTTCCTGTCGCTGTTTGGCCGTGAGCAGTCGCCTCCTCGCTGGAAGAACAGCGTGACTCAAGTGAACTTTAACATTGGCATGGCGGTTGGGACACTCTTTGTCAGAAAGTTCTTTGATGAGAACAGCAAAAATGATACACTGGAAATGACTCGCCTTATTCAAGACTCCTTCAAATGGATTATAAAGAATAGCGGATGGATTGATGACGTCACCAGGATATTAACTCATGAAAAGGTGCATATTTATATATATTAAAGCCTGCATTTTGAACTGAATACATAAGAAACCTGAATACATACCTTGGTGGTATCCGCATATGCAAAATCTGAAAGTGCGGTTTGACTCTTGGATCTGATGGAAGTCAGGGTTGCTTAGAAACGAATATTGGTTTTCAAGACAGCTACTGTGTTATTAGGGATTGCATATCTTTTCAATTTCTACAAATAATATGTTTGCTTTTATTTCTGTGAACATCAAGGTCGATTAAATCATTTCCAATAGCAGGCATTATATGTAGCATATAAACGAATTTACACCTTTCCCTAAAAAAAATGATATTTGAAAATAATGAATATCAGATTATTTCAAGAAATAAATAAATAAATACAAATGAAACGACTCGGACTGGGGTCGAACAAATCATAGTTAGTTTTGTCTGGGCTTTTTCCCGCACTTGACCTCTTGATTGGGCCGTTGTGTGTGGCTCATGTTTCTATTTATGTTACTCCAGCCAACCCAGGCTGTCCCAGAAGGTTAGCAGCCTGTTTGGGTTGCTACAGGCCTCCGGGACAGATGCTGGAGATTGTAGTATTCTGCCCGTTGCTCTGCCACGCTCCTGCATTCCATGAGCACATGCTGTGGCGTTTCTTCTTCCTCCATGCATCCTCTGCATAGAGGGCTGTCTGTCACACCTATGGTCGAACAAATCATTTCATTATTATTAAATTTTGGGGGGATGAGTGGTGGACTACGAATTAACGACAGGACTAACGCTGTGGCAGGACAGTCGGCTTGCCGCATGGAAGCGCTACCTTTCCACCTATAGACTTCCCCTTCAAAACCACAAAAATTGATATATGGATATTTGCAGTTTTAGACTTGTTTCGAAAAGGATTTGATTATTTTATTAGGGAGGCCAAAATCATTAGAGATGAGACAGATTTAGCTGGCAAGCCACAAATGACAAATTCCCCTGCATTAAGGTAAACAGTAAGGACATCCTGGGTGATGGCATTTGCAAGATCATGGTATTACTTTAGTTTGCAATTGTGGTCTTTGGGGATATTTGATTCCCATTGTACCGTTAGTTTTACATTACTATCTTGTCTATGTTCCAAGATAGGGAGTAAGGTTTATCTGGACGGAGGGCTGTGCATCCGAAACTTTCAGGACAATGATACTGCTTAGAGATTGATCGAACTTCAGAATCCAATCGGAAGCTTTCTCGATTATTTAGAAGGTTTTTGGAGTGGATTGTTTTTTACCTTTTGGAGTCTTCTCGCACAAACTGTATTGGAGGTCTGGAGAGTGCTATCAATCGTTGTTGGTGCAAGCCAATTGGAGGCTAATTACCTAACAAATAACAGTAATGACTTGTAATGGCATTAGCATTACCGGCCTTGATCTCCTGACTCGCAAAGCTAGAATATGTCTAGATGTGCAAGCGAAATTACAACAGAGGGCACATGAACTATCCTCTAAATAGCTCCAGCAAATGATGTTACTTGGGTCTGGGGTCTTTTGCGCTTGCCCAGCTTGCTTACATAGTTTCCAGTCGCAATCTATGTAAAATCGGTATTGTAAAGAAACTCGAAATTATATAATATAAACGAAGTATAATTAGATGACTGACAATTTCCATCTCGATTTTATTTATTTAACTTGACATTTGTACCATTTTATTGATTATTATATTATTACTATTAGTTCTAATTGTCTCCCATAATCAATTATATTTCTTATTTATAGGACCATTTAATTTTAATATCATAATTTCATGACTAACTGTAGTTATAAATATCCAAAATAACTCAATTGTATGGTGAGTCTCTAATGAAATATTTAGTATACATTTTAAAGTTATTTTAACATTAAGCGGTTATATAAAGTGTCTAAACAACTATGTAAAAGTTTTTGAAGACAATAAATGCGATTTGATTTGATTGGTAGGTTACCCAAAAAACCCAAAGATGTATTTTGTATGATAGCTGTAGCGTTCATTACAGCTTTTTGCAGTTGGCGTTACTGCAAACTGCGACTGGAAACTCTTCAGCACCGCTAGATTTCCACTTTCCTTTAGAATCTGGATATTTTTTACAGGGAAAAAAAAAATCCACTAGAGTTTAAAGAACAAAACTGCATAGATACTATTATCGGTCAATATTTCGATTAATTAAAATATGTTTTTTTATTATTTATTTATTTTATTTTATTTTTGTTAAAAACATACAGCATAAAAAAAATACGTATAAGCATAATATATATACCAGTAACAAAGCCAATAATGTTTTAAATTATTTGCTATATAAGGATTACAAAATATGCTAAACAATACAATATAAAGAAAACCAAAAAGAATTTAAAAGAAACAGTTAAAATCGCTATGTGCGAGTGTATGGATGTTAGTGTGTATTTGTGTGATGGAGAGCGTGTATGTGTGGGTGTGTGTATGTGTGTGTTTGTATGTGTGTGTGCGTGTATGTAAGGGTGTGTGGGTGTGTGTAACTGTAGTGCGAATGTGCTTGTGAGTGCTTGTGCATGCTAATTCAATCCGATCTGATAATCAGCTTTTCACGTACCTCCTTTACAAAGGATTGACTATTCTGATGGTTAAATATGTCAATATCGTTAAAGAACACATTGTATGCATGCATAACGCGCGGCAATAACGAATTGGAACCATAGTTAGTGTTGAAACTTGGTACGTAAAAAGTTGAGTGAGCGCGTGCGAGTCGGGAAGGCGCTCGTATGTTCACCCTACTCAGGAGGTATGGACTGTCCAACCCAGTATGAACAATTTTATGTAGAAACGACATATCTGATACTACTCGCCGGTCCTCTAATGTCTCTAAACCATAGTTAACCTTTAACTGGTGACCTTACCGTCTCACAGACACCGCCGTTTGGTTTTTCGATATTTCTCCGCGCCGTTTTGTCGCTTCCCCCCGCGCACCTCAGTACCTTCCCCATTTACTTCTCCCTTTCGCTCAGCGATCTTTGCGCCCGCGCAACAGCGGTTGTGTCACCTGTGTGGAGCTCAGTCCGTCTCTTAGACGCCAGGTCAGTGCTAATGTGTATTTTATCCAAAAGTCTGTTGTTCGTCACCTCACAGTTAGTGTTCATACATATCTTCCATAGAAACGCAACATCAGAAGTAACGCAATTATTTTCTTTTACAGAATGTCTCAAGATGACCAACCAAGTTGTTCGAAAAGAAGAAGAGTTCTTACTCAACAAGAAATATTACGTGAGTTGTTAACAGAGAGTGACGACGAGTGCAGTAATTTTGATGACGATATAGCCGATCCTGACTTCGTTCTAGAAAGTGAGCATAATACAGAATCTGAGCAGTCTGGAAACGAAGAAAATCGCTTAACTGTCCAACAACAGTATCTTGGTGGAAGTGACAGATCATCCGAAGTAGATCCTGCGGTACAGGCTACATCGGAAATACGTACCATGTGTGAGCCCTCCTTGGAAAGCGCCGCAGAAACAGAGCAACAAAACGATTATGTGTGTCAAGAGCACTTACTGGCACTTACTGGGGACGCAATAGATTTAGGTGGTCTGCACAACCACCTTCAAGAACAGCTAGAACACTGTTACATAATATAGTTCGTATGTCAGCCAAAACAGGACCGAAAACTTTTACAAGTCATGAAGAACTGTGGTCATTATTATTTACAGATGAGATAATTTCTATGATTGTTACTTATACTAATCAAAAATTGATTACATATCGGTCAAAATTCAAAGACCCATCAAGATCCGAACTGGTGGCTACAACACATCTTGAAATAAAAGCCTTCATAGGGCTATTATTCTACACTGCTGTATTCAAATCAAACCGTGAAAATGCTGAATTCATATTTGCAACTGATGGCATGGGTCGTGAAATTTTTCGTTGCGTGATGTCACAGAAAAGATTCTTAGCGCTGAATTATTGTTTGAAATTTGACGACACACAGACTAGGCAACAAAGACTGTCTGACAACAAAATTGCAGCAATATCAGAGTTATTTGAGGCTTTCGTGAAAAATTGCCAAAATATTACACACTTGGCACTCATGTTTGTGTCGATGAAATGCTTGTTGGGTTTAGGGGCCGATGTCGTTTTATTATTTACATGCCGTCGAAGCCTAATAAATATGGGTTAAAATTTTTGCTGCTGGTGGATGCTATGACATTTTATGTGTACAATATTTATATATACCACGGTAAAGGATCTGATGGTATTGTACTTTCGGACGAAGAAAAAAAGTTTGGGATTCCAACTCAATCTGTCATTCGGCTTACAAAAGGCATCGAAGGAACCAACCGCAATGTGACAGCAGATAATTGGTTCACATCAATGGAGCTAATTGATATTTTGCGCCAAAGAGGTCTCACTTATTTAGGGACTATGAAGAAAAACAAAAAAGAAATTCCTCCCGAGTTTCAGCCTAACAGACAGCGAGAAGTCGGAAGTTCCTTGTACGGGTTCACTAAAGATTACACTATTGTTTCATATGTTTCCAAACCTAATAAGTCAGTTATACTTATATCTTCAATGCATCACATGAAAGAAACTGACAGTGAAACCGGAAAACCAGCCATGATTATTGACTACAACAAAACAAAAGGAGGGGTGGATGAAGTAGATAAAAAGTGCTCGAACTATTCAACATCTCGACGTACGCGCCGTTGGCCTATGGCCTTATTTTATCGGTTAGTCGATATTTCAGGAATAAATTCATATATCCTGTATAACGACTGCAACAACACGGACAAGATAACCAGGGGCCACTTTTTATTATCTTTGGGGAGATCCCTTGTTCTACCTCAACTAAAACTCCGGGTTTATAACGAGAGGCTGCCCCGCGAGTTGCGCTCGACCATAGAAAGAGTCATTGGTGTTGATGAATTACCACCTCGACCAACACGTAACATAGCCCAAAACCACCCTAGGGGTTAAAAGAACATGTGCCATTTGTCCTAGTCGTCTAAAAAGACGTACTAGATTCTCTTGCACATACTGTGATAAACCTATGTGCCTAAACTGCAGTAAGCAAATATGCGAAGACTGTGTACGTAACCATTCCTAGTAGCTGATGTTTGATGTTTGTAGTTTTTTTAGTTTTGTATTTTAGGATAAGTTTAATTATTAGGTTTTGTTTATTACTATATAAATGACCAAAAATTGCCATTAAAGAAGTTTCCAAAGTTAATTTTAGGGTGCTAGAGGGCCCACTTTAAGTTCGTTGTTATTTTTTTGAAAAAATGCCATATTCAAATAAAGACTGATTTATTGAAATAATCCGTTTTTTATTTTAAACCATACTTGACCGTTGTTATATATGAATATATACTTTATTAAAAACATTATTTAAAATCTCCTTTTTGTTAGTATTTTTTTTTGTGTGGCCATTTTTAATTTACGTATGTCAGACGTTACCTCACCAGATATGTCCTACTAACACCAGGTCACCAGTTAAAGGTTAAAGTATAATCATCATAGTTTAAAGTACCTAATTTGTTTTCTCAATTTTCAGGGCTGTACAGTTTGGCGGCATAGGTGTGGTGATAGGCCATGAGATAACTCACGGTTTTGAGGACAAGGGCAGATTTTTTGACCAGCATGGAAACTTGGGCAATCGGTGGCATGACCACGTTTCCGATGAGTTCTACAATCGAGCTGAGCGTCTGGTTACCCAATACAGTCAATATGTTGTAGATGATATTGAC
The DNA here is from genome assembly GCA_944548615.1 of Micropterix aruncella. Classification (NCBI taxonomy): domain Eukaryota; kingdom Metazoa; phylum Arthropoda; class Insecta; order Lepidoptera; family Micropterigidae; genus Micropterix; species Micropterix aruncella. The sequence goes on along the minus strand of OX155980.1, from coordinate 81,695,777 downwards.
CTAGCAGTCGATGGACAGACTACGCAGGTTGGAATGAAATAATTTCAATACCTGAGATCACGGGTTTGGTGATAGTCTAAGTAGACAGAGACAGAAACACAAGGCCCCGAATAAAACCAGAATAAATTCATTTGGTGAACAAATGTAAAGTTGCTTTTTTTATACAAGTTTGCATTTAATTTTAAATTATATTTTCTTTAAATTATATTTAAATTATAATTATATGCATATGACCTAACTACCAATTGTGAACTAATAGTAATAATATAATAATCAATAAAATGGTACAAATGTCAAGTTAAATAAATAAAATCGAGATGGAAATTGTCAGTCATCTAATTATACTTCGTTTATATTATATAATTTCGAGTTTCTTTACAATACCGATTTTACATAGATTGCGACTGGAAACTATGTAAGCAAGCTGGGCAAGCGCAAAAGACCCCAGACCCAAGTAACAACATTAATCAATAAATAAATCATCATTACTATCTTCGACCTGTCACCATTTATTGAGTAATTTTCGAATGCCTTCATCCTAGAAACTTGACGGTTTTGAAGCAAAATAGTCATCAGGCCATTTTCCGATGTCTTCAACATTAAAAAATTGCTGTTCATTTCATTGTGCTTGCATCGATCTAAATAAGTGGTATCTGTAACCGATGGGGCCAAGTCTGGACAATAATCCGCATGCGGGAAAAAATCTCAACCTGAAGCTCAGATGGTTTCCTTTGTGGTCAAAGCTGATGATGATCGTTATCTTGAAGGTAAATCACTTTGCAAGTTCCTATTCCAGTGGATGATTTTTTCCTCTGATGCATCAACCATATTAATTTATTAGGGCTTAATAACACTGTTGTGGTTCTTGCACCAGGTTATAGAAGCTCGTAATAAATGACTCCTTTCCTATCCCACCAAACAGACCATTACCTATGGCTAAGAATATTGGGTTTTGCAGGGGATATAAATGGTAGTCTTGGGACAACCCATGATTTTCTTTGCTACGAATTATTGTAAAAAATCTACTTTGCGATGCATTCGATGAGCACATCACAATTTGGTACAGAAAATCCCTATTTTGAAAGCGGCCCAATAACGAAAAGCCCAATGCATATATACTAGCATCTTGAGGTGTCGACTACAACGGGCGAGCCCGTCACCACAGGAAGTTTTAACGATTAGTCGTTCTATCGACCTGCAGTGAGCGTAGAAGACTTTGGACAAAACAAACCGACGTCTAGCTACGCCACAACCCGTTAGAGACCAACGCCTTACCGCGAGATAGCCAGGTATGTTACCTGGCGGGCGGCACTCGCGCCCTAACTACCAATTGTGACCAGATTTCTCCGGTCTCTCGATTGGTTCCGAGTTCGAGGTCGCTTGCGCAGTCCTCTCCCTTACGAAGCGGTGATACGGTGAATACCGAATCTATCGCGGACCATGGCGTCCTTTGCCTGCCTCTGAACCGGGATCGGACGGCCAATGGTCATTTCAAGAGCAGTCGCCGTAAGGTACGCAACCACCCCCGCTCTATAGGAAACAATACAGCTTCCAGACTCCCCCGACTGTTAGTCGGAGTGCACAATCGATTGGCTTGCGCCGAACGGTGTATGAACGTGAGTATGACCGACCCTGAACACATGGGTCTTCGTGGCCAACCCATCATGGGCCCGTTAGCTCCCATATATACTAGCAATCTGTCTTAAAAACTCTTTGTTTCTAATAAACAGCTTATATCAACGGGATCAACACTGGGATTATTTCCCCTCTCACCCCCCCCCCCCCCTCAGCCGTCAACCACGCTATCTAATTTCAATCGGGTTTCCTCCTTAGAGACGAGATTTTGCTGTGGCAAGAAACATAAACACATTTGGCAATTTTAAATATTCCTACAGCCGCTTTAGATGCGCTAACCAGGTGTGATAAGGATGCATTTCCGATAATGCATCCAAACATGGAACACTATAGACAACTCCACGTGGCCTAACTTACAATGAAAACCGTACAAAGCAAAACCCCTAACTACCTTTTTTCCTTTATAAAATGGTCTTGACGCAAAGATCACTTGGCACTAATACCGAAAAACAAAACAGCTACTTAAAGAGGCAGTTTCATGTAAGCAACTGCAGCTTTGCGGAATGGACTACGTGGCGATAACAAAATGCCCCCCTGAGTGAAGTTCTGGATTTCCACCTGTATCGTATATTGTATAGTCTCGAATACACTGCTGCTCTTTTAATATCATTTGTCCATGTTTTTAATTTCAGGGCGAAAATATAACTGACAACGGTGGAATAAAACAGGCTTACCATGCCTACAACACATGGCTGTCTAAACATGGCGCTGCAGATGAAACCTTTGATGAAATCATGGCTACGCCACAGCAACTATTTTTCCTCAACTTTGAACAGGTTAAAAAATGTCATTATTAAGTACTGTAGAACTCCAATTATCCGAGCTCCGACTATCCGAATAGCTGATTATCAGAAATAAAAAGGAAAAAAATAGGAAGGAAACGTACTGATTGTTGATAATGAGATAACTCATCCCACCGAAGAATTGTTGGAAACAGGGAATGGCCAGTTTAAAACAATCTTTTAACCGCCAAATGTCACAATCTTGTTGCAACCAATGTACCAGTCAGGGATACTGTCTGTCTGTTGGCTGACCAAACAAAAAATAAATTTTACAGATAGACCTTAATGTCGAAGTTGAAGCAAACAAGGGGACCATAAGCTGTTTTTCTTTAAAAAAATGTGTTTTTCTCCTATTTTCAACATGCATACAGTAATTAATTAAAATAGTATATAAATAGTATATATATAGTATATAGTATATATATAATAATAATAAAGACTATTGTACAAAATAAATCTCGACTCGAGTTTCCGACTCAACCACTCGAGGGTGTTATGTTTGATAACCACTTCTTGTTTCACTCACATATATGTTTTAATTTCAGATTTGGTGTGGTGCAATGAGACCGCAAGCGTCTAGCAACAAATTAGACACCCGGGCCATATAGTCGTTGGGACTTTGTCGAATATGAAGGAGTTTGCTGAGGCCTACGGGTGCTCTTTGGGAAGTATGATAAATCCACCGGAAAAATTTGTGATGTTATGGAGAATATTAGATACTATTAGAATAATTAACACAGTTTATGGGTAGTTAGTTAGTTAGTTAGTCTGGGCTTTTTCCCGCACTTGGCCTCTTGATTGGGCCGTTGTGCGTGGCTCATGTTTCTATTTATGTTACTCCAGCCAACCCAGGCTGTCCCAGAAGGTTAGCAGCCTGTTTGGGTTGCTACAGGCCTCCGGGACAGATGCTGGAGATTGTAGTATTCTTGCCCGTTGCTCTGCCACGCTCCTGCATTCCATGAGCACATGCTGTGGCGTTTCTTCTTCCTCCATGCATTCTCTGCATAGAGGGCTGTCTGTCACACCTATGGTAAACAGGTGTTTGTTTATGGGTAATTACGCTAGATCACACCGAGATGATTGGGAATCTAATACTTCAGAATAAACGAGCACCTCAAATCATACTGCTATATGAGCACTGGTCTTCAATTAACTTAACAAAGTTTACAGATAAAAACAATGGTATAGTTAGGCAACAATGACAGTGAGAAATTCTTTTCACATCAGCATATCGGTTGACTGAAAGATATTGCTCTGTAGCAATAAGTCCGCCATTGTACCTTGATTTAATTGTGCAATAAAGAGATTTTTCAATTCATTTATTTGTGCAATAAAGAAATTGCATGTCGATGGAAAAAATGGAACCGATCAAGAAATTTCAACTCCATAATTTATCTCAACTTTCGAACATGTTTATCTCAGGAATGTCACACTTTTCTCTTTACTATGGTCATTGATTATATAGCATATTAGATTGCTCAACGTCGTACTACAATTTGGCAACCAGGATTTTACTGCAAAACGCGATGTGTAGATAGCACTCGAAGTTCCCAAATTGATTAATCTTCTATTATAATGTTCAATATGGCGACTTTATTTGTATAACAGTTTGGTGGTGCACTGTAGATGGCGCTCTAGACACGCCTACATGGTATAAAATAATAATATAATAACAAACGAATGTTAAAATCATAGCTCTTATTATGTTAATATTAATTACATAAAGATGTCAATTTTTAATTTAGTATATGGGTTCAATACTTACTAATTACGTACTTTATTGTTCAAATAGACTAATAGATGGCATTCTATCTCTATATTATTTTTGTAATCAGCCTATATAAAAATGCGATAGATGGCACTAATATTGAATGTATTACTGTTAGCATCGGTTAAATTATTGGGTTTTTACAATATAACCAGCCGTTAATAAAAATACCGTTCATTATCTATGTTATTAGTTAAATTGGTATTAGTTTGGCCGGCAATACTATTAGCCCCACCTGCATTTCGCCGACGCAGAAAGGTTGCCAAATCGTACTATAAGGTTGAGCAATCTAATTAATAAATTTGAAAGATTGACCTTAATGTGGAAGTTGAAGCAGACACCAGCTCTTTTTCTTTTAAAAATAGTTTTTTCTCCCATTTTCAACATACATACGAGTACAGTAATTATTAAAATAGATCCTTGTTTCGCAAAAAATACAATTATCCAAAGTTTTGATTATCTGAATGGGGTCCAGTCCCAATTGATTCGGCTAATTGGAATTCTACTGTATTATACTCTGCTAGTTGTTTTTGCCTATTCCCGATCATTTTGGTGTGCCCCACGTATTATATTATTTTTGTTATAGGAAGCGACGCCATCTCGAAATTGTATAATTATTATATTATTATTGTTATAGAAAACCGGGCCGACTCAAAATTGTATTATTTTTATAGGAGACACGGCCGTCTCGAGATTGTATTATAATATTATTATTGTTATTATTGTAGGAAATAGGACTGTCTCAAGATTGTATTATTATTTACTCTAGTACTGATTTAACCCCTCGAGCCTCAGAGGGACCGATCGGACTCAAACGTAAAAGCACAGTTGCGCCTCGTTGTGACCGATCGGACTCTAAAGTTAGTATTCTAAAGTTCTAATACGCAACAATTCTAAAGTGCAACAACGGTTCGGGAGAAATTAATATTATGGTCGGCCGCCATAATAAATCTAAAATTTCCATAATCATACATAGTCTTTCGAAGACATGCGCTCGCGAAATCTCGCGGCTTGAGGGGTTAATTATTTTTGATTAGTCGTTCAGCTACAAACTTTCTTTATTATCTGCATTGTTTCTTTTCTCGATTATATTAGTTATTTTGTTAATATTAACTGTTGAGAATTTGATTGTTTTACTGTGATTTGATTTTATTAATTAAATTATACTTTGATGGAAGGTCGATGTAGTGTAATTTTAAGACTAAGTGATATTTTTTTAGTCAAGTGATACGAAATTTGTCTGGACAAAGCAAGCGTGAAGAATTCAAAAATGTAATGGAAGTGATAGCAGAGGAATACATGTTAGTTTACTTCAATCCAGCATTACCTATTAAAATTATGTGCAAAACGAATACGTTTTGCACTGCGCGGTTGAAATACCTGAGAAAAGGTATGCATCTATTTACAAAGAGGGCTTAGCCATATATATTGGGCTGTAAACAAATTCTATCAGTATGAAACAAGTTTATAATAGAATCCGACCAAGCCGATTTTGACGCTGTTTGGGGAATACAATGAAATTCCTTAGCTTGCAGGTGGAAGGTTGCAGAAAGGGACGGTTTTCCTAACTAGATTTAATTATCAAATAAAGTATATTACAGGTACAGATGGTCTGATGTCACAGCAGATAGTCTGTTGCAAAACCTTTACTATATCCGAAAAATGAAAATCATTCTGAATAAACAACTGTTTGTGATTAATTGAATTATATACAAGCTTTTATACCTCTTCATTTTTTTAAGATACGGATGGAGACCAGAAAGGATCCCATTTTGTCAAAAGTGATTTGGTAGCATAAAGCGGGATGGCCTCTCACTTAAGAAAAAAAAACAAAACATTCTACGTTAGACGTAATGAGTTACATGTAGAACGGGGAGTATTGATGTGGGGATACAGAGTTGTAATTTCTGCTAAATAAGGGGTTATTGCTAGGTTATTGAGAGCCAACCCTGGGTGCAGCAGCCCTATTGCGGTGAAACTTAAAACGGGCTATCATAATGAATGTGTATACAAAATTTCGTGACTGTGCTGTCGACCGTTGAGGAGTTTCCTTGTCGGGAGCCAATCCTGGGTGCAGAATCAGGTCATGCTTACCATAAAAATGCATTGTCATCGGAATTGAGCCAACGAGTAAAATTTCACTTCATAGGATAAGAGGAAGTGTTTCTAATTCTGCTTGCAATATTTGACCTATACAAACATACTGACAAACATTGCAAGGTAAATAAATGCTTGTAAAAAACACAAAGAAAAAGAAGATGTTCAGATTTGTTTAGATGGGTTCTATAATAGCCCATTACGGTTTCCTTTTTTTTTTTATTTCATCGATTGTGGTTTTAAATGATAATAATTCTATTATTCGTCGCCAAGCATCATTTTGTGGTGCACGATTCTTGTAACTTTTTTGTTTCGGATCCCACAAACATTTATTTATTTATTTATAACGTACAAGAAAAAATATACCAGGACATGCATAGTTCAAAAACAGTTGTTGGTCTGTTTTGTGACCTATCAAAAGCATTTGACTGCGTTAACCACAATATTCTACTGAATAAATTAGAACACTATGGTATCAGAGACAAAGGGCTAAATCTAATTCAATCATACCTGCAAAATAGCTATCAAACGACAGAAGTAAATGGAACAAGAAGCCAACCGATTCTAGTAACAAAGGGTGTACCTCAAGGTTCCATTCTAGGTCCATTTTTATTTTTAGTGTACACCAATGACTTGCCGGGATGTGTGTCATCCGAGAATGATGACATTACACTGTTTGCAGATGACACATCTCTTATCTTCTGTGACCAAAATAAGGAATCATTAATAAATAGAATTAGGTATACGATTGATCAACTCTTGATTTGGTTTAATTCTAATGAATTACGTCTAAATATTACAAAATCAAAAATAATTCCTTTTCGCTTAAGACCTGCCAATGTTGACTATTTAAATGAATTACACGACTATTTTGAAATCGACATCACAGAAGATATAAATTTTATAGGATTAAGAATTGACAGTAAATTACAATGGAATGCGCACATCCAACAATTAGCTAGTAAGCTATGTAGCTCGATATACTCTATTAAAAAAATCAGAAGTCTTTGTGGTTTTGCGGCAGCCAAATCAGTATACTTTGCGTATTTTAACTCATTAATGACTTATGGACTACTATTTTGGGGAAATGCTGCAACCAGTAAAAGAATCTTTCTTTTGCAAAAGAGAGCACTGCGCAGCATGTATCAGGTAACGACTAGGACCTCATGCAAAGAATATTTCATCAAGCCAAGGGTAATGACTATGTATTCGGCGTTCATATACCAGTGTTTAATGTATGCTAGACAGCACCTAACAGAAACCCCAATTAATGCAGACATTCACTCGCATCATACCCGCGGTAGCTCCCTTTTATGCGTACCCCGAATACGACTGGCAAAAGTACAGAAAAGCTACTTGTACCTTAGCATTAAATTCTATAATCTACTCCCTACAAAATTTAAACAGCTGGAGGACATAAAATTTAAAAAACACATCAAGGAGATGCTGATAGGCCACCCTTTCTATAATTTGGCCGAATTTGAGGGCCACGATTTTTCAAATATTGTGCCCATTTAAATTACTTAAAAAAGTAGAGCCTTATTGTCTGATTATTTTATATGGTCTTATATCTGTACTTTTAGTTTAAAATGCATAACGTAGATTTAATTTGATTATTTAACATTTTACTGACAATTTGAATATTACGATAAATAATTTTACTACGTATCTTTTCGAATCACTAACTACTTCAATATTAAGCTTCTATTTTGATTATTTATATTTATAGTTTGACAATCTAGTAGTTAATTCTTGACTAACTATGTATGTTCAGTAAAGAGTAGTAGCGAAACTTACTACATAACCCAATTATTTTGACACGTCCAAGAGCGGTCTTTAGCCGTCAATTGGACACGACGAAAATGTAATAGTGTTGTACATGAAGAATAATTAAAAACAAACATTAATATGCCAGAAAACATAGCTCTATGCATATAAATATGCTAGCATATCCAATATGAGGCGAAACCGCACAACCAATTAGACCTAGAAGGTCTGTCTGACTGCTGTGTTATACCAACTGTGCGTTTATTGACTCGCAAACTCACACAATTGATTAATTTTCAAAGATTTCTAATTCTAACAAATGTGTTTTTATACAAATTATAGTAAAATTTAAAGTAACATTGCTCTGTTTGCAGAATTTCGAGAAACAAAATGACTTTCTCGTTAGTCCACTTATCTTACCCCGTCGCGCCGTTCTTATATTATCCCGTCGCACTCATGGTGCATAATTCCCGTGTTAAACTCTTTGATGTACCGCCACCCGAGCTATCACCTAACGTCAAACGATTCCAAATTGATGAACTGGAAATGCCTAGACTTTCGACGATTTTTAATAGAAAGCAGGTAAAGGAAGAGATAAATTAAACAAAGTGACAACATTCAGTTCTTTAATAATTTTAACTATTTAAGTACAAGAATTTAGAGCCAGTGGCTGAGAAAATACACATTAAAAAGCGTAAACATTCAAATAGAGATATCAAAATTACATTATTTAATGTAACTTATAATAATATACCAAAGGATACTTTTAAAAAGTTCACTTTTATCAAAAAGTAAGAGATATGAATATTTTTAACAAGTATCTGGTAAGATGAAATCGGAGACTATCGCGGTTATTTGACATTATAAGTAAGATAAAAAACGAATTTACCAGACATATCGGCGACTTTGCAGCCGCCGTTTTGGCCGACTACGGCATCTGCAACATTGTCAAAACGTCGGGTGCAAAAAAATTCACGCTGTTAATTCGTTTTTTATCTTATTTATAAGTATCTGGTGAAACAAACGATATAGTTAAGAAATGGCAATAAAATCTGACCAAGACTCAATAGCACAATAAATTTTAACAGGAACAATAATTGTAGTCTTAAAAATTAAATAATATTTGGATCCATGGGGTCCTTGAAATGCTTATTATCCTTACATCTTAGGAACAAAAATTTGACTAACATCCCAAAAATATAATTTTGATGATGTAGCATTAAGTAAATAACACATAAAAAAGTACATAATACTGCTTGAATTTTAAGAGATTCAGTCGAGTATTAAGAAATGTTAAAACCTGTGGGGACACAACACTTGAGGCAAAGCAAGCAGTGGTCTGTGAGCAAGAAGCTCGCCCAATAAAATAAATTGTCCGATACGACTCACGCTAACTTAAAATCGAAGACTATTAAGGTTCTTAGAAACTACAAATAAATCAAAAATAGATTTTACCTAATGAAGATTTAAGCACCTGACGTTTCGGCAATGTTGCAATCACCGTTGTCCAGGGTAGACGGGACTACGACGGTTGTAACATCGCCGATATATCGGGTGCTTCAAGCTTCAGACAGCAAAAACCGTTTTAGTGTTATTTATAATCAGACTACCTTTCTTGTATGTACTGGCGAAAACTTAAATATTCAAAAAAGATTATCATGACATGTATAGATAATTTTTTTTTGAAACAATGTCATAATACTCATATGTTTTGTTAAATTGCACAACAACAATGTCATAATACTCATATGCTGTGCCAAATTTCAGCAAAATCTTATCAATAGTTTAGGCTCCGGTCGTAGTAGCGCACATACTGACATGCGGACAAACAGTGTGATTTTTTATTAACAATTTTAATGAGTTTCTGGGACCTCAAAGGAAGTAAATCCAGTGAAATCTTAAAATGAAATATTTCCTGATCTTAATACTTTTAGGTTGTTATGGGAAGTAAAGAAGGACCTAGCTGCTTGCCTTGTTTCATCATTGTTTTCGAGCCCACTTTGAAATATAACAGTTTACAAGAACCACAGCTCCTTTCCTCAAGAGAGCTATTAACATTTTACATCAAGGGATGATAAATTAAATACACATTGCATCCCAATAGGACGAACCTAAATTTTCACATCAAAGTTTCTATAATGAATTCTGCACCACATTTAGATATTTCATGAAAGGTAGATTAAAACGATTACTCCATTGAGAATTAATATTCCAGTTTTCACAGGAAACCTTAAAATGTACTGTTCCATTCGATTGATGTATTTTAATGTTTTAACACGTTGGACCAGTGGTACTAATCGGATATTTGTTTAGGGTGAAGAGGTCGCAAAGTTTTTTTTAATAAATATCACCAGTTTTAAACATATATTGCCTTTAATACCTATTCCCATAAAGTGGGTGATGCAGTCGTTAAACCACAATCAATGTTGCCCACCTGTGGGCTGCAGTCCTCTGCTACCATGTGGGCGATGCGGGACTCAACGTGTTAAGGTGTCTGAGAACTTTATTTTCAGATATATAACAGTTTACACCGGCCGCTTCCACTTTTAACTTCTGTTATATTTCTGGAAATAAGAGTTATTTAAAAAAATGGAATTTTAAGTGAAAGGCTGCTTTTTCAATTAAATCATCACATATCTCTGTGCGAAATTTAATTTTACATTTAAATTTAAATTTACACGAAAACCCCTGACTTTTAATAAATAAAAAGAACCTTTAATAGTGAGTATGAGAGGAAATATAGATCCACATGGAGGCATTCTTAATCAGTAAACGTTTTAATCACCGCAGAACTACACATCAATGAAACACCAACGAAAATAATTAAAAATACCTATTCTTCAGGAGGGACTTAGAAATTGGCACATGGACGAAGAAATATTCCTACTCAATATCTTACACCTCTGATTCCTCCCACTTCAGAAACTCTTGGATTGCGTTTCTCGTCGAGTTGTAAATAAAAAAATCAGCAAGCTCGTCTCTTCGATAAACTCAGTGGAATCCCGTAGTAGCGTCATCTCCGCCTCGACTAATTTGGCCAAAGCCTCCAAGTTGGACGTTTGTTGGTCGCAGAGGGAAATGTTTGAAGCAATTCTGAATGTTTGGATGCGCGCACGCTCTTGGATATTTGTTGTATGACTGGACCGGCGTCCAGTCATACAACATTACTTTCCAGTGCATTGGGGGAGGAATGCAAGTCTCCATTTGTTGTCCAATCATTCTGGCATTGAAGGCCAATAGCTAAGGGCCATACTATTGCTGTCGTAATCTCCCCGCAAGAGAGACTTCTTCAAGTCCACATCGCTCATGGTTGTACTGCCATAACCCAGACTATATTATCTAATAAATTATAATACAGGTATCACTCTAGAACAGACTGTGGCCTAGTGGAACATAGGTATATTATCTAATAAATTTTAATACACCTAGGATTGAGTCAGCCTTCTGTTAGCAAATGCTTACAGGAGGTCGTTGATGCGATCCTCGAAGTATTGTTGAAAGGAATTATGGTGTCCCCAGACACAGAAGTGGAAAGGACTGAAAACAAACGAAGGTTTGTACAATTAAATATTTATTAAATGAGAGTGGGGGTCAAATAGTTTAATAAACTGACTTTAATATTGTTTTAGGTTCTCCGGGAGTTGTAAGCTTTATTGACTGCACCCAAATAGCCATTATTCGGCCGAAAGATACAGAGCATGTGCCAGGACGACTATTCTTTAACTGAAATGATTTTTATAGTCCTAACTACCAATTTGTAAGTATTATTTTGGGACACAACCATGTTTTATATTCTGTGAATATATTTGTAGCGATTAAATATAATTATATTATTTTCAAAGTGTGTAATGCTCCAATGGAGGTAATCTATTTTAATGCCATGTTTCGCTGCTTTCCCCATGATTGACCCTCTGGCAAGGCTCAGATCTGAGCAGATTGCTGGAAGCTAGATATGTGGATGGAATAGTTAACGATTAATGGCTTTTAGGCATATATTTACTTTATCCCCGAATAGTCAAGTAAGTTTTACTTTAGAAATGAATAAATGCAATTTCATTTATAGGAGATTCTGGGTATCCTCTATTACCATGGCTGATGACGCCGCATGCGGATCCGTTGAACGATACCCCTGAAGGGAGGTACAACATAGCCCATACGGTGACGAGTCGTAATCGAAAAATGTTTCGGCGTCATGAAGATGAGATTTCGATGCCTTCATAAACACCGGATCTTGCATTACGAATCGACAAAGGCGTCAAAAATAATAGCAACCTTGGTAGTACTCCACAACCTATCAATAAAGAGGAATGATCCATTGCCGGAGGAAGCCCCGGGTGAGTAATTCGTGATGCGACTCTCAGGTTCCTCGAATGAGAATCTAAAATATTGTTTTTAACGTTTCAGAAATCGAAGTTGACCGGAGACCGGTGAACGATCCCCTCGGGACGTGTCATTTCTGATTGCGGCCTGAAATATCGGCGACAACATTACCCGGCAATATTTTTTGTAAAATTGTTAACTGTTGCTGCCAATGTTAGCGTATTTGCATAGTTTAGTTATTAAAGAGACTTGTTAATGCAGAGTAAATTTTAAAATCTGAACACTACATTTTTGCAAATTTTTGATTACAGATATTTTAAACGTTGTATTTTTTTAAAATTATATAAATTTTTATTATATAAATTTTTATTATTTATTTTTTTAATATATAAATTTTTATTATTTATTTTTTTAATATATAATTTTTTATTATTTATTTTTTAAATATATAAATTTTTATTATATAAATTTTTACAATATAATTTTTTATTATATAAATTTTTATTATATAAATGTGTGAGTTTCTTGGGCGTTTTTTTTTGCGTTTTAATCGAATGCCTAGATACGACAGTAAAAGTAAAAAATATTTTTTTTAAATAAATTTATTTTTATCCAAAAATTTTTGCAACGGGTATGCGGTTGAATGTGCGGGGTATGCAGGGCCGCGGGCGTTGGGGCTGCGGAGTGTCGTCCGGAGCGAACGCCTCTCGCTCCAAATGAGGTGCGAGAACGACTCGGTCGCTTCGGTCGCGCCAGAACCCGCACGACAAGCCAATGTTTGGTATTGTTGGATCCGTTCCCAAGTCACCTTAAATAAAAGTAAAACAAATTGCTTAAATAAAAGTAAAAATAATGAGCCATATATTGACTGGAAACCCCAAGGTAGCCGTTTCGGTGCTTTTATGGAAAGTGGTACATATATAACGCTGGGTTTACTCATCAGGATACCTTCGACCTGACTGGTTACGGGTACGAAGTTGCTTGCGCTACCTCTACCTGCTGTAGTTCAGCGGTAATTATGTGTGAATTTGTCGCGGACCTTGGCGTCTTACGAAGAGGCACTAGGGAGGTAACCCAGCGGGGGCCACCTCCCCTCCTGTCTACCAGTTTTGCCTCCACAATCCATGCGGTCTGACAGCGACCTCGAATATAGGCATTCTCTTAGCAAGTGCCTTAGCTGTGTGGCAAATACGGCCTATTCATCTCTTTTTTTTCATTTTACCATGAAATAAAGACATAATTAAGTCTAACTGGGCATTTAAACACGCATGAAACCAAAACGAATACGTACATCACGACGCCATTTTCTCGAGTAAATTGAAAGGTTATTCTCAAAATGTCTGCAATATGAAAGCTGATATGTGGAATACTACTAAAATCGAGTGTAATCACGAGTCCAGTTGAAAATGGTCAAAAGCGAGCCCTTTTGAGTTTCAAAATCGCCGTAAAGATGCTGACGAGCAATGTCAAAATGGCTGAGAGAAAACCACGCCGGATCAGTAAAAAGCTAAATGAGGTGCGATTAGCGTGATAAATACTAAAATACATACCTTTTAGAGGGCGCCAGACAAGTGGGTACCAGTCCGCAGAAGGCAGCTTTAGAAAATGCATAATTCGGGACTTCAGACGATCGTGTGCCTTGACTCTTTTTGCCGGTCGAGACAATATCGCATCCCAGGAGATTCAACAACGAGAACTTAGCCGCGTTTGTTGCACCAGTGTTGCCTTTAGTCTTTAAAACGAAACTTTAATTATCTGTCATTTGGATCACGTTATAATATTAAATGAAATTTTATGTATTAATTTAGTAATTGAAAATGCAAATAATATTTAACGCCAAGAAATGTCTATTTTCGGCAATGAAAACATAGCTCGTTTTGACATTTGTGACAGCTGTGTCAACTTATAAATAGGATAGAAAACGAATTTACCGCGTGAAATTTGTAGGACCCGACGTTTCGGTGACGTTGCAGCCGCCGTTGTCTAGGATAGACTGACAGTCTACCCTAGACAACGGCGGCTGCAACGTCACCGAAACGTCGGGTCCTACAAATTTCACGCGGTAAATTCGTTTTCTATCCTATTTATAATGTCAAACAACCGCGATAGTCTTCGAGCTGTGTCAACTTCAACATTTTGACTAACAACGTTTTTTAACATTTTATCGTAATCGTTCTGCGATATTATGAATAAAAAATTGGCCAAACAGTGGATAGGTACAATACAAATTTTCTTGGAGAAAAAATCGTTTCTATGACTCCTTCGAAGTATGCGGATATTAAGTACTCTGTGTAGGAAACCCAAACAATACTACATATATTTATAACAACTGTCGAATCGTTCATTATCTGGATATCTATTTGCATATAGGTATATGCAGAATTTCAGGACTGCGGTTCTTCAATCGTGCCTTTGACATATGTCAACAGACCGTAACAGGAGACATTCCCTCATCTGTTGCTACATGTTTCTTATTTTTAGGCTAAGAACAAAAATTTTAAAATTGTCAAAATTTAAAACTTTTATTTAAAGCGCCTGCTCGTCAGTTATAGACTATATGTACAGTTATTAACTTAATGTTTTACAGCATCTCTCTCGCACACCAGATGAACATGTGCGAACTATCCTTATTGGAACTGCAGAACCACAAACCCCTGTGTGTGTACATTGAACTTTCAAAATAATGGGTCATTACTTTTGCTGTAAAAATGTGTCACTTGAGCATATTGTTCAAGATAATAGGTGTTAGGAAAATAAATAGATGACATCTTATTATTTGTTTTGATTTATAACTTTATTGACATTGGAATTCTAATATAGTAAAAACTGAATGTAGATGTTGTTCTTAAATATTCCAGTTTCACTTAGAAAGTATCTTCCGTTTGCTTGACTACGAAGCATCCAAACGTCTAGCCGAACTGCAGCTTCTCTAACTGAAATTTTGCTCTTCTTGTAATACCTGATGTCCATAGGTGTCCCATGTCGAGGCCGATCAGGATTTAGAACTGCAGGTTTTGATTCACCATCACATACCTTCATCGAGCTATAGTGGTCTTTGTTCACATCATAGATTCAAAGCCAAACTCGAAAGTGCGCTTTGCCCAATTGTCCGCGGCTGCTTATTTGACGGTTTCCCGCTTATATCACAGCTTGCCGCCATAACTGACGGTCGTTCCACTATCCGCAACCAGTGGACGGGTTCGGTTGCATAGGGCAATGCAATGGGACTAATGACCTAGTCGAGAAAATCTTTTATGTACATTAAATTATATCAGCAGCATGTTTAATGTTGAATTATTATTAGGATACGTATTTAGATACATACTATTCTGTCTGTGAATCCTTTCGTTCCTTTCTTTAATAAAATAGACTTACATTCATCTAACGTCGATGATATAAATTTTCCTTGTCCTGCCATTTTTTCTCGATTAATTATTAAAATTATAAAGTATCTACGTACGGACTACCAGCAAAATCAAATATACCTCACTAATAATAATTAAGCTGCCACCAAGATTAGCATTAAATTATTATTTAAAAAATCAAAGCCAAGATTTACAAAATCTTGTACGTGAGCGGCCACCAAAATTACAGTGAAACAATAAATTTAAAATGTAACTGATAGGTATATCTATAATCAATTGCACTTCTTAGTTATGCGACTCACCACTAAAAAGAAACTAATAATTATAAACGAGCAAAAAGTTAAGGCTACTTAAATTACAGTGAAATAAGCAATGTAAAATGTGAACTATAACATTTAGTACACGCAATTCACCGTCAAAATGACGCTTGAATAGTGAAAATGAGATAAAATAACCACAACTACCAACCAACACCTTTTACAAGCATAACCCAACCCACAAAGTTAAAACTAAAGATGCACTATTAAAAACTATTATAAATGCACTCAACACTTAAATTATGCTTAAATAGTGAAAATCACGTAAAATAATTAAAAATACTAACAACACCTTTTGCAAGCATAACATAACCCAACCAAACACCAAAACATAACCTAATCCACCACGTATAAATGTACTCCACACTACGATACGGCTATGGTAATATTATTATGTAAACGATAGTAAAGGTTTTATATTATATAATATATAAATGTAGATGTAAGAAATGGGTAAAATAGCGGTCAAAATATCGATGCGAGACAAGTCAGTAACCAGAGCTCAGATCGAAAAAAAAGGATGTTGTATAGGATTTGGCCGGAATGATCGCATGGGATGCGATTGAACTGTCATACAACTACCTATTGCCATTGCAAAAATAATCATTTTTTTGAGGTTCAAATATATTTCTACTCGTAAAGGTACTGTCGATTCCTAACGCAGCTAAGTTCTGTACTATGCGGTAAACGTCAATCCTATTGCATGCGAAAAAGACGTGACCCTTTTTGCCACTGAAAATGCTAAAACACCAATGGAGGAATTATTCTATCCCTCTATAATTTGTGACTATTTTCCTTTTTTTTTAATAAAGGCGCTGGAAGTGTCACTCGCCTGCCAGATCAAAATGCCCCGATACTATAGTACGATCTTCGAGACTAGAGTTTCAGCTATAGTACAGTTTCTAATACTAGAGCTTCAGCATTCAACTTACTATAAATAAAACATGTTTTTTTATTTATTAACCGATTTATTGTTGCCGTTGCATATTCAAACGTTTGTTGAAGTTTATAAAAAGTCTCTCCTCTAACTTCTTACATACCAAATCAAATTATTGTTAAAAAAGTCATGATATTGTATAATATCCGGAAAAAAAACAGCTACCCTATAAAATAAGATACCACGTTGATTATCAACATATAAATTAAACTAGTGGTGTTATAATGTTTATAAACATTCTGTGTCCTAACTTACCACAGAACTCCATGTTATTCTGGTACTATGATGAATCGATGACAGATATATAGAAACTCTCGCGCAAACCATAACGTTCATTTCTGCGCACGTTTTTGTTACTGCCTTCATCGACATTGTAATCGTTTTCATTTCCTTCAGTCAGTGTGACATCATTTGTATCGAAAAACTCATCATTCGACATGGGCGAATAGTTGTGTCTGCTGTTATTCAAGACTACACGCTGCGGAGTCGAAGCCACGATTATCGGCTGCTCGACAATTTCTTCGTCTTCGATGATGTGATCCAAATGAACATTCTTCTCGTTTATTTTTACATTGCAGCTAACGATGATCTTCTGTGTTTCCGGATCAAAACAACGGAAATTCTTTGATGTGGTCTAAATATAAATGAACTTATAAATAAGACGGCATATCAAATGTCCAAATCACTCACAAGGTAAAAATGTCACAAAATGTCAATGTTCAAATCACGAAATCATCACCATACACCAATCCCGTTGCGCGTCGCAGGGTCGTGCAGCTAGTAGAACGACCCGCGCGGCCAAGTGGGCCGTCCAACGGCTCTCTGTGTGCTGCCGTGTCCTGCAGTGGATGCGGTGGGGCGTCGGCTCAGTGCGTCGCAGGCGGTGGCTTCCTTCAGCCGCCTGCGCAATCGTGCGCGCGGACGATTGAAGCACGTTGCGACCCTCTACGCCGACTTCACAATGTTATAGTTGCATCCTTGGCGAAGAAATCGTATCCCCTAAGGACCCCGAAGAGAATTAGGGGTCCAAAACTTGCCAAGGATCGACTCGCTGATTGGCTTAAATGCCCAAAGTAAAAAGTCGGGTACCGTATCAACCGCTTTTATCTAGCTCGAAATTGTCAAACCATAGACGATTTGTGTCCAATAAAAATATTAATTTAGAGAAATGTATGGAATAATTCCTAGATTTATTGTGTTATACTAGCGTATTAAATTATAATTTTCCATCTTAATAATATTTTTATTTGTTTTAATACCTTTTATTAACATATTTATCCAAGACAATTGTGGGCTTATTCTTACGCTATTAGCGATTTGGCGGAAACGCTTATTAAACGAAAAAAAGAAAAAAGGAGCCGTCAGCTGTCAAGTCGTTTGACATATCGATCACATATCGATTTATCTCGAGTAAAACGAGCAATATGTTTCTACGGCGTTTCCACGCGAAGAAATGTGAATACCAAGATTTCCTCGTCGTGACATTATGTTTATATTGTCTTGTCTTTTCCAATTACCTTCTCAATCTATAAAATGTTTGAAATATATATCAAGGGTCTCAAGCTGAAAGATAGGTCATAATGTCTACAAAATACAGTTTTACATGAGAGAGACTTTTCAACCCTGTAATACTGAATACGGGAAAAAATGGTATATTATTAAAAGATACGTCACGCCCTTTTAGTATGTTGTAGTAGATAAGTGATGTCCAAATTGGTCTATATGGATCCCAAAGGTGTCGATTTCAACTTGCAGAGGGTCCATATCAACATTAGAAATTTTTAGGCAAAAAATGTTCTATGATCTATTCAATGCAGTAATAAAATATTCCGTCCGCAGTTTCTTCCTGTCGCTGTTTGGCCGTGAGCAGTCGCCTCCTCGCTGGAAGAACAGCGTGACTCAAGTGAACTTTAACATTGGCATGGCGGTTGGGACACTCTTTGTCAGAAAGTTCTTTGATGAGAACAGCAAAAATGATACACTGGAAATGACTCGCCTTATTCAAGACTCCTTCAAATGGATTATAAAGAATAGCGGATGGATTGATGACGTCACCAGGATATTAACTCATGAAAAGGTGCATATTTATATATATTAAAGCCTGCATTTTGAACTGAATACATAAGAAACCTGAATACATACCTTGGTGGTATCCGCATATGCAAAATCTGAAAGTGCGGTTTGACTCTTGGATCTGATGGAAGTCAGGGTTGCTTAGAAACGAATATTGGTTTTCAAGACAGCTACTGTGTTATTAGGGATTGCATATCTTTTCAATTTCTACAAATAATATGTTTGCTTTTATTTCTGTGAACATCAAGGTCGATTAAATCATTTCCAATAGCAGGCATTATATGTAGCATATAAACGAATTTACACCTTTCCCTAGAAAAAATGATATTTGAAAATAATGAATATCAGATTATTTCAAGAAATAAATAAATAAATACAAATGAAACGACTCGGACTGGGGTCGAACAAATCATAGTTAGTTTTGTCTGGGCTTTTTCCCGCACTTGACCTCTTGATTGGGCCGTTGTGTGTGGCTCATGTTTCTATTTATGTTACTCCAGCCAACCCAGGCTGTCCCAGAAGGTTAGCAGCCTGTTTGGGTTGCTACAGGCCTCCGGGACAGATGCTGGAGATTGTAGTATTCTGCCCGTTGCTCTGCCACGCTCCTGCATTCCATGAGCACATGCTGTGGCGTTTCTTCTTCCTCCATGCATCCTCTGCATAGAGGGCTGTCTGTCACACCTATGGTCGAACAAATCATTTCATTATTATTAAATTTTGGGGGGATGAGTGGTGGACTACGAATTAACGACAGGACTAACGCTGTGGCAGGACAGTCGGCTTGCCGCATGGAAGCGCTACCTTTCCACCTATAGACTTCCCCTTCAAAACCACAAAAATTGATATATGGATATTTGCAGTTTTAGACTTGTTTCGAAAAGGATTTGATTATTTTATTAGGGAGGCCAAAATCTTTAGAGATGAGACAGATTTAGCTGGCAAGCCACAAATGACAAATTCCCCTGCATTAAGGTAAACAGTAAGGACATCCTGGGTGATGGCATTTGCAAGATCATGGTATTACTTTAGTTTGCAATTGTGGTCTTTGGGGATATTTGATTCCCATTGTACCGTTAGTTTTACATTACTATCTTGTCTATGTTCCAAGATAGGGAGTAAGGTTTATCTGGACGGAGGGCTGTGCATCCGAAACTTTCAGGACAATGATACTGCTTAGAGATTGATCGAACTTCAGAATCCAATCGGAAGCTTTCTCGATTATTTAGAAGGTTTTTGGAGTGGATTGTTTTTTACCTTTTGGAGTCTTCCGCACAAACTGTATTGGAGGTCTGGAGAGTGCTATCAATCGTTGTTGGTGCAAGCCAATTGGAGGCTAATTACCTAACAAATAACAGTAATGACTTGTAATGGCATTAGCATTACCGGCCTTGATCTCCTGACTCGCAAAGCTAGAATATGTCTAGATGTGCAAGCGAAATTACAACAGAGGGCACATGAACTATCCTCTAAATAGCTCCAGCAAATGATGTTACTTGGGTCTGGGGTCTTTTGCGCTTGCCCAGCTTGCTTACATAGTTTCCAGTCGCAATCTATGTAAAATCGGTATTGTAAAGAAACTCGAAATTATATAATATAAACGAAGTATAATTAGATGACTGACAATTTCCATCTCGATTTTATTTATTTAACTTGACATTTGTACCATTTTATTGATTATTATATTATTACTATTAGTTCTAATTGTCTCCCATAATCAATTATATTTCTTATTTATAGGACCATTTAATTTTAATATTATAATTTCATGACTAACTGTAGTTATAAATATCCAAAATAACTCAATTGTATGGTGAGTCTCTAATGAAATATTTAGTATACATTTTAAAGTTATTTTAACATTAAGCGGTTATATAAAGTGTCTAAACAACTATGTAAAAGTTTTTGAAGACAATAAATGCGATTTGATTTGATTGGTAGGTTACCCAAAAAACCCAAAGATGTATTTTGTATGATAGCTGTAGCGTTCATTACAGCTTTTTGCAGTTGGCGTTACTGCAAACTGCGACTGGAAACTCTTCAGCACCGCTAGATTTCCACTTTCCTTTAGAATCTGGATATTTTTTACAGGGAAAAAAAAAAATCCACTAGAGTTTAAAGAACAAAACTGCATAGATACTATTATCGGTCAATATTTCGATTAATTAAAATATGTTTTTTTATTATTTATTTATTTTATTTTATTTTTGTTAAAAACATACAGCATAAAAAAAATACGTATAAGCATAATATATATACCAGTAACAAAGCCAATAATGTTTTAAATTATTTGCTATATAAGGATTACAAAATATGCTAAACAATACAATATAAAGAAAACCAAAAAGAATTTAAAAGAAACAGTTAAAATCGCTATGTGCGAGTGTATGGATGTTAGTGTGTATTTGTGTGATGGAGAGCGTGTATGTGTGGGTGTGTGTATGTGTGTGTTTGTATGTGTGTGTGCGTGTATGTAAGGGTGTGTGGGTGTGTGTAACTGTAGTGCGAATGTGCTTGTGAGTGCTTGTGCATGCTAATTCAATCCGATCTGATAATCAGCTTTTCACGTACCTCCTTTACAAAGGATTGACTATTCTGATGGTTAAATATGTCAATATCGTTAAAGAACACATTGTATGCATGCATAACGCGCGGCAATAACGAATTGGAACCATAGTTAGTGTTGAAACTTGGTACGTAAAAAGTTGAGTGAGCGCGTGCGAGTCGGGAAGGCGCTCGTATGCTCACCCTACTCAGGAGGTATGGACTGTCCAACCCAGTATGAACAATTTTATGTAGAAACGACATATCTGATACTACTCGCCGGTCCTCTAATGTCTCTAAACCATAGTTAACCTTTAACTGGTGACCTTACCGTCTCACAGACACCGCCGTTTGGTTTTTCGATATTTCTCCGCGCCGTTTTGTCGCTTCCCCCCGCGCACCTCAGTACCTTCCCCATTTACTTCTCCCTTTCGCTCAGCGATCTTTGCGCCCGCGCAACAGCGGTTGTGTCACCTGTGTGGAGCTCAGTCCGTCTCTTAGACGCCAGGTCAGTGCTAATGTGTATTTTATCCAAAAGTCTGTTGTTCGTCACCTCACAGTTAGTGTTCATACATATCTTCCATAGAAACGCAACATCAGAAGTAACGCAATTATTTTCTTTTACAGAATGTCTCAAGATGACCAACCAAGTTGTTCGAAAAGAAGAAGAGTTCTTACTCAACAAGAAATATTACGTGAGTTGTTAACAGAGAGTGACGACGAGTGCAGTAATTTTGATGACGATATAGCCGATCCTGACTTCGTTCTAGAAAGTGAGCATAATACAGAATCTGAGCAGTCTGGAAACGAAGAAAATCGCTTAACTGTCCAACAACAGTATCTTGGTGGAAGTGACAGATCATCCGAAGTAGATCCTGCGGTACAGGCTACATCGGAAATACGTACCATGTGTGAGCCCTCCCTGGAAAGCGCCGCAGAAACAGAGCAACAAAACGATTATGTGTGTCAAGAGCACTTACTGGCACTTACTGGGGACGCAATAGATTTAGGTGGTCTGCACAACCACCTTCAAGAACAGCTAGAACACTGTTACATAATATAGTTCGTATGTCAGCCAAAACAGGACCGAAAACTTTTACAAGTCATGAAGAACTGTGGTCATTATTATTTACAGATGAGATAATTTCTATGATTGTTACTTATACTAATCAAAAATTGATTACATATCGGTCAAAATTCAAAGACCCATCAAGATCCGAACTGGTGGCTACAACACATCTTGAAATAAAAGCCTTCATAGGGCTATTATTCTACACTGCTGTATTCAAATCAAACCGTGAAAATGCTGAATTCATATTTGCAACTGATGGCATGGGTCGTGAAATTTTTCGTTGCGTGATGTCACAGAAAAGATTCTTAGCGCTGAATTATTGTTTGAAATTTGACGACACACAGACTAGGCAACAAAGACTGACTGACAACAAAATTGCAGCAATATCAGAGTTATTTGAGGCTTTCGTGAAAAATTGCCAAAATATTACACACTTGGCACTCATGTTTGTGTCGATGAAATGCTTGTTGGGTTTAGGGGCCGATGTCGTTTTATTATTTACATGCCGTCGAAGCCTAATAAATATGGGTTAAAATTTTTGCTGCTGGTGGATGCTATGACATTTTATGTGTACAATATTTATATATACCACGGTAAAGGATCTGATGGTATTGTACTTTCGGACGAAGAAAAAAAGTTTGGGATTCCAACTCAATCTGTCATTCGGCTTACAAAAGGCATCGAAGGAACCAACCGCAATGTGACAGCAGATAATTGGTTCACATCAATGGAGCTAATTGATATTTTGCGCCAAAGAGGTCTCACTTATTTAGGGACTATGAAGAAAAACAAAAAAGAAATTCCTCCCGAGTTTCAGCCTAACAGACAGCGAGAAGTCGGAAGTTCCTTGTACGGGTTCACTAAAGATTACACTATTGTTTCATATGTTTCCAAACCTAATAAGTCAGTTATACTTATATCTTCAATGCATCACATGAAAGAAACTGACAGTGAAACCGGAAAACCAGCCATGATTATTGACTACAACAAAACAAAAGGAGGGGTGGATGAAGTAGATAAAAAGTGCTCGAACTATTCAACATCTCGACGTACGCGCCGTTGGCCTATGGCCTTATTTTATCGGTTAGTCGATATTTCAGGAATAAATTCATATATCCTGTATAACGACTGCAACAACACGGACAAGATAACCAGGGGCCACTTTTTATTATCTTTGGGGAGATCCCTTGTTCTACCTCAACTAAAACTCCGGGTTTATAACGAGAGGCTGCCCCGCGAGTTGCGCTCGACCATAGAAAGAGTCATTGGTGTTGATGAATTACCACCTCGACCAACACGTAACATAGCCCAAAACCACCCTAGGGGTTAAAAGAACATGTGCCATTTGTCCTAGTCGTCTAAAAAGACGTACTAGATTCTCTTGCACATACTGTGATAAACCTATGTGCCTAAACTGCAGTAAGCAAATATGCGAAGACTGTGTACGTAACCATTCCTAGTAGCTGATGTTTGATGTTTGTAGTTTTTTTAGTTTTGTATTTTAGGATAAGTTTAATTATTAGGTTTTGTTTATTACTATATAAATGACCAAAAATTGCCATTAAAGAAGTTTCCAAAGTTAATTTTAGGGTGCTAGAGGGCCCACTTTAAGTTCGTTGTTATTTTTTTGAAAAAATGCCATATTCAAATAAAGACTGATTTATTGAAATAATCCGTTTTTTATTTTAAACCATACTTGACCGTTGTTATATATGAATATATACTTTATTAAAAACATTATTTAAAATCTCCTTTTTGTTAGTATTTTTTTTTGTGTGGCCATTTTTAATTTACGTATGTCAGACGTTACCTCACCAGATATGTCCTACTAACACCAGGTCACCAGTTAAAGGTTAAAGTATAATCATCATAGTTTAAAGTACCTAATTTGTTTTCTCAATTTTCAGGGCTGTACAGTTTGGCGGCATAGGTGTGGTGATAGGCCATGAGATAACTCACGGTTTTGAGGACAAGGGCAGATTTTTTGACCAGCATGGAAACTTGGGCAATCGGTGGCATGACCACGTTTCCGATGAGTTCTACAATCGAGCTGAGCGTCTGGTTACCCAATACAGTCAATATGTTGTAGATGATATTGACCTAGCAGTCGATGGACAGACTACGCAGGTTGGAATGAAATAATTTCAATACCTGAGATCACGGGTTTGGTGATAGTCTAAGTAGACAGAGACAGAAACACAAGGCCCCGAATAAAACCAGAATAAATTCATTTGGTGAACAAATGTAAAGTTGCTTTTTTTATACAAGTTTGCATTTAATTTTAAATTATATTTTCTTTAAATTATATTTAAATTATAATTATATGCATATGACCTAACTACCAATTGTGAACTAATAGTAATAATATAATAATCAATAAAATGGTACAAATGTCAAGTTAAATAAATAAAATCGAGATGGAAATTGTCAGTCATCTAATTATACTTCGTTTATATTATATAATTTCGAGTTTCTTTACAATACCGATTTTACATAGATTGCGACTGGAAACTATGTAAGCAAGCTGGGCAAGCGCAAAAGACCCCAGACCCAAGTAACAACATTAATCAATAAATAAATCATCATTACTATCTTCGACCTGTCACCATTTATTGAGTAATTTTCGAATGCCTTCATCCTAGAAACTTGACGGTTTTGAAGCAAAATAGTCATCAGGCCATTTTCCGATGTCTTCAACATTAAAAAATTGCTGTTCATTTCATTGTGCTTGCATCGATCTAAATAAGTGGTATCTGTAACCGATGGGGCCAAGTCTGGACAATAATCCGCATGCGGGAAAAAATCTCAACCTGAAGCTCAGATGGTTTCCTTTGTGGTCAAAGCTGATGATGATCGTTATCTTGAAGGTAAATCACTTTGCAAGTTCCTATTCCAGTGGATGATTTTTTCCTCTGATGCATCAACCATATTAATTTATTAGGGCTTAATAACACTGTTGTGGTTCTTGCACCAGGTTATAGAAGCTCGTAATAAATGACTCCTTTCCTATCCCACCAAACAGACCATTACCTATGGCTAAGAATATTGGGTTTTGCAGGGGATATAAATGGTAGTCTTGGGACAACCCATGATTTTCTTTGCTACGAATTATTGTAAAAAATCTACTTTGCGATGCATTCGATGAGCACATCACAATTTGGTACAGAAAATCCCTTTTTTGAAAGCGGCCCAATAACGAAAAGCCCAATGCATATATACTAGCATCTTGAGGTGTCGACTACAACGGGCGAGCCCGTCACCACAGGAAGTTTTAACGATTAGTCGTTCTATCGACCTGCAGTGAGCGTAGAAGACTTTGGACAAAACAAACCGACGTCTAGCTACGCCACAACCCGTTAGAGACCAACGCCTTACCGCGAGATAGCCAGGTATGTTACCTGGCGGGCGGCACTCGCGCCCTAACTACCAATTGTGACCAGATTTCTCCGGTCTCTCGATTGGTTCCGAGTTCGAGGTCGCTTGCGCAGTCCTCTCCCTTACGAAGCGGTGATACGGTGAATACCGAATCTATCGCGGACCATGGCGTCCTTTGCCTGCCTCTGAACCGGGATCGGACGGCCAATGGTCATTTCAAGAGCAGTCGCCGTAAGGTACGCAACCACCCCCGCTCTATAGGAAACAATACAGCTTCCAGACTCCCCCGACTGTTAGTCGGAGTGCACAATCGATTGGCTTGCGCCGAACGGTGTATGAACGTGAGTATGACCGACCCTGAACACATGGGTCTTCGTGGCCAACCCATCATGGGCCCGTTAGCTCCCATATATACTAGCAATCTGTCTTAAAAACTCTTTGTTTCTAATAAACAGCTTATATCAACGGGATCAACACTGGGATTATTTCCCCTCTCACCCCCCCCTCGGCTCTTGCCCATATATCTTCTTGGGCTAAAAGTCATGGCATTGTCTTAAATCCTACTAAGACCCAATCAATTATAATTGGCAGTCAACAATTACTGACTCCTATTTCTCTATCATCTTTACGTCAAGTAGAAATCGAGGGCAACGTCATTGGGTATTCTAAAGTTGTAAAGAATTTAGGCATACTCGTGGACGAGACATTTTCTTGGCAAGCACAGGTCAACGAAGTAAGCAGGCGAATATATAATGGCTTTTATAGCCTTCGGAGGTTGCAGAGATTCCTCCCTGTAAGCACTAAGCAAACCATAATTCAAAGTCTGCTTCTGCCGTTACTAGACTATGCCGATGTCGCATATTTGGATCTCACCGAAAACAGACTGGATAAACTTGAGCGCCTACAGAACGTTTGCATAAGGTACATATTCAATCTGAGGAAGTATGACCATGTTTCCGAGTACCGATCAAAATTGCAATGGCTTCGTATACGGGACCGGAGAAATTTGCATATCCTTTCACTTCTATATAATGTCCTACACAACCCTACATCTCCCTCCTATCTCAACGAGGCTTTTACCGGATTAGGAAGTCATGGTCTCCCACTTCGTTCAAGTCAGAATAATATCCTACGTATCCCAAAACACAATACCACTTTTTTTTCCTACTCCTTCTCCGTACATGCAGCTCGACTGTGGAATCAGCTTCCTTTAACTATTCGAGGCGCTAGCTCGCTGTTCACCTTTAAGAAATCATTGAAAAAGCACTTCCTTTCACAATAAATATTAATCATAAATTCTAACCTTTCCGTTATCCCCTCCCTTTCCTTACCTTATTTTGGCAGTTTATTTATTTACTTATTTATTTATTTATTTGTTAATATATCAAAATATGTATGTATATACATATACATACATATAATATGTCAAACTCAAAAATGTACTTATATATTTACATTTTCTTTAGATACACACACAATGTATATTATATGCTATAATTTCAAATTTAATTTTAGGCTATAATTTGTTGCCTACTCTTCTTTTCACACCAGCATGTTGGTTGACTGGAAGATATTGCTGTAGTGTAGCAATAAGTCCGCCATTGTACCTTATTTTATTGTGCAATAAAGAGATTTTCATTTCATTCATTTCATTTCATATGTACACCTTATTTATATTATTCCTATCTTCACCTTGATTATATGGATAAAACAATAGAGTACTGAGGTCCATGATGGAATTATCCCCAGGGTTATTATGACAACATTTATGATATAATCAATGTGATGTAGAGTATTATGGAATTATTGAAATTGAAATTGAAATGGAATTATTGAAATTTGTCAGTTTATTATAGTCAAAAATTATATTATAGGGTATACCTTAGAGTTTATAATTGATACCTGCTGAACAGAATTTCCTTTTCCGCAAAATAATCTGCCACCGTCTCTAACTTTCCTCGCCTACACAAGAATATTTGTTTGGAGAGTCCGTAGGAGTAATCCTCTGGTTCGAATCTCTGTTTCAGGCGCTGAGAGAACTCACTCCACGAAGATACTGAGTCACGGATCTGCCGGAAAAACCTCAAGGCATCGCCGCTCAACATTTCCGGAGCCCCGCGCAGCAGAGAAACCTCCGAAATGCCACGGCTATCGGCCAATTCTTTCACCCGCTCGCAGAATTCAAATACGCACCCTTTTCCGTCATAGCTCACCGGAAATTTAGCAAAATTTATCTGTCTGATACCGTCGAGACTATTTGATGGAAGGTTTGAACCGGACACTCTTCCACTGTACAATATATTATGATTCTCACTAGTATTTCCTAGAACTGAAGTATTTATGTTGTCGACTAATAACGGCCGCCGGGACCGACGGTGAAATATTCGCTGCCGACGACTCAGTGACGGTTTCGAGCGGAGATTCTATCGTCTCCTGCCAGAAATGTTTCGCGGTACCTAACTTTATTTTATATGATTCTTGAATTAACTCCCATATCGCGATCAGAGTATTAGGCATACCGGTAGTTACTAGAAACCGCCTACTCATAGCTTCGAAATTTACCTCAAATATCAACGGATTTATATTTGTTGCACCGGAATCTAATGCATTGATATCGGCCTTAAGCCTTAAAAGAGAATTAAAAATATCATCGTACCATTCTTTAATATAAGCGCATGACGATGCTAGTTCTGTTTCCGCTAAACCTTTTAATATTAGCCTATTTTTTTCAACCGTATCCTCCGGAGATGCACCTCTCAGAAATATCTCGAAATTGAGCTCCGCCTTGCGCAGGAGTTTGATTCTTAAAGGCATATTAGACGGAATTACTAGCTGTTCGTTTGATAGTTGATACCAGAAATGATTACCTCGGCGAGGATAGGACGACTAAAGCTACCAACACTTCAAACGACTTACCGGAATCCGAACTGCTGCTAGGAACTGTGAACAGAAGAAAGGACACAGGAAGAGTGATACCAACTTCAACGTACCTTTATTATTTAAGTAATTATTGATTGTAAATCAAGGAGTAGATTGTAGATTTATGCATGTATATATTTTTTTTTGTAATTATAGTTATTATTAGAATAGTATTAGTACTTTGCTTATTAATTATAGAATTAGATGATTTTAGCATGGAATTTTAGAATTTTATCATTTTGTAGAATTTAAGTAAAAATGTAGAATTAGTTACGTAGCATTTATAGGTTTGAAAGATTTTTTATTTCTTATTTTTGAAGTTTTATTTATGCGTATAATATAGTTCAAGCTAGGTGTATACGTAGATTAATGGGCGCCAATTCTGTAACCTATATTTTTCTTTCTCTATATATATTCTGGAAATAATTTGAAATCTATAGGGTTAGAGGTTTTTATATTACAAAAGAGTAAAAGATTTATATTGTTAATTACCAACAGTGGCCTTTATTATCCAGTCAGTTATTAATATCTTTACTATTGGTTTATCAGTTAAAATTATCAATTATCAATTCGACATTCGACAACATTCAAAAATAAAAATTACACAATAAAATAGTAACATAATCAAATAATCAAAGAGGTGGAAAAATTATCAAATAGTCAGTAATATGCTCATATACAATTAGCAATGCAGACTTTATGTCAGGGTCGGCTCCTAGCTTGAACTATAATATGGTGTATCGTCTGGAATCGCCTCACCGATATTCGCGGTCGGCTTGGAACGGTTGGTATCACTCTCGGGATCTTGTAAGGTTGGTAAGCCTGGATCTCCGCGAATAGTGTCGAGCAGGTAGGCTGGTGGTACGTTGCGTCGGCTATCGTACGATAGTATTGGCGGCCGCGCAATCGTATTATTCTCCCCGACGATTGTCTGGAGATACTGCAGCTGCTGATGTGGAGTCAGGGCCGAAGGACTACCCGGCTGTCGTTCCTGCCTGAGGGCGGTTCGCTGGAGATTATGGGCGACGCTTCAGGTTTCACCGACAACAGGGCGACGGATAATCGCCCCTGCAAAAGTCCCGGAGAAAATATTGTGGTCCTATCTATGAGTTCTGGACTTCTCCGGGACTTTGTCTGGCTCGCACGATTTCTCGAATTCGAATGGAAGGAGTTCTAGCAAAGGGCGGTCGATTTCGAGATTATTCCGCCTAGATGAGGGTTTGCCTATCGGATTTTCCCGCGTACATCTCAACGCTAATTTCCGGAATTATTAATAGCGCTTAATATTGCGTGTATGCATTTTATTAAAATAAAGGAATTTTACCACTACTGAAAACATATCTTATTTATCCCGGTTGTTCCCTGAATTCATTAATATTTGATAACCAACGTTAGAAGGCAGCGGCTCCCTCATGTATCATACTGAAATTGAGTGTATAAAGGCACGAATTAAAATCCTCGGCGTCTACTCAAATAATTACGATTTATTTGCTCATCTTCAATTTCTAATTATGAGTTTTACATTTTCATGATTTTGATTTGCAATCGTATCCAATAGTCGTACTGGCAACGCGATGTCTTTATTTACGTCACTCGCCGCAATGTTGCTCGCTTCTGAACTCGGACGCTTCAGCTGTCAAAACTATGCGTACGCGCCGGCCTCGATACGAATGTGAGAAAATGGTGAAAACCCGCAGGAAAACACGGAGCTCGTGTTACAGCGTTTTTCTCAAAACCATATTTTCCTGTAGGTACTGCGCCGGTGATAAAAAAAAACTATTGGATGGATCGAGTTGTTTGAAAAAGAAATTGAAAGATTATTAAATTCTGTTCTTTAAATCCATGAAAAATTACAACATTATAAAATTTTTGTTATTTTTTTAGTTCATCTAGAAAACACATATGTAAAAATTAATCTTAGTTACTTTTTTATTTTTAGGCAAAATTACCCTCGCTATTACCGGCCCGGTGTAAACAGATACCATCATTTCTGCAGCGGTAGAAACATTTGAAATTCAATACCTCAAAAATAGTTTTTTTTACTATCGTAAAAAATATTTCTATTTTTCAAATGTTAATCAATCTGATATACATGATCAGAAAATAAAAAATGAAAAACATGTTTTTTTCTGGCTTTTTAAACCAGGCTTCCATCTTAACATCCTTGATTTGAAATGATACCAAACTTGACCTATTAGTCTCCTGCCTTCTCTCACGAAATGGCAACTATTGGGTGGCAATCCACAGAATTTAAATCCAAATCGATTTTTTTTCCATTGTGCGGGCAGTTTCATGTGATTCTATAGTTTCCGAGCTTTTCCGCGAGACCAAACAACTGACCCTGGTCAAACGCTGTTCGCCCTGCTTCTGCATGTCAATGTTAGACCACACACTTCACAGTAAACAGCTGGGTTAGAACTGGATATTTCTGATCATACAGTAACCAAAGAAAAAAAAGTAATTCTTTAACTCTTAAAATTAAATATACATAACTAGCTTTTACCTAATTAGCAGTACAAACCAATTAGGTTTGTTATAAATAGGATAAAAACGAAATTACCGTATAAAGTTTGTAGCGCCAGAACGTGCAACCGCCTTTGTTCAGGGTAGACTACAGTCCAGTCTACCTTAGACAACATCGCTGAAACGTCGGGTGCTACAAACTTCACGCGCTAAATTCGTTTTTATCCTATTTATAATATAAAACAATTGCAATAGTATTCGAAAGACATTTTAGGTTTTTCCCATTTAAGATAATAATTTTAATAAGAAATAAAAGCACATAAGACTGTATTTTTGGAATTAACTACGTAAATAGGCAGTGAATTATCAGTATAATTTTTCGGTCAGATTCAGACCCAGCAGTCGGACGGCTGTTTTTGCAGCTGCCAATTTTGCTTCAGATTTATTCTTTCCGCTGCCAAATATAAAGGTAGGTTTATGGTGGATCATCACTTGTAATGGTACCATTACCATGTTCGTGTCCGGTATTTCTTTCGGGGCCCTGAAACAAAAATAAAAGAATTTTACATATTTTCTGATTAGTCTGCTTGGACTATAATGGAAGCTAGTAGTTGGAGCCAGCGACAAAAACGTGCAAGAGTTTTGGAAAAGCTGATACTTTCAGATCAGACAGTATTTTGGCCATAGAATGCCGGGGTAGTCAGCAGGCCAGATTCCGGGACACCTGGCGCTGGCGTCTAGGAAAGTTGTAATTTTAATTATAGTACTTCCAGTGTTTTGGTAAATCTGAAAATTCGTCAGTAGACAGTGGATGCGATAAATCTCCATAATCGTCTCGCATCGGTCTATGATGCATTGGTCGGCTGTGCCGCGCAATACATTGGTCGCAATGGCGCAATATAATGGTATGGACATGCTGACGCCATAATAAAATAAGAACATTATAACATATCCATAGTACGCACCGATTTTGCACTCATACAAGCGCCCGTTATCCGTACGCTACCACTACATAGATTCTCGGGTGCCTCGGTGCTAATCAGTCAGGGCTGTCGCGCGACAGCTAAGTATACAAAAGTGGAATGTTTTCTGTACAGGCTGTAATGCAACCTATAAGAAATTACAGTTACGAGTATTTACATTTACGTTTACGAAGTAACGTTTGTTGTTCATTTGCATAGGTAAGTATGTGTCTAGGTAAGTAGGTGCATAGGTATGTAAGTGCGTAGGTAGGTAGGTAGATGCATTTTTGTTAAGTACCTACTTTAACGTACTAAAATGTAGGTATTTTGAACACATGCAACAATAAATGAATGCTGTCACACAAAGTCAGCACTAACTCATATATTCTGTTGCAGTACAATTTTGGGAACCGACTCTTAATCTATAAACCAAAAATACATAAACGTACATAATAATTATAAAGAATTGTATTTCTGCTTTTTGTCTTTGTCTTTGGAATTGTATATCTGATAGCGCCGTTTTCGCCGACACTGATGCCGAAGCAACGGACATTTTATACGACATATCCGGAATTGCTCAATCATATGGATTGAAAATCAATGCGGATAAGACCAAAGTGCTCACTACGGACGGTTCGAAGGCCAGCGTTTACCTCGATGGAACCCAAATCGAACAGGTCCCACAATTCAAGTATTTAGGATCGTTGGTTACGGAAAAGAAAGTGGCTTCGACGGCCGATGTCCATAGCCGGATCGGTCAGGCAACAGCAACATTCGCCTCGCTCAAGTGGTGCATATGGAAGCGAATGAATATTACCATCAAAACCAAAGTACGACTATACCGAACGTTGGTTCTTCCCATTCTTCTTTATGGATCGGAAACGTGGACATTACTACAATCGGACCTCAAAAAGTTCGAAGTCTTCCAAATGCGATGCTTGAGGCAGATTCTCGGTGTCTCACTCCGCGACCGAATTCGAAACGAGACCATTAGAGAAAGATGCGATCTAGTAACAACGATCGAAGAAGAAGTACAAAAACGTCGACTACGATGGTTCGGCCATGTTTGCCGAATGAACGACAATCGCTTGCCACGTAAACTTCTTTGGCGAGACCGTCCGACAGAATGGAGAATTCAGCGATCGGCACCGAAGAAAACCTGGCTAAATACCATCAAAGACGACCTTAAAAATCAACGATTGTCGGCTAGGGATGCTCGAGACGTGGCAAAAAATCGTCAAGAATGGAAGCGAATCGTGAATGGAGTACGAGATCCAGCGGCACCGACAGCAGCGTATTGGCTGCGAGGGCGACCCCCTCCCCAATCGCCGGCTACGGAATAAATAATAATAATAAATAATAATAAATAATAATTTCTGCTTTAATGGGATCACAACTTGTGAATTGTGTATTTGCTGTGGCAACCCTGGTGGTTCGGCGAAACGTAGGTACTTATTTCGAAAATGGGCTCGAGATGTCCTACTGATGTTATTTTACCATGCTGACACCACGCGTTCGATTATGAAAATTATTATTAACGAATATTAAAATCTTACATAAACTTGGGACTTGCGTGCAGAGATTCGTAAAGAAGTCTTATGGGGTGCTTAGGAACATTCCTGCTAAACAATTCAATCTCGTCTGCCATCACTCTTCTGAAAACCTTCCAGACGGTTTCTAGGTTCCGTCCAGAGTCGAGGAAGACGGCACCAGCCAGAGATTCAAACACATCTCCTAAGACCTGTGAAAGAAACCAAAATTTAAGCAGGCTGGAAGCTGAACAAAATTATTGTTTGTTTGTTTCTACTGGGAGCTAATGGGCCTAGTGCAGTTGGGCCATAATGACCCATGTGTAAGACTCGGCCCAACTCACAGGTTAGCACCCATTCGGTAGCCTCCACGCAGAAGTGCGAGCCCGGGTAGGACTCATACTTCAGGCGCTCCTGGACGGTTTGCGCACCAAGCGGCGTCAGCCAAATGACTGTGCATTCCAACTGATAACCGGGAGAGTCTGGAAGCGGCTTTGTTTCCTATAGAGCGGGGGTTATTGTTATCCTTCTGGCAACAACTCTTTAACCCTTCAGGCCTCGGCCCCTCAGCCGATTGACAGTTGATGTCCCAAAAATTTTTAGTAAAAATTAGTAAAAAAAATGAATTATGACATTGTCTCGCCAAAACATTAATTACTGCCAAACCACTGTACCCATAATTAAAATAAAACATATTAACATAATAAAACATAATAAAATGAAACAAATTAAATTAAAATAAAATTAAAACGGGGCAGTCACGCTGAATCGTGTTGTGGCCGATATCGGCCAATTGGGGCTCTAGGGGTTAAACAACCATTCGGCTACCTGATACTGGATGAACAGCCGGGCTAAGAACGCCGTGGTCCGCGATAGATTTGATAGACACCGGATCACCGCTACACAAGGAAGAGAACCTCGAACCCGTAACTAGTCGGGAGACCGGAGAAATCTGCGATCAAACGTTGGTTTGATCGCAGATTTGATCAAAATTGCGATAGTCTTCGATTCAAGTAGAAGGGCGGGGCGGGGCCGCCGGCTTGCAGCGGCTCGTACGCTCACTGTGAGCCGCTCACTGTGAGCCGCTCACTGTGAGCCACTCACTGATGTTCTTCCCTCGAGACGCTCATAGTGCGCCGAGCTCGCAAGTCGATACAAGGCTGTATGTGTATGTTGTTATTGCATTCGCTAAACAGAAATGAATTGCGATTCCGTTAATTTTATCGCAATGGAAAATGGTGACCCAATCGGGAATTGATCCGGGCTGTGTGAGTAATCCTATACTTTAGATTTTTTTTGGCCCCGGCTCATTTGGAATACTCAATTTTCAATTGTCTATTTTACTGCTGTTAATTTTCAATTCGCTGTTTTTACAAGCATTAATAAACAATTTTCAGTAGACCCTATAGATTACCAGTATTGTCTGCTTGTAAGACAGTGCCACTCGCATATCGGATATATTTTACACTGATATAGGTATAAATCTTCCAGCACTTCCGAGATTGATAGAAACGAAAGGCTGAGCCTTTTTAGCCAAGGTTTAATTCGACAGCGAACTATAGTCTTTCTGCCTCCCTTTAAGATCCTCATCGAACAGTCTTCCATGAACTTAATAACCTTTGCATGCGTAAGGACATAGTAATATACAAGGAATCGAGGAAGCAGATGCCCGGGCCAGGGAAGGATCAGCAAAAGGCATCCTGTGCCCAGAACTGGTTATAGGCATATCGGGCTTTATCAAACCTTGCCGTTAAAAAGTGGCTGGAAAGAGAACAAGAAATCTAGTGGAGGGACGCACCCAGAATGATGCAATCAAAGCTGCTTATGGGCAAATTTCAGATGAGAACAGTACCAGGACTAATGACAAGACATATTGCCCTCAACATACACCTCACTACTATCGGAAAGAGATCCGACCCTTTTGCAGAAAGCACGGATAGACAGATGTAATGACTATAACTCTTTACTCTCTATCTCGGAAGGTGGCTCTTATCGTAGAATTAACTGTTCCATGGGAATCAAATATCCCAAAAGACCACGAGTACAAATTAAATAAATACCATGATCTTGCAAATGCCGTAACCCGGAACGGCTTCACTGTTCACCTTCACGCGGTGGAAGTTGGCGCTCGTGGCCTGCCAGCTAAATCTCTATTTCACCTCTTTAAAGATCTTGGCCTTTCCAGAAAAATAATCAACTCTTTCTTAGAAAAATTATCTAAAACTGCGATTTGCGCATCTCAAATTCTATGGCTTCGAAGGGGGAGTGAATGGGTGGCAAGGTGAACGCTCACATGTGGCAAGACAGCTGTCCTAAACCTACCACAGCCGGTTCGTAAGTCCGGAATCCACTGCTCACCCCCCAGAAGTGTAAAAAAAAAAAAAATAGTATTATGATGGGCCCGACTCCGGTCGGTGAATTCCATGGCAGCTCCGTTTGTATTTATTTATTTATCTTATAGATATGATAAAACGGATTTATCGCATGAAGTGTGTTGCGATTAACGGTGGTTGAAACATCGCCGAAACGACGAGTGCTACAAACTCCATGCAGTAAATCTGATTTATTTTGTTTATAATGTCAAACGACCGCGATACTTTTCGATTGTGTACGTCTCTACATTTTTGTGTCAAGCTTTGGCCGATTTAGAGCTAAAACTATCACGAGACTAAGGAACTGGTTACGGTGCTAAACTGTAATTTCAGATTATTTACTATTCCTCAGGGAGCAGATCGAGGACCCTTAAGGCCATTGCGAGCTTCCCAGTCTTGATACCTAGAATGGCACTGCATCTCGATAGACGCCAGAGGCACTAGGTGATGGAGTCGGTGGATACACCATTATTAATCCGCCGACCCCAGAAGACAAGTTTGTAAATGTAACATCTATACTAATAATAAAGCTGAAGCGTTTGTTTTTTGTTTAAACGTGCTAATCTCTGAACTACCAGTCGGATTTGAAAAATTATTTTTGCATTTGACAGCCCAATTCTTGAGAAAGGTTATAGGCTATTTAACATCACATTACGACCCTTAGAAGAGCAGAAAGAATGCCAAGCAAAAACGAAGCGGTGGCTCGGGGGCCCGACGAGAACCGAGCATTACCGAGAAGAGCCGAACTGTGCATGCCTTATCTAGATCAGATTGCGGCGAAATAAATAAAATACAATACAAACGGAGCTGCCATGGAATTCACCAACCAGAGTCGGGCCAGCCCTATCGCAATATTATTACACTTCTGGCGGGTGGAGCGGTGGATTCCGAACTAACGACCGGCTGTGAAAGGTTTAGGACGGCTGTCTTGCTACATGTGAGCGTCAGCTTACCGCCCATTCACTCCCCCTTCGAAGCCACAGAATTTGATAAACGGAAATCGCGGTTTTAGATAACTTTTCTAGGAAGGAGTTGATTATTTTCCTGCATAGGCCAGGATCTTTAAAGAGGTGAAACAGAGATTTGGCTGGAAGGCCATGAGCGCCAACTTCCTCCGCATGAAAGAGAGTTTAGAGAGTAGTAAGAGGTCAGTATATACCAATACCATACGAAAATATACCTAAACATATTGTGCCGAAGTACTCGCCGATTTATAAATAATTCCTTCCTTTCAGAAACATAATTCATTCCTTTAAGAAACAGAGCCATACATATGTGGCTAATAAATGAAGGCCGTGAAAAGAGGCACAAATTATTTGACTATCTAGTCTGATTTTTATTTTTATTTTTATTTTATTTTTATTTGTTTATTTTACTGAGTAGGTAACAGATTCATGTTTCGTTTATATAGCTTCTAATATATATATCCTTCTAGCCGTATTCGGCCATAGCGATTGCATTCTAGATTTTTTTGACTGATGTAGCCGATCTTGGCTTTGAATGTGCGTGCACATTTGACGCAAGTCAAGACACCATCGACGTAATTATACTTTATGGCCGCCGGTGGTCGGGCCTTTAGCTCGTCGTGCTTGGCATCTAAGTCGAGCAGCCTCTTCTTTTCAAAATCATCTACATTGCCCTGCACTAGCATATTATATCTAATAGATATAATATTATAAATACGAGGGTAAGGTGAAAAGTTCTCGGCCAATGAAATGAAAGACTACGATTTTCACTTAAAAAATGATTTTATTTTTCTACATAATCTCACAAAATATCCATAAATTAATATACCCAGACAGTTTCAAACATTAAATTTTATCCTTGACAATTCTTATTATTATTATTTTTATTATTTTTGCTGACTTTTTTAATAATTATTGTTTAATTTTGGATATTATTCGTAATTTTTTTTAATTTTATTTTATTCAACACGATTATTTATTTTCTGTATTCTATTTTTTTATATTTCCGGTTTTGTTTATTAGCTTTAATTTGTAATGGTGACGGCAATGTATATTTCGACACCTCCTACGTATAGTATTGTAACTATTAAAAATGGTATTTCTGTTTCCTTTCATAAATCGCATTTATTTATAGTATACTTAAAACTAATTTAACGAAATTCCGGTTTTCAAATTAAATTAAATGGTATACCATAAATAAATGCGATTTATGAAAGGAAACAGAAATATCATTTTTAATAGTTACAATACTATACGTAGGAGGTGTCGATTTATGTTTTTTTTTCTCTTTTTTTAAATTGCCGAATATATGTCAATACAAATCTAGAGAGCTCGCTGCCCTGGAACAAGTCCTGGCACTTAGTTGGCCAGCAGCAGCACTTACATGCTAATGCTTATGTCGGCCGTGTTCAATTGTTTTTATTTTAATCATTTTTAATTCTTATTAAATATTGACATAAATATGAGCGATGCATATTTATTGTAAATGCGTTGTTAAATTAAATAAATAAATAAATCTTGCCACTATATCTTATGGCATGAGCGGTCATAGCCGTGACGCAGCTATAGCCGTAGTGACCCAATACATAGCAAAATATCGTATATGGGCGACACAATGGTCATAGCCGTTGTGAGATTTTGTATCAAGAGTTTTAGTGCCACCAGTTTCCGGCGGATTAAATATCCTTCGGATTAAATATTGTATGTTATGTTTCATACCTATTTTAAGAAATTAAAAATGAAAATTAAACCAGAAGCAGAGGTATTTGATGAAAGACACTGGTTTTGGAATTTCGAGAATGGTTTCAGAAATCCACCACATACATCCCTGTTCTCAGTTGCAGCCAACGAAGTTGTAAAAACCAGAATAGAAAGAAAACTGCACTCACTTGTGAATTCCGAGTCGAACGGTGAAACAAGCAAACATGATGTTGTTTACGAGCGCCGATCGCAAATCAGTTATTTCCCCTGGCGTAAGATGTTTATTCTTTTCAAAAATCTCCACCGTCACCAGCAGATCAAGAACCGCATCTCCGAGGAATTCCAAGCGCTGATAGCAGTCGGTTATGCGGTTTTTATTGTAAGACGGATGTGACAACGCCTGTAAAGTGAAAGAATATACAATGGGTCATTGTGAAGTTCATCCGAGTTCGGAGATCGCTTTGCAGATATTATATTTTATTATTATTATTATATATTTAACAGGCAGGCAGCTTAAGCTGGTGCGCCTGAGTCCGTGCTTGCATTACAATTTCTGTGGAATAAGTCCAGTTTATTTTTAAGTCATTGACACTATTGGCATTGATCTCTTCACTTGGGAGAGCAATCCATTCGTTTACCACTCTACTGCTGAGGAAATGTTTCTTGGGATTTGAATGGAATGATTCACGCTGGAGTTTCAGATGATTCCCACACAGATGTGTGTAAGTGTTCATGGTGTAGATAGTCTGCAACCCAGGAAAGTCATACGATGCAGTCAGGATCTTATATGTCTCGATTAAGTCACCCCATGCCCTGCGTTGCTCCAGAGTGGTCAAACCGAGAGCCGACAATCTTTTCTCATATGTTAGATGGTTCAAGTGAAAGGGCAATTTAGTCGCTCTTTGCTGGACCTATCACTATTATTATTATTATTATTATTATTATTATTTATTCTGGACAGGCAGCTTTGCTGATACGTCCAGATCAGATCTTGTAAAGCTAAACAATATTAACAATATAATATAAACAATATTAACAAGGTTTTAGGTACAAATCGAGTCTGTTTTTAAATTGATTGACAGAGATTGCACTAGTCACTTCAAATGGTAGTTTATTCCGCATGTCCACCACTCTATTTGGCAAAACGTTCTTAAGAGGATTAGATTTAAATTTTGTACAGTTGAGTTTTTAGTTGTGACCTCGAAGATTTGTGTTGACGTTGAATTTGTAAATATTCTTCAGTGCAAGTACATCATAATAATGTGTTAGAATTTTATATGTCTCAATCAGGTCCCCTCTTTGTCTTCTTTGTTTGAGTGTAGTAATTCCAAGTAATTTCAAGCGATCTTCATAATTCCTATTCTTCAGGCCCACTGGCATTTTGGTTGCCCTTCGCTGTACCTTTTCCAGGATATCTACATCTTTGCAAAAGTAAGGGTTCCAGATCTGATAGCCATACTCAAGAATAGGTCTCACATATGGGTAGGCAATTATAAAGTTTGGGGGCAAGATAAGAGAACCTGGATTGGCCAAAAGCGTATCTCCTGAGTGGTATTGCAAAATTTGTTTGTGTCGATCTTCTTGTTACACGAGATTGCTGGCTTTTTTTCTGTTCTCCTAACTCACTCTGGAATTTAGTGAGAGTTACCAGCACAAACATTTTTCTCACACTCAACACTCTATACTCTCGGAAAAGGTCATCGGAAGAATATGTTTGGGGTTTTTTATTGATCACCCTCAGTATAGCCTTTTGCGCTTTGTGGCCAGAAGCGTTTTTGCCGCACAGCCCCAAGTTACGATGCCATATCGAATAACCGACTCGCAGACAGCAAAGTAGACACTTCTTAGCGTATTGAAATCTAAGATGTTCCGCAAACTCCTAAAGTAATACACAAGTTTTCTCAGTCTTGCCGCAACCTTCGTTAAATGATCCTCCCAGCGCAGTCTGTTG
This sequence comes from Micropterix aruncella, assembly GCA_944548615.1. Classification (NCBI taxonomy): domain Eukaryota; kingdom Metazoa; phylum Arthropoda; class Insecta; order Lepidoptera; family Micropterigidae; genus Micropterix; species Micropterix aruncella. The sequence continues at coordinate 81,654,866 of OX155980.1, read as the reverse complement.
TCTAACATCACGCCCAAGTACTTAATGGAGGACACCCTGTCGACATTCATACACTGGCAATCTTGTGTTCTGATGCACGAGTGAAGCTTAATAGTTGAAGTTGGTTGGTCAGTGTTTGTCTTGCTAAAGGTCATAAAATTCGTTTTACTTATATTTAAGGTCAATAAGTTTCTATCCAACCATCTCTTCGCGTTTCTCAGTACTAATTCAGTATAGGTAAACAGATCTGCCCAAGTCGAAGACTTGACCAATAAAACGGTGTCATCGGCAAAACTGATGACCTTTCCTATTGCCGGGAGTTTGCAGAAATCATTCAGATACACCAAAAAGAGAATTGGACCCAACACGCTGCCCTGTGGGACACCATACGTTATATGCTGTGTAGAACTATATTCTTCGCGGAGTCTAGTCATCTGCAGTCTTTCTGATAGATACGATTTAAACCACTCTAGCGCAATTTCTCCGAGTCCGATCCGTTTTAGTTTAGTCATCAGCAAGAGGTGCGAGACAGTGTCGAAAGCCTTCGCAAGGTCGAGGAAGACTGCCGCACATTTCTCTCCTTTATCTAAAGATTCTTTGACATGTTCAGTGAGTTCAATTAACGCATCTCCTGTACCGAGCCCCTTCCGAAAGCCAAACTGGTTATGTGCCAAAATATTGTATTTGTCTAAAAAACTGTTAAGACGCCGTTTGACCACATGTTCTAGAATTTTACTCACCGTACTCAAGAGTGATATGGGTCTGTAATTCTCTACGGCCAAAGAATCACCACCTTTAAAGTTGAAATATAGAAAGTTTTTGAAATCATAAATTGTCATTTTTGTTACATACTAGCAACACTGTGTAATATGTTACATACTGGCAACACTGTGTAATGAGACAGGACAGGCGGGTAGGGGATTTGGAGTGAACATTACCTACATGAGATTGTGCTCTGTATTAACTCATTTATTGAATAAACTATTATTGAATAAACTATGATGTGAATAAAACTATGGATTACAACAGTGGCGACGAGGATGGGATGAATTCACGCGATCTAAGCAAAAAATCGAAAGTTTTTTTCCATGTGTCAAAAATAACATAACCTTGCAACATGGACAAATCAGTGCAGGAATTGGTGAAACTGATGAAGCAACAAGCTGAACAAGCTGACGAACGAGCTGCTGCTGACCGAGAACTGGTTTCACGACTTATGCAACAAAATCAGAAAATCCTAGAACAACTTCATGTACAAGCAGCCTCCGCCGCAGGCCAAGCTCATACCGCAGATCCAATTGCAGCTCCCGTTTTCCAAGCAACATCACTCTACAAGACCTTGGCTGGCCGCATGACAACATTTGAATTCTCACCAGATAATAACCTCACTTTCGACCGCTGGTATGCAAGATACAAATCAATATTTGTCGAAGACGCTGCAATGATGACCGCTACACAGAAGATCAGCTTACTCACAGAAAGGCTCACCAATTCGGACTACCAGACCTTCGCTGACAGAATCCTACCCGCCACACAACAAACAATTACATTCGAACGTGCGGTGGAGGTACTCAAACAGCTTTTCGGCCGCAGAGAGTCTCAATTCGCACTCCGTTATAAGTGCTTGCGCGTCGAGAAAGAGTCAGGTGAAGGCTACGACCTGTACACGAATCGAGTCAACACCAGATGCGAGAAGTTCGACTTTGCCAACTGCACCGCTGAGGACTTCAAAGTGCTTATCTTCACGACCGGTCTTAACAATGCAGAAGATTCTCGTGTGCTTGAGAATCTGTTGACGAAGCTTGACGACATCGAATTAAGCCGCGCGGCAGCTGCAGACCCGAATACCATTCCTAAGCTCGATCTCAATGACGTCTGCAATGTGGCGAAGCGCTTATCAAGCTTGAAAATAGAGAAAGCCATGATTCAGCAACCGGAGGCAGCCATCAAGAGCGAGATCCTCCTCACACAGCAGCGCCCACAGCAGCGCCCGCAACAGCGTCTGCAACAGACAACCAGCGCTCAAAACTCTCGACAACCAAAGAAACAAGTTTCGCAGGCTCGTGACGACTTGGCAGTCCCATCAAATCCTTGTTACTTCTGCGGAGATCTTCACTGGCACCGAGACTGCCCCTACAGACAAACGGAATGCGCTACATGCAAGGTGAAAGGACACAAGGCAGGCTTTTGTGCATCAGCATTCGAGTTCCTCAGGAGATTCCGTCAGAGACCAAACCGCTTTAACCGCCGGGACGAGCGTCGTCAGAGTCTCGCGATCACATCAGCATCCATCGGTGCACGAAAGTTCGTCGAACCGGCCATCGGCAACATTAAGCTACGACTTCAACTCGATTCAGGTTCCGACTGGACCATCATCTCCGAAGCAAACTGGAAGAAAATTGGCTCACCAAAGTTATCCGACTGCGAAGAACAAGCTTACAGCGCTTCGGGAGACCAGATTGAGATGCTCGGCAAGTTCTCAGCTCGCTTAAGACTTCACGATCGTGAAGACAAAGGTCCCTGCTACGTCGCAAGAGAACTCAACGTCCTCGGCAGCGACTGGATGGATGCACTTGATCTCTGGAACATTCCTATTGCCAGCATCTGCAATAACATCACAACGGAGACACCATCGCAGCTCGAGCAGGAAGTTCAACGAAATTTCCCAAGCCTTTTCAATAACACGCTAGGACTCTGCACTATCAAAGCATCACTTACTCTCATCCCAGATGCAAAGCCAATCTACCGCAAGAGCCGACCAGTTCCGTTCGCAGCAGCCGAGGTCATTGAAGCAGAGTTGAAGCGCTTACAACTCCTGGGTGTCATCAGTCCAGTCAAGAACTCTGCTTACGCCGCTCCAATCGTCGCCGTCAAGAAGAAGGATGGACGTGTCCGTGTTTGCGCTGATTACTCCACCGGACTCAACGATTCCCTCGAACCTGAGCAATATCCGCTGCCAACGCCTGATGAAATCTTCGCTCAGCTGTCACCGTACAAGAAATTCAGCAAAATCGACCTCTCAGACGCATTCCTTCAGGTCGAGCTGGATGACGAATCAAAGAAGCTAATGACGATCAACACTCATTGCGGACTCTATCAGGTAAATCGCCTACAACCAGGAGTCAAGCCAGCACCGGCAATTTTCCAAAAACTTGTCAGCAACATGATGAGCGGAGCTAAGGGCATCTTCCCGTTCATCGACGACTTCATTGTGGGAGGAACTGATGAAGATGACCACCGCAAAAATCTCTTCGAGGCATTGACTCGCATTCAACAACACGGTTTCCACCTCAGACTCGAGAAGTGCTCTTTTGGCCAGCAGCAGCTCGAGTTCCTTGGACACATCATCAGCGCTGACGGCATCAAACCGAGTCCCGATAAACTTGCAACACTTCAGAACATCCCGGCTCCAACAAACGTCGCGCAACTTCAATCTTTTCTTGGCGCCGTAACTTGGTACAGCAAGTTCATCCCGCATATCAAAGGTCTCCGAGGCCCATTGGACGAACTGTTGCAAGATGACATCGACTTCAATTGGCAAGAAAAGCACCAGCAGGCATTCGAGCAGCTCAAGAAAATTCTTGCATCCGACTTGGCACTCACTCACTACGATCCTACTAAGAAGCTCATTGTCGCAGCCGACGCTTCCAGCTACGGAATGGGAGCCGTCCTTCTCCACGAGATGCCAGATAAAAAGATGAAGCCGGTGATGCATGCAGCTCGTGCATTCTCAGCTGCCGAGAAGAACTACCCGCAGATACAACGTGAAGCCCTCGCACTCACATTTGCACTTCAAAAGTTCCACCGCTACGTATACGGACGCAAGTTCGAGCTCCAGACTGATCATCAGCCTCTGCTCGCAATCTTCGGCAACAAGAAAGGCATTCCCGTGCATACAGCAAGTCGTCTCCAACGCTATGCCTTAATTCTGCTCGCATACGACTTCAACATTCGCTACATCAACACAAAGAGTTTCGCTTACGCAGACTTCATCTCGAGACTCATCAGCAAGCACGAGAAGCCTGAAGAAGAAATCGTCATTGGAAGTACGAAGGTGAACATAAAAGCGGTGAAATCCCATTCATACGCACCTGATAGCTCCATTTTCATTGCTCGCGTCATCGCCGAGAGCACAGCCGGATGTTTCGCAATCGATACTGTCAAGAAGCTTCCCATCACCTTTGAAGCCATTCAGCATGAAACCAGCCGCGACGAATCACTTCAAAAAATTGCAACGTACATCGAGAATGGCTGGCCTAGTAAACGTCGAAACATCGTTGATGACGAAGCCGCTGAGTATTTCGGACGACACGATTCGCTCATTCTCATAAATGGCTGCATTTTCTTCGGCGACCGAATCGTAATTCCAAAGCGCTATCGAAAGGAAATTCTTAAGGAGCTTCATCAAGGCCATCCAGGAATCGAACGAATGAAGCTTCTCGCTCGACAGAAGGTTTCATGGCCATCACTCGACGCTGAAATCGAAGGAACCGTCCGAAGCTGTGAAAGTTGCGCAACAAACTCGTTAACACCGACAAAGGTTCCTCTCCAGTCATGGCCAGTTTCCGCATCACCATGGTCCCGAATCCACATCGACTTCGCAGGTCCCATCGACAACTTTTGGTATCTCATAATCATTGACGCTTTTTCGAAGTGGCCGGAAGTCTTTAAGATGACAAGCACGACCTCGCAGCAAACAACCGACCGATTGGAAGAAGCTTTCGCTCGTCACGGCATTTGCGACACGATTGTGTCAGACAATGGACCTCAGTTCACGTCCGATCACTTCCAGCAGTTTTGCAAGCTCAAAGGAATCGAGCACATTACCACGGCACCTTATCACCCACAATCCAACGGACAGGCAGAACGATTCGTCCAGACGCTCAAGCAAGGACTCAAAAAGCTCACAGGCGAAGGCAACTCCAACGAGATTCTGCGCAAATTCCTCGCAACATATCGCTCAACGCCATCATACAATCTGGGAAACAAATCACCTCATGAACTGATGACTAAACGGCCAATGAAGACGAGACTGGACCTTCTCAAGCCCACAACGACAGCACCAGGTGAGCGAAACGTCAAGATGGAACGGCAGTTCAATTCTCACCATGGCGCTAAGCAACGAAGCTACGAAATTGGTGACAAGGTCTTCATAAAGCATTTTTCCAATATCAATAAGTGGCGCTGGGTTGAAGGAGAAATTTTGCGCAAGTGCGGGTCCGTCGATTACATAGTGAAAACTGAAGATAGAGAAGTCAAAGCCCACGCAAATCAACTCAAGAAACGCTTCACATTCCTCGACGCTGAAAACCTTTTGCTTGAAGCCTTTGACATTCAGATTCTGCCGCATCAAGTTGCGGAACCAGAAGTCATCGCCGAAGAAGAACCTGAAGACACCGAATCAGAAGACGAAGTTCCAGCACCTCAGCAGATTCCACGTCGAACACAACGAGCTACAGCTGGTGTTCCTCCAGCCCATCTCCGAGACTACATCCGTGTGATCCATAAATCAACACAGCGTCTCTCACAGTAGCTTTTTCCTCCTTTATTGTAAATTAACGTAGAATCTTTAACTAAACCGGGGAGAGATGTTACATACTAGCAACACTGTGTAATATGTTACATACTGGCAACACTGTGTAATGAGACAGGACAGGCGGGTAGGGGATTTGGAGTGAACATTACCTACATGAGATTGTGCTCTGTATTAACTCATTTATTGAATAAACTATTATTGAATAAACTATGATGTGAATAAAACTATGGATTACAACAATTTTCACTATCAAGCCGAGAACTTTTTAGACAACCCTTGTAAAAATAGGAAATATAAAAAGGAAAAATAGGAAAGGAAGAAAATAAAGCAGTTAACTTACACATTTCCGAAAATTCAGAAGCCCGCTGTATATTGTCCGGATTCAACTGCTTTGCTGAAATAATCATATTCCGACGAAGAGCTCCTCTCGTATCTCCTATTTCGACGCCTTTATGTATCATCGTTCTCAGTTCGTCTATGAGGTAGAAGCATAATTTTTTAAGCATATACATAAGCATATAGTTTTAATTTTTAATCTGTGTTCTTGTTTTTTTTTTTTTTTTGTATTTGTTTTTTATAACAGCTGCAAATAAATAAATAAATAATTCTCTTCGATCGGTTTCCGAAATGACGCTGCAGCAGTTGACCAGCGTGTCGAGAACCATTTCCTTAACACTCACTGATTTGACCTAAAATATATATAAATCGCTAATTTGAAAAATTCAAATCAAATTTAATTTAGGGCCATGTTTTTTTCTTTTTTAAGAATCAGCTGTTTATTTGTCTTTCCGTAGTTTTTTTTTCTCAAATAGTTTAGTTTGTGCAACCATGGTAATGTTAAAAATTTGCATTGCATCCTGAGCCGGTGTTTTCTATTACCTTGCAGTCTGGGTATACAGTTACTGTAAATGTGTACTGTTAAGAACTGCAAACAATGATGGAGAAGCTCGTGATTACATAACCGAGCCTGGTCAATTGCTCATCGCCACTGCTTCTGCACGACAATAACCAGATTTCTCTGCAAACAGTTGCAAAGTTGCAGGAGTTGTGGCTGGAGACTCTTAGTCATCCACCTTACTTGCCAGACCTTGCTCTAATAGTTTCATATTTTTTTCAGAATTAAATAACTTTTCACAAGGGAAAAAAAATCAAATTTGAAGTCGGGGAAAAACGCCTTCAAAGCATTCATTGGTTCCTGTCAACGATAGTTTTACAGCAGAGGAATTAAGCAACTCCCATTAAAATGAAAAATCTGCATAGATAATAATAAGTCAATATTTCTATAATTAAATATATATTTTTCATACAAAGTTTTGGCCTTAAATTTCCTTTATAGAACAGCAACTTCATAGGTAAGGACCTAATAGTAAAAATTAGGTATTGGTCGTTTCAAGAGCAGTCGCCGTAAGGTCCGCAACCACCCCCGCTCTATAGGAAACAGTACTGCTTCCAGACTCTCCCGACTGTTAGTCAGAGTGCACAGTCGATTGGCTTACGCCGCACGGTGCGCAGACAGTCCAGGAGCGCCAGAAGGTTGATTCCCAGGGAAAACTAACCATAAGGCCAGAGTCCTACCCAGGCTCGCACTTCATGCGTGGAGGCCGACGGATAGGTGTTGACCCGTGAGTGTGACCAACCCTGAACAGAATGGATCTTCGTGGCCAACTCAGCAAGGGCCCATTAACTCCCAGTGAGAGAGACAGAGAGACGGAGAGAGAGGACTCGTTGCCTGACCAAAATGGTAAGTTGAGAGTCCGCTACAGACGGCAAGGCTGCTAAAATCAGCCATTGGCCCCAGTCATTCTTTCATACAATCCGAAAAGCCACTAATTAAAAAGTCACTAAACTAATATATGAATTTGCGAGCGCCTATTGCTATCTAGCGGGCACAGATCGCTCTACGCGACAAAACAGCTTATCGACAAATCGACAATTCGCTGCAATAATACCGAGTTCAGTTCAGCTAGTCATCTCGCTCGCACACATGGGCTTGCAACGCTCGGTGGAAGGCGGGAGAGGCGGGTGTCACCCCCGCCCCTCTCGCCCACGCCGAGCAGCGCAGGGAGGGGGAAAATGTTGCCAGAACGCAAAATACGGCCGAAAAAAAGACAGGGCACTCTCAAGGGTCCTGGACATCGTCAAGCACATAATAAGAGTTTTATTTTCAGGTAAAACTCCTATATTCTCTTAGCAAGTGCCTTAGCTGTGTGTGGCAAATACGGCCTATTCATCTCTTTTTTTTCATTTTACCATGAAATAAAGACATAATTAAGTCTAACTGGGCATTTAAACACGCATGAAACCAAAACGAATACGTACATCACGACGCCATTTTCTCGAGTAAATTGAAAGGTTATTCTCAAAATGTCTGCAATATGAAAGCCGATATGTGGAATACTACTAAAATCGAGTGTAATCACGAGTCTAGTTGAAAATGGTCAAAAGCGAGCCCTTTTGAGTTTCAAAATCGCCGTAAAGATGCTGACAAGCAATGTCAAAATGGCTGAGAGAAAACCACGCCGGATCAGTAAAAAGCTAAATGAGGTGCGATTAGCGTGATAAATACTAAAATACATACCTTTTAGAGGGCGCCAGACAAGTGGGTACCAGTCCGCAGAAGGCAGCTTTAGAAAATGCATAATTCGACTCTTCTTCTTCTTTCTTTTCCTTGTGGCAATTCCACGCAGCTAGGGTGCTGGTGATTTTGTGCCAGTTTGTATGTATTGTTGACGGGAGGATGACTACTGTTAATGTTAGTACCTACAAAAAAAAACAAAAAGGAAGGGACATCACAATTGCATACACAGAAGACAACATAGAGACTAAAAACATAACAGAATATTAGGGGAATATTTTGGAGGAAGAAAAAGGAGAAGGGTCAGGGTAATAGAGAAGTGCTTCTGGGGGCAGCGCCGCTCCCCACCGCCCCCCGAGAGCAGCCCCCCCCCCCCGGCATCGGCCGAACCGAGAATGTGTCGTCCATTGACCGCAAGTTACTGCCAAAAACCCGCCCTATTCAGCGACTTTTTCCACAGCCAACCTCGACAACGGGGCCACATTTCCATCGGCCTGACGCCACAAGGCGGGTCCGATCCCGGAGCAGCGAACGGAAGCGGCCACCCCCAGAAGGCATTTCGGAATATGGGTTAAATGGCTAAATAATTTAGGTTAATGAATTTAGCGATGACTCGATAAATTTTAATGGAATTGGACGCCAGAAGGATATCGATTTTGGTAGGGAGTTCGATTTTCAATTGAATGAGATTAGGAATGAACGAAGGAAAGTTGTTAAGGAGAGGGCAATTAAAGAAGAGGTGATCCACGGTGCAGATATCAAATCCACAATCACACTGTGGGGACGGAATTACGTTTATACGATATAGGTGTGCGGGCGTTGAGCAGTGGCCTATGCGCATTCTGCAAATTGTGGAGATCTCTTTCCGCCTGAAAGGTTTTTTATAATATCAAGGTTTGTTGTGAAGGTGGGGATTTATAAGAAAATAATGTTGACCTTTAGACTTGCAAGAAGAAAGATAACTCTTCTTCCAGCAGTCCTTCGTTTCTTCTTCTATTTGGGGGAGGATGTCCGACGCAGGGATTTTGATACGGAGGAGGGCTCCCCTGGAGCGGGCCTCATTAGCCAACATATCCGCCGATTCGTTACCGGCTATTCCTGAGTGGCCTGGAATCCACGTGAGTACTACTTCATCCCCTCTCTCTCTGACAGTGCGGAACAGGGATCGGATCTGGTTTTCCAGGTGAGAAGGGCGATGTGAGATGGCCGGATTGTTTAATTTCTCTACCAGACTTAGGGAGTCGCTAAAAATGGCACATGGGGAAATTTGGTTAGTCAGGATGTACTCGAGGGCTTTCAGGAGGGCAACACTTTCAGCGGTGTAGATTGATGCTTTGCTGTGTAATTTATAAGCGATGGGAACTCTGCGGTTGTGGTGAAAAATTCCCACCCCCACGTACCCCCCAGCTTCTGTCTTGGAGCCGTCTGTAAATATGAGGTCCCAGCCAGGGAACCTGGATGCTACGAGGTCCAAAAATACGGCATTGTTTAGAGGTGATGGGGGCTGCCCTACTGGACATTTCGACAAGACGGTTTGAGAGAAGATGTCCGGGGTGGTAAGTCTGTCTCCGAAGGGGAGATGGAAGTCTGGGAGGAGAGCATTCCTGTGAATGATGTCCTTGAGGCGGTATAGTTTCCTATGACTAACGCAGAGGGCGGGGGCTTTGTTATTTGGAGTGTTTCTCAGCAATTCGGAGAGAAGGGTGATTTTAGGAATAAGAGGGTGATTGGCGAGCTGAAGGCGTTTAATATAAAATCTATCTGCTAGTAGTTGACATCGTAGGTTGACTGGAGGTTCACAAGACTCGGCTAGTAGGGCATTAGTGGGAGAGCTTCCCATGGCGCCAATGGTGCATCGGAGGCCTTTAAATTGAAGGGTGCTTAGTTTCCTTTGCATTTTCAAGCTCATAGGGTAGCAGATAAAGGCAGCATAGTCGATGTGAGAACGAATGAGACAGTTGTGGAGGAGCTTAACTGTGAAGGGATGTGACCCCCACCACACTCCACTGACTGCTCGAAGAACATTCAGTGACTTTTCACCGCTGGAAACTACCTGCTCGATGTATCCCCTCCATTGTAGTTTGGTGTCTAGGATAACCCCAAGGAATTTGGCTTGCGCCTTGATGGGAATTAGGGAATTATTGAATGTTATATTCACTACTGGGGGGATATTTCTCCGAGTGAAGATAACGGCGCTACTCTTGGAAGGGGAGATAGCTAGTCCTGAGTTGTGAAGGTATATGTTTAGTGCCTCAAGCGCTTCTGATATCCTCTGCAAGGAGGCCGAGAGGTTGGGTGAGGAGTGGTATAATACAACGTCATCTGCGTACTGCAATATCCTGCAGTGATCCAGAACAGCATTCTCCAACCCCCTTGTATAGAGATTGTATAGGATGGGGGACAGCACGCTACCCTGGGGTAGACCCTTAAAGACTGACCTTGAAATGCAATCAGACAGGGAGGGAATGTTTATAGTACGGTCCGATAGGAGACGGCAGATGAAGGAGCAAAGTTTTTGAGGAACCCCTAGACTGACAAGTCTCCTCCCGAGGAGGGGGATCAAGACATTGTCATACGCCGCCTGGACATCCAGGAATGCTGCGACAAGAAATTCCCTCCTATGGAAGGAGAGCCGTATGTCCGTTGTGAGGATGGAGATGTTGTCGAGGGTACCAAGGCCCCTACGGAAACCGAACTGAGTCTTGGACAGCTGGAATCTTGATTCGAAGAACCATTCTAGCCTGTTTTTTATTAAATGTTCCGCAATTTTACAAAGGGATGAGGATAGCGCAATGGGGCGAAAATTTTTAGGGTTATCATTGACTCGACCGGATTTTGGGATCGGTATGACAATCTGCGATCTCCAAGCGGTGGGGGGAGTTCCTGTCTCAAAGAACCCGTTTAGTAAATTTAGGAAGTAGGATTGGATCGGGGGAGGAGAAGAACTGATAAAGGAGTAAGGGATAAAGTCCTCCCCTGGTGAGGAATCCTTCAAGCGGTGGAGAACCGCTAAAAGTTCTGCCGAGCTGAATGGTGAGATTAGCCACTGGTGGGCACTTGGGGAGCGAAGCTGATCGAACTGCGTGATATTGATTTCATCACGGTTGGGACAGGTGGAAGGTGCCAAGTTGTCAGCGAATTGTTCTAGTACCGCCTCCTTAAGTGTGGTAGAAATAGGCGGATTCAATCCGCGACGGAATCTTTTCACCATGGTCCAAACTGTGGAACTGGGTGTATCCGGGGAGAGGTTAGCGCAGAACTGTTTCCAGCCATTTCTTTTTTTAGACTTGAGGAGCTTCTTGCAGTCTTTTGCGACTTTGTGGTAAATATCCCAGTTCTTGGTGGACATTTCCTTGAGGTAGGACGAGAGGGCTGATTTACGCTTTGAAACGATCAGGGTACAGTCATCGTCCCACCATGGAGGCGAGGAGCGCACCAAGGAGTTTTCTGCCTGTCTTTTGAAACACTTATCGGCGGCGGTAGTCAGACAAGATACTAAGGCGGAGTAGCACTCTTCCAAAGAGGAGGGGGTTATTGGGGGAAGTTCTGATGCCGCAGTGTCTAGGGCCGAAGTAAATTTGACCCGACTGCCCGGAGAACGATCAGGCTTGAACAGGGGACGACGCTTGTCAGTGGCCCTATCCAGCTGGGTGGCACAAACCTCGATCAGGATGGGAAGGTGGTCGCTGCCCATTGAGTCCTCGAGGACACACCAGGTGCTGTCAAGTAGAAGAGAAGAAGAGCATAGGGATACATCCGGGGCTGATGGGCGATCTGAAGGGAGGGAGACTAGAGTGGGGGAGCCATTGTTCATGATGCCAAGAGACATTCTGTCCGCGCAGTTAAGAAGTGTTTCACCCTGGCGATCAGAGTAGGCACAGCCCCATACGGGCGAATGCGCATTAAAATCACCTAGGAGAAAGACTTTTCCTGACAGTCTACCAAGAGAATGTGACCATTGGACATCTGAGATGACGGTTCTAGGAGGGATATAGGTGGAGATGAAAACGAGATCTTTAATCCGGCCACCCACGATCTGAGAGTTGTCGGAAGGGGGAAGGAGGGGGAGGGGAGAAATACTCAGCGACCTGCTGACTAGGAGGAGAGCTCCTCCTTTGCCGTCTGCGCGATCGTCGCGAAGACATGAGTAACCTGGAATACGGAATGAACTATGTGGGGAGAGCCAGGATTCTGAGATCGCTGCAACGTCAATACTGTGGTGTTGCAGCAGATGGATCAGTTCCGCTTTTTTAGGAATGATACTCCTACAGTTCCACTGCAATATATTGAGCATGTTGTTGTTTAGGTTTTTTTTAATTAATGTGTATATGTATATATATATATATATATATATATATATATATATATATATATATATATATATATATATATATATATATATATATATATATATATATATATATATATATATATATATATATATATATATATATATATATATATATATATATATATATATATATGTATATGAATGTATAACAAAGGAAGGCAAATGAGAAAAGAGGGGAAGAATGGCTTGAAAAGAAGTGACTGTTACGTTTAATGAGGAAAAGCGCCGGATGAATTTCCGCCAAGGAGGGAGTTCACCGACTGCAAATCTGTCACCGTCTTCAATGACGTTGTGTCACTGCAGGATGAGGCTGCAGAATTGGTATTGGCCTTCTGTTTTCCAAAGAGTTGACGTAAGAGCCTAACGATTTCCTCGAGGGTAGAGTCGTTTGGTTGCCTATTGGCATTGAGGCTGGTACCATTTACCTTCGTATGGGGAAAATAATCCCATCTGAGATCCCGCGTTGGATCATGATCGGGCTGCGAAAAGAGGGCAGAAGGAGAAGAAATTTTCCTTTTTTTGGAAATTTTACCCTTTGATTTTCCCGAGCGAGGTGGGTCGTTGACCACTACCACTCTGGGGCGGTGGGTTGGCGTATCCAAGACTGGATAGAGTGACTTCGGGGGGTCGGTTGCCGTGACGGTCGCGTAGGAGCTACGTTTGATGATGGGGAATTTGGAGGATGCATCGTGAAAGGAGATTCCGTCCTTGGCCATTATCTGTTTAATGGCCTTCTGTCTCATGTACTCGGGACAGGAGAAATCACTGGCCCTATGGTCGCCTCGGCAGTTAATGCAAGAAATAATTTGGCTTTTGCAGCTATTTTCCGTCTGGTCTTCACCGCAACGGAAACATCGAGGGGATTTAGCTCTGCAGGTTTTGCTCGAGTGTCCAAATCGACAACACGTGCGGCACTGCATGACCGGAAGTGAGTATACCTCGACTGGTAAGGAATTATAAAAGATAAGCACTCGTTCAGGAAGTTTCTGGCCCTCGAAGGTTATTACAACGGTTCTGGATGGCTTCCATACTACCGTGCCATTGGGATCCGTCGAGCGGAAATTCAATCTTCTAATATTTTTGGCCACACAAGAATTTGAGGCGTTGATGGCCTGCAATATTTCATCGTCCGATAAGTCGTTGTCTAGCCCTCTAACGAGGCCAAGACGCACTGTAGCAAAGGAGGGGATGAACGCATGGTAAGATTTCTCTTTCAGGAACTCGGCGTTCACCAAAAAGTTGGCTGAACTGCCTGACTTCAGTGAAACTTCTATACGGTTTCGACCGGTTTTTTTGATGGATGTTACATTTGGCACTTTGTTTTTTGAGATAAGTTTTCCTACCGAGAGGGGGAAAATATTAAGGTTAGGAGAAATGTCTCCCTCAACCATTTGAATTGGTTTATATTGGATGTATACAAGGAAGGGCCCCAGCGAACCCTCCCCGTATAGGTTAGAGACCTTATTGATGTTATGTTGAGTTGGTTTAGGATCGAGGGCGCCTGAAGAGCGAACCTCCACGTTTGCCGCCACAGTTGATTCCAGCTGGTAGGTACTTAAAAGGGTTGGAGCCAGCGGCTGTACTGCCGCTGACTCCCCCCCGCCTAACTCCATTCCGGTTCAACTACGGCAATAACATTTGGAATGAAATAACAAACACACAAAAACACACAAAAAAAAATAGAAAAAAGAAAGTAAAACGAACTAACTACCCTATCGAGTTCCGGCCTCGGTAAAAATGGCGAAAAACTTACGATATGTGTAGAAAGTTGTTTCGGCAGAACCCAGAGGTTGCGGCCACACGTAATCACAGACAAAACAAAGAACGATTATCACATAAGACAATTCACAGAGCAGGAAACACACGGAGACACGAGGACACCCGTAATGACGGAAACACAACCGCCCCCGTTAGTGAATCCTAATAGAATCATAATTCGACTCAAAATTGAACGCTCACACAAACTTAATAGGGACCTCAGACGGTCTTCTTCTTCTTTCTTTTCCTTGTGGCAATTCCACGCAGCTAGGGTGCTGGTGATTTTGTGCCAGTTTGTATGTATTGTTGACGGGAGGATGACTACTGTTAATGTTAGTACCTACAAAAAAAACAAAAAGGAAGGGACATCACAATTGCATACACAGAAGACAACATAGAGACTAAAAACATAACAGAATATTAGGGGAATATTTTGGAGGAAGAAAAAGGAGAAGGGTCAGGGTAATAGAGAAGTGCTTCTGGGGGCAGCGCCGCTCCCCACCGCCCCCCGAGAGCAGCCCCCCCCCCCCCGGCATCGGCCGCACCGAGAATGTGTCGTCCATTGACCGCAAGTTACTGCCAAAAACCCGCCCTATTCAGCGACTTTTTCCACAGCCAACCTCGACAACGGGGCCACATTTCCATCGGCCTGACGCCACAAGGCGGGTCCGATCCCGGAGCAGCGAACGGAAGCGGCCACCCCCAGAAGGCATTTCGGAATCTGGGTTAAATGGCTAAATGATTTAGGTTAATGAATTTAGCGATGACTCGATAAATTTTAATGGAATTGGACGCCAGAAGGATATCGATTTTGGTAGGGAGTTCGATTTTCAATTGAATGAGATTAGGAATGAACGAAGGAAAGTTGTTAAGGAGAGGGCAATTAAAGAAGAGGTGATCCACGGTGCAGATATCAAATCCACAATCACACTGTGGGGACGGAATTACGTTTATACGATATAGGTGTGCGGGCGTTGAGCAGTGGCCTATGCGCATTCTGCAAATTGTGGAGATCTCTTTCCGCCTGAAAGGTTTTTTATAATACCAAGGTTTGTTGTGAAGGTGGGGATTTATAAGAAAATAATGTTGACCTTTAGACTTGCAAGAAGAAAGATAACTCTTCTTCCAGCAGTCCTTCGTTTCTTCTTCTATTTGGGGGAGGATGTCCGACGCAGGGATTTTGATACGTAGGAGGGCTCCCCTGGAGCGGGCCTCATTAGCCAACATATCCGCCGATTCGTTACCGGCTATTCCTGAGTGGCCTGGAATCCACGTGAGTACTACTTCATCCCCTCTCTCTCTGACAGTGCGGAACAGGGATCGGATCTGGTTTTCCAGGTGAGAAGGGCGATGTGAGATGGCCGGATTGTTTAATTTCTCTACCAGACTTAGGGAGTCGCTAAAAATGGCACATGGGGAAATTTGGTTAGTCAGGATGTACTCGAGGGCTTTCAGGAGGGCAACACTTTCAGCGGTGTAGATTGATGCTTTGCTGTGTAATTTATAAGCGATGGGAACTCTGCGGTTGTGGTGAAAAATTCCCACCCCCACGTACCCCCCAGCTTCTGTCTTGGAGCCGTCTGTAAATATGAGGTCCCAGCCAGGGAACCTGGATGCTACGAGGTCCAAAAATACGGCATTGTTTAGAGGTGATGGGGGCTGCCCTACTGGACATTTCGACAAGACGGTTTGAGAGAAGATGTCCGGGGTGGTAAGTCTGTCTCCGAAGGGGAGATGGAAGTCTGGGAGGAGAGCATTCCTGTGAATGATGTCCTTGAGGCGGTATAGTTTCCTATGACTAACGCAGAGGGCGGGGGCTTTGTTATTTGGAGTGTTTCTCAGCAATTCGGAGAGAAGGGTGATTTTAGGAATAAGAGGGTGATTGGCGAGCTGAAGGCGTTTAATATAAAATCTATCTGCTAGTAGTTGACATCGTAGGTTGACTGGAGGTTCACAAGACTCGGCTAGTAGGGCATTAGTGGGAGAGCTTCCCATGGCGCCAATGGTGCATCGGAGGCCTTTAAATTGAAGGGTGCTTAGTTTCCTTTGCATTTTCAAGCTCATAGGGTAGCAGATAAAGGCAGCATAGTCGATGTGAGAACGAATGAGACAGTTGTGGAGGAGCTTAACTGTGAAGGGATGTGACCCCCACCACACTCCACTGACTGCTCGAAGAACATTCAGTGACTTTTCACCGCTGGAAACTACCTGCTCGATGTATCCCCTCCATTGTAGTTTGGTGTCTAGGATAACCCCAAGGAATTTGGCTTGCGCCTTGATGGGAATTAGGGAATTATTGAATGTTATATTCACTACTGGGGGGATATTTCTCCGAGTGAAGATAACGGCGCTACTCTTGGAAGGGGAGATAGCTAGTCCTGAGTTGTGAAGGTATATGTTTAGTGCCTCAAGCGCTTCTGATATCCTCTGCAAGGAGGCCGAGAGGTTGGGTGAGGAGTGGTATAATACAACGTCATCTGCGTACTGCAATATCCTGCAGTGATCCAGAACAGCATTCTCCAACCCCCTTGTATAGAGATTGTATAGGATGGGGGACAGCACGCTACCCTGGGGTAGACCCTTAAAGACTGACCTTGAAATGCAATCAGACAGGGAGGGAATGTTTATAGTACGGTCCGATAGGAGACGGCAGATGAAGGAGCAAAGTTTTTGAGGAACCCCTAGACTGACAAGTCTCCTCCCGAGGAGGGGGATCAAGACATTGTCATACGCCGCCTGGACATCCAGGAATGCTGCGACAAGAAATTCCCTCCTATGGAAGGAGAGCCGTATGTCCGTTGTGAGGATGGAGATGTTGTCGAGGGTACCAAGGCCCCTACGGAAACCGAACTGAGTCTTGGACAGCTGGAATCTTGATTCGAAGAACCATTCTAGCCTGTTTTTTATTAAATGTTCCGCAATTTTACAAAGGGATGAGGATAACGCAATGGGGCGAAAATTTTTAGGGTTATCATTGACTCGACCGGATTTTGGGATCGGTATGACAATCTGCGATCTCCAAGCGGTGGGGGGAGTTCCTGTCTCAAAGAACCCGTTTAGTAAATTTAGGAAGTAGGATTGGATCGGGGGAGGAGAAGAACTGATAAAGGAGTAAGGGATAAAGTCCTCCCCTGGTGAGGAATCCTTCAAGCGGTGGAGAACCGCTAATAGTTCTGCCGAGCTGAATGGTGAGATTAGCCACTGGTGGGCACTTGGGGAGCGAAGCTGATCGAACTGCGTGATATTGATTTCATCACGGTTGGGACAGGTGGAAGGTGCCAAGTTGTCAGCGAATTGTTCTAGTACCGCCTCCTTAAGTGTGGTAGAAATAGGCGGATTCAATCCGCGACGGAATCTTTTCACCATGGTCCAAACTGTGGAACTGGGTGTATCCGGGGAGAGGTTAGCGCAGAACTGTTTCCAGCCATTTCTTTTTTTAGACTTGAGGAGCTTCTTGCAGTCTTTTGCGACTTTGTGGTAAATATCCCAGTTCTTGGTGGACATTTCCTTGAGGTAGGACGAGAGGGCTGATTTACGCTTTGAAACGATCAGGGTACAGTCATCGTCCCACCATGGAGGCGAGGAGCGCACCAAGGAGTTTTCTGCCTACCTTTTGAAACACTTATCGGCGGCGGTAGTCAGACAAGATACTAAGGCGGAGTAGCACTCTTCCAAAGAGGAGGGGGTTATTGGGGGAAGTTCTGATGCCGCAGTGTCTAGGGCCGAAGTAAATTTGACCCGACTGCCCGGAGAACGATCAGGCTTGAACAGGGGACGACGCTTGTCAGTGGCCCTATCCAGCTGGGTGGCACAAACCTCGATCAGGATGGGAAGGTGGTCGCTGCCCATTGAGTCCTCGAGGACACACCAGGTGCTGTCAAGTAGAAGAGAAGGAGAGCATAGGGATACATCCGGGGCTGATGGGCGATCTGAAGGGAGGGAGACTAGAGTGGGGGAGCCATTGTTCATGATGCCAAGAGACATTCTGTCCGCGCAGTTAAGAAGTGTTTCACCCTGGCGATCAGAGTAGGCACAGCCCCATACGGGCGAATGCGCATTAAAATCACCTAGGAGAAAGACTTTTCCTGACAGTCTACCAAGAGAATGTGACCATTGGACATCTGAGATGACGGTTCTAGGAGGGATATAGGTGGAGATGAAAACGAGATCTTTAATCCGGCCACCCACGATCTGAGAGTTGTCGGAAGGGGGAAGGAGGGGGAGGGGAGAAATACTCAGCGACCTGCTGACTAGGAGGAGAGCTCCTCCTTTGCCGTCTGCGCGATCGTCGCGAAGACATGAGTAACCTGGAATACGGAATGAACTATGTGGGGAGAGCCAGGATTCTGAGATCGCTGCAACGTCAATACTGTGGTGTTGCAGCAGATGGATCAGTTCCGCTTTTTTAGGAATGATACTCCTACAGTTCCACTGCAATATATTGAGCATGTTGTTGTTTAGGTTTTTTTTAATTAATGTGTATATGTATATATATATATATATATATATATATATATATATATATATATATATATATATATATATATATATATATATATATATATATATATATATATATATATATATATATATATATATATATATATATATATATATATATATATATATATATATATATATATATATATATATATATATATATATATATATATATATATATATATGTATATGTATAACAAAGGAAGGCAAATGAGAAAAGAGGGGAAGAATGGCTTGAAAAGAAGTGACTGTTACGTTTAATGAGGAAAAGCGCCGGATGAATTTCCGCCAAGGAGGGAGTTCACCGACTGCAAATCTGTCACCGTCTTCAATGACGTTGTGTCACTGCAGGATGAGGCTGCAGAATTGGTATTGGCCTTCTGTTTTCCAAAGAGTTGACGTAAGAGCCTAACGATTTCCTCGAGGGTAGAGTCGTTTGGTTGCCTATTGGCATTGAGGCTGGTACCATTTACCTTCGTATGGGGAAAATAATCCCATCTGAGATCCCGCGTTGGATCATGATCGGGCTGCGAAAAGAGGGCAGAAGGAGAAGAAATTTTCCTTTTTTTGGAAATTTTACCCTTTGATTTTCCCGAGCGAGGTGGGTCGTTGACCACTACCACTCTGGGGCGGTGGGTTGGCGTATCCAAGACTGGATAGAGTGACTTCGGGGGGTCGGTTGCCGTGACGGTCGCGTAGGAGCTACGTTTGATGATGGGGAATTTGGAGGATGCATCGTGAAAGGAGATTCCGTCCTTGGCCATTATCTGTTTAATGGCCTTCTGTCTCATGTACTCGGGACAGGAGAAATCACTGGCCCTATGGTCGCCTCGGCAGTTAATGCAAGAAATAATTTGGCTTTTGCAGCTATTTTCCGTCTGGTCTTCACCGCAACGGAAACATCGAGGGGATTTAGCTCTGCAGGTTTTGCTCGAGTGTCCAAATCGACAACACGTGCGGCACTGCATGACCGGAAGTGAGTATACCTCGACTGGTAAGGAATTATAAAAGATAAGCACTCGTTCAGGAAGTTTCTGGCCCTCGAAGGTTATTACAACGGTTCTGGATGGCTTCCATACTACCGTGCCATTGGGATCCGTCGAGCGGAAATTCAATCTTCTAATATTTTTGGCCACACAAGAATTTGAGGCGTTGATGGCCTGCAATATTTCATCGTCCGATAAGTCGTTGTCTAGCCCTCTAACGAGGCCAAGACGCACTGTAGCAAAGGAGGGGATGAACGCATGGTAAGATTTCTCTTTCAGGAACTCGGCGTTCACCAAAAAGTTGGCTGAACTGCCTGACTTCAGTGAAACTTCTATACGGTTTCGACCGGTTTTTTTGATGGATGTTACATTTGGCACTTTGTTTTTTGAGATAAGTTTTCCTACCGAGAGGGGGAAAATATTAAGGTTAGGAGAAATGTCTCCCTCAACCATTTGAATTGGTTTATATTGGATGTATACAAGGAAGGGCCCCAGCGAACCCTCCCCGTATAGGTTAGAGACCTTATTGATGTTATGTTGAGTTGGTTTAGGATCGAGGGCGCCTGAAGAGCGAACCTCCACGTTTGCCGCCACAGTTGATTCCAGCTGGTAGGTACTTAAAAGGGTTGGAGCCAGCGGCTGTACTGCCGCTGACTCCCCCCCGCCTAACTCCATTCCGGTTCAACTACGGCAATAACATTTGGAATGAAATAACAAACACACAAAAACACACAAAAAAAAATAGAAAAAAGAAAGTAAAACGAACTAACTACCCTATCGAGTTCCGGCCTCGGTAAAAATGGCGAAAAACTTACGATATGTGTAGAAAGTTGTTTCGGCAGAACCCAGAGGTTGCGGCCACACGTAATCACAGACAAAACAAAGAACGATTATCACATAAGACAATTCACAGAGCAGGAAACACACGGAGACACGAGGACACCCGTAATGACGGAAACACAACCGCCCCCGTTAGTGAATCCTAATAGAATCATAATTCGACTCAAAATTGAACGCTCACACAAACTTAATAGGGACCTCAGACGGTCTTCTTCTTCTTTCTTTTCCTTGTGGCAATTCCACGCAGCTAGGGTGCTGGTGATTTTGTGCCAGTTTGTATGTATTGTTGACGGGAGGATGACTACTGTTAATGTTAGTACCTACAAAAAAAACAAAAAGGAAGGGACATCACAATTGCATACACAGAAGACAACATAGAGACTAAAAACATAACAGAATATTAGGGGAATATTTTGGAGGAAGAAAAAGGAGAAGGGTCAGGGTAATAGAGAAGTGCTTCTGGGGGCAGCGCCGCTCCCCACCGCCCCCCGAGAGCAGCCCCCCCCCCCCCCCCGGCATCGGCCGCACCGAGAATGTGTCGTCCATTGACCGCAAGTTACTGCCAAAAACCCGCCCTATTCAGCGACTTTTTCCACAGCCAACCTCGACAACGGGGCCACATTTCCATCGGCCTGACGCCACAAGGCGGGTCCGATCCCGGAGCAGCGAACGGAAGCGGCCACCCCCAGAAGGCATTTCGGAATCTGGGTTAAATGGCTAAATGATTTAGGTTAATGAATTTAGCGATGACTCGATAAATTTTAATGGAATTGGACGCCAGAAGGATATCGATTTTGGTAGGGAGTTCGATTTTCAATTGAATGAGATTAGGAATGAACGAAGGAAAGTTGTTAAGGAGAGGGCAATTAAAGAAGAGGTGATCCACGGTGCAGATATCAAATCCACAATCACACTGTGGGGACGGAATTACGTTTATACGATATAGGTGTGCGGGCGTTGAGCAGTGGCCTATGCGCATTCTGCAAATTGTGGAGATCTCTTTCCGCCTGAAAGGTTTTTTATAATACCAAGGTTTGTTGTGAAGGTGGGGATTTATAAGAAAATAATGTTGACCTTTAGACTTGCAAGAAGAAAGATAACTCTTCTTCCAGCAGTCCTTCGTTTCTTCTTCTATTTGGGGGAGGATGTCCGACGCAGGGATTTTGATACGGAGGAGGGCTCCCCTGGAGCGGGCCTCATTAGCCAACATATCCGCCGATTCGTTACCGGCTATTCCTGAGTGGCCTGGAATCCACGTGAGTACTACTTCATCCCCTCTCTCTCTGACAGTGCGGAACAGGGATCGGATCTGGTTTTCCAGGTGAGAAGGGCGATGTGAGATGGCCGGATTGTTTAATTTCTCTACCAGACTTAGGGAGTCGCTAAAAATGGCACATGGGGAAATTTGGTTAGTCAGGATGTACTCGAGGGCTTTCAGGAGGGCAACACTTTCAGCGGTGTAGATTGATGCTTTGCTGTGTAATTTATAAGCGATGGGAACTCTGCGGTTGTGGTGAAAAATTCCCACCCCCACGTACCCCCCAGCTTCTGTCTTGGAGCCGTCTGTAAATATGAGGTCCCAGCCAGGGAACCTGGATGCTACGAGGTCCAAAAATACGGCATTGTTTAGAGGTGATGGGGGCTGCCCTACTGGACATTTCGACAAGACGGTTTGAGAGAAGATGTCCGGGGTGGTAAGTCTGTCTCCGAAGGGGAGATGGAAGTCTGGGAGGAGAGCATTCCTGTGAATGATGTCCTTGAGGCGGTATAGTTTCCTATGACTAACGCAGAGGGCGGGGGCTTTGTTATTTGGAGTGTTTCTCAGCAATTCGGAGAGAAGGGTGATTTTAGGAATAAGAGGGTGATTGGCGAGCTGAAGGCGTTTAATATAAAATCTATCTGCTAGTAGTTGACATCGTAGGTTGACTGGAGGTTCACAAGACTCGGCTAGTAGGGCATTAGTGGGAGAGCTTCCCATGGCGCCAATGGTGCATCGGAGGCCTTTAAATTGAAGGGTGCTTAGTTTCCTTTGCATTTTCAAGCTCATAGGGTAGCAGATAAAGGCAGCATAGTCGATGTGAGAACGAATGAGACAGTTGTGGAGGAGCTTAACTGTGAAGGGATGTGACCCCCACCACACTCCACTGACTGCTCGAAGAACATTCAGTGACTTTTCACCGCTGGAAACTACCTGCTCGATGTATCCCCTCCATTGTAGTTTGGTGTCTAGGATAACCCCAAGGAATTTGGCTTGCGCCTTGATGGGAATTAGGGAATTATTGAATGTTATATTCACTACTGGGGGGATATTTCTCCGAGTGAAGATAACGGCGCTACTCTTGGAAGGGGAGATAGCTAGTCCTGAGTTGTGAAGGTATATGTTTAGTGCCTCAAGCGCTTCTGATATCCTCTGCAAGGAGGCCGAGAGGTTGGGTGAGGAGTGGTATAATACAACGTCATCTGCGTACTGCAATATCCTGCAGTGATCCAGAACAGCATTCTCCAACCCCCTTGTATAGAGATTGTATAGGATGGGGGACAGCACGCTACCCTGGGGTAGACCCTTAAAGACTGACCTTGAAATGCAATCAGACAGGGAGGGAATGTTTATAGTACGGTCCGATAGGAGACGGCAGATGAAGGAGCAAAGTTTTTGAGGAACCCCTAGACTGACAAGTCTCCTCCCGAGGAGGGGGATCAAGACATTGTCATACGCCGCCTGGACATCCAGGAATGCTGCGACAAGAAATTCCCTCCTATGGAAGGAGAGCCGTATGTCCGTTGTGAGGATGGAGATGTTGTCGAGGGTACCAAGGCCCCTACGGAAACCGAACTGAGTCTTGGACAGCTGGAATCTTGATTCGAAGAACCATTCTAGCCTGTTTTTTATTAAATGTTCCGCAATTTTACAAAGGGATGAGGATAACGCAATGGGGCGAAAATTTTTAGGGTTATCATTGACTCGACCGGATTTTGGGATCGGTATGACAATCTGCGATCTCCAAGCGGTGGGGGGAGTTCCTGTCTCAAAGAACCCGTTTAGTAAATTTAGGAAGTAGGATTGGATCGGGGGAGGAGAAGAACTGATAAAGGAGTAAGGGATAAAGTCCTCCCCTGGTGAGGAATCCTTCAAGCGGTGGAGAACCGCTAATAGTTCTGCCGAGCTGAATGGTGAGATTAGCCACTGGTGGGCACTTGGGGAGCGAAGCTGATCGAACTGCGTGATATTGATTTCATCACGGTTG
The DNA here is from genome assembly GCA_944548615.1 of Micropterix aruncella. Taxonomy (NCBI): domain Eukaryota; kingdom Metazoa; phylum Arthropoda; class Insecta; order Lepidoptera; family Micropterigidae; genus Micropterix; species Micropterix aruncella. The sequence continues at coordinate 81,631,096 of OX155980.1, read as the reverse complement.
GGACAGGTGGAAGGTGCCAAGTTGTCAGCGAATTGTTCTAGTACCGCCTCCTTAAGTGTGGTAGAAATAGGCGGATTCAATCCGCGACGGAATCTTTTCACCATGGTCCAAACTGTGGAACTGGGTGTATCCGGGGAGAGGTTAGCGCAGAACTGTTTCCAGCCATTTCTTTTTTTAGACTTGAGGAGCTTCTTGCAGTCTTTTGCGACTTTGTGGTAAATATCCCAGTTCTTGGTGGACATTTCCTTGAGGTAGGACGAGAGGGCTGATTTACGCTTTGAAACGATCAGGGTACAGTCATCGTCCCACCATGGAGGCGAGGAGCGCACCAAGGAGTTTTCTGCCTGTCTTTTGAAACACTTATCGGCGGCGGTAGTCAGACAAGATACTAAGGCGGAGTAGCACTCTTCCAAAGAGGAGGGGGTTATTGGGGGAAGTTCTGATGCCGCAGTGTCTAGGGCCGAAGTAAATTTGACCCGACTGCCCGGAGAACGATCAGGCTTGAACAGGGGACGACGCTTGTCAGTGGCCCTATCCAGCTGGGTGGCACAAACCTCGATCAGGATGGGAAGGTGGTCGCTGCCCATTGAGTCCTCGAGGACACACCAGGTGCTGTCAAGTAGAAGAGAAGGAGAGCATAGGGATACATCCGGGGCTGATGGGCGATCTGAAGGGAGGGAGACTAGAGTGGGGGAGCCATTGTTCATGATGCCAAGAGACATTCTGTCCGCGCAGTTAAGAAGTGTTTCACCCTGGCGATCAGAGTAGGCACAGCCCCATACGGGCGAATGCGCATTAAAATCACCTAGGAGAAAGACTTTTCCTGACAGTCTACCAAGAGAATGTGACCATTGGACATCTGAGATGACGGTTCTAGGAGGGATATAGGTGGAGATGAAAACGAGATCTTTAATCCGGCCACCCACGATCTGAGAGTTGTCGGAAGGGGGAAGGAGGGGGAGGGGAGAAATACTCAGCGACCTGCTGACTAGGAGGAGAGCTCCTCCTTTGCCGTCTGCGCGATCGTCGCGAAGACATGAGTAACCTGGAATACGGAATGAACTATGTGGGGAGAGCCAGGATTCTGAGATCGCTGCAACGTCAATACTGTGGTGTTGCAGCAGATGGATCAGTTCCGCTTTTTTAGGAATGATACTCCTACAGTTCCACTGCAATATATTGAGCATGTTGTTGTTTAGGTTTTTTTTAATTAATGTGTATATGTATATATATATATATATATATATATATATATATATATATATATATATATATATATATATATATATATATATATATATATATATATATATATATATATATATATATATATATATATATATATGTATATGTATAACAAAGGAAGGCAAATGAGAAAAGAGGGGAAGAATGGCTTGAAAAGAAGTGACTGTTACGTTTAATGAGGAAAAGCGCCGGATGAATTTCCGCCAAGGAGGGAGTTCACCGACTGCAAATCTGTCACCGTCTTCAATGACGTTGTGTCACTGCAGGATGAGGCTGCAGAATTGGTATTGGCCTTCTGTTTTCCAAAGAGTTGACGTAAGAGCCTAACGATTTCCTCGAGGGTAGAGTCGTTTGGTTGCCTATTGGCATTGAGGCTGGTACCATTTACCTTCGTATGGGGAAAATAATCCCATCTGAGATCCCGCGTTGGATCATGATCGGGCTGCGAAAAGAGGGCAGAAGGAGAAGAAATTTTCCTTTTTTTGGAAATTTTACCCTTTGATTTTCCCGAGCGAGGTGGGTCGTTGACCACTACCACTCTGGGGCGGTGGGTTGGCGTATCCAAGACTGGATAGAGTGACTTCGGGGGGTCGGTTGCCGTGACGGTCGCGTAGGAGCTACGTTTGATGATGGGGAATTTGGAGGATGCATCGTGAAAGGAGATTCCGTCCTTGGCCATTATCTGTTTAATGGCCTTCTGTCTCATGTACTCGGGACAGGAGAAATCACTGGCCCTATGGTCGCCTCGGCAGTTAATGCAAGAAATAATTTGGCTTTTGCAGCTATTTTCCGTCTGGTCTTCACCGCAACGGAAACATCGAGGGGATTTAGCTCTGCAGGTTTTGCTCGAGTGTCCAAATCGACAACACGTGCGGCACTGCATGACCGGAAGTGAGTATACCTCGACTGGTAAGGAATTATAAAAGATAAGCACTCGTTCAGGAAGTTTCTGGCCCTCGAAGGTTATTACAACGGTTCTGGATGGCTTCCATACTACCGTGCCATTGGGATCCGTCGAGCGGAAATTCAATCTTCTAATATTTTTGGCCACACAAGAATTTGAGGCGTTGATGGCCTGCAATATTTCATCGTCCGATAAGTCGTTGTCTAGCCCTCTAACGAGGCCAAGACGCACTGTAGCAAAGGAGGGGATGAACGCATGGTAAGATTTCTCTTTCAGGAACTCGGCGTTCACCAAAAAGTTGGCTGAACTGCCTGACTTCAGTGAAACTTCTATACGGTTTCGACCGGTTTTTTTGATGGATGTTACATTTGGCACTTTGTTTTTTGAGATAAGTTTTCCTACCGAGAGGGGGAAAATATTAAGGTTAGGAGAAATGTCTCCCTCAACCATTTGAATTGGTTTATATTGGATGTATACAAGGAAGGGCCCCAGCGAACCCTCCCCGTATAGGTTAGAGACCTTATTGATGTTATGTTGAGTTGGTTTAGGATCGAGGGCGCCTGAAGAGCGAACCTCCACGTTTGCCGCCACAGTTGATTCCAGCTGGTAGGTACTTAAAAGGGTTGGAGCCAGCGGCTGTACTGCCGCTGACTCCCCCCCGCCTAACTCCATTCCGGTTCAACTACGGCAATAACATTTGGAATGAAATAACAAACACACAAAAACACACAAAAAAAAATAGAAAAAAGAAAGTAAAACGAACTAACTACCCTATCGAGTTCCGGCCTCGGTAAAAATGGCGAAAAACTTACGATATGTGTAGAAAGTTGTTTCGGCAGAACCCAGAGGTTGCGGCCACACGTAATCACAGACAAAACAAAGAACGATTATCACATAAGACAATTCACAGAGCAGGAAACACACGGAGACACGAGGACACCCGTAATGACGGAAACACAACCGCCCCCGTTAGTGAATCCTAATAGAATCATAATTCGACTCAAAATTGAACGCTCACACAAACTTAATAGGGACTTCAGACGGTCTTCTTCTTCTTTCTTTTCCTTGTGGCAATTCCACGCAGCTAGGGTGCTGGTGATTTTGTGCCAGTTTGTATGTATTGTTGACGGGAGGATGACTACTGTTAATGTTAGTACCTACAAAAAAAACAAAAAGGAAGGGACATCACAATTGCATACACAGAAGACAACATAGAGACTAAAAACATAACAGAATATTAGGGGAATATTTTGGAGGAAGAAAAAGGAGAAGGGTCAGGGTAATAGAGAAGTGCTTCTGGGGGCAGCGCCGCTCCCCACCGCCCCCCGAGAGCAGCCCCCCCCCCCCGGCATCGGCCGCACCGAGAATGTGTCGTCCATTGACCGCAAGTTACTGCCAAAAACCCGCCCTATTCAGCGACTTTTTCCACAGCCAACCTCGACAACGGGGCCACATTTCCATCGGCCTGACGCCACAAGGCGGGTCCGATCCCGGAGCAGCGAACGGAAGCGGCCACCCCCAGAAGGCATTTCGGAATATGGGTTAAATGGCTAAATAATTTAGGTTAATGAATTTAGCGATGACTCGATAAATTTTAATGGAATTGGACGCCAGAAGGATATCGATTTTGGTAGGGAGTTCGATTTTCAATTGAATGAGATTAGGAATGAACGAAGGAAAGTTGTTAAGGAGAGGGCAATTAAAGAAGAGGTGATCCACGGTGCAGATATCAAATCCACAATCACACTGTGGGGACGGAATTACGTTTATACGATATAGGTGTGCGGGCGTTGAGCAGTGGCCTATGCGCATTCTGCAAATTGTGGAGATCTCTTTCCGCCTGAAAGGTTTTTTATAATATCAAGGTTTGTTGTGAAGGTGGGGATTTATAAGAAAATAATGTTGACCTTTAGACTTGCAAGAAGAAAGATAACTCTTCTTCCAGCAGTCCTTCGTTTCTTCTTCTATTTGGGGGAGGATGTCCGACGCAGGGATTTTGATACGGAGGAGGGCTCCCCTGGAGCGGGCCTCATTAGCCAACATATCCGCCGATTCGTTACCGGCTATTCCTGAGTGGCCTGGAATCCACGTGAGTACTACTTCATCCCCTCTCTCTCTGACAGTGCGGAACAGGGATCGGATCTGGTTTTCCAGGTGAGAAGGGCGATGTGAGATGGCCGGATTGTTTAATTTCTCTACCAGACTTAGGGAGTCGCTAAAAATGGCACATGGGGAAATTTGGTTAGTCAGGATGTACTCGAGGGCTTTCAGGAGGGCAACACTTTCAGCGGTGTAGATTGATGCTTTGCTGTGTAATTTATAAGCGATGGGAACTCTGCGGTTGTGGTGAAAAATTCCCACCCCCACGTACCCCCCAGCTTCTGTCTTGGAGCCGTCTGTAAATATGAGGTCCCAGCCAGGGAACCTGGATGCTACGAGGTCCAAAAATACGGCATTGTTTAGAGGTGATGGGGGCTGCCCTACTGGACATTTCGACAAGACGGTTTGAGAGAAGATGTCCGGGGTGGTAAGTCTGTCTCCGAAGGGGAGATGGAAGTCTGGGAGGAGAGCATTCCTGTGAATGATGTCCTTGAGGCGGTATAGTTTCCTATGACTAACGCAGAGGGCGGGGGCTTTGTTATTTGGAGTGTTTCTCAGCAATTCGGAGAGAAGGGTGATTTTAGGAATAAGAGGGTGATTGGCGAGCTGAAGGCGTTTAATATAAAATCTATCTGCTAGTAGTTGACATCGTAGGTTGACTGGAGGTTCACAAGACTCGGCTAGTAGGGCATTAGTGGGAGAGCTTCCCATGGCGCCAATGGTGCATCGGAGGCCTTTAAATTGAAGGGTGCTTAGTTTCCTTTGCATTTTCAAGCTCATAGGGTAGCAGATAAAGGCAGCATAGTCGATGTGAGAACGAATGAGACAGTTGTGGAGGAGCTTAACTGTGAAGGGATGTGACCCCCACCACACTCCACTGACTGCTCGAAGAACATTCAGTGACTTTTCACCGCTGGAAACTACCTGCTCGATGTATCCCCTCCATTGTAGTTTGGTGTCTAGGATAACCCCAAGGAATTTGGCTTGCGCCTTGATGGGAATTAGGGAATTATTGAATGTTATATTCACTACTGGGGGGATATTTCTCCGAGTGAAGATAACGGCGCTACTCTTGGAAGGGGAGATAGCTAGTCCTGAGTTGTGAAGGTATATGTTTAGTGCCTCAAGCGCTTCTGATATCCTCTGCAAGGAGGCCGAGAGGTTGGGTGAGGAGTGGTATAATACAACGTCATCTGCGTACTGCAATATCCTGCAGTGATCCAGAACAGCATTCTCCAACCCCCTTGTATAGAGATTGTATAGGATGGGGGACAGCACGCTACCCTGGGGTAGACCCTTAAAGACTGACCTTGAAATGCAATCAGACAGGGAGGGAATGTTTATAGTACGGTCCGATAGGAGACGGCAGATGAAGGAGCAAAGTTTTTGAGGAACCCCTAGACTGACAAGTCTCCTCCCGAGGAGGGGGATCAAGACATTGTCATACGCCGCCTGGACATCCAGGAATGCTGCGACAAGAAATTCCCTCCTATGGAAGGAGAGCCGTATGTCCGTTGTGAGGATGGAGATGTTGTCGAGGGTACCAAGGCCCCTACGGAAACCGAACTGAGTCTTGGACAGCTGGAATCTTGATTCGAAGAACCATTCTAGCCTGTTTTTTATTAAATGTTCCGCAATTTTACAAAGGGATGAGGATAGCGCAATGGGGCGAAAATTTTTAGGGTTATCATTGACTCGACCGGATTTTGGGATCGGTATGACAATCTGCGATCTCCAAGCGGTGGGGGGAGTTCCTGTCTCAAAGAACCCGTTTAGTAAATTTAGGAAGTAGGATTGGATCGGGGGAGGAGAAGAACTGATAAAGGAGTAAGGGATAAAGTCCTCCCCTGGTGAGGAATCCTTCAAGCGGTGGAGAACCGCTAATAGTTCTGCCGAGCTGAATGGTGAGATTAGCCACTGGTGGGCACTTGGGGAACGAAGCTGATCGAACTGCGTGATATTGATTTCATCACGGTTGGGACAGGTGGAAGGTGCCAAGTTGTCAGCGAATTGTTCTAGTACCGCCTCCTTAAGTGTGGTAGAAATAGGCGGATTCAATCCGCGACGGAACCTTTTCACCATGGTCCAAACTGTGGAACTGGGTGTATCCGGGGAGAGGTTAGCGCAGAACTGTTTCCAGCCATTTCTTTTTTTAGACTTGAGGAGCTTCTTGCAGTCTTTTGCGACTTTGTGGTAAATATCCCAGTTCTTGGTGGACATTTCCTTGAGGACATTTCCTTGACTTCAGACGGTCGTGTGCCTTATGACTCTTTTTGCCACATAAATGCTAAAACACCAATGGAGGAATTATTCTATCCCTCTATAATTTGTGACTATTTTCCTTTTTTTTAATAAAGGCGCTGGAAGTGTCACTCGCCTGCCAGATCAAAATGCCCCGATACTATAGTACGATCTTCGAGACTAGAGTTTCAGCTATAGTACAGTTTCTAATACTAGAGCTTCAGCATTCAACTTACTATAAATAAAACATGTTTTTTTATTTATTAAACGATTTATTGTTGCCGTTGCATATTCAAATGTTTGTTGAAGTTTATAAAAAGTCTCTCCTCTAACTTCTTACATACCAAATCAAATTATTGTTAAAAAAGTCATGATATTGTATAATATCCGAAAAAAAAACAGCTACCCTATAAAATAAGATACCACGTTGATTATCAACATATAAATTAAACTAGTGGTGTTATAATGTTTATAAACATTCCGTGTCCTAACTTACCACAGAACTCCATGTTATTCTGGTACTATGATGAATCGATGACAGATATAGATGTACAATTAACATGTTGAATGCCATGAGGACCACCATGTATCCGACAGCATACTTTCCCCCGGGGCGGCACCAATAAATCTAGAATCGTCCAAAAATCGTTAAGGTAGGTACTTTATGACAAAAAAAAACAGTAAATAATTTTAAAATAATGGGTGACTCACGGAAACAGCGATTTACTCATTATTTTCCGAGATGTCATATGGCAGACACCAGTGTCTGTCTCGGCCTGTGAGAGTGTGCTTTCGTATATCCTTTTTTTGTACCAAGTGGTCAGGTTGTACTGTGGGGCCGCGCCGATCGAGCGCTATCCTTTGGCCGCCTACAGGCTTCTGAAGTGATCGAGGGCATGCGGAGACATGGTGTCCGACGCGGCCCCCTGGACCTGATATACTGGCAGTCACAAGGTGTCCGCCGCGCCCCACTGGGCTTAACGTGGTTTTTAGTTTGGCGTTCAACGTTTAAAAGTGTAGATAAGTGTAATGATGTAATCTGTAAAAATAAGTATAATTATTAATTCTGAAGGACATAGAAGTTATAAAAGTATAAAAGGAGTCAGCAGTTAGACTTATTTTCCACTAAGCGGCTAGTGGCAGGTGTATTTATATACGAGTCGTGGCCGCGTCAATGGGTATATGACATATTCGAATAAATAGGAATCGCACTTATTTGTTATCTGAATAAATAGGAGCTTTTATAAGATTAGATGGTAAACTGGGTTCGTTCAAATGTGTAACATTAAACTTCCGATGTCGAAAGTTGTTTAAATGCAAATAATTTGGAAATAAAAAGTAACTGAGCGACAATCGGACAAATCGTAGACGCCACCTTGTCCACGATATGTAACCGTACGCACTGCTGGCCGTTTATTAAAGCATTTCAAGTTATATTTAATAGCTACTCGATTGTAAACTTACCAGCATAGACGATTGCAGAGAATCCCACTGAAATTTTGACTACGGCCTAAAATGGAATGCAGTGAAACGGCAACTTGTTTTCTGAAATAAACCGTTTTTCGAAATTTATATGGCACATATAATTTGGAAAGCTGTTCCGAGCTCAAGCGTCGAGTTTGGTCACTATTAAAACGTTGAAAGCGTTTGAAACATCGGTTGCGAAGCATTAATCTATCTATGCGGCGTAACTTGTCTGCTAACACAACCAACAAAAGTTATATATATTTTAACAAACAAAACCCACGCAAAAGAACTATAACTGTTGAATACGATAGGATAAAAGCTCAAAATAACGGTAAGCTAAAAATAAACAATAAAAACTAACGGCAGTGACGCGTCGCACTTTGAAACATTTTGAAAGCTGCGAAATTAGAGGCCGACCAAAATTACTCTAACTATCGGAATCAAAACTGAGATATTTCAATTTCTGTCGAATTAGGTTAATGGGCAAATGAAAAAAAAATATTTTGACATTTTATTTGCTTTCAGCGTTGCTATTTTAATTATTTATTTATAGAAATGCGCATTTTTTAAAACTACAGTACATTACATATTATCATTAGAGGCTCCGTTGTAAATAGTAGCAAAAAAGAGAGTACTGCAGCCCAGTCCATCTTTAGATCAACGCTGCCTAACTAGGCCTAGGCCCGTACTAAGGCAAGCGTACCAAGAAAATAGTGGATTGTGCATACTTTAAACTACATAGGTATGTTAAAAGAGAAAAAATATATAAAAATAGTATCTAATAATATTAGGACCTAACTTAAGGCAATAAACAATGTATGTAGAAATTAATCATTACTCTAAAAAATAGGGCATTGATATGTCAATGCGTCTGTCAGTCTGTCAGTCTGCAAATTATATTTGTAAAATACCAATCATAAAACCCAATAAAATTACTTTCAATAACACGAAAAAGGTAAATAATAAATAGGAATTGCAATGAATAATGAGATAATCAAATTGAAATAATTATAGATGGAAAAAGGAATTATAATAAATAGTCAAAAATTCGAATGGAAATGGTCAGAGGATTATCAAATTGAAATAGTCAATTATACATAAAATGTGCATATTACTAAAATGTGCTATGTTATATAAAATATCAAAATTGAAGTTACATGTGTTTATGAGATCAAATGATGTTTCAATACATTACAATACAATACAATCAACTACTCCAGTAGATAGGCATTCCTACACTTGGATGCGTCACAAAATTAAATGTATAATTTAATTATTAAAAACGTAAATAGCATGATATTTTTCATGGCTGTAATATTATATTCAATATTACCTACTTGCAAGTAAACAAAATAGTATACTAATGTCATTAAATAGTTAGAGAGAATAATATATTAAAATAGAAATGCAAATTCTATGTAGAATAATCAACGTAAAATAATTTTATTGTCAATCCAGCAATATGCCTTTGTATTTTTTAAACATAAATAGATGTATACTAAATTATATGAGAAATTAGAATGTCTCGTTTTTTTATTAATTAGAAAACTCCCTTATACCATAAGGGTATAAAGGTTACCCCCATAAGGGTTTCCTATATAAATTTTGAAAAAAAAAAGGGTTGAAAATTAGGTCAATACCAATCAACTATTGCACTAACAACAGAATCTAATCAAATTACCAGGGACAATTTCAATAATAATTTCAGGGAAGGACCCAAGTGACATTGAAATGCTAAATAAAAATATCGTCATAACCGAATCCTGATCCTAAGCATTCGCTTGACGCTGGCGAAACACTAAAATAATCAATATATCCCAGTTTTAACTTAAATATGATAATAATGTAAGCACCTAATTTTGTGAGTAGACATTATGTCTTGATAATTTTACTGGTATAAAAAATTATCAGTTTTACAAGTTATATTTTAAATCTCTAAAATTATAAGCGTTGCCGTACTACAAGCGTTATATCATATATTTCAGAAGTTTGTATCTATGTGCACAAAATGTGCGTAAATGTAACCATAATTAACAAAACAATAGGCTAAGGATGCTTTTACAATTACTGAAGTTAGTCTATTTAAGCATAGTATAATACACACACATACATAAGTGTTTTTACCGCACGGGCATTTTTTTAGAGGATGAATCATAACAACAAAATAAGCAACTTTTAGCATTTTTTTTTGAAAAAAAAAAACATTTTTTTAAAAAAATATATATATTTTTTAATTTAAAAGTTTTAGGAAAAGTTGACTGGTAAATAAAGGCTTGAAAAGCGTTTGAGCGCGTTGCGCCGTCTAGGGGCGGGTAATATAGCGTATATAAACAATATTAGCGACATTTTTCCTACCGCTAGATAGCGCTTCGTGATTACAGCTTTTCATACTTTTAAAAAAAATGTGTTTTAGTTTTTTTAAACATTTTTAATCAAAAGTTGCTTATTTCGATATACTGAGTCACATACTAAAAAAATGCCCGTGCAGTAAAAACATCCCATATAAGAGGAGAACTTTGTGATCGATAAATTACTGGATATTTTTTATAAAATCAAATACCTAGAAAACGATAGCAAGATATTTTAATTGATAAATAATATCAATTGATAAATTTACAAGACGCCCAGTGAGAAGGCGTGTACTTAAATACATTTTAAATAAATATACAGTCGAAGTAATAAAACAAACAGTTCACGCACCAATTTCGAACAGAGAAGATAGTAGAACTTTATCGGTCTCACCACTATTCGTGAAATCGAACAGATTCCGGATCCCAACGCATCGCGTCGCAGTGGCGCCTCTTTTTATATAATCTACGACTGCTCTATGCGTTTTTCGCCATCTCCCTTGGCCGCAGCTGCTCCAGCTGCCATACATCACTCCTCCCTCACAACATCGTGTTTATATCTCTTCTATCGCTGGGATTATCGTTTATTTGTACGTAATTGCTGATCTAGGCGTTCGATTAGTTAGCTTCGTTTTCGTTCTATTAAAATTGTTTTTAATAAGTACCTAATGATACTAATGCTAACATTATTTACTAACCAAAACATTATAAAAGAATTATGTTCACCTAAATAAAAACTTTTTAAAATGTCGGTTTTGTACCTTCGATCGGCCTCTATTGGTGAAATGAAGAATGATGAACATAGAGCGTAGACCATGGAGTATAGAGCGACCAATCGCAAACCAATCGGACATATTCACCATGACGTCATTTGACGTGTATACGGTTGAAATTCATTCCTTTGAGATTAACCCCCGTGAACGCTCAGTGAAAATGTGGCGACAACCATGGCCGTTAATCTTCATACAAAAAAATCAACCAATAGAAATCGCCCTTCCTTTTTTTTGGTCGCTCTCTTGTTTTTGGTGGCTCTCTATGTTCTATGGAGGCCTTCATTCCACCAATAGAGGCCGATCGAAGGTACAAAAGCCGACATTTTAATAGCGTTTTTATTTAGGTCAACATACCTAATTCTTTTATAATCTTTTGGTTAGTAAAGAATGTTAGCATTAGTATCATTTTAGAGATTATCAGTGGTCGAGCAAAAAGAAACAATGAAACGTTGTTTATCACACAACACCTTTAATTGTAGCAGAAAAGAAATACACTCTTACACAATGGCTGTTTGACAGATCTTATTTTTTATTCGAATTTAGAACAAAAAAAAACAACCTAAAAACGAAAAAGTAATTCAAATCCAATACTCCCACTAATTATTTGAAGTCTTTCATTCCCAACAGCACGATGTTCATTTTGAATTTTTGAATTGGCAATGGCTTGGTGAATATATCTGACAGTTGCTCTTCACTACACACGTAGTCGATCAGAATCGCTTTTGATTCATACAGTTCCCGGATGAAAAATAGGCGGACATCGATGTGTTTGGTTCGCTGATGCAACTCAGAATTCTTGATAAGCCGAATTGCGCTTTGGTTGTCGATGTAGAGTGTCGGTGGATTCTTTTGAATGCAACCCACATCACACAGCAGCTGTTGCAGCCACACTGCTTCCTTTGCGCCTTCGCACGCTGCATGAATTCAGCTTCAGTAGTGGAAAGGGCCACTGTCTTCTGTCGATGACTTTTCCATGTGATGATGCCCTCGCCTACAACAAATGCATAGCCGGTGGTTGACTTTCGTGTATCAACATCGCGTGCAAAATCAGCATCGGAATACCCTCTCAACGCTGTCGACAATCCAGAATATTCAATTCCTCGTTCGGCCGTTTTATTCAAATATCGAAGAATACGCTTGACAGCCGAAACATGCGGTGGTTTTGGATCATCCATATAACGGCTAACTTCTCCCACTGCATGTGAAATGTCTGGTCTTGTCACGATTGTAGCAAACATCAGCGATCCGATCGCTTGACGATATGGGAAGACGACGCTGTCCTCTTCACATGATTTGGTCAATATGACGTTGCTGTCTGCTGGAGTAGAAATACTCTTCGAGTCTTGCATGTTGAATTTCTCTACGGCCTTCTTTATGTATGCGTCTTCGTATGATTTTGGTTCCAACATCACGGCCGAATATCCGCTCTCAATCAGACGATCTGGCGGATTCACCCTCTCGCGCAAACCATAACGTTCATTTCTGCGCACGTTTTTGTTACTGCCTTCATCGACATTGTCATCGTTTTCATTTCCTTCAGTCAGTGTGACATCATTTGTATCGAAAAACTCATCATTCGACATGGGCGAATAGTTGTGTCTGCTGTTATTCAAGACTACACGCTGCGGAGTCGAAGCCACGATTATCGGCTGCTCGACAATTTCTTCGTCTTCGATGATGTGATCCAAATGAACATTCTTCTCGTTTATTTTTACATTGCAGCTAACGATGATCTTCTGTGTTTCCGGATCAAAACAACGGAAATTCTTTGATGTGGTCTAAATATAAATGAACTTATAAATAAGACGGCATATCAAATGTCCAAATCACTCACAAGGTAAAAATGTCACAAAATGTCAATGTTCAAATCACGAAATCATCACCATACACCAATCCCGTTGCGCGTCGCAGGGTCGTGCAGCTAGTAGAACGACCCGCGCGGCCAAGTGGGCCGTCCAACGGCTCTCTGTGTGCTGCCGTGTCCTGCAGTGGATGCGGTGGGGCGTCGGCTCAGTGCGTCGCAGGCGGTGGCTTCCTTCAGCCGCCTGCGCAATCGTGCGCGCGGACGATTGAAGCACGTTGCGACCCTCTACGCCGACTTCACAATGTTATAGTTGCATCCTTGGCGAAGAAATCGTATCCCCTAAGGACCCCGAAGAGAATTAGGGGTCCAAAACTTGCCAAGGATCGACTCGCTGATTGTCGGGTACCGTATCAACCGCTTTTATCTAGCTCGAAATTGTCAAACCATAGACGATTTGTGTCCAATAAAAATATTAATTTAGAGAAATGTGTGGAATAATTCCTAGATTTATTGTGTTATACTAGCGTATTAAATTATAATTTTCCATCTTAATAATATTTTTATTTGTTTTAATACCTTTTATTAACATATTTATCCAAGACAATTGTGGGCTTATTCTTACGCTATTAGCGATTTGGTGGAAACGCTTATTAAACGAAAAAAAGAAAAAAGGAGCCGTCAGCTGTCAAGTCGTTTGACATATCGATCACATATCGATTTATCTCGAGTGTACGCGGTAATTTGTGATACAATTACTTTGGATTTTAAAGGTTGGTTTATCTATTATTGTTTGTTTGTTTTTATCTATTATATATATCTCTCTCTCTCTCTCTCTCTCTCTCTCTTTCTCTCTGTCTCTGTCTCTCTCTATCGTTATCTCTGTTACAAGCATGTCGAGACCAGCTGTTTTTAACACGCTTTTATTAAGTCGACCTGTATGTAACTATGTAATGGAATCTAAAGTAACTAATTTAATGAACCATCTTCCAAGGATCGTAGCGTCATGAAAATTGTCAGCTGTATGTAGTTCTGATGACAATACAATAATATGGAACAGATCTGATGATGGAGTCGGAAGATATGAACTGGAACTTCATGATGGAACATCGTATCATAGCTGTGTTTGGACTTGTTAGAAAAGTCTTGGAATGAACTTTGACCACGATTAGGTTTTAAGGTCTGATGATGAAGCCGGAAGATAGGCACTGGCATTCCATGATGGAATATCGTATCACAGCCGTGTTTGGACTTCTTAGAAAGGTCTTGTAAAAACGATAGATATGTGTACAATCTTTTCATCGTTTATTATGGTTTTGCAAAGATACGTTTACAGATAAGATGTCGTTGTTCTGATACAATAGTCGTTTTTTTGGTTTTTACGTGCATTTATAAAAGCGTGTTTTTAGTGTTTTTTTTAAACTATTAATTTATCAGTTCAATCGAATACGCGGATATGGTTATTATTCTATTTTATTAATTTTATTTTATTTTATTTATTTATCAATTATTTTATTAATTATTAGGTACCTATTAAAAAAATATTTTACTGATTTAATTTTATTAATTTTGTATGTATTATAGGAGGACAAGGACATGTTTGATTATAACATGAAAAAGAATGACTGCTTTGATTATGTAATCATAGCAATGCCATCTTTTTTTTTGTTATGATTAAGGGGATACCTCTTTAAAAAAAAGCGAAATTTAAACGTTTACCTCTTGGGTTGGCATGAAAAAACGTTTTTTTCTTATTAGGAAACTCACCGAAAACCAGATGACCTAAGCAGACTTGGTAATTACCTATTAGGTATTACTACCAGTTCTACATTGTTGATTTTTTAACGTCACCGACTATTCGCCACCCTGATTCCGAAACTGCAATAATCTTTTGGCGAACTCAATAAATATGCGAGTTATTAGGCATCTGAAGAAGCGTCAAACACCTACATTTCAGTAGGTTTAGTTAGCAGTTCTTTTAAACAGTTCATAAGCACCTTAATGACAGTAGGTTAGGTATTTTTTTTTTAAAACCATAAAAAAAAATAATAAAATAAAAAAAACAAATGAAAATGCTTTACATAGTACCTACTGGCAAACCGCTTGGATAGCCTACCGGCATGAATGAATTCATTCATAATTGAAAAATATATACAATATTATTTAGTATAGGTTAGAATATCGCCTGTTGAGGTAAGTAAGTCCGCTAACAAGGGTTTGACAGTACCCTCCAAACCCCCTATACATTTTGTATAGGGGGGTGGCGGGATGGCTCTAGACAAAAAACTATCCACTCCAAACATTACACAATAATAGAGAAAGCTTCAGATTGGATTCTGTAGTTCGATTCGGTCTCTTAGTAGTACCAATTTCCTAAAATTTTCGGATGTATAGGCCTCCGTCCAACCGTCCTCTTTACTTCCTATCTCGGAGATGGCCTCTACATAATATCGAAAGAATCCGGTTTTTTTGCTTTATCGAATAAAAAATTCGTGCGCGGCGCTCTATCGGAAGACGTTTAAATTATTCCGAATCATTTGCTTTCGCAGCCACAAATGATTCGGAATAATTTCAACGTTTTCCGATAGAGCGCAGTTATCTGATATCAGAAAAAATAAAATAAATAAATAATTATAATTGCATAAGTTGTTAAAAATGATATGCAATAGCTTTACCGCGGCAGTCCCCGAGTGCCACACGTATTTTTTAACATCGCAAGGAAGTATCTAAGCAGTTAGCCAGCAAGATACCACAGTATGCCAGACAGTAGCTTCTCTTAGAACAAAATTGAAATCAAAGCGAATATGTCACGAGTAGTAAGGGCTCGGATATAGCCGCCAGATGTCCCGCTACTCGGCCCACGCAGATATGCAAACAATAGAAAACGTCGCCTGCTTTTACCTGCGCGTAACGCTAACCAAATGCCTTCGTCGAGACGTACCTCTCTGTCCAGATTCCTCGCACCCTCTTCCCGCAACGCCCTGCAGCTCGAGAGTAAACCTACTGTTTGGTATACTGTGCACATACTGTTCCTGACTGATCCTAACTGTTCCTAACATAATGCAACAAACACTTCCTTGATTATCCGAAATCCGTCAATTTGTAACTGCTCGGATTATAGCACAAGGAATCTTTAATGAGACATTTTTAAAAACTAAAAGATTTACTCTCATTCAGTAGTTAATTAGTAAAGGAAGAACGGAAACTGAATGTATCCTCATGACATTTCAAAAATAGCAACACATTTACACACACATACTCACACACACGCCATACACACCCTCACATCTTTAACAATAAACCTATATGTAAACAAGAGAGAATTCAAATTTTATTTTCATACAATAATAATTAGTATTTGGATTTATTTTTCACTGCTTTTATTTTTTAATAATAATTTTATTTTTGAATGGTTATTTTTGTGTATTTTATATTATTTTTAACTTTTTTTGTAAATTTACTATAACAATTTCTTAACGTCTTTTTCATAAAACTATTTTTATTTTATTGAATATTATATATAATTTGCATATTCCTTGGAGTAGGCACTGCCTAGTTGGGAGTGACGCAAAATCATTGTGTAATAATAATTCCTATATATTTTTTTCAATAAATAAATAAAATAAAATAAATTTTGCAAAATTAGAGACGGTATGTTTAAAAAGAACACAATGACATTGAATCAGAAACATAACTAAATAGTATCAGTAAGTCATATAATCGAACAATCTGAAATATTTAAATGTCTATACATATTACCTTTACAAAGCGCCAAGGGCTATACTGAGGGTTATCAATAAAAAGCCCCAAACATAATCTTCCAATGACCTTTTCCGAGAGTATAGTGTTGAGTGTGAGAAAAATGTTTGTGCTGGTAACTCTCACTCAGGGTACAAGTCGCCTTAATAAACGCTAATCTTCGGTAGATGACACCCCTCGAATTCCAATAAGAGCTCATATCTCTGAGGGAAGAACTTGAATTTTCTAATTGGACGAATTGACAATTTTCTCTATGAATGAAATGAACTCCCACACAATCATCTACAGTGGGCAAACCTGTCACCCCAGGTAGGTATAACGATATTAATCGTTCTTTCAACCTGGAGTGAACGTAGAGACTTGGGGACGAAAGCAGTCCACCGCCGTCTAGCTTCGCCGACAAACCCGCCAGAGACCAATGTCTTACCGCGAGGCACTGCATTGGCATCACCAGAGCAGCACAGGCACTCCAAGCAGAATGCATTGGCATCACCAGAGCAGCACAGGCAGTCGCAGCCAAAGATGTCGGAGATGTAAGTTTGAAATTTGTCTCCGACAGCGCCTCCGTGCTACAAGCGCTAGCAAATAATACGATAACCTCAGTCCTCGTACTGGAATGCCACAATGCGCTTCAATGCATTGCAGGGTCAAATAAAGTGACCCTGCAATGGATTAAAGGGCACAGTGACTCACTGGGCAATGACGCGGCGGACGAATTGGCCAAAAGGGGATCAAAGGAAATAGTATATGGACCGGAACCCTTGATGCCCATTCCCCAGGCCCAAATAAAAACATGGCTACGCAGGAACACCGAAGAAACCCACCTTACAGAATGGAAAAAAAACGCAGGATGCAGGCAAACAAAGAACGCGGTTCCGGAAGCGTCCAAAAAACTTGCCCGCAACCTCACCAGATTAAAAAGGGACAAAATCCGTAAAGTCATAGGTACTATGACAGGCCACTGTCCCCTAAACAAACACCTGTTTACCATAGGTGTGACAGACAGCCCTCTATGCAGAGGATGCATGGAGGAAGAAGAAACGCCACAGCATGTGCTCATGGAATGCAGGAGCGTGGCAGAGCAACGGGCAAAAATACTACAATCTCCAGCATCTCTCCCGGAGGCCTGTAGCAACCAAAACAGGCTGCTAACCTTCTGGGACAGCCTGGGTTGGCTGGAGTAACATAAATGGAAACATGAGCCACGCACAACGGCCCAATCAAGAGGCCAAGTGCGGGAAAAAGCCCAGTCAAACTAACTAACTAACTAACTAACCGCGAGGCACTGGGAAGAGAACCCAGCAGTCCGACTATGATATGAGGAATGAATTGCGGATATGAAATGAGCCGCGAAAATAATGATCGTAGTACGTTGAAATAACTTTCTAATGACATGATATGTGTGGTCTTTATTGATCTTCTAGACCAGTGTTTCCCAATTAGTGGTACGCGTACCCCGAGGGGTACGTGAAGTTGCATCAAGGGGTACGCGTGTCAATTTCTTGTCTTGGAAAGTTGTTTCAGAGTTGTGCAAAGAAAAACGTACACATTCGTCAGATTCAACTGATTTTCATCGTCATCAACTGTATTTTGATGGTACTAAATGTTTAAAAAAACTGATTTCATTTTTTTTTAAATTATTCCTGCAATAAGGGGTACGCGAGTTTCAGGTCTTTCTTGAAGTGGTGAGCAGGAAAACTAATTGGGAACCACTATTCTAAACCCTTGTTCAGCACGAGGCGGACCATGGACTGCGGAAGGTCGAAACCTAATATTGTTAAATAACTTACATCTCTATGCAATTTAATGTTCATTATCATCTAAAATACACAATGTCCTAAATAAAAACCCTGCAAATTATTCCTTTTACTTTCCTGTTTAAGGAAAGTATTGTGGACGCACTTCTGTGTGGCTGTGTGTATTCTCCGATGATAGCGGCGAAACGCTTTATCCGATTGAGCTGAAATTTGGCATGCAGGCATCATTTGGTCATGGCATGACCTGAAAAGATTGTGGTTGTAATTCGTCCACCCAGGCTTGGATCCTGACGAGGGAATTCCTCAACGATGAACAGCAGAGACCCAAAATTTTGTATACGCATTCATTTATGATAGCAACTTCCGAGTTTGCTCATGTACCCCGGGTTGACTCCCGACTAGATAACTCATCAACGGTCAACAGCAGATACAAAATTCGAAAAGTCGTAAAACCGAAAAGCCGAAAAGTCGAAAAGTCGACAAAGTTGGAAAAGTCGTAAAAGTAAAAAAAGTCGAAAAATTAAAAAAGTCAAACAAGTCAAAATAGGCAAAAAAAGTCAGAAAACTCGAAAAAGTCAAAAAAATCGAAAAAGTCGAAACAGTCAAACAAGGCAAAAAAAATGAAAAAGTCAGAGAAGTCGGAAAGGTGGAAAAGTTGAAAGGTCGATTTCGATTTCGATTTTCAAGGGTTAAAGGGTGGCGCTAGGTTGGGGGTGGGGGGGGTTGTGGAATGATTTATGATATTAATATTCAGATGAATTAAGTTCCTGGCTACTTGACTGAAACAGTATTGGGGTGACACAACCGATTTTTTAAAATATTGCAAATTTAGGATGACCAGTAAGTATTATGACTTTTTTTCTAGACCTCAAAAAAATTTTCAACTATCCGGACCCACTTGAAATTACTTGCTGACCCCTGTTCTAGAACATCTTGTCCGGTCCTCCTTTGACTAACATCTAACTTTCCGAAGCCACACCTAATTAATTGTGAAATGTCTCAAGCAACATCGTGCTGCGTAATTTGAAACAGTTTAAGGATGGCACTATTCTCCATGTGGTGAAATAATTTTAATTTGTTTATTTAATTTAGGACGACTTCAAGCAGCAGACGTTGCCGTTGGCAAGAATCAAGAAGATAATGAAACTGGACGAGGACGTGAAGATGTCTGCGGAGGTGCCGCTGCTATTTGCCAAAGCTTGTGAGATCTTTATACATGCGCTAACATTGAGAGCTTGGGCGCATACCGAAGATAACAAAAGGCGGACCCTACAGGTATCTTTTCTTATTAAAAAAATACAAATGAAGCTGACGTGGAATTCACTGACCAGGTTTGGTCCGGGCTCATCGTAGAATATATTTCTAGTTTTTAGCAAAATTTCAAGTCTCTACTCTCTAAGTCTAGTGGTTTCGGCTGTGCGTTGATGAGGACTGTATAACGGCAGGTACTCAGATGTTATTCTTCGGCTAATTCAGCTAGTCTCCTAGATTTTGCCAGTTCCTCGTGGTTTCGATGAAGGTTGCATCCAGATCAGGATGAGGATAGAATGGAATATAATGTGACAGTTATGTAAAAGGCAACTACCTTTTTTCTAAATAATCTTTTAACCCTTAGGGCTTAGAGAATCATGGGACTTATGTGTCCCATAACTTCAAAAATCATTTGATAAATTATCGAATATGAATAATTCATAAATAATATTTTTTCCATGCAATTGAGACATCTAAATTCAAAATTATCATATTGGCAAAAAAAAAATATTTTCAAAAATCATTTTTTTTTAAATCGCAATTGACGAACGAACTCTGGTGATTTTAAATGATAATAAATTTAATAAATAAATTAAATATTGATCGCAAATTTTTCAATTTGAAGTGTAAAAAATAAAATAAAATAAAATACAAACGGAGCTGCCATGGAATTCACCGACCGGAGTCGGGCCCATCATAATACTATTTTGTTACACTTCTGGGGGGTGAGCAGTGGATTCCGGACTAACGACCAGCTGTGGTAGGTTTAGAGCAGCTGTTTTGCCACATGTGAGCGTTCACCTTACCACCCATTCACTCCCCCTTCGAAGCCATAGAATTTGAGATGCGCAAATCGCAGTTTTAGATATTTTTTCTATGAAAGAGTTGATTATTTTTCTGGAAAGACCAAGATCTTTAAAGAGGTGAAATAGAGATTTAGCTGGCAGGCCACGAGCGCCAACTTCCACCGCGTGAAGGTGAACAGTGAAGCCGTTCCGGGTGTTTAGTATGTTTCTTAGTACCTATGATTTCTGAGTTAAATAATAAAATAATCAAAGTTTGGAACAGTTGTAATTTTGCTTCTCTTATGGATTACAGGGACACATATGTGTCCCATCAATTTATACAAAATATATTAAACCAATTTTCACAAAACTTGACATATTATTTGCATCTCCCTTTAACCCATTGACACACGAAGCCGGCGAAACGCTGGTCAAATATGTTATTCATCTCCAGGTTTATTTCATAATTTGAAAAATTAGAAACTAAATGCAGTAGGAACAGTTCGTTGGATGAGGAAAAATATGCCTCCAACGTACAGAATAAGCGCAAAAAAAAAACAAAAAAAATTGAAAGGAGGTGATGCCCAAATTTTGTTTAGCCATGACATAGCTGCATCTTGCGGTGTCGACTACAACGGGCGAGCCCGTCACCACAGGACGTTTTAACGATTAGTCGTTCTGTCGCCCTGCAGTGAACGTAGAAGACTTTGGACAGTACAATCCTACGTCCAGCTACGTCACAACCCGTGAGAGTCCAACGCCTTACCGCGAGTGAGCCAGCAATAAACCCGGCGGGCTCGAGATACTCGCGCCCTCACTTCCAATTGTGACCAGATTTCTCCGGTCTCTCGATTGGTTCCGAGTTCGAGGTCGCTTGCGCGGTCCTCTCCCTTACGAAGCGGTGAAACGGTGTGCACCGAATCTATCGCGGACCAAGGCGTCCTTTGCCCGACTCTGAACCGGGATCGGATGGCCAATGGTCATTTCAAGAGCAGTCGCCGTAAGGTAGGCAACCACCCCCGCTCTATAGGAAACAATACAGTTCCCAGACTCCCCCGACTGTTAGTCGGAGAGCACAATCGATTGGCTTGCGCCGCTCGGTGCGCAGACCGTCCAGGAGCGCCAGAGGTTTGATTCCCAGGGGAGACTGGTTGACCCAGTGTCCTACCCAGGTTCGCACCCCATGCGTGGAGGCCATCGGATGGGTGTTGACCCGTGAGTGTGACCGACCCTGAACACATGGGTCTTTGTCGCCACCTCATCATGGGCCCATTAGCTCCCTAAACATAGCTGACATAGCTGCAATAAGATGTAGCGACTATAGGATAGGTATTGCGGAAAGCATATTAGAGAATATTACACTACCACCATACAAGAGGCGAGGAAGGGCATCTGGAGGAGCATGCCCTTTACAGGCTGTACAATGGGCACATTTGCCTGAACAAATTCCTCCAAATTCTGTCAAACAAAACCCGTCCAGGCTATGTAAAATGTGTTCATTACTGAAAAAGAAAAGTGAATCACGATGGGAAAATGTGAGAAATGCTTAGTGGCTCTCCACATAAAAGTTAGTGGCTCTCCACATAAAAATTATAAAAGTTGTAGTAATTAAATAGTGTTTTTAATTAACAAAGTATGTCATATTATTAGTGGTGGAATGGGTTAATAGCTTTATTTATCAAAGATTTCCATACTGTACCGCAAAGCTTAAGGTCGTCAAAGGGTTGAAAACATTAAAAAAGTATTCAATAAATTTTGGAATACTTTTCTTGAGTATTTGGTTGTTTTATTTAAACCATTACAGGAAGTTACTTAAACTTGGATCATTTATGACCAGGTTTTTAAACACAGGGATTGAACCGCGCGCTACGCCTCATTTCCGCTAATACAAATGCGAATAGAGTAAAAATAAAAGAGATGGAGGTCTGAATTTTATAATTAGTTGTAAAAAAGGTGTAGAGCAATGCAAAAAAGTATTTAAAAAACATTGTTGTTGCCCTAGGTATGTACTTTAAAAGTTGGCGCAATTTTTTAAAATAATTTTTTTATTTTATCTTATAGCCACAATTCAATCAGTTGAATAAAATACCTCGAGCACAATTCTCTCCTGGCTGCTGCCATCGAGGATGCGAGACAGCACGAGCGCCAAATCAACGTATGCTGGCTCGACCTAGAGAACGCTTTTGGGTCAGTCCGACACAGTCTCCTCCACTTTGCACTCTGCTGGTACAACTTCCCACCTGTGGTGCGTGACATTGTAACCTCCTATTACAACTGTCCGACGTTCGATGTCAAAGCTCAAGAATGGACTACCCGCTCCATATCATATTCGATTGGACTGTGTCAGGGTTGTTGCCTCTCTCTGACGATATTTAATATCGTTTTCAATATACTGCTGGAAAGCCTGACCCAATTGGACAAAAAGTGGGGCTACAAATCAGACGGCCAATACAGATCGTCGTGCCTCGTTTTTGCCGACGACCTAACTTTTATCACCAGCAGCCCCAAGCAGCTTTCCCTGTTATTACAGAAAGTGGAGCCGTTTTCCTTCATTCCCTCCCCCTTCGACCCACCCATTCACTCCCCTTTCGAAGCCATAGAATTTGAGCTACAAGGTTTTCTCTATGGATTTTGATATAGTTTTTAACAAAGTTTGATGGTTTTGGGAAAGAATAGACTGTATATGGTAGCAACAGACACAAAAAGTTTTCTCAACTTATAGCGCTGGAGACTACAGTGTCCGCACAGACAACAGCTTTCGCTCTTCGTCACTGTCCAAGTGGACAGTGTTGAAGAGCGAAATCAACACTTCGACACCTTAGTGCATTCAAGAAATAAGAAAAATAATCGTAATTTGCAAATTTCAGAGGAACGACATTGCGATGGCGATAACAAAATCGGACCAGTTTGATTTCCTGATCGACATAGTACCTCGCTATGAGATGAAACCTGTGAAGGTCAAAGACGAATTGGCCGGACCTAGGACTCCTGTAAATACAGAACAGGTACACTTGATTCTTCTTATTTTAGACCTACAAGGCTTGTTTTAAAAAGTGTTTAGCTCTGCAAAGCCTGACCACTAATATGGGTCATATTGCTTAGAGCAATAGGTTTAAACTACCCATAATTATTTATATGTATGTAAATGTTATGATTTTTCAAAGACACTGGGTCAGTCGACACTTGACAATAATAATGAATATATCCTGCAAGTCATTTCATGCAATGTTTTTTTCTTTTTCTTCTGGTGCAATGTTTGCTACCGAACATTGGTTATTACAGGTATCCCTCGAGTTTTCACACAACCAATAACCAATTAACTCATCATATCCTCTTCTTTATTCTTCCCTTGGCAAAAATAGTAAATAATGGTCTTTTGTAACCTTAGCATAAGTTATTGATATATTAGTCTATTTTAAATTCAACTTTATTACGTCTGTGTGTATTGTACGGTGACAATTAAGAATTTGTTTATCAAATGTTTGACTGTAAGATATTGCTATAGCAATAAGTCTGCTATTTGTGCATAAATTGTCTTTTTTTTATAAAACCGGTGTAATACTCATTAAGTAATGTTTTTATAGCACAATAAAGTTATTCTATTCTATTCTTTTAGCTGTGGTATTGTGGTTTACATATTCGCCATGTTTAATCTTTTAGTGGTCGGATAGTACTTGACAATCTTACTTTAATTTTTCAGGTACAGTACTACCTTCAGTTAGCTCAACAGCGCCAAGCAGCCTTGCAATCCCCCCCAACCCACCAGCAACAGATACAAGTCCTGCAAACGCATCAACTGCAGCAGCTGCAGCAACAGCGCAGCAGCAGGTAAATTTCATTATTTTTCAGAACACACCAGTCTGTCCCATTTTTACACCATTCCTCCCAGTCAGTCAAATCACATCACCTATAGTTAAGAGAGTGACTATTACATTATCACATCCTTGGCGTACTGGAAGCCTACTGTTGCAATGTGTTGCCTGGAACGGTAGGGTTGTCACTCTGAAAATTAAAGCATAATTTTATTTGTGCTACCTTTTTATTATGTCAGTGATAGCAATAGATTTTTTCTTAGAAGGAGTTGATTATTTTCCTAGAGAGACCAAGATCTTTAAAGATATTTTTTTCTATGTAGATTTGAGATTGGTCATCTGACCATAATCGAATTTGTTGAGTGATGTGAATAACGTTTAAGAGAAGAGGCCAATGCCTCCATTCCCCTTTCTATAGAACTTAGTTTCTCTTTAATATGTAAACCTTTTAAAGAGATGAAACAGAGATTTGGCTAGCAGGTTAAATCTCTGGCAAGTCAAGTTGAAGGTGAACAGTGAAGCCGTTTCGGGTGACGGCATTAGCAAGCTCTTGTTGTATATTCGAGCAGTAACAAACGGCAGAAAGACAAGTGCGTAACTGATTTTAAGAAAAGAATAACATTACTTTGAATTTAGGACTCCAACTCAATCCGAAGTTATTCAAATTCATAGTGGTTAGTATGAAAAACGGCAAATAGATAGGTAATGATATTATTTTGGCAGACATATTAGGTTTAGTATTTTCCTTTCAGCAGCAACAGGCTCAGCAAGCGGTGGCTACTAGCAGTGCAGCCACGCCGATCGTAGTAGCTACGTCTCCGACGGCCACTACACAAACGCAAGCCTCCCAATCGCCACAAGCTGTGCATATAGTGCAACAGGTTTGGCAACGCCAAACGGAGAAATTCAACAGATACCGGTGAGTTAAAACCCAAAATCCTATAATAAAGGATAAACCCATTAATTGTTACACTCTTGAAAGATTCAATTTTAAGAAAAACTAGTAAAGTTATATGATTGAGTGTTCATCTGTCGAGAGCTTGTTTGCGAATATGTAAATACCCTAAAGCAACTGATAAAAGAGATCAAAGTAACTCTGATGTGGGTTCCAGGGTACGAAGAGGGTACAAGGTAACGAAAACGCTGACACTGCCAAAAAGGTAGCCAATATGCCCTTCATAGGATTTGTACAATTTTCTAGTGTGAAACTACACAGCAAAACAAACCTGGTATGAAATTCGAGGACAGACAAGTGGAAAGAATCCTAAGTAGCTTTCTCTCAGCAAAGGTGAACTAAGGCTAACAACAGCACTTTTCATCTGTGAATTACCATCTGTGAATTATCTGTCGTACATTGCGCATTGTGGAAATAAAGATTATAATATTCGTCTGCATAAAATGCAAACCAGTGAAGGTATTTAACCTTTCGGAAGCCAGTCATTCCACGCAAAATTTTCGAAGCCCTCAAAAATATGTTTGTAGAAGGTGTGTGCAAGCATACTAATATATACTGGTGGCATATTTAATGGCCCACTTCAATGATAGCTATCAGCTATAGGTTAGCTGATAAACGTTGCCGCAAGGCAATAAGCTCGCGTTTTTTTAATTTGAAATAAAGTTTTTTATTATTATTATATAAATATATAAAATACATGACTAAGAAGGTTTGTTGTTAGGTAACAAAAGAATTCATAAAAAAATATATTACTATTTATATACAAAATTGAAAAAAAAATGTGCAGCCCCATTTTTCAATGCGAAGGCTGGCTTCCGAAAGTTTAATGAAGGGATGGAAAGTAAATAGACTAGTAGGAGTATCTAGGATTGTGAGGGCAATAAATAGTATTTATTATCTCTGTGCCTAACTTTCTCACTTATTTCGTCCATAATATTTAGTATATTCTGATTCGTCCTGTCTTGTCTTTTGTTTGATGTTTCCTTGTAGCGTTGATCTACTTGTCTATTCCTCTTCGCTTGTTTCCATATCCATTTCATCCATTTAATATATTTCCTGCATTACTTTCCACATTTTGGCTTTGTTTTATGCCAATTCTTTCTAATCCTCTTTGAGCACACTGCATTAAATAACCACTGCTCGGCACTTTCTACAACGGCCCGGTGGCATAGTGGTTAGGTCGCCTGATCTTACATTGTAAGGTCCCGGGTTCGATTCCCGGCTGGGTCACCATTTTCCGTTGGGATCAATTTAACGGAATTGCATTTTCAATTCTGTCGATCGAGAGCAATAACAAGACACCCAGTTACAGACATGTTACACGCACACATACATATAACACGTCATAGTAGGGTTGGTTGTAAGAGATTTTCATATGACAATAATCCCGCCCATTGTGACATTTTCACAATAAGAGTATAAACAAACTTTCTACTCAATATGATTGGATCCCCTGTACCCCGATGCAAGTTGCAACGTCGCACCTGATATATTAAAATTCCATAATATTGTTATGAAAGTACCACACTTTTTCACCCTCCGGCTTAAATTATGATGAATGTCATCTTATTTCCTCTATTCCGTGAACTTACCTCTAAAATTTTTGTTTGTCTATATTCAGATACAGTTGATGCAACAACAGCTGAATATGACAAGGATGCAGCTTCAAAACGATCCTGGACAGCCTATAGTCCTACAACCTCAACAAACACCAACACAAATAATTCAGGTACTTATAACTTTGTTTCTATTGTTGTGTCAATCGTTTTGTAATTTTGCGACGTTTTCATAAGGATCGTTTTTTCATGACTTTAATAAAAAAGTTGCATTCGCAATGAAAATAGTGGCCCTCACTCCAAAATATGGGTGCTATTCGACAACCCTTATAATTTTGCAAATTTTAAGCTTACTTTGTATATTTTGTTAGTAGTCACAATTTAAAATTTATTATTTCAGGTTCCGCAGCCGCAGCAGCAAGTGTATCTAGCGCAAGTATCCTCTCAAGAAGATTAAGAACATCTTAGCTTTATGAAAACTGACTGAACAAAACACATGTTTATTGTGGGTATTAATTGACCTCAATACTGTCTAATCAAATGCAAGGATTTTACAGGAAGAGTTTTCTCGTTACTTAATAGCATTAATGTGTGTGTAAATATCATTCACGCTGCGCCGTCTCTTAGCTTATGTGTCGAGTTCTACAAATTCTATCTTAGTTGTTATTTAGTTATTTACTTTTTCCAAACGCTTTTACCATTTGTCCGCGCTCGCTGTCTGCAAAATTACCAAATGAAAGAATTGTTTCTCATAAGTCAATATTTTAAAAATAAATTAAAATTCGTTTACTGGAAATTCAAAATAAAATGAGGTGTTGTATACCAATACCCTTTATATAAGATAGGTAAACTATTTTATATGAAGGGTTACAGGGAAGAACGATCAATGTCAATTTTATTTTTTAAGATGAGATACTTTTTTGAGGTATAAATTTAAGTAACATGTACCTATATTTTTAGAAACTCAACTACAGGATGAGTTTTTAATTAGTGACACCTATAAGGTGGTGAATCATTACAGGCAAATATACAACTTAATGGTTTTTGTTTTTTTTTTTTCAAACTAATAAAAGTTGTTTTTTTCTTCTTTTTTTACTTTATTTAAAAACAAAAACTGGTTAATTGAGTGTTCATCTGTCCAGAGCTAGTTTGGGCCTATCTAAATAACGTAAAGCAAGCGGTAAAAGAAATCAAAGTAACTCTGACGTGGATTCCAGGGCACGAAGGGGAGGAGGGGGGGGGGGGGTACAAGGTAACGAAAACGCTGAGACTGCCAAGAAGGTAACCAATGTGGCCTTAGGCCGTCGAAATTCTGATGACGATGGGGGCCCTAATAAAATAAAATACAAAAATAAAATAAAGTAGCTGCCATGAAATTCACCGACCGAAGTCGAAGACTATTATTACACTTCTGGGGGGTGAGCAGTATATTCCAGACTAACGACCGTCTGTGGTAGGTTTAGAACAGCTGCCTTGCCACATGTAAGCGTCCACCTTACCACCCATTCACTCCCCCTTCGAAGCCATAGAATTTTAGATGCAGAAATTGCAGTTTTAGATATTTTTTCTAGGAAGGAGTTTATTATTTTCCTGGAGAGACCAAGGTCTTTAAAAAGGTGAATCAGAGATTTAGCTGGCAGGCCACGAGCGCCAACGTTCACCGCGTGAAGGTGAATGAACGTGGAACGAACGTAGGAAGGAGCTATAGCTTGTGCAGCTTAAGCGTAACTCCGGCACTGCAAACAGGTGTTGACCAAAACGGACAGCCTCATGTTGCCGTTTCGCTATCAACTAGCTAAGGTTTATTTGCGTCTAACGTAATATGCATTATTGCTAATTAGGGACTATTTTCCCAAAGAGAGAGAAACATGAGTTCTAATGGTTTCAAGTACTTATCTCTAATAAATGCCTAGAAAACGATAACAAAACTTTTTTAAAGCAGGGGCAAAAAGTGAGTTTTTTCAAAATGGTACATCATCCATAGATAATCTTTGATTCTGTCTTGAGTTTTTTTTTATGACAGCGAAGATGTTAATCCCTGGGTGGCCATGCCCGATTGGCGTTTTTCGTAATATCCGTATTGTATCCGTAACTATGCGATTATTGGCTCTTTTTCTCCCTCCACTGCGCTAAAAGCCTGTCATTGAATAAGCCACCGGTATACATTAGTATGCTTGCACCCACTTTCTACAAACAAATTTTCGAGGGCTTCGAAAATTTCGCGTGGAACGACTGATTTCCGAAAGGTTAATACATTGACATATTACGAGATAATTATAAAGAGACCCTACCGAGATACTGTAGTCATTTATTTTGTATAAAAGTTGAGGAACCAATCATTATAAAATTGTCTACAATGAAATTACCATGAAAGATTTTGTCAAAACGATACATCTATTGCAAAAGTATTATTTTGATAAAAACACTTTTATATCTAAGAAATTAAAGAATTGTATTTACAATTATAAATATGCGTTGAGATTTATTGAGATGACTTGAGAACTTACAATTGTTTGTTTAACTTAAATGTAATTCTTAGGAAACGCTCTATGAATAAAAAACGATTTTTGCCGATTTATCATTTAGAGAAAACGGTCTTTAATTGCCATATCATCGTTACTGACATTACTGACAAAAAAAATCATATGCTAAGTGTGCACGAACTTCTAGTAACGAATTGAGTAAACCTTTTCCTGTTTTAGTTTTAAATTCAATCAAAGAACACATTTTAAATGCTTCCCACTTTGAAGAGCAATGTGTATAAATATTGTGACTGATTCTAGACAGTCATTGTTTTATTACCCCTTCATTATTTCCTTTATTCGCTTCATTAATACCTCTGTTATCTATTATTATTACCTTTATAAATCATGACCAAGTCACGATAGTAAAGTAGACATGATAGAAGAATATGTTTTCATTTCAAGATTTTCCATAAATCGCTCATCTAATTTTTAAATATTCATTACTGCTTTTCTTTCAGTATTTGCACACATTACTCGTTGGAAACAGTTCAGTATTGAATTGTAAATAGGACTGCCCAAAAAAATGGAACTGTGGTGTTGTCACAATTATGAAATTGCATCCAACAATGATATCAATTATGTTAAAACTGCTAAATATTTAGGGTAAACATAAAGTTCGTGTACAGTGTATGGTAATGTAATGTAGCTTTAAGAATTTGAAATAAATATTATTTAATAAAAGAATTACTGTCTCATTTATAATCCAATCAGTGAAGAAAAAAGGACTTACAAAAGTTGTGTCAGTTACAATTTTATATATTGTGACCGACACGATTTCTCGGTACTTAGGATACCTAGAAATCGATGTGGTCGCTTGTTTGTAGAAACTAAAATTATAAAGAAAAACATTAAATCACTTGAACGATGACATTTAATTAGTAAAAGGCAGATAACAATAAGAAAAGATGAATTTTAAAGAACTCTAGAAGTGAAATCTAAATTTACAACTATAATATTCGATTAAAAACTTTGAAAACAATTAAAACTTTGGAAATTAATATTTAGCACATTTCAAAAAACTCTGGAATCTAGCTCAGAACAATGGGACTTTTCTCAGAGGCCGGCTGATCATGAAGGGTCAACAATCAGACGAGTGGTAGGTAGAGTACAGCAGTAGGGTAAGTACAATAAAATTTCAAGGATAGAATTTTCTGGAAAGTGGATTCAAACTTCCCGCCTTCAGCTCGATGGTCGCGGCGACGTCACGTGGTTACGTGGCGGTGACTGGTACGATTTAAGCCGTAATCGTATCGTACGGTACGGCGACGAATAGCGGCGCTGGCGATCGACCAACCCGGCTCGGGCTGATCTTCAGGAAAGCTGGAGTGGGCGTATTCTTTGATTTCTGGAGTTCTTCAGCTGTACCCTTGTACCCCGACCGGCTGGAACGGTTGAATTCGGGAGTACTCTTCAAACGGCTGGAACGATTGAAGTAGGCAAGGCTCCCAGAAGTTTGCCCCCCGTGGAAGTTCTCCCCGTAGAAGTTCTCCCCGTGGAAGTTCTCCTCGTGGAAGTTCCTGAAATTATCCTCCACTTAGACTAGGGATTCAGGTGTTGGGGTAGGAGCGAATAAGGGAAGCAGAGACGGCACCCTGCGTTCCGAGGAAATCGAATCTCGCTCCCCCAACTCAGCCAGATAAACCCCTCAAAAAGCAATACCGAGATATAATTATCGAACGTACTCACCGAGAAATATAATGTCTAACACAACAGAGAATGAAGACCACCTCGGAACTTCCACTAACTAGCGCCACGGCTCCGATTTGAAATGCCGGGAAAACGAGTTTTTGGCGCTTCATATAGGCTCATATCAAACGTTCCAGAATTTTCTAGCTCGTACTCGAACAATCGATCATATCCGGTTCACCGTTTGCTGAGTATAAATTGTGTAGCTAATTCCTAAATTTTATTAATTTAATAAAGAAGTCAAAACCGAGATTAATTTTATTATAAAAACCTTTTTGAATTTATTTATCCCAAAATTCAATACAAGGACAGGACCACCTTGACTCTATGTCGTAAAATGGTTACTTTATTAGAAATAAGTATTTTATCAAAATAAAAATTGCTGTTTTAAAATATTCAATGTTTTATTTATTTTGCATTTTAATAACCCAATCCCATCGCAATTTATCGCATAAATTATAATAAATTATTAAATATTAAGTCGCTGATTTCTACTCTTGCGGTTGGTAGACGAAATTCGCTTGTATGGAATTGGCAAAACTGCGTATATGTCAAACGAATAACGGTGTCGTGAATCAACAATGGCGAGGACTGGGACTCATCACGCGATAAATTATGGAAATTCTGTATTTAATTTACAGAAATCGCGTGACAATTATGTAACAAGTTTTTTGATAGTACCGTTATTCCCCCACAGCAGGGTGCCTCCAGCTGTTATTCTTCACTGCTGTCTCGAAAGAGATCTCCACATACTTCTATACTATTCTATCCGAAAACCCTGGCTCAATCAAACCACCATACCGTCCGAATTGACTATAAATATCACAATCTTCCGACTACGAGTTCTATGGATTGAGTCTTCATCTGTTTGACGACTATTAAGTTGGGTAACCGTTACGTTCGCGCATCAACTCTGCTCCGCGAATCTGCAACTGCTCAAGTGGAGACGGTGCGCGCATCAACTCAAGAACAACTGCGCTCAGCAGTTTTCATTCGAACATTGAGCAAACATGTCATTGCCAGAATTTATTTTTAAATTTTTCATCCTTCGGATCCCACAGCACTGTATAATTTCTGTACTCCTCGATTAGAGCTAGTCATTTCTCCTCGGCCCACTCCATAGCGATAGATTCGCGTTTACTGAACGTCGAACGAGTCGTACCCACCAACGTCTCACTTTGCTCGCGTCCACGAACACACTGCGCTCCACTTTGTGTTCGTGCATTTACCGCCACCGCTTGGAGCGCTCGCCGCGGAGCGTGCACGCTCCGGGAGCGCAAACTTATCCACTACTGGAGCAGTTGATGAGCGAACTTAATTAGAATTAGGATCATGCTTGACTTACAAAAAATTAATTGGAAAAAAAAAGGTGGAAACACAATAAACACAAACAAGATTTAATTTGATCTATCTTAAATTTTATTCAGTAGAGTTTTAAACAATAAAAGAGTGGGTGGGTAGTGCTAATTTTTCAAGAAATATCGACTTCAGGGGCTGAGAAATGTCATCCAAGAAAGCATTATCACTTAATTCTTTCATGGTTCAATAGATAGTTACTAAAATTCAACAAGCTTATTGCCCAGACTACAATTTATTTTTTAATACAATAATTTAATTTAGATATTATTTTCATTAGTTTCCTCAAATTAACCATGAAAGGGTTGACAATTCTTAGACAATTCTTAGAGAATGTTCCCGAAATGACAATCTACACTATTGTTTCGATAGTTGTAGTATTCTGCTTACTAGGGAGCTTTGTTATAACCTCAATGCAAAGTACACACAATTACAACTACACTTAAAAACAATCTGTAAGCGTTCCCATGAACATAATTGATTCCTGTTCCCCTAATGAAACCCATGTAAATAATAATTTCAACTTGACTTACCGCCGAAACCTCGTGAAACACTTTATAATTAACAGTCGCGCGGACCATCCCATTGCAGTTGCGGCAAGTTACATACGCGGCTAGTGCCACTACTGCCAAAATAGCCATAAAATGACAGAATCGCCCTGGACAAACTTTGTCTGTATGTATCAAATCAATATTTTAAATGGCCACATAAATTGTTAAAAAAAAGGCGCAAAACTCCGGCGAAGCGCAGGAGATTTTATCAATCTTCGTTTGAATCATATCAAGAGCTTCCGGAATTCGGATTGTCCCCTTTGTGTCGAACAAACCCCTCTTACTGAATTTAAAAAAGGTTTTTGTCAAAATAAGGCTACCTCTTTAGATTCGAGGAACGCCGCTTTGCGTTTATCGTTCTGCTTCGCTACGCTCTGTATAAATTTGAGGACATAGGTACGTGCGCGAGAAGCTGTGGAAGACGGCCTTATCTCTTGGAGTAGCCGTTTTTGTCTACGGAGCTTTGCCTTGAATGCATCCTCCACTTTGCACTCCGCTGGTACAACTTCCCACCAGTCGTGCGTGACATTATAGCCTCCTACTACAACTGTCTGACTTTCCATGTTAAAACGCAAGAATGGACTACCCGCTCTATACCATATTCAATTGGACTATTTCAGGGCTGTTGCCTCTCCCCGACGATTTTTAATATAGTTTTTAATATACTTCTGGAAAGCCTGAGCCAGTTTGACAGGAAGTGGGGCTACCGTTTTAAAACAGACGGCCAATACACCTCGTCGTGCCTCGCTTTTGCCGACGACCTAACTTTCATCACCAGAAGCCCCAAGCAGCTTTCCCTGCTATTACAGAAAGTGGAGCTTTTCTGCGACTGGTCAGGCTGTATAAAAGTGAAGCCCTCCAAATGTTTTTGCCTTGGACTCGCCCGCATGGGCACAAAATTTACATCCTATGACCCCAAATTGGTCTATAAGGGCTCTAATATCTCCCTTATAGACCCAAACAATCATTTCAAATTCCTCGGCAGAAAAATCACCCATCAGGGAAAAGACGTCTCGGGCGATCATGTTATAGAGCATTTCAAAAGTTGCCTGGCGAAAATAGATGCCTTGCTAATTTCTGGCCCTCGTAAGGCCTGGATCTATGACAATTATCTAACGTCACATTTGTCATGGCCCTTTCTTATTTACGATTTTACCAAAACCCAACTGTCCCGTCTAGATGCACTGGTGACAGCTAGTTTAAAATCCTGGCTGTCCTTAGCCAAACCAGCTGACCCCTCGACTCTCTTCAGGTCCAAACAAAATTTTGGGCTAGCGCTTAAACTGCCCTCTCTACTCTACGCCAACTCCAGAATAACCAAAAATTCGATTCTGTGCAATTCCAAAGATCCGGCAATATCGAAGCACGTAATAAGTGGCTGTAGTGATTCAAATGAACTACAAGCCCGCGTAGACTTCCACAAAAGGTTCCTTACTGGAATCAGCCAGAATGGCACTGGTCTGGGGTATGGCAGTACAACCACGAGCGACGTGGACTTGAAGAAGTCTCTTTTGCGGGGAGATTACGACAGCAAGAGTATGGCTCATGCTATTGGCCTTCAATGCCAGAATGATTGGACAACAATTGGTGACTTTTGCATTCCGCCTCCAATGCACTGGAAGGTAATGCTCTATGACTGGACGCCAGAGATGCTGAAATTTTATTTGAATGCCTTTCAGCATACACTTCCAGACCCCAGTAACCTCGCTCGTTGGAGCTTTGCCGAGGATAGTTCTTGTCCCCTCTGTAGCAATACCCCTTGCACAGCTAGACACATTCTAGCTGGCTGCAAGGTGGCCTTAGATCAAGGACGGTACACTTACCGCCATGACAAAGTTCTCGCTGTTATTCGCGAGGTAATTAGTCTCTCAGTGGCTCGTGCCAACAAGGGTTTGACAGTATCCTCCAAACCCCCAATACAGTTTGTGCGGGATGGCTCTAAAGGCAAAAAACATTTAACTACAAAACCTTTCTCAATAATCGAGAAAGCTACAGATTGGATTCTGGAGGTTGATTCGGTCTCTAAGCAGTATAAATTCCCTGAAAGTCTCGGATGCACAGCCCTCCGTCCAGATATAACTCTTTACTCTCTATCTCGGAAGGTGGCTCTTATTGTAGAATTAACTGTTCCATGGGAATCAAATATCCCAAAAGACCACGAGTACAAATTAAATAAATACCATGATCTTGCAAATGCCGTAACCCGGAACGGCTTCACTGTTCACCTTCACGCGGTGGAAGTTGGCGCTCGTGGCCTGCCAGCTAAATCTCTATTTCACCTCTTTAAAGATCTTGGCCTTTCCAGAAAAATAATCAACTCTTTCTTAGAAAAATTATCTAAAACTGCGATTTGCGCATCTCAAATTCTATGGCTTCGAAGGGGGAGTGAATGGGTGGCAAGGTGAACGCTCACATGTGGCAAGACAGCTGTCCTAAACCTACCACAGCCGGTTCGTAAGTCCGGAATCCACTGCTCACCCCCCAGAAGTGTAAAAAAAAT
Organism: Micropterix aruncella; assembly: GCA_944548615.1. Taxonomy (NCBI): domain Eukaryota; kingdom Metazoa; phylum Arthropoda; class Insecta; order Lepidoptera; family Micropterigidae; genus Micropterix; species Micropterix aruncella. The sequence continues at coordinate 81,595,724 of OX155980.1, read as the reverse complement.
AGTATTATGATGGGCCCGACTCCGGTCGGTGAATTCCATGGCAGCTCCGTTTGTATTTATTGTTTCTGTGAACTGGGTCGTCAAATATATAAAGTAAAAAAGTAAAAGGTATTTATTTCCAATACAACCATACAATTGTGTAGGAATGACAGTAATTAATCTTAAATTAGTTACTCAATTTAGACAAGAGATGATATACAATATATAGTTTTAAACTTACCAATTTACAAAAACATAGACTATATGATAACAGTTTACAACAAAACAATTAACGGTAAATAATATGTATTAGATTAAATGGGTAGATACGATGCTATGTATTTTCAAAATATTTTAAGAAGTCGTTATGGGCATACATGTTGATTTTAAGCAGATAGACTCGGATGGATCTCTTGAAAATATCGATGTTTTTAATTTCTTTTAATCTTTCGGGCAATTTATTGAAAAGTTTGAGGCCTAAGTATCGACTAGTCGCCTGGAACTTGGCAGTACGTGCTACGAACGGTTGGAGATACAGGGTTTTATTCCTGGTGTCATGCCGATGTACTTCCTCGTGGGATATGGCCGAGCTCTTATTGCAATAGAATTCGCAAAGAGCTTCTTGAGCAAAAATTGCATATACGGTCAATATCCCTAGTTTTTGGAAGTGTTCACGACATGACTGCCGTGGACCAATACCTACTATCGCACGTATGGCTCTTTTCTGGAGAGTGAATACACTGTTGATGTGTGCTGCATTACCCCATAAAAGAATACCATAGCGCAGGTGTGACTCAACTAGCGCGTAATAGGCCGATATTACTTCAGTTCTCTCCAAACAATTTCTGATGCGTAATAGAGCATAGCAGGCTGACGAAAGTTTTGACTTAACATGCTCTATATGTAGATTCCATGACATCTTTGCATCCAGATGTAGTCCGAGGAATTTAACTGATTCCGCAAGTTCAACCGGGTAGTTAACTTTTATAGATGATGTCTTGCTATTAAAATTTAAAATAACAGTTTTAGACATATTTAGAGACATCTTGTTCGCATTAAACCAATCATCAAGTTCACCAAGAGATGTATTGAGATTGGCAGTGAGCGTATTTATGTTGTCAGCTTCAACTACAGCGCTAGTATCGTCTGCAAATTGGGTGACTTCACATTTAGATAGATTTGGACTCAGGTCATTTATGTAAATAATGAAAAGCAACGGTCCAATAATTGAGCCTTGCGGTACTCCAATATTGACAGTAAGTATTTCGGAAGTTGCTACGGACTCGATTAGATCTCTGCCAATATTGGCTATTTCCACTTTTTGCATTCTGTTTTGCAGATAAGTCTTGAATAGGTTATTTGCCGTACCTCGGATGCCATAATAGTCTAATTTTGCAAGTAGAAGATCGGTTTGGACGCAATCAAAGGCTCGACTGAGGTCACAAAAAATGGCAGCCGAATACCTTTTCATATTTAGACATGTATGTATTTGATTGCAACACTTCAACATTGCCTGTTGGGTCGATTTCTTTTTCATAAAACCAAATTGTGTGTTGCTCAAAATATTATTTTTCTTCAAAAACTAATATAGGTAGACTCCGAGGCAGTCTTGCAAGCTTCAATAATTGTAAATACAATCGAGAAATAAAAATATCAGCAGAATAGACTCTTATATTTATTTTTATTACAGGCACTATCAGTAACCACAAAAAGTGTACGTAATCAAGTATCAATGTCCTAATCTAAGCAGGTTTAGGATTATTAAGAATATTAAGAATGTAATGAAACTTAAAAAGAAAAATTAACTGACACTTCGCCATGTCACAGTATTATACCAACCAGTAGCATTACTCTCGAGCTACAGGGCGTTGCGGAAGAGGGTGCGAGGAATATGGGCAGAGTGGTAAGTCCCGACGAATGCGAACGGTTAGCATTACGAGCAGGTAAAGGATAGCGACGTTTTCGAGGGATTGGTTATCTGCGTGGGCTGAGTAGCGGGACATCTGGCGACCATATCTGAGCCCTTATGACTCGTGACGTATTCGCTTTGATTTCAATTTTGTTCTAAGATAAGCTACTGTTTGGTATACTGTGGCCATGTAGGACATCCGAACATAAAAAGAAAAATTAACCTAACATTTCACCATGTAGGACATCCGTAAACCAACGCTATCGGTAGATTTTAAGAGAAATTTTATGAATGGGCTACAACTCGCTAAGCGCGAAAAGAGATTGAAGAGATTACTTTTAACGAGTATAGAGATGACTGAATTTTGAACCAGTGTAAAATGATGTATTCCAGTCTGTAACTTTTTGGAATTAATAAACTACGACTGTGACTACGGCCGGATCAAAGGCGTATGTGACATTTGAAACGAATCATTTTTGCATTTGCATAAAAATAAAAATACTGAGAAAAATGCCATTTCGTACCACAGAACTAAAACTGTTTAAATGTGGTCAGATATCAGATAAAATGCAAACAAGAAAGGTTTTTTTTTCAATTTTTCTGCGTCCTATTTTTATACTGTCAGGATTTTATTGTGGTAATTTTATCTATATCTTGAATTTCTATTTTATATGTGAATATGTAGATGTTTTAAAGATAAACATTAAACACTGGTGTTACTGTTTTTTTAAAGATCCCATCCCTTTCCTGCATCGACTGTTTTCTAGCCCTTCAAAAACGAGAGAGAGTTTTCACTGTATTTACATAAAATGCGTGGTTGATGGATGTCTCTTATCATGGATAACTGAATAAATGACACGACATATGAAGCAAACCTAAATAGATACATTTGGTGGCAACACCAATCATTCTTGCTATTTTTCCAAATAGCAATCATGGATTTCAAGGATCCCTCTTCTTTTGGGGCTGAAATTATATTGAAGTTATGAATCAATGAAAAATCGAATAACAAGCTCTCGACTCGACTTCGATAATTGAATGAGGCATCTACCTGCCCAATACTATGTAATAAAGAAATGAAATGCACCAATCGGCCCGATTGCTTTTGAACTAAAACTGAATATTAGTTGATGCGAAAGAGACAGCAATGCATCAGAGCGGAATATGACATGAGCGATAGTTGATTTTCTCGCATGAAATCCACCTGTTGAATGTATAGCTATCCGAATAAGCTTTAACACATTTTGTGCGGTTTTAAACTCAGTGGCTTTATTTTCGGTGGGTAATTTTAATGCAGACAAGTGTCAACCGTTTATTTTACATTCCGCTCTGACGTATTGTCCTGGCTCGTTCACATGATAGTATAAGATACAAACGGATCTGCCATGGAATTCAAAGCAATCGAGCCAAATGAGTATATTCAGCGCCATTTTCGCTTGCTATTCAAAATCTTCAAAGGTCGCAGTGCGCCTGAGCGCATACGCATAAGCTCTAAGTAGCATAAGCGAGAGAACTCGTTATTCCGTCGGAATCCATGATACTGGCAATTGAAAAAATAGCAAAAGCGGTCAGTGATGTCCTCAAAGGCCATCCAATATAATAGACTATCACTAAACAGACAAACAATACTTTAATTATCGCGAGAGTGAGTTGGAAACTCAATCGCTATCACTATCAGACAATACGATCACTGAAGAACCATCACATTCTCCTTCCACAGAATCATCTGAGTCCGAGACTTGAGCGGTCAGGCCATTTATTATCTGATCGACAATACTGAAAACAAACAATAATTTTAGTAACTAAATTAGGGATTATAATTAGGATAGGATTATAATTAGGGTTAATAATTTTAGTAACTAAATTAGGGATAATTTTAGTAACTAATAAAGGAGGGTAGGATTCTCAGTGTAGTATTTTTGTTGAACCGCCCTACCCATACGAACGTACGTAATACAGCCGCTATATTATATTCAATATAATAAATACAAACGGAGCTGCCATGGAATTCACCGACCGGAGTCGGGTCCATCATAATACTATTTTATTTTACACTTCTGGGGGGTGAGCAGTGGATTCCGGACTTACGAACCGGCTGTGGTAGGTTTAGGACAGCTGTCTTGCCACATGTGAGCGTCCACCTTACCACCCATTCACTCCCCCTTCGAAGCCATAGAATTTGAGATGCGCAAATCGCAGTTTTAGATAATTTTTCTAAGAAAGAGTTGATTATTTTTCTGGAAAGGCCAAGATCTTTAAAGAGGTGAAATAGAGATTTAGCTGGCAGGCCACGAGCACCAACTTCCACCGCGAGAAGGTGAACAGTGAAGCCGTTCCGGGTTACGGCATTTGCAAGATCATGGTATTTATTTAATTTGTACTCGTGGTCTTTTGGGATATTTGATTCCCATGGAACAGTTAATTCTACAATAAGAGCCACCTTCCGAGATAGAGAGTAAAGAGTTATATCTGGACGGAGGGCTGTGCATCCGAGACTTTCAGGGAATTTATACTGCTTAGAGACCGAATCAACCTCCAGAATCCAATCTGTAGCTTTCTCAATTATTGAGAAAGGTTTTGTAGTTAAATGTTTTTTGCCTTTAGAGCCATCCCGCACAAACTGTATTGGGGGTTTGGAGGATACTGTCAAACCCTTGTTGGCACGAGCCACTGAGAGAATAATTACCTCGCGAATAACGGCGAGAACTTTGTCATGGCGGTAAGTGTACCGTCCTTGATCTAAGGCCACCTTGCAGCCAGCTAGAATGTGTCTAGCTGTGCAAGGGGTATTGCTACAGAGGGGACAAGAACTATCCTCGGCAAAGCTCCAACGAGCGAGGTTACTGGGGTCTGGAAGTGTATGCTGAAAGGCATTCAAAAATATTTTTAAAAAAATATTTTTTTTTGAGCGAATTTTTTTGAGATTGGTTTGTATGAGGAAGGAATTGGTAAAAAGTCATAATTCACGAGCCTCTTCATATTTAACAGTTCACTCGTAGAATGTATCGAGATTAGATTGATTGATATATTACATTCAATAGAAAATATGAATATAATACACTCAATACACCCACCGCACGGACAAGAACCACACCACAGTCGTTCATGAGCCAAACACAACCACTCCATCGCAGTCAATCATCGAATTGCATACCTCAATCGAGGGCTTCACTCGGCGAGGATGTTAAGGAACAGATAACACTGGGGTTCCATCTTTCCTATACCACCTGGCGTAGTCGCAGCAGACTGAGGATGGGTGTGACAAGATGCCGAGCTAATCTCGTTCGCTGGGGCTACACAGAGAACCTAATATGCATCTGTAGAACACTGCAGGATGAAGACGACCTCCGATCATACCCGCAACTGCCAACCTCCATCACACACCGAGACCTACGAGAGGCAAACGACAAGGCCATCCAGGTCGCATATTTTTGGAGAGACGTGTTCCAACCTGGCTTGGCCACGTTCACTAATGAACAAATACAAAATATATCTGAAAATAAGAATACCAATGAAAAAGACCCGAGGATTTTTAACCTACTTTTTGAATAATATCCCATAGGTAGGGCGGTTAACCCTTCAGGCCTCGGCCCCTCAGCCGATTGACAAGTTGATGTCCCAAAAAAATTTAGTAAAAATTAGTAAAAAAAAATTTATTATGACACTGTCTCATCAAACCACTCTACCCATAATTAAAATAAAACATATTAACATAATAAAATAAAACAAATTAGGGGCTGTCACGCTAAATCGTGTTGTGGCCGATATCGCCCAATTGGGGCTCTAGGGGTTAAAGTTTGTTTGTTTGAAAAGCTTTATTGCACACACATAAGAGTACAATGTGGTGGGCCTATTGCCAAGTGGCAATATCTTACGACCATACCGCCAGGGTTATTGTGACTAAAGGTTTATGTGGGCAAATTGATTTACAAGTAATAAATGAATACACTTACATAATAGTCATCATAGTATAAAATATAAAACAGTGATTAGTGACGTATGCCAACTCGATATTGAAGGGAGGAGTGGAATATAGGGAATAGCAAAGGAGTCGGGAGGGGAGGGGGGTATTCATGAGTTGAGTAAATGTCTCTTTAACGACTTTTTACTGGACCTGCCCTGCGAAAGACCTAGACATGAAAGTTGATGAATGCTGAGGTATAGCCAGTAATAGATTTTCCTGAGATAAAGTACGTCTACCTCATAACTAGATTCTTGAGGTTTGGGAGAGAACAAAGAAATGGAAAAAAATATGTACAAGAAGAATAATTCTTTGTTATGATGAACCACTGCAAGCCCTAGGTGTGTATAGAATCAAATGCAGCTGTGAGTTAGCTTAAGTTATTGATATTATCTACGGTTTAACCTTTCCTGAAAGATGGACTAAGCAACACTGGATAGTTGTGACCTACAACGGGCGAATCCGCCACCCCAGGAAAATATAACAATATTGATTGTTCATTCAAGAGGCCAAAGCCTTCGGGCGGATCTTGCAGCCTCTACCTGCTGACTTGAGCAGTTGTTCCGTTTGAATATATTGCAGACTGAGGCGCCCTTTGCCCGCCATAGTCACTCGGGATCGGGCGGCCAGCGAATCAATTCAAGGATAGATGAGGTCAGGTCGACAACTACCCCCGCTGTCATAGGAAATACATCTCCAGACCCCCCTGGTCATTCGCCGGATGGGCAGCATGTCTATGAAATCGGACAGTTTGCCTGTGTCGACGACAACGGGCGAATCCGTCACCCCAGGCTGGTATAACGATATGTGATCGTTCTTTCAACTGTGGGATGAGCATAGAAGACTTTCGGACGGTACAAACGTACCATCCAGCAAAGCTACGAGCCCGATAGAGGCCAACGCCCTATGGCGAGGCATCAGGCAAGGAAACCAGGCGGCAGCCTCGCCCCTGTCTACCAGTTTTGGAAGGATATCTCCGTCTGGAATTAACCATCAGGATACCACCAACCTCCTGACATCACAGGTCCAAAGTCGCTTGCGTGATCTCTACCTGCCTATATTCAGCGGTGATTCAGTTTGAATCTATCGCGGACTAAAGGCATCATTTGCCCGGCTCTGAATTCAGGATCAGTTAGTCAATTGGTCATTTCAAGAGTGGTTGACGACAGGTCAATATCCACCCCCTGCTTAGGAGACAGTATATTTCCATAGTCTCCAAACTCCTTCAGCAATTAGTCACAGTGCGCAAACTGTCCAGTAGCGCCGGGAGACAATCCCCCAGGAGAAACTGATCCCCCAGCTGTGGGCCTGAGATGCTAGAGTCTTACCCGGGATAGGCTTCCAGCCGAGGAGGCTTCTGAATAGGCGTTGAATCGTGAGTTAGTCCGATCCGAGAACAAAATGGATCTTATGGCCCAAGCTGCACGAAACCGTTTGCTACCAATAGAACCGGACAGTGCACCAACCGCCCAGTTCCACCCAAGGTATTCCTCTGAATCCGTGATCTTCCGATTCCAACCTCCCAACCGCCTTCGACTGCAAGATTACAGCCGCGGCAGAAGCTCACAGCGGCCCCGACAGGTTAAGTTCCTCTTCGAGAAGGAGTTAAACCGTGAGTTAGGCAAGCCAGATGACATAGAGTTTGGCCAACACCACCACGCAAGGAACCATTAGGAACCCTAGCCAACAGCGAAATCTAAATTAGAATCTGTGCGCGGTTATCGAGTATATAGTGATCTAAGCGTCGGCTGATCTAAAAATCGCACACCCATCTAAAACCACTTTTTATCAAATTAAAACTTAGCTTGCCACTGTTTAGCCCTCTTTTTAGACATATTGATGGTACTATACATTAACTATCCTCGGAAGACGCTATAACGAACAGCAAAAATAGCATCAATATCTTTCTAGTGGTTCTCGAGGTTAGCATGATGAAAAAGACATACATGCAGACAAACACATTTTGGGGGCTTTGTTTTATAATTGATTAGATACTCACAGTTGAAAAGAGGCCTTGACTAATGTTGCCACATTATTTCAGAAATAAAGAAAGCACACTTTAAAAATACTGACCTGCCTGGCCTGAATATATCATTTACTTAATTTTATTTTTATTGAAGCAACTTTTCACTGTCCATGACGTGATAAGCTGCCTTTTCTGATTTATACAATAAATAGTTTGCAATCTGTCGGACTAAAAGTTTATAAAAATAATACTCACTCATCATGGTGGACTTGGAGGTATTCTGCCACTTTACTTCTGAAACAAAAAAAAGCACTTGCTGCAAACAAAAAAAAGAAAATGCTGAACGGCTTAAATTTATCATATGAATAGACATTGGATAATACGCCTTTGCATGTTTGCAAATGCAAAATGCATATAACGGACCTTTCAGAGAAATTGCATTTCATCTTTGCGAGCGCAAATCTGCTATCTACACATTTTGATGAAATAAATTGAGCTAACATGATCGTGTTAAATATATACACCGTCTTTCCTACTAATTTCGCATAACTTCAACAAACTATTCTTATATTATTACAAAACACGAAAAACTTTTAAAAAATATTGGATTTTGGCTTCTTTCCTAAAAAAATGGTTTTGTAATTAGCAGATTTCCTTTTATAAGAGCTTATTCTACACGAAAATCTTAAAGTCCTATACAACGTCACTTGATATAGGCCCTTGTTACTGAGAAGAAATAAAATACTGAATGTCTAAAAGTTGTTTAACACTTGAGTTGCGCCCTAATTTGTAAGCATAAGTTTTCGCTACCGGGTCTACTGATCCCAGTATAATCAGAACTGCTTAATAAAAGTAAATGTTTACTTTCTAATAAGGATTGTATAGAAATATAAATAGAAATATATTTATTGTCCGAAAATGTGGTGGTACATTTATGGTGATAATGCGTAACATTATGTCTCTCACAATTACCTGTTATTGTAACAGATTGACAAATTTACTTATTTGCTAATTTTGTAATTTCTCATTAATCAATGACATTCACTGGTTTGCCTATAATGTCTAAATCAAATCAAATAATAATTCGTAATGTTCATTAAATGGCCTGAAATAACATTAAAAAAAGATATATCATGAAATAATCGAAACAAACCGGATAAGTAGCACTAACAGTAGAAAAAAAATAAATAAAATAATTCACCATTAATATAAAAAATAAAGAAATAATCAAAAATCCAGGAATAATCAAAAATTTGCATATAAATACGAAATGTAAATAATTTAAAATGTGTAATCTAATTGAATTATTGTAAAAAATGCATGCCCACAATATAATATTAGGCGAAATATTCATTTAAAGTGTAAAAGCTTTTTTCGATAAGCCATTTCTTCAATGCTGCGGTAAACCCTTTTCCTTTTAACTCTTTAATATTTGCAGGTAGGTAGTTATAGATTTTTATTGAATTGTATAACATTCCTTTTTAAATAGAGTTGAATTTGGCTTGGGTACTTGGAGCTCATGTTTATTTCTCGTGTTATAGCCGTGTTCAACATTGTTTATTTTGAAATACTCATTGTGGTTTCATACAAATTTGCAGGTTTCCAAGATGTATATGGATATAAACGTTAGCACAAACTCCTTTTCAAACAGTGGTTTGCAGCTTTCAGTCTTTGGAATTCCACATATAATTCGTAAGCATCGTTCTTGTACAATGAATATTTGCTTTGCGTTTACCGAATTACCCCAAAGCGTAATTCCATATTTTGTACAGGCGTAAATATATGCATAATATGCCATAAAGGCTGTTTTTTTATCTGTAGTTCGTTTTAGAATCCTTAGCGCGTAGCAAAATTTCGAAATTTTGATTTTTACATCTTCGACATGGGCTTTCCAGTTCAAATTACAGTCGATTGTTATCCCTAGCAATTTAAATTTTTGCACCTTCTCAATAACCTGAGAGTTGTGTTTAATCTCAAATGCGTATTTTTGTGCTTGATAGGAATGAAACTGCATACATTTTGTTTTATCCTAACCATTTAGTTACTTCTATAAAGCTTGTATTTGCACTGCTTTCCAAATCAGCTTTAGTCTGGCCCCCGATTAAGGTAAAAGCGTCGTCAGCGAATGCTGTGGTATTAAATAAAAGAACCTCTTTGTCGGGACACTCTTCAGGTTAAAATTAATTATTAATATATTTTAATATAATTAAAATTCCTTCTCACCTATCGAATTCCAGCCTATGTCGAAATTTTCCCAAAGCTCCATGTGGATTGTTTTTGACCGAGTTTTTACAACAGTGACTACAACAACAACAGTGACTACACCACTTTGTGTTAATCTTCTTCCTATCGTTTGGTTTGCGGTGCCGCAACGGTGGTGCGCTCCTGTAAAATAGAACACCTCAAAGAGAAAGAAAAACATTGGTCAATTGCGAGTTTCACTCTCGCTCTGAGGGTTCGGTAATAATTGAAATACAAACGGAGCTGCCGTGGAATTCACCGACCAGAGTTGGGGATTATTACACTTCTGCGGGGGGTGGGCGGTGGTGGACTCCAGACTAACGACCGACTGTGGTAGGTTTAGGAAAGCTGTCTTGCCACATGAGAGGGTTCACATTACCGCCCATTCACTCCCCCTCCAAAGCCATAGAATTTGAGATGCGAAAATAGCGATTTTAGATATTTTTGGAGTTAATATTTTTTACGGAGAGATCTTTAAAGAGGTGGAACAGGGATTTGGCTGGCAGGTCACGAGCGCCAACTTTCACCGCATTAAAGTCAACAGTGAAGCAGTTCCGGGTGATGGTATTTCCGAGATCATTGTATTTATTTTTGTAATCATGGTCTTTTGCGATATTAAAATCCAATGGAACAGTTAATTCTACAATAAGAGCCATTTCCGAGGTGCATCCGAGACTTTCAGGGAATTTATACTGCTTAGAGACCGAATCGACTTCCAGAATCCAATCTGAAGCTTTCTTGATTATCGAGAAAGGTTAACAAAAATGACAATCACTACAGATGTTCAGCCTTACCTCATACGTTAACACTTACTGTCAACATACACCCGTGTGGACATTGGATTTTCTCACAGAAACTTGTAAAAAAAGAGAGGGTAACCACAACTGCCACTGGAAGACTACAGAGAAGGCGGTCAGCCCCAGGAGCCGAGACTCGAAAAGACAAAATAGCTGTAATGTAACCATCTGGATGTCGTAATCTTCATTTCAAAATTGCATATTTTGACCTGTGCGTGTACAATCTTCACTGCATTAGGTATCCACGCCTTAAACAGCCATAAAATAGCCAAATTGTAGCCAGCATTTACGGGCAAAAACGGCACGGGCGATTGCCGGACGTTCTTGGGATTCGGGTTCTCCCTCCCATTCCGCTGACCGAACAGATGCACCCCTCTCCTCTTTTTCTGATATTTTCGTGAACTTCTAATGAGCTACGCTGCTGAAAAATGAATGACACATGGGATATAAGCGAGTCACACCATATTGAGGAGTGTTCGTTTACCTAACCTTCGTTTATAGAACTGCGTATTTCCACAATATATGATACTTTTGTTCACGAATGTGTATGTGAATCGTAGAAGAAAAAGTGAGGATATTTAATGCAATCGCATATACACGCACCAAGATTTATCATAAAATAAATAAAATAATCATTGGCGATTTGTAGCCATCTTCTGCGATTCTACCAAGCGATCAATTTTCCCACACTTAACAAGAGAACTTCGAAAATCAAAATGCGACTAACTGAGAAGCAACTGCCTCTGTAGCTTCCTCATCTTCATCTTCGAGATACGTCTCGTTTGCTATTTTGGACTCTGCGTCGGCTTGATTATTCGCAACCTGCAAAAAAAAAGAATAAATGAATATAGAAAGTACAAAAATACTATGATCTCCAGGAGCCCACTTAACCATTTACCTTTCGAGTAGTGGTTGGGCATGGCATGGTTCCGATGCCATAAAAAATCGCATGATCTCCGCTGCGAGCCTATTGATGAATGATTTAAAATTACTTAAATAATAAACACATCAATATCATGTTTTGTAACATTGATATCATGTTTTGTAGCTTACGGCATCACCTAATAATGTATTTAAATATTTTATCTTGCTATAACTCGCTCACCCAATATATTACTAAAGCTACTAACATTTAGTTTTTAAAAAATGAACCACAAATGTGGCTAAAATTTGTATAATAAGACTTTGATTGGTCTTCATATAGTTTTTGGCCGTGGCGGCCAAAAACTATATGAAGCATAATTTTGTGGCCTTGTTGTGAGAACACGAAAAGGAATTTTAATACAATTATGCCGGATTTTAAAAACCCAGTCCTTAAACTATCATTTCGCCAAAACGAAATTGGTAAATTATTACCATATTAACCCTTCAGGCCCCGCGACTGCGATGTCGCAGTCAAACTGAGGGTTAACCGCGAGTCGCGAGGCCTGAAGGGTTAATTGTAAATTATCTTTATTCTGTTACTGTTTTCCAAAAAAATAAAAACGAGCGAGATTTGTCTTCAGTTCTTGAAAAACCTAGAGATGATTCTCAATATTCAAAAATACTATTTATACCAGCGTATGGTTTATTTGCATAGTACCAAGACAGTTTTTGGAACTTCCATACAAAAAATATAAGAAAAAGATGTTTGAAATTACGTAATTTCCAGAAATGTTATGGCCAAACATATTTTTTTTTCTATTTATTAAAGATACTTTTGAGTGATATAAAAAATAACAGTGATCCTAAGTTATTTTATTATTGTAATATAATTTTTACTTTATAAAAAACTATTCATTTGATAATTTATTATATTATAATTGAAAAGCCAAATCGACTATATTAGACGACGAGCAAAGCCGAAATCATTATTCGTAATTGGCCACTGCCAACGGTGGGACGTATACCCATGTCGCCGCGGTATACCTATACATCTTTATGTATATATCGAGCGCAGGCGCATGGCATTGCAAAAATACCTAAATTTTTAGTCGCGTCAACTCGGAAGGGAGCCTTAAGAAGTGTTCGTTAAGAACACTTTGTAGGACTTTGGTTGGTCGTCTTACTTACGTTATAGGTCCGGGGTATACTCTCGAGAGCTGCTTTGGGCTTCATGAAACCACTGAGATCGCACGACACGACATTTCAAGCGGAAACAATCGGGATCATTATGGCGGCAGGTGAGGTTGAAAGAAGGCAAATTCAAGGTAAGCAAAGTGACATCTTTTCAGACAGTCGTTCAGTGTTACAAGCGTTCAAGAACCCAAAGGTTTCTTCAAAACTCAATTTTAATGCTACATGGTTCTACATCACATCTCACAAATGAACAACTGGAGCTGTCAACTACAATGTGCAAACCCGTCACCTCAGGAAGTTTTAATGATATTCGATCGTTCTTTCTCCCGTGAGGTGAGCATTGATGACTTAGAGACAATACAAATCTACCATCTAGCTAAGTCAACATACCCGACAGAGGCCAACGCCTTACGGCGAGGCACCGGGAAAGGTACCCAGCGGGCAGCCTCACCCCTGTCTACCAGTTTTGGAAGGATATCTCCGTCTGAAATTATGATCAGGATACCTCCAAACTCCCGACTGGTGACGGGTCCAAAGTCGATTGCGCGACCTCTATTTGCCCTATATTCCTATTCGTGTGAGCACTTTGCAAGATCTGTAGATAAGACATGCGCAAAGGCCCCACAATCAGGGCCAAGTGTGGGTACTAGGCGAGTAGTCAACCAACCCTAACAATAAAATAACAATCAAGCATAAAACACAAAAAAATATGCAAATGCACTTACATTATCTGACTTCGGTGTAGAGAGCTGCGATTGGTCCCTGCAAACAAACATTTCCAAATTAACCCTTTCCGGCGCGGTACGGTCATAGCCGTGATTTGTGAGGCGTTGCAATATGGCAGCACTGTCATAGACGCGATTTTTATGGCGTTCAGATATGCCACTGCAGTTTATTTTCAATGGTTCTTCAAATAATTCTTTTAATAAGAAGTGTTTTATTTACATTTATGTGAAGCAGATTAAGTTTCCTACAATATAAATTTAAAAATGCATGTTGGGTCCATCGAAATAAATACTGTAACTTGACTTTCAAAACAGACAACAATTTTCGTGGACTGCTATTTCGCAGCATCTGTGAGTTCAATTTAAAAAATATCCTATGTCAAAATGTTTATATACACAGCTATAAGTCTACATTCGATAGTTATTTTATATATTATTATTATTATTTATTCAGGAGAGGCAGCTTTACTGATATGTCCAGATCAGATTTTATGAAGCTAGTAATAAACAATATTAACAAGTTTATAGGTACAATTCTAATTTGTTTTAACACGTTTATTTTAACTAAAGTATGTATATGTTGCATTATTTCTATAAAATATAAAGGTTAGTAAAACACAGCTAATTAAGTGAAGAAAACAATAAATTACTGCCAAAATTATATTTTTATAGGTGCGGCTTTTTTTGTTGCGCTGGGTGTATGTTTTAACCTTTCGGAAGCAACTTGTCAAATGCATAGAACAACTGAGGTTGGAAGTCGCAGCACTCACCAACAACAAGATAAACAACTCAGTTGCCACCTTGCCGAGCGAAGAAATCATGAAAGAAATCAAGGAAAGGGATTATAGGACCCAAAATGTGATCGCTTACAACATCCCCGAATGTTCCACTAGCACTGCGATAGACAGGGTCAAATCAGATGAGGAAAAAGTCAATGAGTCATTCACAGCTGCCATAAACGATCCAAAAAGCAAGATTTTGAAAATCATTCGTCTCGGTAAACCTGGTGAAAAGCCCAGACCCGTAAAAATAGTATTCAAATCCAGACAAGATGCACGTAATGTTTTGATAAATAAAAAGAAAATAACAGGCCACATCTCTGTCGCATCCGATCTTACTCCTATGCAGCGCAACCAAATGTTGGAACTGCGCAAAGAGCTAGCTGCTCGGATGGAAGCCGGCGAGGCGAACCTCACAATAAAATATGTTAGAGGTAATCTGACAATCGTTAAAATTCCAAAAAACCAGTAGCATTACCAGTATCCTGGCCCTTCATCACGATGACCCTGCTTTACACAAACCTGGACTCGTTACCACCTAAATTTGATCTACTAATATTAGAAATAAATACGAAAAAACCAACAATTGTAATCCTAGTCGAAACCTGGCTCAAAACTGCAGATCGCAGCGGAACATACCACATACCTGGATATACCCTGTACGCCACGACCGGAAGCATCACTGCAAGAAGCGGGGCGGAGGCATTGCGATGTACATAAGTAACCACATCAACGGCATTCCTATAGCAGCCAGCGTCAACACCAGGTACAGTCTAGACTCAGTGGAAGCACTCTACATGGACATCCGGGTGACCCACCATCATTTTTTACTAGTCGGTGTATACCGACCAGACGATCCAGACTGGCAACAACACGACCTCTCACTTTATAACAACCTTAAACTGTGGTTATTGCTGGGGATTTCAATTATCGAAACATAACCTGGCCCCTGACAGCATCACAGAGATGTGAGGACTCCGCTCAGTTATTCCAAGACATGTTTTTGGATAGTAGTCTAACGCAGCTTGTGACCCAACCGACAAGATTCAGGGAAAACAACACACCATCGCTGCTTGATCTAATCCTATGCAACGATGAATGCCTGATAACCAATCTTTGCATAGATTCACCCATAGGAAAGAATGATCATGTATGCCTGTATTTCCAGATTCAGTTTCAAAATTGTGCCAGCGAAACACTTAACCCGGAACCAAGGATAGCCCTGCACAAAATTGATTATGAGAAATTTCGAACAGACTTGAATTCAGCTCTCAACATTAATCTTCATGATGCAGACGCACAAAGTAAATGGTCAACATTTGAGAAAATCATGCAGGTAAACATAGAGAAGCACACTCCTTTAATCCAGCGTAAGAAACCGCGCAACAAAACCTGGATCGATGCAGAATGAATAGCTATGATTAAAGCTGTGGAAAGCTTATACCAGAAATAAAACCGGTGCTAATTACCAAAAATACAGGCTAGCGAACAATAAATGTGTTAGTCTTATTAGAAGGCGAAGAAGCGAGTTTGAATCAAAAATAGTTCTCACTGGACAAAATACTTTTTATGCACATATGCGCAGCCAGATTTTATCCAAAGTGACTATACCACCAGCAATGCGTGACGCACAAGGCAACATGACAGTAGACCCCAAAACCATCGCCAATTGCTTTGCCGACGAATTCTATAAAGCTTATTCGAGTGAACCTGCTATTACTGCATCAGCCGCGCTTCACCCACAACGTAGAGTGACCAACTCCTTCCCTGACATTATCTTCTCTCGGGAGTCTGTACAGAGGGTTCTCAATAACATAAATCCAGAATCATCCTCTGGTCCTGATGGTCTACCAGGCGCTATATTAAAGCAGTGCTCGGATATTATTCTACCAGCCATGCATGACATCATGACGTCTTCATTTGAATCTGGCATTGTACCGATGGATTGGAAGCACTCAATCGTAACCCCGATATACAAGAAAGGTGACAAGATGGTGGCAACTAACTACCGACCCATAAACCTGACTAGTATAGTGTGCAAATGTTCCTAAGAACTGCAAGGCTTCCTAAGATCGGAAAGCATTATACCATACCGACAACACGGATTTGTGTCTAATCGCTCAACTATCTCTAACCTCTTGCTTTGCCTTGACTATTGGACAAAACATTTCGACTCTAAAACTCCCGTTGATGTTATTTATCTGGACTTCGAGAAAGCATTTGATACGGTGCCACACCGTCGACTCCTTGCAAAATTAGAGCATCTCGGAATACATGGTAGACTGCTGACATGGCTGGAAAATTACCTAACGGGACGTACATACCAAGTTAGAGTGGGGGGCCTATTATCGGATGTCCGTGAAGCGGTCAGCGGCGTACCTCAAGGTTCCGTTCTGGCTCCGACCCTGTTCGGGATCTTCATCTCTGATCTTCCCCAACTCGCCGGAATATCAACGAGCCTCTTCGCTGATGATGTTAAATTTACTGCAGACGCTGTCTTGAGTTGTGGAACGTTAAGAGAAGCTTTAGATGAAATCACAAAATGGACTCAAGACTGGGTTATTAAAACCAACCCTAAGAAATGCACAGTCCTACACCTTGGTAAAAACAACCCTAAAAATGACTACCAACTTGGATCGATCAGCTTAACCACCACAAATGCACAGAAAGACCTTGGTATAACGATAACCATGTTCAGTTCCGATGACTATGCCGGAGCATGACCTGATTTACCCAGGATCGGCTCCCGACGAGGCTACTCTTCCACGGGCAACAGCTCAGAAGCGAAATTTCGTATACGCATTCAATTATGATAGCCCGTTTTAAGTTT
This sequence comes from Micropterix aruncella, assembly GCA_944548615.1. Classification (NCBI taxonomy): domain Eukaryota; kingdom Metazoa; phylum Arthropoda; class Insecta; order Lepidoptera; family Micropterigidae; genus Micropterix; species Micropterix aruncella. The sequence continues at coordinate 81,578,479 of OX155980.1, read as the reverse complement.
CACCATGACAGGGCTGCCGCATCCAAGGTTGGCTTCCAACGAGGGGTCTATCCAAGGGGGCTTCCAATCAATGGTTGACAGCACAGAAATTAAATTATGTATACGCATTCAATTATGATAGCCCGTTCTAAGTTCCACTATGACATGGCTGCTGCGCCCAGGGTTAGCTCCGGACAGAGCATTTTAATAAAAGCTTGTTTTTAAAAATGTGTTTTTACTATTAACCGTTTTAAAGATGTCGATCCTGCCTAGGGACAAGTTCCATAAGGGTGGAAATTGCACACTGAATAATTTGCCACAAAGTGCCGATGAATGGTGACATATCAACAACAATCAATTATCATGTGAATGCAGAGTAAAGTAATCAGAGGACAAAGATGAAGATAAGGCGGCTGATTTTCCAAGTTGACATGAAAAATTAGTAGCAAATAGAATAATAGTAATGACAATAATAGTAGTACCTGGAAACATAGTTCTTCCGATAATTAGTTTTAATGATTGGAGAACTATAGCGGGATCTATCTGCTCCTGCGGACACTACTGCTAGATCACGCGGCGGAGATTCCGGAGGGGTCAGTATGTCGCTGAGGTCGTCATAAATGTAGTCGACTTTGGCCTTCTTTGGATCTGGCGAGTCGGACCGCGTTTGCAAAAGTGAATCTCGGCGTTTATACACGGGCAAAGCGCTTGCCTCTTGCTTTCTCTCAGGTGTACCATAAATGGCAGGGACTGTTGACTCATCTGTGGAATAAATATAAAACATATATTGCAGTCATTTATCTTTGAGTCAAAAACTGTTTTCTTTTTTACATAAACTTTGCACCATGGTGAATGTGAGATAGAAGCTATTATTTAAAGTAGGTAACTTACTCTATGTTCATGCAACATATGAGGTTTTGTTTATCAGTGACAATTTTAGACAAATTTTAGGTATAATACAATATAGAGGTTTGTGATCTTAGCCATTGATATGCAGATCAATTTACTGCATTAGGGTGATTCGTTGCGGTCCGACGAAACTATTCTGATAATAGATGGCGTTGTAAGCAATATTAATAGAAAAATACGATTTTTAGCTCTCTCAGTGCAGTAAAAATTACGAAATAAATTTACCGAGATCTTTATATATACACGGTTCGATATACTTCGTATCGCCGCGATAATCAACCGCATTACGAAATTAATGGGGAAAACAGACTAATTTCGGTTCAGATATAGCGAACTCTCATCCGCGCACACAGCCTCGCGGCGAACGGCAGCACGCCTTTACATAAATTACGCTCTTATGCAGTCCACGAAAGTGCGTATTTCGCTAAACAATTAGTAGACCGGCTGATCCGAGCGGTTCGGCCAGACGATACAAATATATTTTTTGTATAAATGGAATTACATGACTTGGAAACTAAGAACCTTTGTAGGTATGTAATTGTATACATTACTATGTACCTATACATAGTAAAGACCGTTGCTATAACATCCTTCTGGTGAAATACTAAAAGAGTCTATTTTCAGACACCATAAGCAATTTTGTACACCGAGCCGTTCTCCCAATATCGCGGGTTATAGGAAAAAACATGTTTCAAATTAATATATAGATTGTATTTCAATTCTGTCGATCGAATGCAATAACAAGGCAAACACACACCCCCACACATGTTACATGCATACTTACATATATAAACACGTCATAGTAGGTATGGTTGTAAGAGATTGTCTTATTGTGAAATTTTACAATAAAGAGTATAGAAACAAACAAACAAGCAAACAAACATATTAAATCTTATTGTTTAGTCTCTCTCTCCTAAAATAGAGCTCATTGCAGAATATAGCTCTCCATTTGAGCCGCTCGGGTTTGTAATTTGCAATTGAAGTGTGGAAGTTGTGAGCTTGCTATATGGATCCATATTAGGAAGCACGCCACGGAAGTAAATTCTGCCGTTTGAAATCCACTTGAGGAGCTTTACATTCTGATAAAGGTATCCATTACGTTCGCGCATCAACTCTGCTTCGCGCATCTGCAACTGCTCCAGTAGTGGATATGATAGTGCTCCTAGAGCGTGCAACGTTGCACGTTCCGCGGCGAACACTCCAAGCGGTGGCGGTAAATGCGCAATCACAAAGTGGTGTGCAGTGCGTTCGTGGACCACAGCGAAGTGAGACATTGGTGAGTAAGCACTCGCACATCACGTTCGGTGTCCAGTAAACGCGAATCCATCGCTATGGACTGGGCCGAGGAGAAATGTCTAGCTCTAATCGAGGAGTACAGAAATAGTGCTGTGGGATCCGAAGGATGAGAAATTTAAAAATACATTCTGGCGATGACATGTACGCTCAACGTTTGAATGAAAACTGCGGAGCACTCATTGTTCTTGGTCTGACGCACGCACCCTCTTTATTTGAGCAGTGGCAGATGCGCATAGCAGAGTTGATCCGCGAATCTAATGGATACCCAGCTTAAGGTAGAAAGTACAAAACAGTTTCTAAGGTTGATGTACTTCAGGTTATACGGGTACTATTGTATCCGAGTAGGCCATATGGTTCGGTCAACTCTCTTCGTTTAAAAAGAGAAATGCATTTGATACTACACTTTCAAGGCATACTAAACGGAATAGTGGATAGTCCGCTCAAAGTGGCGCAAATTGGTTTCTTCAAGCCCGATTACTAAATTTGCACAAAATCATATGCTTTCTTGATGTAGTCATTCTCTCACACCAATGTACTACAAATGGCATTAATATCAAAGACCTCTCAGCATTTCTCTGTTATCGACCGCATAAGATGTAGACTTATTTCTATCATCCAGATGGGTGTTGTAATTGAGCCTTGATGTTTTTTTCGGTTTTGGTCTTTATTTTGTTCTTAGATTTTTTATTTTGTGTATCTAAGTAATGTTGTTCTCAGTGAATTATAAATACAAACAGAGCTGCCATGAAATTCACCGACAGGAATCGGGGCCTATCGTAATATATTACACCTATCATAATATATTACACTTCTGGGGGGAGGAAAGGTACACCCAAGAACGGTAGACTAATGATTGGCTGTGGTAGGCTTAGGACAGCTATCTTGCCGCATGCAAGCATATACCTTACTACCCCTTCGAAGCCATAAAATTGGGGATATGGAAAACACAGTTCTAGATTTTTTTATTTTTTTAAGATCAACATTCAAGATCTTTCAATAGAAAACAAGATCTTTCAATAGATAAAACAGGGACTTGGCTGGCAGGCCACGAGAGCCAACTTTTAGCGCATGAAGGTGAAGAGAGAAGCCGTTTGGGATGATAGCATTTGCAAGATCATGGCTTTTATTTAGTTTCTAATCATGGTCTTTGGAGATATTTGACTCCCATGGAACTGCAAATTTTACATTTACAAATCTAGACGAAGAGCTGTGCATTAAGGACTTTCAGGAAAATTACACCGCTTAGAGGCCGAATCGACCTCCAGAATCCAATCTCGATTATTGGGAATGGATTTGGAATGGTATGTCTGGTTTTGGAATTTTCTTTTGAGCCATCCCGCACAAACTGTATTGGGGGTTAGGAGGATACTGTCAAACCCTTGTTGGCACGAGTCACTGAGAGGCTAATTACCTCGCAAATAACAGCGAGGACAGTTCGGAGGGTGTTGTCAAACCCTCGCTGACAATAGCCACAGAGGCTAATAACCTCGCGCTTCGACATACTTAGAATTGAACAGAATCGAGGTTTTGATTATTCTGAAATTGACATAGAGCAGAGTGCTGTTGTAGAGCTATCCCAAAGTTATGTTTGGTCAGCTGTTTTGGCTAGGGACAGCCGGGTTTCAAATTAGCTGTCATTAGTGCATCCAGATGGGACTGTTAAATCTTGGTGAAATTGTTTTCTTGTTGTTTCCAAACAAGGCGGCCATAGGGTCAGACACATAGTATAATAATACAGTAAATACATACCAATGGACTCAAATGTTTCATCAAAGCAAGTGCTTTGAAGTCCATCATCATCTTCACAGCTAGGCTGGCAACTTGATGAAACTGGATCAATTATTTTTGACTTTCCGTCCAATCTTTCCGGATCCTTCTGCACACTTTTTTGAACCGCTTTGACACCTAATAAAACAGTAATAAACCCGTTACCTAAATTTCGCTAAATAATTTAACACCCAGTAACATTGGACATTGTGTGATGTGCTGGCTATCTCCGTAAACCCATCCAGGATTTGCTGCAAAGCCCCATTTTGTTATGGTTGCTGCACAAAGGCTATGACCTGTGGTAGACCAGGTAGACCACTACCTGGTCTATCATGTAAGATCGTTACCTGAGTTTGGACACTTAGGTTTGGCCAAGTTCCTTGCTAGTAGTCCTCCAAAGTCTGTTCGTCGTCGCTTAAGATGTCTCATCATAAGGGTCTTCAAGACTTCAGTCAATGGTAAGGGAGATCGGTAAGGTCTTCCAATGAGCTACTCTTTGATTTTCTTACTTCCCGGATGGTTGCATGCTTCCATCACATATCTGGAGGAGGAGTGTTTGACAGTACGGGGAGCCAGCGTGGGTAACTGCGTGGACTTCAATGTACTACTCACAACTCTCATTGTTTTGTTCAGCTGTCAACTTTAGAAACATGAGAGTTATGAACCCACACTGGAGCGCAATATCCTGCCATATTGTAAACCAATGCCATGGTGGATGTTTTGAGGACACTAGTTGTTTAGCACCAGCTTGTTTCTGCCAACTTAGAAATTATATCGTTCCTCTGTTTTATTCGCTAGAGGCTGCCTCTAAAGCTGGGCATTGACGGTCAGTTTTTCGCGTCAGTCTAGACGTAAAACTGTGGCATCACTCCAAATGGTTTTATGCCAACTAGATTTCCCCACTCACTGGCGTCACTCCGGCTCTTCAGTTTTCGACCGGCCGCATAAAGAACGTGTTCTCTTTGCGGACGTCCACGAAATAAAAATGGATTCTGATTCCCAAGATGAAATATTACTCGTTACTGTGGCTACTGTTTGTTGCCGTATACTCACCAGAAAACAAAAAAGACAGCAAATGATGAAATAATGGCTAAAAAAGGATTCTGAGTTAAATGAGAACCGAGTGAATGGACGGAGCGACATATTTCAAGCTTCTACAACTTGTAACTCTATATATTGCTAAACAAGATACTAATATGAGACAAGCTTATAAACCCTCCTGTGAGATTGACTGCCACTCTTCGTTTCTTAGCATCGGGAATGAAATCTGACTTCTATAATATCTAATTCGATTTTATAAATAATATCTAAATGAAATTCGAATATGATCTTATGCAGCTTTTTGTCGATAATTTTTATTTTTATAATTTCTGTCCGTTACTTTCTATATTTTTCGATGAATTCTATCATTATGATACGTCCAGAAGGACGACGACGACGCCGCCAAGATAGAAACAAAAACAAATCATCGCGGGCGCTGCGAGCGAACTGACGTGTTGGATTGCAGATTGCGCACTCACGGTCAGTTTGGCGCACGGGGGTTAATCTCAAAGGAATGAAGTTCAACCGTATACACGTCAAATGACGTCATGGGTGAACTGCATTTAGAAATCTGTTTATGGTCGCTCTATGTTCTATGGAGGCCTTCATTCCACCAATAGAGGCCGATCGAAGGTACAAAACCGACATTTTAATAGTGTTTTTATTTAGGTCAACATAATTCTTTTATAATGTTTTGGTTAGTAAATAATGTTAGCATTAGTATCATTAGGTACTTATTAAAAACAACTTTCCAGAACGAAAACGAAGCTAGCTAATTGAACGCCTAGATCAGCAATTACGTAAAAATAAACGATAATCCGAGTGATAGAAGAGATTATTATAAACACGATGTTGTGAGGGAGGAGTGATGTATGGCAGCTGGAGCAGCTGCGGCCAAGGGAGATTTCGAAAAACGCCTAGAGCAGTTGTCGATTATACAAAAAGAGGCGCCACTGCGACGAGATGCGTTGTGATCCAGAATCTGGGGGCCAATTCTTGAAATATTTAGCATGCCAAATTTGTCTGTCTTCGCCCGTTTTTGGATGGGGCCTATTCTTGAATTTCGCATGCTAAATTTGTCGCCAACTTTCCGCATCAAAAATTTTTTTTATAAAAATCGGCTAAGATTCAAATTTTCGCATCCGTAAAACTGTGTAATACTTGCATTAGTTACCTTATTATTAAAGGCAGTAAGTAATTCGGAAAAAATAAATATAATCGTTTTTTAAAAATATGTATGTTCGGAATGTAACCACGCTTTGAATACAAAAATATTCCATTAAATTATGTTAAATATTAAATAAGCCTGATAAAGTCAGATGTGAGGGAATATTCACTTATTTTCGATGAAAATGTAGAAAATATGATTTAAAGCTAATTTCCAAAATAATTTGTTTGTGTTTCTATGTTGGCATTAGTCTAAAATTTTGGCATGCCAAATATTTCGCCCACTTTTTATCGCTTGGTTTGTCAGGACCCTATTCTTGAACACAAGCGATATTTATAAGTCGCATGCCATATTTTTAGATTACGAGTGTGGCAACGCCGTCGCTTCTGTCATTTGTACCAACATAGAAAAAGTTATAGAAAAAAGAATTTACTTTTAGACGAATTTCTACGTCTCTTTTTTGAGACTATAAATATAATAATGTTTTATCCTGACAGCCTATTATTTATTTTTAATAAAATACTTCAAATAACAAATCCTTTTTTTTAAAATATGGTAACATTTAGCGAATAAATTGCCATAATATAATTTTAAAAATGAATAAAACACAGCGAAATATTTTAACAATACCTATTAAATAGAACTATAACATTATATGTATCCAATTTACTATATCCGTAAATGGAAAATACGCAACCAATGAGACGTTGGATATAAATGTCGAGAAATATAATATAGTACCTAGTAAAAATAATTTTATTTACCTATTTTTTTTATAAATAACAATTTTAAAAAATCTGGATTAATTCATATGCGTATCTATAAAATTCTACAGACGAAACGATAGTAAAAGTAGGCGATAATTTTAATTTAGACTGCTTTTGACCACTCTATAATTATAGTGCGAAAAGTAGGCGATAAATTTGGCATGCCAAATTCAAGAATAGCTATTTCCTGGATGTCCAGGCGGCGTATGACAATGTCTTGATCCCCCTCCTCGGGAGGAGACTTGTCAGTCTAGGGGTTCCTCAAAAACTCTGCTCCTTCATCTGCCGTCTCCTATCGGACCTTACTATAAACATTCCCTCCCTGTCTGATTGCATTTCAAGGTCAGTCTTTAAGGGTCTGCCCCAGGGTAGCGTGCTGTCCCCCATCCTATATAATCTTTATACAAGGGGGTTGGAGAATGCTGTTCTGGATCACTGCAGGATATTGCAGTACGCAGATGACGTTGTATTATACCACTCCTCACCCAACCTCTCGGCCTCCTTGCAGAGGATATCAGAAGCGCTTGAGGCACTAAACATATACCTTCACGACTCAGGACTAGCTATCTCCCCTTCCAAGAGTAGCGCCGTTATCTTCACTCGGAGAAATATTCCCCCAGTAGTGAATATAACATTCAATAATTCCCTAATTCCCATCAAGGCGCAAGCCAAATTCCTTGGGGTTATCCTAGACACCAAACTACAATGGAGGGGATACATCGAGCATGTAGTTTCCAGCGGTGAAAAGTCACTGAATGTTCTTCGAGCAGTCAGTGGAGTGTGGTGGGGGTCACATCCCTTCACAGTTAAGCTCCTCCACAACTGTCTCATTCGTTCTCACATCGACTATGCTGCCTTTATCTGCTACCCTATGAGCTTGAAAATGCAAAAGGAAACTAAGCACCCTTCAATTTAAAGGCCTCCGATGCACCATTGGCGCCATGGGAAGCTCTCCCACTAATGCCCTACTAGCCGAGTCTTGTGAACCTCCAGTCAACCTCCGATGTCAACTACTAGCAGATAGATTTTATATTAAACGCCTTCAGCTCGTCAATCACCCTCTTATTCCTAAAATCACCCTTCTCTCCGAATTGCTGAGAAACACTCCAAATAACAAAGCCCCCGCCCTCTGCGTTAGTCATAGGAAACTATACCGCCTCAAGGACATCATTCACAGGAATGCTCTCCTCCCAGACTTCCATCTCCCCTTCGGAGACAGACTTACCACCCCGGACATCTTCTCTCAAACCGTCTTGTCGAAATGTCCAGTAGGGCAGCCCCCATCACCTCTAAACAATGCCGTATTTTTGGACCTCGTAGCATCCAGGTTCCCTGGCTGGGACCTCATATTTACAGACGGCTCCAAGACAGAAGCTGGGGGGTACGTGGGGGTGGGAATTTTCCACCACAACCGCAGAGTTCCCATCGCTTATAAATTACACAGCAAAGCATCAATCTACACCGCTGAAAGTGTTGCCCTCCTGAAAGCCCTCGAGTACATCCTGACTAACCAAATTTCCCCATGTGCCATTTTTAGCGACTCCCTAAGTCTGGTAGAGAAATTAAACAATCCGGCCATCTCACATCGCCCTTCTCATCTGGAAAACCAGATCCGATCCCTGTTCCGCACTGTCAGTGAGAGAGGGGATGAAGTAGTACTCACGTGGATTACAGGCCACTCAGGAATAGCCGGTAACGAATCGGCGGATATGTTGGCTAATGAGGCCCGCTCCAGGGGAGCCCTCCTCCGTATCAAAATCCCTGCGTCGGACATCCTCTCCCAAATAGAAGAAGAAACGAAGGACTGCTGGAAGAAGAGTTATCTTTCTTCTTGCAAGTCTAAAGGTCAACATTATTTTCTTATAAATCCCCACCTTCACAACAAACCTTGGTTTTATAAAAAACCTTTCAGGCGGAAAGAGATCTCCACAATTTGCAGAATGCGCATAGGCCACTGCTCAACGCCCGCACACCTATATCGTATAAACGTAATTCCGTCCCCACAGTGTGATTGTGGATTTGATATCTGCACCGTGGATCACCTCTTCTTTAATTGCCCTCTCCTTAACAACTTTCCTTCGTTCATTCCTAATCTCATTCAATTGAAAATCGAACTCCCTACCAAAATCGATATCCTTCTGGCGTCCAATTCCATTAAAATTTATCGAGTTATCGCTAAATTCATTAACCTAAATCATTTAGCCATTTAACCCATATTCCGAAATGCCTTCTGGGGTTGGCCACTTCCGTTCGCTGCTCCGGGATCGGACCCTCCTTGTGACGTCAGGCCGATGGTAATGTGGCCCCGTTGTCGAGGTTGGCTGTGGAAAAAGTCGCTGAATAGGCCGAGTTTTTGGCAGTAACTTGCGGTCAATGGACGACACATTCTCGGTGCGGCCGATGCCGGGGGGGGGGGCTGCTCTCGGGGGGCGGTGGGGAGCGGCGCTGCCCCCAGAAGCACTTCTCTATTACCCTGACCCTTCTCCTTTTTCTTCCTCCAAAATATTCCCCTAATATTCTGTTATGTTTTTAGTCTCTATGTTGTCTTCTGTGTATGCAATTGTGATGTCCCTTCCTTTTTGTTTTTTTTTTGTAGGTACTAACATTAACAGTAGTCATCCTCCCGTCAACAATACATACAAACTGGCACAAAATCACCAGCACCCTAGCTGCGTGGAATTGCCACAAGGAAAAGAAAGAAGAAGAAGCTATTTCGTTCGTTCGACTTGCGTTCGACATGCCCTCCGTTTTGCTTATCGGAGAAGAAGAAGAAGGACAGTTCGTGTAGTCTCCGTTTATACCTATCTGTCAAATCGTTCGGGTGTCAGTGGAAGCGGCGAGCGTCCTTTTTGTTTTCAACGTTTTTTGGGTGAAAGTGCATCGAATATGGTAAATTTGGAACAAATTGTTGTGATGGATATTTAAGAGGAAACGGAAGATCAAGCTGCAACACCGGCAAGAGTGATGCATGCGAGAAACGACGCGTTCAGTCTTAGCGATGCCTTGTTTTGCCGTAATTTTAGATTGGCGTTGCGATTAGAAACAATTGGCGTTGCAGTTGATCGGTATTTTGGAGCCACATATGGCTGCACCAACGAGAAGTTCTGCGTTAGACATTTCAACAAAGGTAGGTACCATTTTCCCATTTCTAATCGAAGGTTTCATTTAATGTTCATGACATTGCCAAGCGACAGTGGGACGGTGTCGACCACAACTGGCGAACCCGTCACCCCAGGCTGGTATAACGACATGTGATTGTTCTTTCAGCCGTGGGATGAGCGTAGAAGACTTACAGACAATAAAAATCTACTGTTAGGTTAATTAACCATTAGGATACCTCCGACCGCCCGACTGGTTAAAGGTTCGAATCTTTCCCTAGTGTAGCGGTGATCGGTGTATACCGAATCTATCGCAAATTACGGCATCCTTTGACTGGCTTTCACCCGGAATCGGGTAGCCAAATGGTCGTTTCAAGAGCAGCTGCCACTAGGTAAACAACCGCCTCCGCTCTATAGGAAAAAATACTATTTCCAGACTCCCCCGGCTGTCACTCGGAATGCACAATCGATTGACTGATGCCGCAGTGCGCAAACCGTCCAGGAGCGCCCGAAAATTGACTCCTAAGGGAAACTGGCCCGCAGGCCAGAGTCCTACCCGTTCTCGCACTCTAGTGCGGAGGCCGCTCTATGGGTGTTGACTCGTGAGTTTGGCTGACCCTAAACGCATGGGTCTTAGTGGCTTAACTGCAACAGGGCCCATTAGCTCCTATTGGTAAAAGACAAAATAATATTTGGTCGTGTCTTTACCGGTACGCTCTATTTGTTCGGTGTATTCTCTTATGGCTTTTATTTCGGGCGCTGTAGTTCTGCTCTAAATGGACTCTTGCCTTTTATTTTACGGATATGCTATGGCAAAAGTGCCGGTAGCAGTGTCTGAAATCCATTCCCATTATAGCTTTATAAAACATACTCTTTAGATATTAATGTTTTTACTCTCTAGCTCGGAAGATGGCCCTTATCGTAGAATTAACTGTTCCATGGCAATCAAATATCCCAAAAGACCACGAGTACAAATTAAATAAATACCATGATCTCGCAAATGCCGTCACCCGGAACGGCTTCACTGTTCACCTTCTCGCGGTCGAAGTTGGTGCTGGTGGCCTGTCAGCTAAATCTCTGTTTCACCTTTTTAAAGATCTTGGTCTCTCTAGGAAAATAATCAACTCCTTCCTAGAGAAATTATCTATTTCCGCATCTCAAATTCTATGGCTTCGAAGAGGGGGAGTGAATGAGTGGTAAGGTGAACGCTCACATGTGGCCAGACAGCTGTCCTAAACCTACCACAGCAGTCATTAGCCCGGAATCCACCGTTCACCCCCAAGAAGTGTAATAATAGTATATGATGGGCCCGACTTCGGTCAGTGAATTCCATGGCAGCATTAGTCACAACATGTGGCTTTCTGTTCTAGACCGACGATATAAACTATATAATAATATAATGTATATACTAACCTACCAATTAGATTATATATAAATTTATATTTTAGGTTTATCAATGAGTATGGCTTCTCTGGAGTAATTGGCTGCGTGGATTGTACCCACATAGCAATCGTTCCACCTTCGTCGGCACCACACTCCAATTACGATGAGCGATCTTATTTGAATTGGAAAAACTACCATTCCATAAATGTTCAGTTGGTAGGTATTGTATTGTTATAATAATAATTATTATTATTATGTATTTATAGAAATGCAACAAGCGTGGTTGAACTCAAACACAGATTTTATTTTTAGGGAATAGAGAATTCCAGAAAAGATGAAACCTAAATTTTGTTATTCCACTTTGAAGAATAGCCTTAAACTTCAGTTTCTGTGTTCAACTGTTTTTACATCTTTAAGTACCTGATGTTATTATTATTACTCAATGGAGGAGCAGCTTAAGCTGATGTGCCCATTATGTATATTATATTACTATGTATACTTGTATACATGTATAAGCATCCCTTGTGTATTGAAATATACATGTGAATAATATCATCAATCACATTGATTTACATTAACTGATTTTAATCATTTCCTGTGGTAGGTAGCTCCAATCGTCCACAACTCAATTTGAGATTAAATGTAAAACAGGCTCGCGGCCTCTATATGATGTTAGCCGTAATTCAGTTCAAATTTATAGTTCACCAAGGAGCTCTTGGCCCATTTAGATCACATGGGATCGGGTGGCCGACGGATAGTTTCTAAGGATAGATGATGCCTGGTCGTCAACTACCAGCTGCTTAGGACATACGTCTCCAAACTCCAGTTATTCATCGGAGTATGCAGTCGATTGGCTAACGCCGCACGGTGCGCAAACTGCCCAGTTCCGCCTGAAGTGTTCGAATTTTGAGGCATTTTGTGAACATAGCCCCTAGGATATTGAATAGAATAGAATAACTTTATTGTCCTATACAAACATTACTTAATGAATATTACACTGGTTTTATAAAAACAATTTATGCACAAATGGTGGCAATTTTAATATGCTACATGAAGATTTAAAAATGCATGTGCCTAAGTCTTCTTTTAAAGCCAAAATTGATTCCTGGTTGAAACATGACGCCCAGCAAAATATCCACAAACTAATATACCCAGACAGTTTCCAACATCAAATTTTATCCTTGACAATCTTATTATTTTCGTTGACTTTTTTTACTACTATTACTTATTCATTAATTTTGGTTACTATTGTTAAATATTATTCGACATTTTTTTCATTTTATTTAATATAATTATTGATTTTCGGTATCCTATTTTAAATATTTCCTATTGTGATCATTGGTTAGTGATTATTAATTATAAATACGTTGTTAAATTAAATAAATATCATAAATAAATTTCATGGTCCAGTGTTCTCAACAAAGAAGGTGGTTAGATATGGTAGACCTTTTGTGAAGGAAATAGATTTGTTAAAACGGATTCCCCTGGGATATAGATGGGATTTTTTAATAATATTCAAGTTCCATTTGTCCGGTTTTTACCAATACCAATATGCATGTCGGCACACCCTTGATTTAAGTCAACGACGGTGTGTTACAAGCTTCGTGATAATTTTGTTACTATTTATTCGATTTGCATATATATGTAAAGGTTACTGTTATGGCGTAGAACCTGGCTGGTTATTTTATTTATTTGTTATACCTACGAGTTTATGTTAAAAAAATAGCTTACATCCATTCCGGTTTGGTTATCATACCCTTGATTTCTAACCCAAATTGCAAATACAGTGGAACCTCTCATAACGAGCATAATTCGTTCCAGACTCTTTATCGTTAAGTGAAACACTCATTAAGCGAAATACTCGTTAAGAGAAACAATTTTTCCCATACTTGTTATGAGAGGTGCGAATTACTCGTATAAGAAATTACTGTTAATCGTTATGAGAGGTGCTCGTTATGAGAAGTTCCACTGTAATTTTTTCTCGTGAATTTCGGTATTGCTTTTATTAATAACTATCAAATGTATAATTTTTCAGATATGCGACACCAACTTGAAAATTATAAATATTAACGCCTTATTTTCTGGAAGCACGCATGATTCCTATATTTAAAATAATTCTGCAGTAGTGGAAATCTTGAGTGAAATTTTTAAAAGAGGACGAACAGGATACTATGTTATAGGTAGGTATTTAAACCTAATAATATAAAAAGCATAATTTACATGCCACAAAATATTCCCTTACTTTCTAACCGTTAGAAATTGTGTTGTCTCTTATAATTAAATTGTTAGGCTTAATCAACGGGCCAGTATTATTGTTGGTTTAATACTGCTTCAATAAAACAATCTCCGTTTGTATTTGAATATTTGAAAAAATCTTTAGTTGCTTACTATATTGTATTTTAAATAACTAGTAAATCTAAAAATTTTGGTGTAAAATAATAGTCAACAAGGTGGATATACAAAAATTATTTTTTTGGTTCTATAGGAAATTTTAAATGTATGGAATCCGGACTTCAGTCTGGAATCCACACATTCATCTCTGGCATTGAATCGAAAGTTACTATGAAAGGCCAGTAACATAAGTTGTAACTGATAAGTTCGATCAACGAGACGCTAGTGGTAAAAAAGTTGTAGTTGGATTATGCTACATTTGCAACGAGCAGCCTATTCGAAAGAAAAGAAAGACAAAGAAGTCTTGAGTTTACTGTAATAAGCCCGTTTGTGATCAGCACACAGCAAAAATCACAAAATGTTTTAAATGTAATCATTGATCTGTAAAATATCTGTGTAAAAGATTGAAATTAAATATATTTTTTTTAATTTCTCATACGGTAGTTGTATATTACTGTGCAAAAAACTCGCAACAGATTTTTCTCCAACATCGCAAAATGTGATAGTTAATTTTATTATGTACAGTACTTCAATATATAAACAATTTGAAATAAATATATTGTGTTATTATTTATATATTAATCTATATTTACATATTATATTCTTAAAACAAACTTTTTTTAATGGTATATTTTACTATATGAAAATCATGCTTTTTCTATCGGGGTACCCGGGTGGCTCATACATACTTTTTTTTTTGAAATGCAAATTTTTTAAGTTATTTTTTTTTATAAAATATGTAGAATACAAATTTCGATAGGGAATCGGTCAACTCATGGGGATTCGAGAAGGTTTTGGCCAAAAACCAGGTCTTTTTTGGAAAAAAAACATCATTGAAACTTTGGCTTGCTCTCAATACGTAACTGTTTAGCCTGTAATTGGTGTTAGCTCTGGGGATAAACAGGGTGCATGGTCTGATCGGATCAGCAGAGACCCTCAACCCAACCTTCTCCAATAAATCCGGGCAGTCAACTGAGCCATTTGCTATCTTCAATAGGTAGGCGACATCTGCAATATGGCGTCTTGTGGCTAAAGGTAAGAGGTGAAATTTATGACAACGTTTAGTGTAGTCTGGAAAGAATTTTTTTACTTTAAATTGTAGGTGTCGTACAAAACGTCTCTGAATTCGCTCAATGCGGGTAATGTAAGTGTTATAGCTGGGGTTCCAGATTTGTGATGCATATTCCAAGTGACTACGTACATATGCACAATAAAGAATTTTAATGGTTTTAATAGATTTAAACTCAGATGATAAACGCAGAACAAAACCTAATGTTCTTGATGCTTTGCTGATGACACTATTGATGTGCTCATCAAAGAGTAATTTAGTGTCAAAGGTTATACCTAAATCACGGATTGAGTTTACTCTAGTAATATTGATATTCTTAAGTGTATAAGAAAAAAGAAGAGGTTGTGGCTTACGAGTGAAGGAACATAAATAACATTTGGATACATTTAAGTCCAATTTGTTCAACAAACAGAAACGGTCAAAACGATTGAGATCTTCTTGCAAACGTTGTGCACTTTCTTGTGAGTTAATCGGACAGAGTATCTTCATGTCGTCAGCGTATAGGATTACTTCGCAGAATTTGAAGCACGAAGATACATCATTGACAACGATGTTAAACAGGAGCGGTCCCAATAGGGATCCTTGGGGTACTCCAGAAGGGATTTGCATTGGTGATGACGTGTATCCGTTACAGTTACTAAGTCCATCTCACTGATTTTTATTCTGGAGTAATTTGTATTGGTGTTATTTGTGAAGAAGTACCCCTTTCGCGGACTCTAT
This sequence comes from Micropterix aruncella, assembly GCA_944548615.1. NCBI lineage: Eukaryota > Metazoa > Arthropoda > Insecta > Lepidoptera > Micropterigidae > Micropterix > Micropterix aruncella. The sequence continues at coordinate 81,562,891 of OX155980.1, read as the reverse complement.
AGGAGCATATGATTTGTATCCGTTTGTATTTGAATATTTGAAAAAATCTTTAGTTGCTTACTATATGTATTTTAAATAACTAGTAAATCTAAAAATTTTGGTGTAAAATAATAGTCAACAAGGTGGATATACAAAAAATACTTTTTTGGTTCTATAGGAAATTTTAAATGTATGGAATCCGGACTTCAGTCTGGAATCCACACATTCATCTCTGGCATTGAATCGAAAGTTACTATGAAAGGCCAGTAACAGAAGTTGTAACTGATAAGTTCGATCAACGAGACGCTAGTGGTAAAAAAGTTGTAGTTGGATTATGCTACATTTGCAACGAGCAGCCTATTCGAAAGAAAAGAAAGACAAAGAAGTCTTGAGTTTACTGTAATAAGCCCGTTTGTGATCAGCACACAGCAAAAATCACAAAATGTTTTAAATGTAATCTGTGTAATATCTGTGTAAAAGATTGAAATTAAATATATTTTTTTTAATTTCTCATACGGTAGTTGTATATTACTGTGCAAAAAACTCGCAACAGATTTTTCTCCAACATCGCAAAATGTGATAGTTAATTTTATTATGTACAGTACTTCAATATATAAACATTTTGAAATAAATATATTGTGTTATTATTTATATATTAATCTATATTTACTTATTATATTCTTAAAACAAACTTTTTTTAATGGTATATTTTACTATATGAAAATCATGCTTTTTCTATCGGGGTACCCGGGTGGCTCATACGTGTTTTTTTTTTGAAATGCAAAATTGTTTAAGTTACTTTTTTTTATAAAATATTCTACATGTTTTATAAAAAAATCTATATTCTACATATTTTATAAATATTCTACATATTATATACAAATTTCGATAGGAAATCAGTCAAATCATGGGGATTCGAGAAGGTTTTGGCCAATCTTTTTTGGAAAAAGAATTATTCAACAAAACGTACGCCGATGGGTACCCGGGTGGCAACACAAGGGTTAAGATGGTCATGTTGCCCCATGCGAGCATTCACCTTATTTTCCCATTACTCCCCCTTTGAAGCCATTAGAATTGAGTTGCAAAAATTGCTGAAATTTGTATACTTTTTGAGTTGTTAATTTTGTTTGTTTCTTTTTTTAGGGGATTGAGCGTTGTAATGGGGTGCCAAAGGTGTGTTTCAGGTGCCTCCTTAAGCATCGGGTCCTACACTATGAGCCAGAAAAGGCAACCAAAATCATAAATGATTGTGCGTTACTGCATAATATGTGTATCGCTAATAATGAGCCTTTTATCGAAGACGACACATAAGTAGATTTTGGTCAATTTGCCTCAACGGCAGCAGAATTGGCTGGAAATGCAGAATCTAGAAATGCCGATCTTAAAGCGGGGAGACGTCTACAAACCCGAATCGTCAATAACTATTTCCGTCAATAACTAGTTACAGTTACTAAGTCCATCACTGATTTTTATTCTGGAGTAATTTGTATTGGTGTTATTTGTGAAGAAGTACCCCTTTCGCGGACTCTATAGGAGCACTTGCATGCATTCTACATGTTAAAACCTAAAAATATTTATAATTAATTTTCAATATTTAGCTGTGCACATACTAAATTTTTCCTATATATTTTTTTAATAGCTTTTCATATAAACACCTAAAGAGTGAATCGTTGTATTTTCGGAGAATTTAGGGATAACATCTAAATAAAACGTTATATCGTCATAAAATAAATATATCATGTAAATAAAAGAAAGCGAGTTTTATTTATTTATTTAATTTATTTTGCATATTTTTTAGGTAATTGGATATGTCTTTTAGGTACTGATTTGTCCTATCCATTTTTGCTTCCATCGCAGCATAATGTTTCTCTTTGAGCTCTACCTCTCTTCTTCAAAAGAATTTTTTCTTCCACTAGTTCTGCCATTCGTTGAGAGGCTGTCATGCAGCTCTGTAACCGCCTCTGTGCAGTTGTCCTTCTGGCCGTCCTCACTGTCCGGGTGGTTGCAGGCGTTGAGCCAATCGTAGGTCGAGAAGCGGTGGCGATTACGGGCTGGTGCGTGACGAATTACAAGTGGGTGAAACACCGGCAATCGCGTCCCACTCCTAACGATCGCTTGTAGCCCCAATTGCTGCTCCGGAGACTCGCTGTCCCACAACCGTAGGCGTCCCGCACGAGCTTTGCCAACGGGACTTTCAGCCGAGGCGTAATTGGCCAAGTCGGCTCCGGCGAAGGCCAAGTGGAACAGCCCGGTCGAGCGTCTGACTCCGCTGCGGACGTTCAAGTGATGGCGTTACGCCTACCTGTACCCGGATGAGGTAAAACGGTTGCATCGGATGGGCGTCTTGTCGATGTTGCTGTTTCGTTGCTTCTATCCAGAGGCAGAATGTCACCCAGATTTTCATCTAACCTGGGGCTAGGCGAACGGGCATCGTCCGTACCGGAGAAATCGAACATGTCCGTCGACTGCTAGTGCCCCCGGATGCTGATCGGGTTCATTTTATTTAACACCGCAGTCTCTGCGGTGTCAAGCGACACGTCAGTCGGAGGAGCCGCTTGTCCGCTTTATATGGCGGTTGATGAAAGCTTTCTTCGCTTTCACTGAAGTCCATACGTATTGCCACGTCTAAAAACAAGAAATTAATTAAGATTTGTGAACTGATGCGCTTGTGTACGCTAGGTATTAGTCGGACTTTAACTTACTTTTGGCCACTGCTTCCGGTCTTTTTTCCCGCCGGGCAACGCGTTAACGGTCTTAGCAATCTCCTCCCACCTCCGCTGAGCGAGTTTGTACGTAAACTCCGTAGAAAAATTTCCACTGACCAAATCGGGGTCGCTCAGCACCAGCTTCACGAGGCATTCCCGCTGATCCCGCGATAAATAGCCTATCCTCCTATCGGCATTCTCTTTTCCATGATCCGTCCGTAATCGAGAGGGAAAGCAGGTGTTCGCGCCGGGTTGTTCGTGGTCGTCAGCAAGTTGTCCGTAATCGTTGAGAGAAAAGGCAAAGCTCGCGCCAGGTTGTCAGAAGAGTCAAGCATTCTATTATCCGTGAGAGAAAAAGGAATCGAAAAATGTCAGTAAAAGGAATCGAAAAAACAAGAACACATCCGCGCGCGAAGAACGAGGAAAGACAAAAGTTAGGTTAAGTTACATGACAATGTTTTGACAGTTTTGTGCTTGCATGTTGGTATAAATGACAGCGTTGCCATACTTTAGGTATAAAATAATATCATGCCATATATTTTGTTCAAGAATAGGGTTTGTGAAACCGAGCGATAAATAGTGAGCGAAATATTTAGCACACTAAAATTTTAGACTGGTTTCAAGAATTGGCCCCCTGTTCGATTTCACGAATAAGGGTAAGACCGGTAAAGTTCTACTATCTTCTCTGTTCGAAATTGGTGCGTGAACTGTTCGTTTTATTACTTCGACTGTATATTTATTAAAAATGTATTTAAGTACATGCCTTCTCACTTGGGCGTCTTGTAAAAATCATGTACTGAACAAAACATTTATCAATTAAAATATCTTGCTATCGTTTTCTAGGTATTTGATTTTATAAAAAAATATCCAGTAATTTATCGATCACAAAGTTCTCCTCTTATATGGGATGTTTTTACTGTATCGGCATTTTTAAGTATGTGACTCAGTACAACGAAATAAGCAACTTTTGATTAAATGTCGAAAAAACTAAAAAACATTTTTTTAAATAATGAAAAGCTGTGATCACGAAGCGCTATCTAGCGGTAGGTAAAATGTCGCTAATATTATTTATATACGCTATATTACCTGCCGCTAGATGGCGCATCGCGCTCGAACGCTTCTCAAACCTTTATTTACCAGTCAACTTTTCCTAAAATTTTTAAATGAAAAAAAAAATGAAAAGTTGCTTACTTCATTGTTCTGATTCATCCTCTAACAAATGCCCGTGCAGTAAAAACGCTTATGTATGTGTGTGTGCTTAAATAGACTAACTTTAGTAATTGTACAAGCATCCTTTGCCTATTGTTTTGTTAATTATGTTTATTATATGCGCACATTTTGTGCACATAGATACAAACTTCTGAAATATATGATATAACGCTTGTAGTACGGCAATGCTTATAATGTTAGAGATTTAAAAACTTGTAAAACTGATAATTTTGTATACCAGTAAAATTGGTGTTTTTTTCTATTTTTAATGTCACTGGTTTGTTTCTGTTTTTAACCCGTTGAGTATGATACGACCAAATCTGGTTCTGAAACAATTATCCGTTGAGTATGATACGACCAGATCTGGTTCCGCGTTTTTTTTCACTTCTTTGACGTTCTCATATTTATTCATAATTATCTAATTGTTTTACAAAATGATATTTCAATATTCTATGTTAGAAATTTCAATGCAATCATTGTGCAGTTGTTCTTTTTATGATTGGTGTAGTAGTTTCGTAGTTATAGTACTTTAAGGTCGATGTCGCCGAAAATCCTGCAAAAGAGACAGATGCATCCATGAAAATACCCATTTACTCCAAGGGTTAATGTCATATGAATTATCAAGACATAATGTCTACTCACAAAATTAGGGGCTTACATATTTATTATCATATTTAAGTTAAAACTGGGATATATTGATTAGTCATTTTAGTGTTTCGCCTGCATTAAGCGAATGCTTAGGATCAGGATTCGGTTATGACGATATTTTTATTTAGCATGTTAATGTCACTTGGGTCCTTCCCTGAAATTATTATTGAAATTTTCCCTGGTAATTTGATTAGATTTTGTTATTAGTAACAATTTTTCAAAATTTATACAGGAAACCCTTATGGGGGTAACCTTTATACCCTTAATGATACCTTTATACCCTTGATAAGGATGTTTGAAAATTCCGAGTTTATTTTCCATGTTGATAATTAGCAAAATTTGTAAAATTTTAAACATAACGGAATTATGATAGCTGACATTCTAATTTCTCATATAATTTAGTATACATCTATATATGTTTAAAAAATACAAAGGCATATTGCTGGATTGACAATAAAATTATTTTACGTTGATTATTCTACATAGAATTTGCATTTCTATTTTTATTATATTATTCTCTCTTACTATTTAATGACATTAGTATATTTTGTTTACTTGTAAGTAGGTAATATTGAATATAATATTACAGCCATGACAACTATCATGATAGTTATGTTATTAATAATTAAATTTTAAGCATTTAATTTTGTGACGCATCCAAGTGTAGGAATGCCTATCTACTGGAGTAGGTGATTGTATTGCATTGTATTGTATAGTATTGAAACATCATTTGATCTCATAAACACATGTAACTTCAATTTTGGTATTCTATATAACATAGCAGCGCTGAAAGCAAATAAAATGTCAAAATATTTTTTTTTCATTTGCCCATTAACTAAATTTGGCAGAAATTGAAATATCTCCGTTTTGATTCCGATAAAGTTAAAGTAATTTTGGTCGGCCTCTAATTTCGCAGCTGTCAAAATGTTTCAAAGTGCGACGCGTCACTGCCGTTTGTTTTTGTTGTTTATTTTTAGCTTACTGTTATTTTGAGCTTTTATCCTATCGTATTCAACAGTTATAGTTCTTTTGCGTGGGTTTTATTTGTTAAAATATATATAACTTTTGTTGGTTGTGTTAGCAGACAAGTTACGCCGCATAGATAGATTAACGCTTCACAACCGATGTTTCAAACGCTTTCAACGTTTTAATAGTGACCAAACTCGACGCTTGAGCTCGGAACAGCTTTCCAAATTATATGTGCCATATAAATGTCGAAAAACGGTTTATTTCAGAAAACAAGTTGCCGTTTCACTGCATCCCATTTTAGGCTCTAGTCAAAATTTCAGTGGGATTCTCTGCAATCGTCTATGCTGATAAGTTAACAATCGAGTACCTATTAAATATAATTTGAAATTCTTTAACCCCTCGCGGCCCGCGGTTTGGTAATTTAGGTATTTGGACCAGGTTCTCTGCCTATCTCCTGATAATATTCCTAGACTGGTCTTAATCACTTGGTTATACCTTTCTATAGTATTGTATTGGGGAGAATAATAGCAAGTATAGACGCGCGGTATTGAAAATTTCTCGAAAAATTTATCGAATGATTTGGACCGAAAATATTGTGCGTTATCTAAAATAATGGTTGCAGGTACTCCATACTTTAAAAATATTTGGTTTTCTAAAATTTCTTCTAATGCATTTGACGTTACTTTCCTTATTGGAAACAACCAAACGAATTTTGAAAATACATCTACCACGGAGAAAATGTATGCGTGCCCTGACAAGCTTCTAGACAGCGCACCTATTATGTCTAAGGTGAGAGTATTCAATGGCTCATCTACTGCTTTAGGCTTTGTCATCCACCCTTGTGGCTTTGTGGTTGCTATTTTATATCCTTTGCACTTTTGACATGTATCTATATACTTTTCTACGTCTTTTGCTAGACCTGGCCAATAATAATCCTCCTGTATTTTTTTAATTGTTTTATATATTCCGAAGTGTACTCCTAAGTATCCATCATGGGTTTTTATTATGGCCTCCTGCCTTTCATCGGGTTTTAATATTAATTTCCACGGCTTCCTAGTTCCAAAGTTTTGTGTTTTAGGCACTACTAATTTATATAACCTATCACTTTCTATTTTATAACCTTCTATTTCTGTCGGTGAATTCATTATTCGTTCATTCAGTTCGTTGTACCATTCGTCAGGGTTTTTTAATTTTGTGATTTCTACGTTGCAGACTTCATCCTGCTCTATACGTGACAACACGTCCGGGACAATATTTAAAGCTCCCTTCCGGTAAATAATTTCGAAGTCGTACTGAGACAGTAAACAACTCCACCTAGCCAAACGACCACTGGTATTCTCGAGACGGTTGACCCATTTTAGGCTATTATGATCGGAGTAGACTTTAAAGTGTACGCCATCAAAATGATGTTTGAAGTGTTGTATTGCTTTTAAAACTGATAATAACTCGCGTTCTGTCGTACTGTAGTTACGCTCTGCAGCTGACAAACTCTTGGAATAGTACGCTATCGGGTGTTCTTTATCATCGTCCCCTGAAATCTGAGCTAACATGGCACCCACTGCCTTTCCTGATGCATCGCAATGAAGATAAAAGATTTTACTATAATCAGGGCATTTCATGACCGGTGCTTCCGTCAGGGCTTGTTTTAATTTATCAAATGCTATTTGCGCTTCGGGGTTCCACACTAATTTTTGTACTATATTTTTCTTTCCCCCCATTAATTTATGTAATGGGTCAGCTATGAATGCAAAACCCTTTATGAAACGACGATAGTATGACGCGAGACCCACAAAACTTCTAACTTCCTTTATGTTTCTCGGTATCGGGAATTCTTTTATGCATTTTATCTTATCTGGATCTGTAGACAGTCCATTTTTGTTTACTATGTACCCTAAGTATTTAATTTCTGGTTTGCAAAACTCACTCTTCTTCATGTTTATGGTTAAGCCAGCCTGTTGTAAACGGTCCTTCACAGTTCTTAATAACTCTATGTGTCGGTTGAAATCCCTTGATACTACTACTAGATCGTCTGCATAACAGTATATCTCTCCCTCGAACTCTAACCCAAAGATCTTATCCATTAAGCGCGCAAGCTCTGAAGTTGCATTGCACGTGCCGAACGGCATACGGACAAAGGCATACATTCCTTTACGTTCTACAACAAATGCTGTCTTAGGTATTGATGTAACATCTAATGGTATTTGCCAGAAGGCCTTACCCAAATCTATAGAAGACAGATAGTGGGCGTCCTTTAGATTATCTAATATTCGTTGTGAAAAAGCTACAGGATAATGATCCTTTTCTGTTATCGCGTTTAAACGTCGTGAATCTAAACATACTCTCATCGTCCCGTCTTTCTTTTCTACAGTTACCAGAGGGCTACTCCACTCTGACCTAATTGGTTTAATAACTCCTAACCTTAGCATCCGGTCTATTTCTAAGTTCAAAAGTTCCTGCTTATATGGTGACAATCGGTACGGTCGTTGTCGGACTGGACCGTCTTTTGTAATTATTTTATGTGTCACTAAGTGCGTTAATCCTAATCCTTTATGTTCTATTGAAATTTCATTGAATTCTTCCTTTAATGACTTTAATATTTGTGATTCACGTTCGCCTAAATCACCTTCCTCCAAAATATATTTATCCGACGTTATCTTTTGAACGAGACTGGCACAACGAATGAACTCCACCTCTCCATCTTCTAATTCGAAATCTATTTTTATTTTAAAAACTTTCAAGAATTCTAGTCCTATTTCATTACCATTTAAGGGCTCTCTAAGACGATCAAGCATGCTTGTCAAGCATCGCGTCGCGGGCTGGGAAGGGATCTTGAACCGCAGGAAATATACCAAAAATGCCTAATTTTGTAGTTTTATAATAATAATAAAAAGCTTTTTATTTTAAAAAACAAAGGTGAGCTTATTGCCTTGCAGCAAAATCTATCAGCTAACCTATAGCTTGAGTTTATAACATATTTAGTACCATGGCTACGGAAAAGAACAATAAAAAAATACGTGTGGCACTCGGGGACTGCCGCGGTAAAGCTATTGCATAGCATTTTTAACAACTTAGGTATGCAATAATTGCATATAATTATTATAATTATTAATTTATTTTATTTTTTCTGATATCAGATAACTGCGCTCTATCGGAAAACGTTGAAATTATTCAGAATCATTTGCGGCTGCGGTAGCAAATGATTCGGAATAATTTAAACGGCACCGCGCACGAATTTTTTATTCCATAAAGCAAAAAACCGGATTATTCGAAAAAAAATCGTAGATAAAAGATAGATAATTATATTATCTTTAAAATGGTGCAGGTTTCATAATAATACGCCAGGCAGTATTAGCGTAGTAGTCGTTTTTGTGTTCGGTTAGACCTAATTTCACAAAATAATTACACTATGTAATATAAACAAAATCTAAAATATTCAAAGCTAAGAATATTAGGAGAATGTTCTTGTTTAACTTATATTTTTTTCAAATCGTAAGCAGTACTCGTTTAGACGTAATTATAAGTTTAAAATCATTAATTTTCGTTAAGAAATTTCTTCATTCGGTCTTCGCGCTGGCCTAGGCCCGCGATAAAAGCTATGCAATAGCTTAAAAAAAAAGATAATAAAAAAAAGTAAAACAAATGACTAAAATTAAATAAGGACGCAGAGGAAAGGTGAGGAAGTAAGGAAAGGGATATAACTACAAAATAGGTATCTTTGGTAAATAAAAAAAAAGAATATTTACCCTTAGGGGCTCCCTAGACGATCAACCATGCTTGTCAAGCATCGCGTCCCGGTGCTGGAGGGGATCGTCAACCGCAGGAAGTATGCAAATATATTTTTTAAATATTTACGAAAAATGCCTAATTGTGTAGTTTTATAATCATTCATCAATCAATTGCGTCTAATTAACGTGACTCCCTGGTATAAACTACAAAATTAGGCATTTTTGGTAAATATTACAAAAAAATATTTGCATATTTTTTGCGGTTTACGATCCCCTCCCTGCTCGCGAAGCTTGTCAAGCATGCTTGTCTAGTGCATCCATTGCGCAAATCAACGCAGCGCTTGCTATTAAATGCCGGGGATTCCCGGCGAGAATGAAACAAAACGCCGCGAGCAGCCAGACAATGCGGCAATTTTCGGAATTATTGCAGAATAGGAACCATTTACAGAAATTGAAAAAATAAAGAAATACTACTAGATTCGATCATTGTAACGCTAAAATTAAAAGAAAGAAGCTTCAGACGCGTAAAATTTCGTGACAATAAGAAAAACAAAAAAGGTTTTTTAAACTCGGTTTTTAAGATTATTTAAAAAAAAGTAATCTAACCTACCTTGGTATTTATTGAGACTGAATACAGATTATTGCAGATTCGGAATCAGCGTGGTGACTATAGTCGAGTGAAGTTAAAAATCAACAATCTAGAAGCTTCCTGCAACAATCTAGAAGTTATACTGCAATAATACCTAGCATGCTGCCGTAATATTCAATTTCCATTTGAATTCACAAATACACTATAAAATCAATGGTTATTATACCTATTCATAGCGAGTCGCTTGCATCGGCAAAAACCAAAAAAAAACAGTCGCAAGATGGCGGCAAAATCTGGAGTTTTATCGTTCGCTATAGCGGAAAATAGAAAAACTTACCGGTGAATTGCTTCTTGGGTTCAGTCATGGTGTATTAGGCGTGGTAGAGTGGATGTTATTTCACTCCGCGGCCTTTTCGCCCTCAAGTTCTTCGCACGTTCTTCGACAACTGCACGACAGACAACTGTAGCACGGTCGTAGAAATTCGTATCGCCGGATATGACGTTCGTACGAACAAGGGTGGGCATAGGGTGGTTCAAAACACGGAAATGTAATCGTATAACGACTCTAATTGGAATATCGTACCAAAAAAAGTTTTTGAACATCTAAAAACCTAACTTTTAACTTTTAAAAACGAAAAAAGTTTGGGAAGCGTTTGGTGAGTTGAAGCGTGAATAAACAATATTCGCGAAATTTTACCTACCACTGGATGGCGCAGCGCAATCAACGCCTATTATACTATAAAAAAGTATTTAAAAAATTTCATTATTTTTCCAGTATTTTTTTATCAAAAGTTGTGTTTTGCTCTACCGATTTGCCCACTTCAAGGATGCCGGTTAACAAACTCATCGCGCCTGAATATAGTGATATTGGAGAAAGCGATATTTCATAAGAAAAAAAACTTAATGACAACTATCTGGCTACGGTTCATAATATATGACTTTAGCCATCGCAGTAAGTCCCCATGTATTCCATTATCCTTAAGTTTTCGAATGAGGATGGAGTGATCAACTTTATCAAAGGCCTTTTGGAAGTCAGTATATATAACATCTACTTGTGTTCGTTTATCTAGTGAAGTACTAATATAATCTACATACTCAATAAGGTTTGTGTTAACAGATTTTTTTGAAAAAAATCCATTTTGCTGTGGACATAAGACATGTCTAACATGGTTAAAAACTTGGTTGTAAACAAGTGATTCTAAAACTTTGCCGAACGTAGATAATAAACTAATTGGCCTTTAATTACTGATTTCAGTTTTGTCGCCAGATTTGTGCAATGGTATAATGTTCGAAATTTTCCAAAGTTCTGGAAAAACGCCAGCAGTTATAGACTTAGCATAGATAAATTGTAATGGAGTAGAAAGTTCGTTAGCACATCTTTGTATGAAATAAGGAGGTATGCAGTCCGGTCCCGGACCTTTGCTTACGTCTAAATTTTAAAAATTATAATAAATATCGCCTACATCAATTTTTACCGTATTTAGGCAGTAATTACTACTTTGGGACTGCTCAGGGGAACAAAGATAATCAGAAGCCGGATTATAAACTGATTTAAAATGTAGAGCAAATAAGTTACAAATATCAAAACCATTTGATGCTGTGGCTCTATCGAGATGCATTATATTCGGAATTGAATCATGTTTTTTGCTTTTAGCCTTTACAAAGGTCCAAAAAGTTTTCAAATTACCTGCATTTAGTGATTCTTCGACAGAATTTACGTATGTCCTATAGCAGGATTTTAATACTTTTTTTGCCCTTGATCGAAGGAGTGCAAACGTATCTCTATCACGAGGATTGCCATATTTTTTATACTTCAGCCTGTATTTGTTTTTTTCGTTTACCTAACAAACTAATTAATGATTTAGAAACCATTTTGGGTATTTTTTATTAAAATGTTTTTTAACTGGAAAATTTCTAATTATTAACTTCCAAAGTGTATCATAGAAAATATGAACAACGTCATTGATATCAGGTGTATCTAAGATGTAAGACCAATTAGTATTTCGGATTTCTGCTTTGCAATTATCATAATTATTTCCTTTGTAAAAGTTGTATTGAACTTGTTCGCGATTGAGTTCAAGCGGAGAAGCAATATCAAGGTTCAAGTTAATTTCTAACGGTGGATGGTATGGATCTATTTTACTAAGTTGATCTGCTTCCTTTACGTCAATAGTTCCTATATCAGACAATACTAAATCTAAAATACGGCTATTGCAGTTTAGTGTATCGTTACTTTGATATAAATGACAAGTAGATAAAAAGTCTCGAATGGTAGTTGATTTTGTTCCAGTATTTAGTGACGGTTGCAAATACTGATTCGCACTGGATCTAGCCCAAGTTAACTCTGGAACATTAAAATCTCCTAAAATTATATTATAGACATTATTGTAGTAAAGACAGATTCGTTGACAGTTCTCTATGCACTGGGAGAAAGTTGACATTGAAATATTTGGCGGCAAATAAATTAGTCCTAAATTAATAACAGTAGACGATCCCAACATTAATTGTAGCCATAGATCTTCAGCGCATGTTTGCCACGTAGGTTTATAGGAAGAAGAATGTTTTTTGGAGACTGCAATAAGAACGCCACCTCCAATATTGCTAGCGGAGTTGGAGGTTTCACGGTCTTGCCGATATACCACGTACCTATCGTCACATATTTCACTGTCTAGAAAAGAAGATGATAAGTTAGTCTCTGTGAAACAGATGATGTCGTAGTCATTATTAAGAATTTCAAGGACAATCGCATCGATTTTAGATCTCATCCATCTGATATTCTGGTAATAAATAGTTAATGGCATTTCAATTTTAAAGTAATGTAAACTTAAAATATAACGAATTAAAATTAGAATGTTAGAAAGATTTTAGAGAAGTGATAATACAATAGTAAAGTATGTAGAAAAATTGTACAAAAGTTGTAAATTACGAGAGGTTAGATAAACAGTCTTGCGAGTGTATAATGATATGTTTGGAGGTATCCCCCTTTCGCATGTATATTTTTCCGTTTCGAACCCATACGTATTTGAAATTCTTGGCAATCGCAGCTTTCCTAGTGGCAGCATGTAGGGCCTTGTTGGCTGGAGTTAGATGTTGACAGACGTAAATTGGTTGAGCATCACCAGAAATATCCAAATGTTTAGAGTTTAATTTATCACGCTGTTGCTTCTTGTTAAATTGTTTGACCGCCGAAATAAGTTGATCTCGTTGAAGCGGGGATGAAAGCGTGACGATGATGTTACGAGGTCGGTTCGATTGATTATTCATTTTCGCAACTCGGTGACAATGCTTAATCGAGTTCATGTCGCAGGGATATGAGACAGTCGAGCAGAGCCTCGCAAAAATGTCGACAGTATTCTCCATACGCGATTCGGGTACTGATTGAATCTCGATATTGCTACTGCGATTTATTTGATCAATGCTGGAAAGCTTAGTATTAATTGCAGCAATTTCGGTTTTTAGAGCTGTATTTTCCTCTTGAAGAGCATGAACCGTAACCGAACTCTGATGTAGACTCTGAAGTAATGTGTCGTGCTTCGCTGAGAGATTATTGAAGGCCTGTTGCAGATGTTCAATAGACGAGAGTTCGCATCTAATGGTTTTTAGCTCGGTAGCGATCTGCTGAATTATTTGAGTGTTCAAATCAGCTGCAAATTTATCTCGAAGATCCACTTTCAGCTCGTCTAACTTCATATCCATATAGGCGACAATTCGTTCAAAGTCACTGGAAAGCTGTGGTGGCAGCACAGGTGGGTTGAACGAAGATGAAGACAAAGAAGTGGAGGGTGGATGAGATACGGTAGGTATCGTTAACGACGTCATTTGACTCAAAATGCCATCATCTTGCTGATTAGGAGACGGAGAAGACTTGCCCAATTTACCAATTTTCTTCGCCGCTTTCTTTGTAACATTTTTCTGAAATTGGATTCCGTCATGGCTGTGCAAGTAAAATGCCAAGTTTTGCCGCGTGTACTGCAATCTATGTTGTCTCCTTTGAAAATAGTTACTGCGCAACAGGAACATTCCATTTTTTCGTCTGTTTAAAAATTCCAGTATGCCGCAGTCGATTCGAGCAAATACCGTAATTTATATTTAACTATCGCAATCCACAACAATTTGTATACTAAATTAGTGCATTATCAAACGTAAAATGAATTGAGACAATAAAACCATGCGATAATATCGATAGGCCTCCCTAGTATTGTTTCTGGTTGTGGCTCGCTGTCACGATTCGATGACGTTCTGCGCAGTTCGGCGGCCGCAGGCGGCCGCCGGCGTTCGCAATCGTGCGCATGTAGGGTGGATAGGCGATTCATCTATCGCTTGTGACAGATTAACTACTTGAAGATCGGAGCTGATTTTTACGAATCAAAACAACTGTTCGTACTCACGAATCACTTTATGAATCCTCTCGCGACTGATGAATTTCAAGATCCGAAGAAATTCCCCTTCTTTTGGTTTCTCAATTGATATAAAACACTTGCGATTTTATTTTTTAAAGCCAAAATATGGAACGTCAAATTGTTCGTGCACTGTTTTTGCAATAGGGATGTAGAATTTATGCAAACCATTTTGACAAGTAAGTTTTAAAGAACCAATTGATTTGTTTGTACTCCTCTCCCGAATTGAAAGATTGCAATGTTTTTAAACTAATTATTTTCATTAGTCAGAATAGCCTCGAAGACGCCTTTCCCCGATTGTTAAAGTTAGCGTATCTTGTCGTAACTATTCCTGCTAAAAGTGCTTCCGCGGAACGTGCACTCTCATCTTTTAAGCGTATTCATACTTACCTAAGAAATACACAGGGTCAGGAACGTCTATCTGAGTTATCAATGGTGGCTATTGAAAAACAGTTGTTAATAGAATTAAAGCGTTCGCCATCATTTTACTCAGACGTAATAAACTCATTTTTGAAAAAAGATAGACGCTTCGATTTAGAATATAAATAAGCTAGTTAAAGCTAGGTACCTAACACCTAATTACTTTTTGTTCCCTTTTTTTATAAAATAGTCTTGCAGCTCATACAAGCAAGGGTCAACTTCCTAACTCGATGTCACTCGCTCAAGCAAATAAAACGGCTTTTCTTAAAGCCACCGGAGGTATGCGACTGCTGATAAGTTAAATTCTGTCTTATTCATTGAGAGATGATCATTGAATTTGAATTTTAATGATTTTGTCAATAATTTATATATATGGTCTACAATTTCAGGTTATTAGGACAACGGGATTTTTACAAGGCTTATTCACTACGGAAGAACTTCAATCGGAGAATATTAGTGACCGAGACTCCAAGATTAGTTTTCTCACCAAAGTGATCGAGGTTGTCAGTAAGTATATACTTATATTAAGTAACTATATACTTATAATATACTATAATTCTTTATGATGATGATAACGGTGTGATAGCTGATTCCCTTGTTCTTTAAGGGAGATACATATGGAAGACTATTGTGGTTTTTTTGTCATTATAAATGATATAAAAACGAATTTACCACGAGAAGTTTACCACCCGACGTTTCGGCGATGTTGCAACCGCCGTTGCCTAGAGTAGATGATAGTCTACCCTAGACAATGCCGGTTGCAACATCGCCGAAACTTCGAGTGTTACCAACTTCACGCGGTAAATTCGTTTCTATTTTATTTATTTACATTCTTATATTATATTACATTTATTTACATTCATTTTGCTTTCTAAGATTGGCCCAACTCACTGTTCAGCTTTCATCCAGTAGCCTCCTCGAAGAGGGGCTTACCTGGTAGGGCCGCTGTGAACTCTGCCTGCTGCTCTTACCTGCTGTCGTAGACAGTTGGGATAGAAGGTTTCAATCCGGGGAAACAACTAGGGCAAAACTGGGCGGTTTGCTCACCGTGCGGCGTTAGCCAATGGTTTGCGCAATTTGTCGAATAATCGGGGAAGTCTGGAAACGTTTCCTAAGAAGCAAGGGGAGCTGTTGACCTGGCGTCATCTATCTTGAGAAACGATCCGCTGGCCACCCTATGCCTTGCCGGGCGAAGAGCGCCATGGTCCGGAATAAAGTTGAATTTGAATTACCGCGTAAACGACCTTCAATCTGTGACCAGACTGGAGGATGGAGAAATTCATCCAAATTTGGTAGTAAGGGCGCAAGGAAAGCTCGCTGGGTGGCACTTCCCAGTGCCTCACGGTAAGACGTCGGACTCTTACGGGCTGTTAGCATAGTTTGACTGTGGATTGTGATGTCCTCAAAGTCTTTGCATTTCACTCCATGGGAGACAGAATGGCACGCTGTCGTTATATTTCCCTGGGGCGGCGGGTTTCACCACAGCGATCGATACCCCTTAATGTTTTAACTATATATGTTATACAAATAGAAGGTCCAAAGTATCATGTGATTATTAAGTTTTATTAAGTTAAGTTTCATTTAATGTTGTTATTATTTATTTTTTTATTTATTTATTTCTTTATTTACTTATTTGTAATCAACATTACAGAAAAACCAAGGTATTGAAAAGTAAGATTAATAAAAATATCAACGTAATTATACGAATAGAATGACACTTAGAATACTAGCTATTATATAAGAATAAATAATTAATAGCCTTTGTAAAAATATCAAAATCTGGTGCAATTGAGTGAATTTCATTTAAGCGCTGCATAGCATGCGCTAACGAGTTCCACCTCGTAAGGTTAGTGCGCGAGAGCGGATCCGCGAAAAGATGGTGCGATTGAGCACGAAGATAATCATTTGGTACGAAAAGATTCACCTTGGCTAGTAAGCTAGGGTTATCAGTTTTACCACGAATTGCCAACCATGCCTGTGATAAATGCAGTCGGATACAAAAATGGATAATATCCGTACTGCTTAAAGTACAAAAATCTCAAAAAACACTTCTGTACCTTTTCCAGCATGAGGGTATAAGTATCTATCTTCATGCGGATTCCAAATAGCTGCATTTGTTTCCATGCGACTTCTAACAATCGAGTTGTACAACGTGCTCATAACCCGAATATTATTAAAGTGTTTGAATTGCCGTATCACAAACCCTAGAAGCTTGAAAGAAGTTGTAGATAGTTGTCTAATGTGTTCCTTAAAGTTTAACTGGGGGTCGAAAAAACTTCAAAGTCCTTGACTTCAATCACTTTGGGAAGAACACATCCCGCGATGGAGTAATCATACATGAGATGAGCAGGCAATCTTGTGTATGTCATCACTGAACATTTGTTAATATTAAAGTGAAGGTTACGAGCTTGGCTCCATGCATAAACTGCATCAATATCGCATTAAGAGAGCTCGCAGGCCTCAGCACTTGTAGTAGATAAAAATAATTTGACGTCATCAGAAAACGTTAGACAACGTTATGTCTTCTATAGTAATACACGGAGAAATATTGATAAAAAACAAGCCAAAATGGGTTTATGGTTTTTAGAATACTAATTTCAACCTAAACAGCATCCTAACAAAGAGGGTGTTTTTTTTCATAATATAGGATTTGAGTTTGGAAAATGTATGCGCGCTTTGTGCATCCATGGACACTGTACAGATTAAAATTATATATCCCTGTGTTAGCAGTTGATGTACCCTCAAAAAATAATGTAAAATGAAACGGTGTTTTTTTCTGTATTGTTATGAAGAACTTGTATACTCAAACGAGTCTTAAAGGTCCGTCGACTTATTGTATTTAAGATTAAACAGGTTACATTTATCGTCAAATTTTAAAATGGGTGAAAATATGATCCCAGCAAAACCATCTATGACTGATTTTTGTATCCTAATTCTCATATTATTTAGGAGTCTCTAATCAGAATGAATTTTGACCTATCCGTATATAATTTAAAGTTTTATTTATTCGTTGGAGCTATTCAGAGATAGTTCATGTCTCCTTTGTAGTAATACCCCTCGCATAGCGAGACATATTCTATCTGGCTGCAAGGCGGTACACAAAGTCCTTGCTGTTATTCCCGAGGTAATTAGCCTCTCAGTGGCTCGTACCAACGAGGGTCTGACACTACCATCCGAACCCCCGATCTAGTTTGTGCAAGATGGCTCTTAAGGCAAAGACATTCCACTGCGAAAAAAATCCTAATTACCGAGATAGCTTCAGATTGGATTCTTGAGGTTGATTCGGTCTCTGAGCAGTATAAATTCCCTGAAAGTGTCGGATGCACAGCCCTCCGTCCAGATGTAACTCTCTACTTCCTATCTCGGAAGATGCCTTTATTGTAGAATTAACTGTTCCATGGGAATCAAATATCCCAAAGAAAATAGTATTATGATGGATGCCAGCTTTCTGTATTTAGCTGTAATTGATTAAAATTTATCGACATGTTTATTTAAATAAATAAAGTATCTCAGTATCGATTGGCTGGGGGTAGAAGCCATATCTGTTTTGCAAATTCCTAAGACCTGGTAGACAAAAGTACGTCATCATACTCATTAGCGCTACAACTCATTGTGAGTCTTGGCTTTGTCAAGAATCTTCTTCCACTCCACCATATCCTGGGCCTTGGTTTTTCAGTAGTTCAGTCCAAGTACATTTAGGTAAACCCCTGAATGAAGCCATTGCAGCGACAGTCATGTGACTTTATTTTATTTTAATCTATACAGGGTAACCCCCATTTCAAAACTTAATTGTAGGTCAATCCGTAAATTTTAAAAGTATCAATAATTGTGAAGCTACTCCTGTGGTTATTAACTTTTTAAAAATTAAATCCCGTTAGCCTATTAATCATTGTAAGACCGCTAATTTCAGATATCGTCACTGAGTCGAACCTCGCAGTTAAGCCGAGTAAAGTGATAACCGGCCACGAACCCGAGAAAACAAACGAACTCCTACAGAAAATAGTACGCTCTAGAGAACAAATTAAGCAGCGATGTTGCCGTCCAGAAAGTGAATGATAAATCCAACAACAAAAAGAAGACTCAATCAAAAAAGGAACCGCCCGAGGTAAAGTCTAAGAAAGAAGCGGCAGAAGCAAAGCCGGAAAAGGAGAAATCGAAAAAAGCTGGCGCAAGAGTTACGGGGAAGTCAAAGGATGTCGCCGCGAAGCCGAAGGGTAAGAAGAACGAAGCGATTAAACCTCAGAAACAGGTCGATTCAAAGCCGGCGGCTAAAACAAAAACCGAAACCGTAAAACAACCAAAAGATGCCCAAGCAAAGCCTAAACAAGCGTCCGTTTCACCTACGAAGCCAATCAAAACTGCAGAAACAATCACTGTAGAAGTTGTTACCCCCGAAACGCAATCGCTATCAATTTCTACTCCGATAGATGCGAAAAATACAGTAAAGGAAGAATCAGCAAAAGAAAATGACGAGAAATCCGCCACTGAAACCATAGAAATGCACCTCAGTTCAGAAACTAGCGAAGAAGCAAAAATTGAACCTGAGCCATTAATCCTACGACAAGTCAGCCAAGACATCCCTGATATTAAGTCAATTTTTAATATTGCTCATGTTGAAAATTCTATAAACATGGAACCGGTCTCCACTTCTATTAATCAGGAAACAGAACGCAAAAAGGACAGACCGAAAAAACCCAGACGTCAGGAATCTCTGAAAGAATCTAAGGAGAATTTTGTGAATGGTGAGCCACCTGTAAAAGCAACTCTGCAGCCTCCGCCTGTTCGCACTTCATCAGCTAGACCAGGAGCCATGAAAAAATTGATGAAAATAAAGGAAAACGACAAGAATGTAGAGAAATAAATGACGAAAAACGCCAATGGTAGGCCGAAAGGCAGGTACGTCGACGTCAGGAGGCAGGAGGGGTTTTAGTCGGTAAGAGTCCGACACTACCTAGTCACATGGTGCCCATGAGGGTTTCCCCTCCTGCAACAATAAATAAAAAAAAAAAGCTAGACCAGGAGCTCCGAGGCTCCGCGAGAGGAACACTGATGTCATAATTCAACCGTTCGAACCAGTTTTACTCGGAAAAGTAAATGTCATAGTTGAAAATTACAGCGAGGACGAGGTATGCACCTACATTCTTTTATTCTCATATTTTTATTCACTACAGCTCGTTTAACTCAACCGAATTCCGTTGAATGTACTAGGATTGATTATATAGGATATTAGGTTGCTTAATTTCCTTACTACCTTTTGGCAACCCTTTTGCGCTGGCGACACGCAGTTGGCGCTGATAGCATTGTCCGGCGAAACTTTTGGCCATCCATAATAACAATGAATGTTTTTTTATGATAATACAACAATTATAACATTCAATTATTAGTGCCATCTATTGCATTTTTGTATAGGCTGATTACAGAACAGAAATAATACAGAGAGGAAGAATGCCATCTATTCATCACAATTTTAAAATTTATTTATTTATTTATTTATTTATTGCTCCACAAAAAAAATTACACCGTTAGCACTTAACATTGATTGTGTTGCTCCTAACTAGGCAGAGCCTGTTCTAAGGAGAACACCAATACAAATGATTAAAAAATACATACTAAAAATAAAAAAAATTGAATCAAATCAAGTTAAATTCCAAACTAAAAATATATATTTTTTTTAATCAAATCAAGTTAAAATGAAATTCTCACTACACCAAAATAATATTAGAACTATAGACAAGTAATACTAAATAATAATAATAATAATATATAATAGCAATAATAAATAATCATTTATAATAATAACTAATAATATATAAGAATTAATAAAAATACCTGTATAAAATAAATAGAAAATAAATATATTTATTTATTTTAAAATTGTGATGAATGTTTTCTCGGTCTCTCTCCTACCAAGGTTTATTAACCATGATACAAGGTGATATTTTTGTTGTTTGCTGCTAATTTCCAATATGTTCTCTTTACTCATGATATTAACCATTCTTGGAGCAAGAAAGCTGTAATGACGTTGTCCAAAAGACGTTAGACGTTTCGGCACTTCAAAGTTTCCCTTATAACGACCTGATCTATCCCTGTTTTCCGGAGAAACACAATATTCGTCTTCATTGTTGTTTTTAAGATGAATTATTGCTTTGAGGCAATACAACTGCCTCAAATCAAGCAATTGTGCCTCAACATACAGGTCGTCAGAAGGATAACGCCTAGGCTTCCTTAACATGATTCTAATTATTGCCTTTTGGACAACGTTCACTTTCTGGAGGAGGGTTTTTCCGCAAGCTCCCCATCCAAGTATACCGTATGTCATTAATGATTGGCATATAGCGTAATATATAATTTTTAAATAGGGCAGGCCGAGAATATCTCGCAATTGAATAAATATATAAATCAGTTTCCTTAGTCTTTTCACTAGACACTCGGTATGTAATTCCCACCGTAGGTGTCTATCTATAATTATTCCGAGATATTTTATCTCTCTGACTGGTCCGATTGGCTGACAACGACACGTGGCATCTCTCTTGCAGTCGTGAATGATAAGATGATGGTGATCATCCGGCTGGCCTCTTACATCGATGCTAAATGGGATATATTTTGTTTTGCCAACATTTAATGTAAGTAGGTTTAGGTCTAGCTAGGTTTTGATTGAAGCCATCGCGATGTTAGTACGATTATATACCTTTTCCCAATTAGAACCGGAAATTACTAACACCGTGTCATCAGCATACGCTATTGTTCTACCAAAACCAAGCTCGCAAAGCGGATTTATGTACATAGTGAACAGTATTGGTCCGAGCACGCTACCTTGAGGAACGCCAAATGTTAGTGGCAGGGATACACTTCGAACAGCGTTGAGGTTAACAGTATGTGTTCTGTTTTTTAAATAATCCGAAAACCAATTCAATGCGAGGCCATTGATTCCATACCCCTTTAATCTTTTACAAAGTATTTTATGGGATATAGTATCAAAAGCCTTCGCTAGATCTAAAAATACCGCAATGCATTTCTTTTTCGAATCCAATGCATTCGTTATGCTTTTAGTAACCTCAAGGATAGCCTCACCCGTACCGACACCGTTCCGAAAGCCGAATTGATTTTTAGATAGAAGATCCATTTTATCTAAGTGGCTTGTTAGTCTTTCCTTTACCACTTTTTCAATTATTTTGCTCAGATTGTTAAGCAGTGAGATAGGCCTATAGTTTGCAATATCTGTGTCATCTTGTTTATATATTGGTACTATATTGGCATGCTTAAAATGACTTGGAAAGATCCCCGTCTTAAAGCTTTGGTTTATTATGTATTCAAGTGGAATGGCAAGGTTATTTCTATAGGTTTTTATAATATCTGCTTTGATATCATCAGGACCGCTTGAGTTGTTATTTTTTAGTGTCGATATTATTTTGATAATTTCCGTCTGTGTTGTTGGTCTCAAGTAGAATGACGAGGACATACTGCCATTGGCATCGATCCTATCCGCTAGTTCCTCTTCCCGAATGTTATTTTTTTGGAGATTTTTATTTGCTAAGACATAGCCTATGCTATTAAAATAAGTAAATATATTTATTTTCTATTTATTTTATATACGTATTTTTATTAATTCTTATATATTATTAGTTATTATTATAAATGATTATTTATTATTGCTATTATATATTTTTATTATTAATATTTAGTATTACTTGTCTATAGTTCTAATATTATTTTGGTGTAGTGAGAATTTCATTTTTTGATTTGATTCAAATTTTTTATTTTTAGTTTGGAATTTAACTTGATTTGATTAATTTTTTAAAATTTTTAGTATGTATTTTTAAATCATTTGTATTGGTGTTCTCCTTAGAACAGGCTCTGCCTAGTTAGGAGCAACACAATCTATGTTAAGTGCTGACGGTGTAATTTTTTTTGTGGACCAATAAATAAATAAAATTTGAATAATAATGGGTGTAATTATTAGGTATTGAAAACTGTATATCAAATAAAAAAATTACATGTTTATGTAATTTTAAAATCATAAAAGCTATGATTTAATTATTCATTTGCTATTATTGTATAGATTTTATAGATTGATACAAACGGAGCTGCCATGGAATTGTATTACCTGAATCGGATCCATCGTAATATTATTAATCGCGATCTCTGCATCTCAAATGTGGTAAGGTGAACGCTCACATGTGGCAAGACAGCTGTCCTAAACCTACCACCGCCGGTCGTCAGTCCGGAATCCACCCTTCACCTCCTAGAAGTGTAAAAAAACAAAAAAATATATATGATGGGCCCGATTTTTGGTCGGTGAATTCCATGGCAGCTCCGTTTGTATTTTATTTTAATTTATTACACCTATTATTTTATTTTGAGATAGGATAATATTATCAATTAATAAGATTGCATTTTAAGGCAGACCCTTTTCAGTTATTTTTTTTCTACTTTATTTTTATTTTTAAAATCATTAATTTTCGTTATGAAATTTCTTCATTCGGTCGCCGCTCTGGCCTAGGCCCGCGATAAAAGCTATGCAATAGCTTAAAAATAATTTAAATCGTTAGGTCATGTTTATTGCTCATATTATCAACAATTATGAATTCATATCAAAATAAGTAAATTTATCGTGTCAATTGTTTAAAACAAAAGACTTTTCCCTTTTACTGCATATAATTTCACTTTTACTGCATAAATGGTTAAAGAGATAAGACACTCAAAAATAAGACACTCACAAGAAGACACTCACAAATAACGGTAATATAGTCAAATTGGCATGCAAATACATACATACATATGCAGTAAAAATATAACCCTTCTTTTGGCAGTCAGGAAATAAATCATAGCACTCAGTACTAACCAAACCACACTCATAATTTCATCACAAGTAAAAAGTTTTACCGCCCAACGAAGTGGGCACGGGTCAGCTAGTTAGTGATATAAACTATTGGACTGGAATATGTTAATTTTACCTTATTTATTAGTTTTATTTATTTTTATTTTTATTTGTTGAGTGGGGCTTTTCTAAGGTCTTATGAGCCTTGTAACACTGCGACCATTGCTGATCTATTGTGCTCGCCACCTACTATAGTTCTGCGCTAAGCCCCGTGTCATTCAAGAACCGCAGCAGGCTTTTGGCGCCAGATTGTTTTACCTCCTCAGGTTGGAGGTAGTGACCACCCAGGTGGTTGTATCTTTTACGCATCAGCGGGCCACACTCGCACATGAGGTGCTGGGGAGTTTCCTCTGCCCCTTGGCAGAACCTGCACATTTTTGTGTCTTTGAGCTTGAGGTTGAACATGTGTTTGTTCAGGCCACAATGCCCCGTGAGTGCCCTTACCAGTATGCGTAGATTGTTCCTATTTAGCGATAGGGCCTCACGGGCCGTCTTACGGTCGTAAGGCTTAATAAGCGCTTTGGAATGATTCAACCCTGGCGTGTTGTTCCAGTGGTTGACGGATTGTTCTAAACACATTTGTTTGAGCATTAGGTTTGCAAGGCTTTTTGGTACGCCACAGCAAGGTTCAGGGCCGTATAACGTTCCCTTTGCTCCCGTCCTAGCAAGTTCGTCGGCTTTTTCATTTCCCTCGATTCCTGCATGGCCGGGAACCCATCTTAGTATTACCCTGTTCTTTTCGCCCAGGGAATTCAGTAGTGATATGCAGTTTTGCACTAGCTTTGAATTAATGGTATTCGAGGCTAGTGCCATAAGAGCTGCTTTGCTATCTGAGTGGATATAGATACGGTGGTTGGCGTAGTCCTTTTGGAGGTTGATATCCGCACATTCAATAATGGCGTAAACCTCCGCTTGGAATATGGAGGCGTATTTTCCCAAGTTTACACTTCTTTCGAAGTTTGGTCGCTCTCCATATATACCACAGCCTACGTCAAGTCCCGATTTGGACCCATCAGTATACCATTTAAGGCTACCGGCCTCCCATTGCAGTTGGCTTTTTAGCCAGTCGTCTCTGGGCGGCAGTTCCACTGTAAAAAGTTTTCCAAAGTTTAGGAGTGGGAGCATGGTGTCTGATACCATGTTGAGGATTGGATTTTCACTGACTGAGTCAAGAACTGATCTTAGTGCTTGTGAGATCCAGTTTACCTTCTCTCGGGCAGATAGCCTGTACATGCTGGCTTTCGCCACCTGTTGCAAATGAATGTGTAGGGGCGGTAAGTTCAGCAGTGCATCTAGAGCTGCTCCAGGAGTGGAGGACATTGCGCCAGTTGTCATGAGGCACGCCGTCCTTTGGATATTGTTTAGTTTGGTAATCACAGTTTTCTGGTTGGCTTTGTTGCACCATACCACCGAGGCGTACGAGATTATCGGCCTCACAATGGCAGTGTATAGCCAGTGGGAGATCTTGGGGTTAAGGCCCCAGTTTTTCCCCGCCAGTCTTCTGCTTATACCCAAAGCACTTTTAGCTTTTTGAATTGTTTTATCTAGGTGGCTGTTCCAGGTGAGTCTTTGGTCGAGCGTGACTCCCAGATACTTTACTTCCTTGGAGAAAGGAATCTGCCTGTGGTTTAAGATTGGCATTTTTAGTCCACCTAGTTGACGTTTGTTGGTAAATGGCACGAGGACGGTCTTATCGGCGTTGACCGATAATTCGTTCTCTCTGCACCAATTGCTAACGATTGTTAACGCTTTTTGCATTATGTGTGAGATCGTGTTTTGGCAGAAGCCCCGGACAATGACTACTAGGTCATCAGCATAGCCCTGTGTGTCTATCCTGGCCTCTGCCATCCTATGCAGGAGTTGATCTATTGCAAGAGTCCATAGTAGGGGCGAGAGTACGCCTCCCTGCGGGCAGCCTCTTGTAGTGGTGACTTCAAGGTTTGTTCCGTGAAGAGCTACCTTGGCCGTGCGGTTTGAGAGCATCGCTTTCACCCATCTGGTTGTGGTGTTGTCAACTTGTTTTGACTCTAGCCCCTTCACCAGTGATTTAATTGGGGTTTTGTCGAAGGCGCCCTCAATGTCTAAAAATGCGCATACTGCGATTTGTTTGTCTTCCAACGCCTTTTCCACTCTGTCTACTAGGTAGAGCAGAGCGGTTTCCGTGGATTTGCCTCTGCGGTAGGCGTGTTGGTTACAGCTGATAGGGTTGACCGTTAGGATTTTTTCCCTGATATAGCTATCCAGTATCTTTTCCATCGCTTTCAGTAGAAAGGATGTTAGGCTAATTGGCCTGAAGGACTTTGACAGTGCGTAGTCCTTCCTGCCAGCCTTGGGTATGAATAGCACTTTGACCTTGGTCCATTCTTCTGGTATATGTCCCCAGGCATAGCTTGCTCTGAAGATTTTAACCAGATATGGGGTTAGAATGTCGATACCCTGTTGCAAAAGCACAGGCATGATTCCGTCGTCCCCGCATGATTTGTAAGGTTTAAAGGATTTTACGGCCCATTTAACTTGATCGGGCCTTATGATTCTAGCAGCCCTACTCCAGTCCTCGTTTCGAGGTCTGTATGGAGCAGTGGCGGCGTTGCTAGTTGTCACAGCACCTGGGAAGTGGGTCGATATTAGTTCCTCCAAAGTTTCCTTTTCATTTGTTGTAAAGGTTCCGTTTGGTTTTTTCAGAAGACCAATTTGGTTAGGTTTGTCCTTTGCGAGCAGTCTATGTACTCTGGCTCCTTGAGGCGTTTCCACTATGTCCTCGCAGAAGCTTTTCCATGTTGCTCTTTTGGCTCTCCTAATTTCTTTGTTGTACTCGGTTAAGGCTTTTTTGTATTCCTCCCAGTTGAGAGTTTGTTTAGCCTTATTAAATAGTTTCCGGGTTTCCTTCCGTAGTTTGTCCAACTTCGGGTTCCACCATGGAACTTTTCTTTTGGAGGTCTTTGTCTTGAGTGGGCAGCTTTCCTCATAGGCGTTTATAATGCCTTTTGTGGTATCCGCCACGGCCAATTCTAGACTCTCGCGTGTTTTTATATTTTTTTGTATTGTTTCAAGGTTAAGCCTTAGTGTGGTACGGTAAGCGTCCCAGTCGGTGGCTTTAGGATTCCTGAAAGTTGTGGTTTGACAGTCTACGGTGTTTAGTAGTTTAAAGGTTATTTGTCTGTGATCAGACATTGAAGTGTCATCCCTTACATGCCAGTTTTTTATGTGTCTGGCTAGATTTTTAGAGGCAAAAGTAATGTCTAAAACTTCCTGTCTTGCACTTGTCACAAAGGTCGGCATGCAGCCTTTGTTTAATAGGCATAGGCAGTTGGTTGTGATAAAATCATTAAGTAACTCACCTCTATTGTTGATGTCTGAGCTCCCCCACGCGGTGTGGTGTGCGTTTGCATCACATCCAACCAGTAACTCCGCCTTTTGGGTACGGGCGTACTCCACCAGGTTTGCCAGCTCTTCGGTTGGATTTTGTTTCTCTCCAGATAGATAGGCTGAGCATAAGATGACTCTGGATCCATTCCATCCTTTGAGATTTATATACGCTGCTGACAGGTCATTAGTACATAGCTCTGTAACAGGCAGGAAGTTAATGTTTTTCTTGAACACTATGCATGCTCTGGGTTTTTTCCCTCCCGGGTAAGAGAGGATTTTACCCGCAGCGTTTAAGCCCTGGATAGTTAAGTTATTTACCCAGGGTTCTTGTACGAGGGCGATGTCGATTTCTCCTTTGGTGAAGCAACACTCCGTCACTGCGCTGGCGGCAATGGCGTGGTGGAGGTTGATCTGGAGAATCCTCGTAGAGTTGCCTATGTTCGCCATCAGTGATCCATAGGGGTTGTGGGCTCTGTCGCAGGCTTTTCCCTCTCCAATGGAGGATGAGACCGTCCATGTTTGGATTGGGATGTGCCTTGCTCATTCCCGGGTTTTTCCCCCGTTTTAGGCGCTCCTGTACTCTCGTCAGCAGGAGAAGGCCGATTTGCCGGCTCTTTCTTTCGCTGTATGGGAGCAGGCGTTTGTCTGCCTTTGTTGGAGTAGGACGGGATAGCCCTGTTTCCTGGGGGATTCGTGGGCTCACCCCTGATTTTCAAAGAAATCTTTCCAAAACCAAGGGTGGCCCTGTAGTCGGTTTTCCGAAGGGTCTCCAAAGAGGGCTCGTTATTTTAATTTATTACACCTATTATTTTATTTTGAGATAGGATAATATTATCAATTAATAAGATTGCATTTTAAGGCAGACCCTTTTCAGTTATTTTTTTTCTACTTTATTTTTATTTTTAAAATCATTAATTTTCGTTATGAAATTTCTTTATTCGGTCGCCGCTCTGGCCTAGGCCCGCGATAAAAGCTATGCAATAGCTTAAAAATAATTTAAATCGTTAGGTCATGTTTATTGCTCATATTATCAACAATTATGAATTCATATCAAAATAAGTAAATTTATCGTGTCAATTGTTTAAAACAAAAGACTTCCCTTTTACTGCATATAATTTCACTTTTACTGCATAAATGGTTAAAGAGATAAGACACTCAAAAATAAGACACTCACAAGAAGACACTCACAAATAACGGTAATATAGTCAAATTGGCATGCAAATACATACATACATATGCAGTAAAAATATAACCCTTCTTTTGGCAGTCAGGAAATAAATCATAGCACTCAGTACTAACCAAACCACACTCATAATTTCATCACAAGTAAAAAGTTTTACCGCCCAACGAAGTGGGCACGGGTCAGCTAGTTAGTGATATAAACTATTGGACTGGAATATGTTAATTTTACCTTATTTATTAGTTACGTACACATTCAAATATAAGAGCACAATAAAAACAGAATTTAAGATCCAGAGAAATCCAGTTATCTGCTTTAAAATTTTCATATAATTATAATCTGTACAAATAAACCTATTTATTTTTCATATATTAACTAACAGTTTTTAGTTAGCAGAAAGACATTGGCTGTTATACATTGTTACATTTCAATAGCAATAGTGAAAGTGTTTAGAATGCCGTTTAAAACGACTGTCGCTTTTCACTTGCTGAATTGAATCGCGAGAGTGTTTGTAATACGGCTGCAGCCCCATTGCCGTAGGGCCAACCAGGATTTTAAACCAACGAATCCTGACACGACAGTTGAGTCATTAATTGTTGCCTGTGTATATCCCTAATATGTCAATTTCAGGAGGACGACGGAAGCTTGGTGACAGTTGATTCAACGGACTTGCATACGAACGATGTGTCAAATGAAAAAACTGAGATTAATTCAGATCGGAGTCACGGCCATTTGGTGCAGCAGATTCTCCAGACACAGAAAGAGTTGAGAGACACCGTAAAGCTCGATGTTGTAAGTAGCATTTTTGTGCATACAGTAGAAACTGCTTTTTGGCAGCTAACGGTTCTGTGCAGCTTGGGCCATATGACTTGCTTTTTACCTTCAGTTGGTTTAACTCCCATGCGGTAGCCTCCTTGAAGAGGGACGAACCTGGAAAGGACTCTGTCTGGCTCTGTCCCGGCTGTGTCGAGGACATGGGATCGGAACCTCTGGGGGAAGGCCTCGGGCGCTAGTGGGTGGTTTGCGCATTGGGCGGCATAAGCCAATCGAATGTGCAAAATCGGGGGGAGGTCTGGAAATAGTATGATACATTTCCTAAGCAGCGGGTGTCGTTGTTGACCTGATGTCACCTACTCATGAAATAACACGTTCACCACTCGATCCTGTATGAATGTCGGGCAAAGGGTGTCACGGTTGCGATCAATTCGATCTAAATTACTGATAACATTAGGTAGAGGCCGCGCAAGCGACATCGAACGCGGGGATTTTTATAGCGCGTGCTACGTTGCCCGGATTGCTACTATTGCCACTATGCTATTATCCATGTTTCAAAAATTTCCACACAAAAAAGAATTACTGTCAATTACCTATGATTACTTCATGTACAACTTTTTTTCTCTCACAAAAATGCCCTTTTTTGTGAGAGAAAAAAATTGTGACGACATTGGCTTTTCCGGCAATGAAAACGGTCGAAAAATCCAATTTTGTTTGCGACATCAGATGAAAACACGGAAATCATGGCTCGATATATTTTTACAGCTGTGGAGCGATCGTCGGTCGACCATTGTTGTAGGGATGTGATGTTGGCGCGAGTGACCGAATATACCGTACGGAGGTAACCTCGAGGAATCTACATTAAATTAAGCAATATAAATTCAGAATAATCTCGTATAACATTAACAAAAAAAAACGGTTGTCTGTAAAGTCGGTTTACTGACGATAGTTGAACGTGACGTTATAAGAAAATACTGATGGAATGGTTGCATTTGAAGCAGTTTCATTTAAGATTCTGATATTGTTTATTACAAACACCCAAAATATATGTTTTTATACTCACCGATTTGACTACAACATGTAAATGTATTATTGTATAGCAGTATAATTGTATAATTGTTTATTGTTTAAAGTTTATTGTTTTTTTTTATTTGAAAGTTTGAAATCTCGAACTGTTAAATAACGGTTTGAGAAGCGTTTGAGCACGCTGCACCATCTAGCGGTAGATAATACGTCGTAAATAAACAATATCAGCGACATTTTACCAACCGCTAGCTAGCGCATCGTAATGATAGCTTTTCATACTTTTTTATTTTTTTAAAAATAAAAGTTGCTTACTTCGTTGTACCCACAAGAAAATTGTCCGTTCAGTAATAACATTCCGTATATCAAGAATACATATAAAATTATGTCAAGAATCAATCTAGTGATTTTCATTCGTACTATTTTAGACTGAGGTTAGTAAATAATTCTTGTCGCAACCGGTAGATGGCAGCATTTATATCGAATAATAAATATAATAAATGGAACGCCTCAGAGCGAGGTAACGCCGCATGAGTCATGTTTTTT
Organism: Micropterix aruncella; assembly: GCA_944548615.1. Classification (NCBI taxonomy): domain Eukaryota; kingdom Metazoa; phylum Arthropoda; class Insecta; order Lepidoptera; family Micropterigidae; genus Micropterix; species Micropterix aruncella. Next base: position 81,532,483 of record OX155980.1, on the reverse strand, counting down.
CGTGCGTGCAGCAGGCTCCATCGATTTATAAGACGTTGTCATGTCAAAAAATAGTAAAAGAAATATTATGATTTCAAGTTATTTATTTAGAACAGAAAGATATACAATGCTGAGATAAATTTAAGCAATACACAATTTAACTTAAAATAAATTAGGAAATTTAATGGGCGTAAATATAAATTTATTAGTTTACGAATATAATTTCGATTTCGATTTTGGCGGGAAAACGGAGTTCGTCGACCGTTGGATTACCTCTCACAATTAGAGCGGGGTCATTCGCATTTCCGACCCTCCAGCGAGCAGTCGAAGATAATCGAGAGATCCCGGGTGAATATCATCGAATAAAGTGCGCAAAAGGATAGTCCGGTGAGCGGAGTCAGGATGCTTGAGATTTATGCGAATCCGCTATAGATCCCTAATCGACGGGGGAGAGTGCCGGCCGGGGGGATTGACCGCTGACGAGGTGCGAAGCTGCGCTCGTCTTCCTCGGGTTAGTGGATTCCCTCCCGAAGGCCGCGCCGAGCGTTGTCCTAATCCGGACGTCGTAATGGTGCAGGGGTCTCTCGGAGGGACTGTATTCGGCGGCGGATAATGGAGGCGGGCGACGGAGGCGGCCGCAGCTGCGGAGGCTGTCGAGCGGCGGCAGGGTTCCGTCCGGCGAGGCGCAGACGGGCGGAAGACTGAGGGGGGCGCTGCGGGCAGTGGCCGGGCGGCGATCCCCCCTCCCCCGCCTCGGCTACGTCCCCGATTCCCGGCGGAGGGGTGCCTCCCGGAGCGGAAGCCGTGCTGCGATCGTCGAAGAATAACAGCGGAAAAGGAGAAAGCCGAGGAGAGCTGTTTGACCCGGCAGACGGATTGGCGGCGCTTAGACGGACGTTCCCAGATACCCGCATCGTCCTCCCTGGGTCGTCGTCGTTTTATAATTACCTTCGTGTAGTAATGCTTATTAAATTCATATACGCGATTTAGTTTCCGAAATTTCTAAAGGAGCCGCCCGAGAGTACGAGCTCTCGCTTCGCTAGTTATAATCCGGACATTTCAATATTTATTACTTTCATTGTTTTTTCTATTATTTTCTTATTCCATTGACATTCTCAGGTTTTCATTTGCATTTTAATCTCTTTGATAATTCTCGATTTTTCATTATTCGATCCACGTACGATTCTTACGTGCGATATAATACGCGGTGCGATAGCGGTAGTCGTACTAGATAAGGAAAAGCACGATAATCGGAAATAGGATTGTCGCATGCGATTATTTGAGGAAATAAATCCTATTTTAGAAAACGGTTGTCTTTTAAATATCCAAATTACCAAAAAACGCTAAATAAGTCTAATATCAAGTCAAATTAACGTTACAAATTTCATAACTTATCGTAACATTTCTTTCCATTTTAATTTTTATCCGGAAGATGTAAAAGTCAGTCTAATAGATACAAAACAGATTGTTTCTGTATCTAATCAGGTTATTTTTTGATAACCGTTACAATAATGCCAAAAAACGCCCGCGGGCAATGTAACACGCGCTATAAAAATCGGCCGCTGCTAAAGTGTTAATAAATAAATTAAATTCAATCAATTCAATTCAACTTTACCTACATTTACCGCCATGTCAAAGTCAGGCACGTAGCCTCTCGGTAGCTCGTGCGAAAAAAGTATGACAGCACCTTTTTAGACACCTTTTTATGACAGCACCTTTTTTCCCACAGCACAACCCTCAATACAGTTTATGCAGAATGGCTTAAAATGTAAAAAATATTTCACCCTAAACCCTTTCTTAAACATTGAAAACGCTTCTGCCTGTATTCTAGAGATCGACTCGGTCACTAAACGGTCGACTTCTCCCATGTTTGGGACGATCAAATCAAATCATATTTATTTTCAAAAAACCCGTTTAGGATGTAGAAAATACAGAGATGAAATAAATAATTCAAACGTAACAATTAAATAAAATAACATAAATTCCAAAAATAAAAGTCAGTCAAATTGTACAAACATTTAGATAAAAATATTGTTTTGTTCGTTTTCTAAACTCATCTGTATGCAGATGATGTCCAAATATATAATCATTTCTCTCCCGAAAACATCAATGCATCGATCGCCATCATGAACTCTTATCTTCAGGCCATTTGTGAATGGTGTGCGCTGATGGGTCTACTAATCAACCCTTTGAAATCCCATGCTATACTCATTGGAGGTCGTAAATTGCTCTCCAGAGTAAATGTAAAATCCCTTCCGCTTTTAAAACTAAACGATATCACCATACCATTGACGCAAAAAGTGAAAGATCTTGGTCTAATTATCGATGAACATTTCTCCTGGCAACCACACGTGGACCAGGTAAGTCGTAAAATATTTGCTAGTTTTCACCCTCTGCAAACACTCAGAAGATTTCTTCCTATGGACACAAAAAAATCTCTTGCACAGTCTCTCCTCTTGCCTCTCCTTGACTGGGCTGATGTGGCTTATCTCGATTTATCAGAGGAACTGCTCAACAAACTTGAATCTTTTGCAAAATGTATGCATACGATTCATCTTCGGTCTACGTAAGTATGATCACGTGTCCGACTATAGGGCACAGTTAAAGTGGTTGCCAATACGCCAAAGAAGAAATGTTCATATACTGGCTCTCCTATATCGTGTACTCACCCAATTAACGCCATCCTATCTCCAGGAGCTTTTTGAACCACTAAGTTCCCACGGTCTCGTACTTCGGTCAGCCTCTGACAGTTTATTAAAAATTCCGAGTCATAATAGTGATTTCTATTCCTATTCTTTCTGCGTCCATGGTGCAAGACTCTGGAACGATCTCCCAGCAAATATACGAAACTCGCCTTCTTTACCATCGTTTAAGACTCACCTTAAGGATTACTACCTTTCTAAGAAGTAACCAGTTCTTCCCTTTCTCTCCTGTTCCTCTCCCAATTTCCTCTCCTCGGGCATTATTAGTCTTAAATTCTTCCACTTGTCTGTATGTTATGTAATAATCTTTATTTTCACAATGCGCGCATGTACCACTATGTTTAGGTTAGCTGTAAGACATTGCCATGTGGCAATAAGCTCGCCTTTTTTGTATACTTATTAAGTGCAAATAAAGAGTTTATTATTATTATTATTATAATTATTAATATCTTTCTAGTTTTGTGACAGCTTGTTATCAAAAAATACGCTTCTATACATAGTTGTGCGTTGGATTTTGTGATCGATTTGTGCTTCAGGAAACTATGTTGCTCTACCGCAAGATAATGATATAACTGCGAGTAGACCACTTTTTCAAAGAGCTGGGCAGGATTGAAACTGTTGCTGATTGTAATTGCTGACAGTATTTTTTTACGAATGGCCACTATTCAGACTTCATTCCACTTTGCAGGAAAAATTCCTTGAGATAACGTCATTTTGAAAATGATGGAAAGCGGATGAGTTTATAAAAAAAGACTATTTGATTCTAGCAACCTCAAATACCCGAATATTTTTTTTTTTTTTTTACAATATAATATAGGAGATTAAATTTAAAATTGCATTGGGCCATTTTAAAAAAACACAAGAGGAATAGAATAACTTTCCCCTTATATCCAGATTTCCAATGCACTTTATAAACATTTCTTAGATAAGAATAAAGAATGATAAAATAAATAAAAACAAAAAAAATAACATTCATATTTCAGACACAGAAATTACTTTGATTTTACATCGAACATCGTTTATATAGTTTACATTCAAAACCCTTTTCAAATCTTGGTGCTTGGTACAGTGCAATTTTATTATTTTATAATTATTGCTTAAAAAAATATGTATACCGGGTATAAACTCTATTGCGAGCAAATTTGATATTCGTCTCTGAGTATAGATGCAAACTTCATTTGCTTCGAATACGTGGATGTAGAAACCTGCGTATTCTTTCCCATTCTTTATAAGAATCTCAACAGTCCCACCGCTCCTACCTAACCAAAAAATGTACTCTTTTAGGAAGTCGTGGTCTTCTCTTTTAACATATTCCTCATAATTATTCTCTTTTAACATATTCCTTCGCCGTCCATGCAGATATTTACGGAACCAGCTCCCATACAATATCAGAAACGCACCAGCGATATTCTACTTTTTAAATGTCTCAAAAGTCATGCCATGACCCTAAATTCCTAGTTGTCCTATGTCCTAGCTGTCCTTGCAGATATTCTTTAAATCCTAATTATCTTTTTAAAAAATGGCATTCGTTTTTTTTAGTCAATAGGTTTTTTGTTTATTTTACTATACTGGCATCGAAATTCTTTCCCTACCACGAAAGTTAGCAGCGAGAGATTGTATTTCTGCTTGTTATGTTTTGGGCAATAAGTCCGACTGTTACATTTTGTTGGAAAATGTGCTATAAATAATTTCTCTCTATCTACCTAACTTGTCAAGCATAAAACCTATGAAATACATAAACATGAAGAATAATTAAAAAAAAATTTTTTTCAGATCCCAGAACGAAGGATTGGTTCTTCATGAGTAATCCGTTTCCCGGGATTTTCATCCTAGGAGTCTGTCTACCTGTACACGGTCTTCAGGTTAGGACCAAATCTGATGGAAAATCGGAAGCCATTCGAACTTAGTATAATACACTCACACTAATATTGTATAATGTCGTCCAGATTATAGCGTGTATATATATTGTTTATAAGGTAAATACACATTTTATAAGCTTTCATACAACAAATTTTGTAAGTCAATTTTGAGCCGATTTTCCATATCTGATTATTTGAAATTTTGCAAGCACACTCGGTTCAGATGGCATTACAATATTCTATAGATATAAAATATTAAAATACAAACAGGTTGTCCTAATTATACAGATTTTATGAAATGGGATATTCTTCTATAATCGGAAAATACTAACAACAAAATAAAATAAACATGCACCAGTCGTTTCCTTGACGTCAGTTTCCATATAAAAATTAAATACGGAATATTCACTTTACGAACGCCGGTCCCCTCACCTCAGCCACCATTGCGGTATTTGGATATTATTATTTTCGTTTGTGAAAGTAGACGCGATTATCTAAAGAGCTACTTGCATCAAACATGGATATTTTACATAAGCGAAAAGTATCCAGAAGCGATTACTGTCTGAAACTCGTGATAGTATAATGTATAGGATACGTTAAATAAATACCATGACCTCGCAAATGCCGTCACCCGGAACGGCTTCACTGTTCACCTTCACGCGGTGGAAGTAGGCGCTCGTGGCCTGCCAGCTAAATCTTTGTTTCACCTTTTTAAAGATCTTGGTATCTCCAGGAAAATAATCAACTCCTTTCTAGAAAAATTATCTAAAACCGCGATTTCTGCATCTCAAATTCTATGGCTTCGAAGGGGGAGTGAATGGGTGGTAAGGTGAATGCTCACATGTGGCAAGACAGCTGTCCTAAACCTACCACAGCCGGTTCGATAGTCCGGAATCCACTACTCACCCCCCAGAAGTGTAAAAAAAAAATAGTATTATGATGGGCCCGACTCCGGTCGGTGAATTCCATGGCAGCTCCGTTTGTATTTTATTTATACAGGTGAGTTTTTATTTAGCGACATCCTTGTAGTGGGTGAATCAGTACGACAAACTAAGCAACTTTTATACATTTTTTTTGGTAAATTAAAAATAAATAAATTAAAAATAACAATCAGATTTCCATAATAATGAATAAAAGAAGCCATAAATATAAAAAAAAATCGGTTGTGTCACCCCAAGACTTTCCTGACTAGTATTCAGGGAGGTGCGAAAAAACGAACGATGTAATCAAGGTTCCCCAAATTTGTATGGCAGGTACCCCAAACGTTGGTCGTAAGTACCCCAAAAACTAATAGGTTCTTCCGATGGTTAACAGAAGCTTCTATGCCAAATTTTAACTTAGACAGATTAAGCATCTGGGCGCTATCGCGGAAACAATTTTTTCGCCGGGAACCCCAAATTTGTATGGGAGGTACCACAACCGTAGGGCGTAGGGACTCCAAAAACTAATGGGTTCCTCCGACGGTTAACAGAAGCTTATATACCAAATTTCAGCTCAATCCGATTAAGCGTCTGGGCGCTATTGTGGAAGAATACATACATACAGACATACAGACATACAGACATACATACAGACAGAGATCGGTCTGGAAATAGTCTCAATCGTCTCAGGGAGTCTCAAAATATATATTCCCATCTTCATCTCAAAATTTTTTTTTAGCGCGATCACAATACTTTCCTTTCCGATAGGTCGTCAGGAAAGTAATAATGAAATAGAAATAATAACTTCAATCGAAAAATTTACGTAAAAAGTTAATAATATCCTTACAACGTCAAAACAATACATCAGTGATTGATTGCAATTATATTGGAATAGCATAAAATATTGAAATAGCAAAGAATATTGAAATAGCATAAAAAATGGGTATAAAGAAACCGTTCTGAGCCTACAAATAATGCTGACGCTCATGCGTCACATTTTGTTTAATGATAGTAAGCTATTAATGGTTAAAGTGCATCCATTCTCCTCCTTTTTAGCTCGAATGATGCCATCTTTCAGCCACAAAAATTGATAAGCCTTTTCTTTAGCAGCTTTCTCCGCCTGTAAAAATATGTATCTCAAACGCGGTGTAAGCGATTCTTGTACAAATATTGGTGTTTTAGAAGCAGTACCAATATCACTAGTGTTCAGTTTATCTCCTTTGCGATTGTACTTTTTCACAGCTGTTAAGTACGCATTACGCAGATCAACAGTAGAAAAAAACAGTGTAATAGTTGGTGGTCGAGTACGAGCTGACGGTCGCAGTGGCCCGCTCCCCGTAGCAGAATCTAAGAGGTTATTATATCTGCCAGGGGATCGCCGAGTAGTGATCTCATTCTCATTAACAGTGACACCGATTTTCGATCCAATGATTTTGACAATATTCGCAACGTTTTCATTATCGCATGTGGGGACGCCGTCAATTTCCAGTTTGTTTTTATTGTTCTGCTGTTTACTATCGTCTATTTGACGTTCCAACGTGTCAATTTTGTAGTACAAGTCTTTGTTATCTTTTTCAAGGCTTTCAATCCGAGGTTTCAGCGGTTGGAGCTTAGTTAGTTAGTTAGTTAGTTGTACTGGGCGTTCCTCCGCAAGTCGACATCCACTGTGCCTATTTTGCGTGTAACGGGGGTAGCGCTATTCCACCCACCCCAGTTCCTCGACGAAAGCCAGAGTCTCAATTTTTTGCATCAACTCTTTATGTGAAAATTTCACTTCTTCGTATAGTTCGGCTTTAATTTGGCGTAGCTGTGGATCGAGATCATCATCGTTTTTCTTCGCTTTGCAGCATTTCCAGGGAGTTTTATTTTCACCCATTTTCTTAAAATTTTGTTTTGAAATTCCGACGCAGGAATAATGATAATCTTTATGACATGAGGAACAGCTTAAAACATCCTTATTCGCCACCGGCGTATCGCAACCTCCACAAAACGGTATCTTCTTTTAGATTAATGACCCGGCTATTAAATATTTTGCAGAAAACTGATATTTCAATAAAGTCTTGAATTACGCTAATAATGATGCCATCTACAGTCGATGAAATGAATGACGCGCTTTGTAGGTGCAAAAACTGGGTGCTCACAGATGGTTCGTGTCTTTGCTTTATCCTGAGAAGTTCAGTTTAAGCCGATAGATAGCAATGTCTTCCTTTGGTAATACTGAAATTTTATTTATTTATTTCTTTAAAAGAAGAGGATTCTCTTGAGCACTCTACTTACTGCGACAGATTTCAAAATGACCAGGTTCACTATAAAATTATTATATTATGTGAAAGATCAATATTGATTTGACAAGTGTCAGTGACGAAACTCAAAAATCAGTCCTCAGCGATACTAACTCACAATAAAACAGTTTATAATATTTCCGCATAAACGCTGATGATAAATAGCACAGAATTCACACTTTTTTCACAAATTAACCTTTGAAATATATAGAAAAAATAAATAACCAATGAGAAGTTAACATTAGGCGGTATGATCCGGCAGTAGTTATAAAATAAGCCAGAATTACGATAAGTAATTTATAAAAATCATATATTATCAGCAATATCGATGAACACATTACAATCATATCTGAGGGGTGTCAACACAACGGGAGAACCCGTCAAACCAGTAAAAAACCATCCACTAAAAACTAACGCGGCAGTTCAGTTTCGGAAAAAAAAACCACCAACAAAATTCTTTAAATATTCAACTTTATAAAATTTGTAACAAGATTACCGATCTATAAACACTGCTAAAGTGACTGATTAACTTAATGTTGCCACCTCGAAATATTTTTGACCACCTCGAATCAGTTTCCACTGTTCATCCTTGTGCTCGGCGATGGGCATTGACAACATTTTAAGAATTGGGTTCAACGTAGTGTAGAGAGTTTGATACCGTCGTCTCTATTGAAGTTCGGAATTCTCATTATTCCAATGGCATCCTGGAGCATGCGGGGAAATCAAAATTGTTCTTTAGACAGCAAAATAGGATTTTGAAACTGCACCTAGAGGTTAATTCCGCAATGTAATATGTGTTTGCAGATTGCCACTTTTCTCGCTGGAGGTTTTTAACAGCTTTGATGTTTTCTATCAGTCGAGTGGTTATGGGCTGTTTCGTTTTGTACAACGTAGGCTAAATCACAGTTATTATTTTTATGTATACCTATCTGTACGTACGATTATATATTATATACCTGTCTGTACGACGGTGGGTATCTGTACCGATCTAAATCCTTTACAATGATGTTGTTTTGTAATGCTGTTTTAATAATAAATAACATGTAATCATAATTGCAAGGCGTTTCATTTCATTTGATATTATTTTCTTTTTCTTAGTTTTTATATTCTATGCTGGAGCGCAGCGCAAGAGCCATGCGAATAGAGAATTCCATCAAAATGCACATCAGTGAACTTAAACTTAAATATCTGTATTTTTACTTTTATGTCTCTTAGTTCCTGAAATATAAAACCTTAAATTTTATAATGGCTGCAGCGGCGTGTGCTTCGCGTTGGGAAGCCGCAATGCGTGCCCGGACCATTTTTTTAAATTCTTCAGATTGTCGGTAGTAGAGGTAATTTTCTATATTTACTTGCTTTAAAACAAATTTTAGTGGTCCATTCAAAAATAGAACCTTTATAAAATCCAGGCTTTATTTTTTCAGGAATTTTCTCTTGTTATGATATTACATACATCACGTGCGAAAATGTATGATTTCAATTAATTAATGTGTGATTTTAATTATAAATAGGATAGAAAACGAATTTAGAGGGTAGACTCAGTCTACCCTGGACAATGGCGGCTGCAACGTCACCGAAACTATATAATGTCAAACAACCGCGATAGTCTTCGATTTTATATGGTGAATAGTAATTGTAAATGCTGTTGAGCTTTTACTTTTTTATATATGTATTTATTTAAAAAAAGTGGTTATTATCCCACTGCTCAAAGTTTTATTAAATTTCATATCGTATTATTTTTATTCATAACTGAAGGAAAAAAGAGCTTTTTTTTAACTACCTATCGTACATTTTATATTGTCAATTATTTGGAAGTATCCTGTAATTTTGATAATAAAGAGCATTGGCAAGATTGGACCAGGACAACGCTGGATATTTTTACAGTCTATAATATACAGAAATATAAACTATGACCAAAAAATATTTAAAAAAAAACTGAAAATAAATCAGTTTTGTTTTCCACATTTTTTTTGAGCAATAAGCAAACGTAAAAAAAGTAATGCTCTATTTATAGTCCGATAGAATTGTACTGCGTAGAAACATTCTCCTTTATTTCTTTTTAATGTTGATAGCTATAATTGATTATTTCTTCAAACCCGGTTTTGTTTCAGTCTCTGCCAATCCTCTTTATTTTCACTGCGGACTGCGCAGAAATTTTAGTTTATTTCTTTATTATTTTACGTGTAATCTCAAAACATTCAGCAAATGTTTTTAAATTTACGGAAAATTCATGTAATTTCTGGGGTCGATGGAAATGAAGACTTTATTTTGATACCATACCTATTAGGTATTTTTGGGATGATACGGTTATTATTTTTTAAATACCCATTTAAATGCATGTAATATACTAGAGGAAATGGATAAGACGTTTAGGATAAATAATACACGGCGGAACTGTTTAAGATCGTATTATAGTCGAGCGTCTTTTCTTGGTTTCTGCCACTTCTTCAGCCCCACCAGTACAGCGCCGTACGTAGCAGATCGTCTGATCTGATAGTGCCCTATCTCAGCCCCGGATCTAGGAGGGGGGCAACTTGGGTTGTCGACTACAGCGGGTGAGCCCGTCACCTCAGGAAGTTTTAATGATTAGTTGCTCTATCTCCCTGGAGTGAACGCAGAAGACTTGGGGACAAAACAGTCCACCGTCTAGCTCCGCCACAAGCCCGTAAGAGGCCAACGCCTTAACCGCGAGATAGCCAGGAATGTTACCCGGCGGGCCGACACTCACGCCCTTACTTCCAATTGTGACCAGATTACTCCGGTCTCTCGATTGGTTCCGAGTTCGAGGTCGCTTGCGCGGTCCTCTCCCTTACGAAGCGGTGAAACGGTGTTTACCGAATCTATCGCTGACCACAGCGTCCTTTGCCCGGCTGTTCACCCAGGATCGGATGGCCGATGGTCGTTTCAAGAGCAGTCGCCGTAAGGTCGCCCCCGCTCTATAGGAGTACTGCTTCCAGACTCCCCCGACTGTTAGTCAGAGGGAGCTAATGGGCCCTTGCTGAGTTGGCCACGAAGACCCATTCTGTTTCAGGGTCGGTCACTATAGCTAATATTATAGTAAATTGCCGTAAAAGAGGCACGTATTATTAACATAAAATATTAAAACTAGTTATTAAATGTAACACGCCCCCTCAATTTGCCGCCCGGGGCAGGTACCCCGGTTTGCCCCCTTCCTAGTTGGGAGTTCTTGCTGAGTTGGCCACGAAGACCCATTCTGTTTCAGGGTCGGTCACACTCACGGGTCAACACCCATCCGATGGCCTCCACGCATGGGGGGCGAGCCTGGGTAGGACACTGGGTCAACCAGTCTCCCCTGGGAACAATCCTCTGGCGCTCCTGGACGGTCTGCGCACCGAGCGGCGCAAGCCAATCGATTGTGCTCTCCGACTAACAATCGGGGGAGTCTGGAAACTGTATTGTTTCCTATAGAGCGGGGGCAGTTGTCTACCTTACGGCGACTGCTCTTGAAATGACCATTGGCCATCCGATCCCGGTTCAGAGTCGGGCAAAGGACGCCTTGGTCGGCGACAGATTCGGTGCACTCCGTTTCACCGCTTCGTAAGGGAGAGGACCGCGCAAGCGACCTCGAACTCGGAACCAATCGAGAGACCGGAGAAATCTGGTCACAATTGGAAGTGAGGGCGCGAGTATCTCGAGCCCGCCGGGTTTATTCCTGGCTCACTCGCGGTAAGGCGTTGGACTCTCACGGGTTGTGACGTAGCTGGACGTAGAATGTACTGTCCAAGTCTTCTACGTTCACTGCAGGGCGATAGAACGACTAATCGTTAAATCGTCCTGTGGTGACGGGCTCGCCCGTTGTAGTTGACACCCCAAGATGTTAGTCAGAGTGCACAGTCGATTGGTTTACGCCGCACGGTGCGCAGACCGTCCAGGAGCGCCAGAAGGTTGATTCCTAGGGGAAACTGACCATAAGGCCAGAGTCCTACCCAGGCTCGCACTTCATGCGTGGAGGCCGTCGGATAAGAGTTGACCCGTGAGTGTGACCAACCCTGAACAGAATGGGTCTTCGTGGCCAACTCAGCAAGAACTCCCAACTAGGAAGGGGGCAAACCGGGGTACCTGCCCCGGGCGGCAAATTGAGGGGGCGTGTTACATTTAATAACTAGTTTTAATATTTTATGTTAATAATACGTGCCTCTTTTACGGCAATTTACTATAATATTAGCTTTAAGTATTTTTATAAAAAAGAATAAAACCCAAATGTTGAATATCATTTCTTTATAAAACAACGAAATTATTGGTGGACGAAAAACTAATCGGTATCTAATAGGTAGAATTTATCTGATTTCGCAATGGAAACGTTTAATTTCAAGTGCTGCAATATGTACGATATTCGTTTAGTACGATGGGCCCGATTGCGTTTCTTTGTGAACTAAAACTAAAATTAGTCCAAGCGAACGAGACACAGTAATACGTTAGAGAGGAATATGAAACGAACGATCGTCGATAAATACTACATGTTGAACTTATACTCGTCCGAATAAATTCGAGCATATTTCGTGCGCTGTAAGATTTGAGCTTTGCACAGTTTTAATGCGAAAAAGTGACAACCGCTCATCTCACACTCCGTTCTAGCTTATTGCCCTGTCTCGCTCACACGGACTAATTTCCGATTTTAGTTCACGAAGAAACGCAATCGATCCCAATATTGAAAAACCTTTTTGTTCAGTGTAGTGGCGTAGCTACTAAGGTGCGAGGTTTTGCAGTGCACCAGGGCCCACAGTACTAGGAGGGGCCACTGGGCTAAAACTAAAATTATTATAATATTTTACGATATCTTGATTATTCAGATAAATGTCAATTTGCTCAAAAACGCCACCTCGATGCAACTACCAGAATTATGTATAAAAAAAATCTAACGGCATTTTGCAGTACTACTACAATGCGAGCAATGGCATTTCGCGGGCTGCTTTGCGGAGCGAGATAGCGCACTTAGTTACATGATCAGTAAGCGCACTGCGTGCGTCGTTTGTCTCTTTCTAGCGCGAAACAGCGAATGGCCAGTATATCACTGGGAAGGAATCTTGAAAAATTTAACGCGCTAAATTTGTCTATGGTCAATTTAATTAATACAGGCCAGGAAATTTAGCATGCAAAATGTCTCAAGAATAGGCCCCCTAGCGCGAGCCTGGGAGATTAGCGATGTTCCTCTCGTATGTATGCGTGCATGTGTTATTCGTATTAAGGTTTTGCTTTACGAAGGACAAAAACAAGAAGCACTTAAATTAATTAGTCAAATTTTATTTTGTTCGTGGACTGTGTGAAGTGTAGTAAAAATTTCAAGTCCAAAATATGGAGTAGTCGCTTATTTAAGCGTAAACAACAACAGAAAAGTGAAGAAATTAAATTAAAATTAGCCAGACTGGACATATTTTTCAATGTATTTTTTACACGGTAGTATGCTTTGCCTTTATTTGTTTATTATATGCCCAATTAATAATGGTTGATTCAACCATTTATAATAGAAATAAAACATTTTAAATTTCATTTTAATTAGTATTGATTTGAGGAGATGGGCCCAATTTTCTCTTGGTCAGGCCTTAGGAAGAACGTTAGTTTCATGGTTGGGTGCCTATAATTAATTTAATAAAATGAGGAGGTATATAGATATGATATTTCGATAATAACAAAGATATTTTGGAGATGATGAACTACAATTCAAAGGAAAACGAGGAAATAACATTGAAAAAACAAGTTGTAGCTATTAACATAGTGTCTTCCTGTGATGCCGTAGTAGGAAGAGAGTCGGCCCAAGAGTACTTCCTTGCGGGACCCCATGATTATCTCCCTAAGTGAGGACAGAAATGTGTAAAAAGGGATCTGAGTTCTGTTGTGTTAAATATTTTAACGCTATTCCACAAAACATCAAATCAATGCAACAACCGGGATTTAAACAGACATTAAAGCACTGGCTCAAAAATAAATGCTATTGCAGCGTGAATGACTTTTTAACCCTTCAGGCCTCGGCCCCTCAGCCGATTGAAAAATTGATGTCCCAAAATTTTTTAGTAAAAAAATTGAATTATAACACTGTCTCACCAAAACATTAACTACTGCCAAACCACTGTATCCATAAGTAATTAAAATAAAACAAATTAACATAATAAAACATAATAAAATTAAACAAATTAAATTAAAACGGGGTCGTCACGCTGAATCGTGTTGTGGCCGATATCGGCCAATCGAGGCCTGAGGGATTAAACGATAATGGCAAATAAATAATATAACATATTTTTATTGTAATTTTCCAACATTTTAATTTTTTAACATTTATATTTAATTCTAGCTCTAAATCTGACAAACCGTAGATAGCCTAATAATTCCAAATTGACATTTTAATTTAAAAACAAACTGACATTCGATTTATATATAGTAATGGAAAGTTCTAATTATTATTTTGTTAACCCTATGTCTAAAACGTAATATTTTCGGATTTGTTTTCCTTCAACTGCAAAGTGAACATATTTAATTATATAAAAACACATATTGGGCCCGATTGCGTTTCTTTGTGAACTAAAACTAAAATTAGTCCAAGCGAACGAGACAGAGCAATATGTTAGAGCGAAATATGAAACGAACGATCGTCGATTAATACTACCTGCCGAACTTATACTCGTCCGAATAAATTCGAGCATATTTCGTGCGGTCTAAGATTTGACCTTGGCGCGCAGTTTTAATGCGAAAAAGTGACAACCGCTCATCTCACACACCGCTCTAGCGTGATGCCCTGTCTCGTTCACACGGACTAATTTCCGATTTTAGTTCACGAAGAAACGCAATCGAGCCCATTGTACGCCTGATTGGTAAACTGTACCTATAGCACATATAATAGTACCTATCCATCTTGTACGACCTACTTACAGTTCACAATGAAGAATTATTATTATTATTGTAAAGACTATTGTTATAAGAATCGACTAATCGGGTACGCTGTTTTCGGGATCCAATATAGGGCCCGATTGCGTTTCTTTGTGAACTAAAACTAAAATTAGTCCAAGCGAACGAGACAGAGCAATACGTTAGAGCGGTATATGAAACGACCGATCGTCGATAAATACTACCTGCCGAACTTATACTCGTCCGAATAAATTCGAGCATATTTCGTGCGGTGTAAGATTTGACCTTGGCGGGCAGTTTTAATGCAAAAAGTGACAACCGGTCATCTCACACTTCGCTCTAGCGTATTGCCCTGTCTCGCTCACACGGACTAATTTCTGATTTTAGTTCACGAAGAAACGCAATCGAGCCCATAGCTGCGAAACCAGTTTAGTTCGATACCGGTGATAGGTACCATATTTTCCAAGTTTCATTAGGAGTATTTCATGGGATATTGTATCAAAAGCTTTTGCAAGGTCAAGAAATACAATAATACGCTTTTTGTTGGCGTCTACATACCTAGTGATATTTATTTATTTATTTATTTATTTAAGAATTAATTACTATAAAACATTGATTAGCTTACAAAAATAACAGGAACCGAATGGCAAAACCTTAACCTTTTGCTTATTTGTTTCTGTCACCCAACTGGGACTAGCCCGTTCTAGGGTGGACAGGACTCCAATATTACAATCAAGTTTGCTTGATTGCTTGGTTGCCTACAAATGTACAAGTTTTAGTAAAAAGCTAATGACACTAAATTGCCCTAAAATGTGGTCTTCAGAATAAAATAAAAAATAATAATAATAAAAAAATATTAAAAATATATAATAAATAAAATGCAATTCCATTATTAAATCGGCAATAAATATAATTTAAAATCGATTAAATAATATAAATAAAGTTATATGTGAGAAAAGAAAGAAACAGTCATTATTATTTAATATTATGTTTTAAGTAATATAAGATTTAATATAAAAATACCTAGTCTAAAAGTATAATTCATTGTCAAAGTCAAATATTTTTTGGTAGTTAGTTCAATGTTAAAAAATACTTAACATATAAGTTTAAAAATATGTTAATAATTTGTGCACCTAAGTTTTATTATACTATTATTTCTAACATTTGATGTATGGTTAGTCTGTCATGATTCGATAACCATTTCTTTAATTTATTTTTGAATTCCCTAAATGTCAAATTCATTTTTATTTCCATATTGATCAGATTGTAAAATCTCGGCGTATATGCTTTGACATTTTTAGTATTGCATCTTGTGTTCCGTTTTGGATCTGAAGCCGTATTGGTTTTCGGATAGCATGTGGTTGGTTTCTAGGTGATTATAGAGTTGTGTATTACTAGTTACTATTTTTCCAAAATTTTGGCTAAAACATTAAGTACTGAAATCCGTCGATAATTTGAGGGATCAGACTTCAGTCCAGCTTTAACAATGGGGGTAACATTTGCATCTTTGAATTGGCTGGGGAATATGCCACTAGCTAAACTACAGTTAAATAAATGGGTAAGCGGAGTTACTACATATTCAGCATATTTTTAAAGGATTTTGGCGCTTATCAGATCAGGCCCACAAGCAGAATTTGTTTTGATATTTTTTAAGACATTATAGACCTTTTCTACTGTGGTTTTAGTAAGTTTCTTCTTCTTCTTATTTTTGGCAATTCCACGTAGCTTGGTTGCTGGCGATTGTGCCAATATGGCAAATTCCTCTTCGTTTCCTGTGTTGTCTTGACAACGGGGTGGGAACTATGATTAGGACGATTAGGCCAACCTACGGACAAAGACAAAGGACAACACTGTTTTAAGTACTTAACATAGGAACCACAATATAAACATTACAGGGATAAACGTAAGAAAGGATGACAGTTAAGGAATAATTTAGTTAATAATTTAGACGATGAGACATAAGTAATGACGGAAAAGATATATTGGGAATAGATCTTGGAAAGTAGCTTTTAGGTTAGGGAGAGTTGGTCTCACTATGCGGTCTGAGGTGCTGGAAAAGTAAGAGAAGGGAGGGGGATTCAGACATTGTGACAATGTGCTATCCATCAGCTCCTGCTTGCAGCCAAAAATCCACTGTATTCAGTAGTTTTTCCCACTGACCCGAGGCGCCAACGAGAGTCACATTCCCCCCGGTCCGACACTGAAAGCGACCGAGTCCCGGTCAGCCCTAGGTGAGAGCCGCCCCCATGGCCAAATGGTTGAGGGAGATGAATTTGGCTATAATTCTAATTAGTAAGTTTGAACAATGGGTGAATAATAGTCCCACCCACTTCCTTAGCTATTTTAACTTCACATAAATTTAGCACATAGTTTGTCAGCAAGATTTTTTCCAATGTTAGAGAAATATTTATTCAATTCATTTGCTATTTTGGCGTTTTCGGTTATTAATTCATTATTATTGCCAGTTCGCTTATACGTGAAGTTGTCTTCTTCCTATAACTCAATTCTTTAACTATACTCCATACACATTTAATGTCGTATGGTAAAGATATGCCCAAGGTAAAGGATTCCTTTTTATAACAGACCTATTATTATTAACTGGACTGTTGCGCCGATACAAAAGGAGACAAAATTTAAAAGTGGTTGCGTATTAGGTATGTCATAAAGCTTGGGCAAGACGAGATGTTAATAATATCGTCGACGCAGTGGTAGCGTTTATTGAGAAAAAAAGGGATATACAACACTTAATTGTATAAGAAGTGTCTACTTTGCTGTCTGCGAGTCGGTTATTCGATATGGCATCGTAGCTTGGGGCTGTGCGGCAATAACACTTTGCCTGAGGAACTAACCCTTTTACCAGACACTAAATTTAGAAAAATTGTTAAAGATACTTTGTGCACTAAAGGCTATTATAAAATTGAAGATTTTTTAAGCGATACATTGGTCTGGTCAAGTCGTTTTGTGTAACATAGCTATAAAAACCATTTGTTTAATGTTATTATTATTATTATTATTACTATTACATAGTGATTATATAGTAATTATATAGTGTAGTAATCAATGGTAAAGCCTACAAGCAAGGCATAAATGTCTAGAAATATAAGACGTTCGGAAAGTTCTATAAGTCTACTTCGAATAAAAATCTATCTATCTATCTATCTATCTATCTATCTATCTCTATCTATAACGCTTCTGGCCACCCTTCACAAATAGCTGGGGATTTAGTGCAACAGTTTGTATGGGAACCCTGCATTTTGTGATTAAAGGCTCATACTTGGAACAAGTGTTCCTTAGGTGGTCCTGAGTGGATCTAGACCGGGAGCCATTAGGGGCCACCCTGCAGGTGGCGGGGGGAGGGGGTGGAAGTTTGATTCCGCCGCGCGTCACTTTGAGCCCTATATCTCTCGGACTATAGGTACTAGGGCAAGTGGGATATCATTTCTGGGTAACTCAATGATAAAGAATTCATTTCTAGAAGAAAAAATATTACCGGTCCATAGAAAAAATATGAAATAATTGGTAACATCCAAAAATCATTCACATATTTTTTTTACATATTCAAAGTTTATTTTTTAACCATAAGAGGTATCGGGTTTCAAAAAATATATTCCGAAAGTCACACTTATCTTAATTACAACAATATATATTTTATTGGACTGCCATGGTAAAAAGTGAGTGAAAAAAATATAATTCATCGCACGGCAGACCGGTGTATTACGCCTGCTAAGTTACGGGCATCGAGCGAAGTTAGATAAGTACTTATAGGATTATTTAGTTTCTGCGATAGGTTAGTGAGTTGAAAATAACAAGTACAATGGTAATAATTAGTATGATAATTATATTATTATTGTTTTTTC
This sequence comes from Micropterix aruncella, assembly GCA_944548615.1. NCBI lineage: Eukaryota > Metazoa > Arthropoda > Insecta > Lepidoptera > Micropterigidae > Micropterix > Micropterix aruncella. The sequence continues at coordinate 81,514,026 of OX155980.1, read as the reverse complement.
TATTTAATAAAAATAATTAATCATTCACACACCGTACCTAATTACTTGTGCTTAACATACCTTAAATACTTACGTAAGTATTATTTTTTTCTGTAATCCCTACTATTTCGTCGAAAAAATAATAGCAAGTAGTATATACAAGTACATACCTACCCATACCTACTTAATTACATAAGGGAGGGCATTTTACCATACGTTATAATGCGTTGATAAGTTCGTCAAGCTGCAGAGCGGCGTGGGCACTACTCGCTCTTTTGAGCAAACAGTGCCCGCTCCTTTGGTGACGTTTTGGTCCATCCACTCAGTTCAGTAGTAAACAGTGAAAGAATTTGTCTGCCGCACGGAGAATTATTAAAGCACTTTGAAAATGTGTAATAGTTGGGTCGAAAAAGCGATCGCAAGTTTACGGGGATGGCTTTGGACCAAGCACATGAGCAAATGAGTGCCACATTAATTTTAAAAGGAGATGTACATAGTTAGGACCTATTTTTACACTCACATTCATCTTTACGCTAAATAGTTTGTGATTACTTCTTCATTATGCAACATAATATTATTTTACACATCACAGAATTGATTGGTTTGACTGAAAACCCTGACTAAGCGGCTTCTCGCTGGACCTGAATTGGTAGATACCGTTTACAGTTTTGAGCCGGATGTTTTGTTACGGAGAACAGTGCAACAGATGAACACGGCAGCCATCTTTCTGACACTGCCGCAAATAAGAAGAACTTTATTCTAGACCTGCAATCACCGATAGCTACAATAAATACTCCAGGAAATCCTTTTGTCGAACAGTCTCCAGACTTCTATGTATTGAAGTTGTAAATGCAGTATTCCATATAGAAAAAAGCGGCAAAGAGTTTTTGATCTTGTAAAGCTATTGCTCCTAAATACATAACATTTGTAAAGGAAGATTACACATAAACTATAAAAAAAGTTTACTGGATCCAACCAAACTTAATGATGTCTCATTATACAATAAGTATATACACAATATAATTATACAAGTTATTAAAATACGTAAAAAAAGAGTGAGAGCAAAACGAAAGTAAAAATAAGAGGCTTTGAGAATGACTGCAGTCTATTCAGCAAACTTTATATTGCAACCTGTGAGAATCAGAGTAGAAGATCTCGTTTCATTCTTGGCGCAAGAAAACCAAGCCAGTCCTTCAGCACTTTCTTCAATGGGTAAATTGCGATCTAGAACAAGGTCAGACCTACTAAAATCGATTACTAGTATTTTTGGCACTGCAACCGTTCCAAACGCCCCCCACGAGCGAAATTCTACATGGATCTGCATTAGTCCACATGCTGAGTTCAGGAAATAGGAAGACTTTGGAGAATTTTTACACCAGTATGCATACCATTTCTCTGCAAAGAACTTACAGGGTTTCAAAAGTAGATATGGTTTGGGACGTATAACAACGAAAGCATAAAAAATATTAACAGAGGAAACATTCAAAGAACCGGGTCACTGCTACGACGAAACTACCTAAAGGTTAGGCTAATTTGATGATGAACAATTCCTTAGGGAAGGATTGTTTGCTCTGACAACGGCAAAGAAGTTTGCAACATGGGTGGACCAAATATTTTAACCAATATCACACGTGATACAAAGCGTACGCTTCTTCGTGGTTACGTGATACGTAACCACGAAGATGTGGACAATCTCATGATGGTACATGATGGACACTCTCATGATGGATACTGTCACTCATGGCTTGACAAAAATTATGCTATTGACTATGGATACTGGCTTCGCAGACCAGCAGCAGCAGAAAGGCAAATTACCACAATTACCCAGCTTGAGGAGTTGTGGGTGCACAAAGGTACTGGAAAACACAAAGGTACTGGAAAGTACTTCTGCTATCATGATATTGCGAATGCCTTAGGTAAAAATTATAATGTTTGTTTAGATAGGATATATTAAGTATATAACATACATAACATTTACGTCGTGTCCAATTGGTGGCTAAAAACCGCTCTTGGACGTGGCAAAATATTTGTATTAGGTAGTAAATCTAATTACTACTCTAATCTTTACTTAACATACATAGGTTGTTAATAATTAAGCTATTAGATTGGAAAAATAGTATCTTAGAAACATTGGAACCTACTAAAAGTTATTTATTGTAAAATCTTATTACAACACAAAATAAAGGCTTATTAATTAAACGAGTCAATAATTTTAATGGGTACCTACTAAGAGTCAATCATCATACTAACTAAAATAGTCAGTAAAAAATTAAATAATCAAAATAGAAGCCTAATAATTGAAATAGTCAATAATTCGAGTAGGTTCGAAAACGTACTAAAAGTTGTTGAAAGTACCCTAGGGGTAATATGCAAAATAGTCAGTAAAGTGTTAAATAATAAGATTAAAGTTAATCATACATTTAAAAACTAAAAAAGTACAAATTCATCATCTAAATTGGTATAAAATTTGTAAAGTCATAGCCCATACAATTTTCACTTATAGGGCCACAAAAAGCGAGGTTGTTGCTCCTGTTTCACCTGAAATGAAATGAAAAATTTGAAAATAGGCATTCAAAAAAATAGCCAATTTTCAGTGTTTTAATAGTTTCTCCTAGCAATTAAGTAAGTATGGGTAGGTATGTGCTTATATCATATGTATATAATACTTACTATTATTTTTTCAACGAAGTGGTAGGGATTGCAGACAAATTAATACTTAGGTATTTAAGGTACGTGCACAAATATCAGTTAGTACGGTGTGTGAATGATGAATTATTTTTATTAAATAGTAAAAACAATAATAATATAGTTATCATAATAATAATAACGATTGTACTCCTTGTTTCTAACTCACTGGCCAATCGCAGAAACTAAATAATCCGATAAGTAATTATCTAACTTGGCTCGATGGCCGTCTCTACGTAACGGACGTAAGACGCCGGTCTGCCGTGCGATGAATTATATTTTTTTTCACTCACATTTTACAATATCAGTCGAATAAAAAATATATGTCTGTAATTCAAGTAAGTGTGGCCATCAGAATATATTTTTTGCATACCGATAACTCTTATGGTTAAAAAGTAAACTTCGTATAAGTAAAAAAAAGATGTAAGCGATTTTTGGATTTTACCAATTATTTCATATATTTTCTATGGATAGGTATTTTTTTTCTTCCAGAAATGAATTTGTTATCATTAAGTTACCCGAAAATGATATCTAACTTGCCCAAGTACTTATAGTCCGAAAGATAAAACGCTCAAAGTGACGCGCGGCGGAATCAAACTTCCACCCCCTCCCCTCGCCACCCGCGGGGTGGCCGCCGATGGCTCCCGGTCTAAATCCACTCAGGACCACCTAAGGAACAATTGTGCCAAGTATGAGCCTTTAATCACAAAATGCAGGGTACATCGCACTAAATCCCCAGCTAAAAGCGCAAAAGGCTATACTGAGGGTGATCAATAAAAAACCCCAAAACATATTCTTCCGATGACCTTTTCCGAGAGTATAGAGTGTTGAGTGTGAGAAAAATGTTTGTGCTGGTAACTCTCACTAAATTCCAGAGTGAGTTAGGAGAACAGAAAAAAAGCCAGCAATCTCGTGTAACACGAAGATCGAAACAAACGAATTTTGCAATACCACTCAGGAGATCCGCTTTTGCCCAATCCAGTTTCTCTTCTCTTGCCCCCAAATTTTATAATTGCCTACCACCTAACATTAAAGACATTAAAATTTCATATAAATTTAAAAATAGTTTGAGTGCCTACCTCTTAAATTGTACAAATGCAGATATTGAACACCTTATTAAATAATTGAATCTTTATAATAAAAACATAATAAATTGATGATTTCTAAATGTAATTTAATTTATTTTTTTGTGAATGTATTTTGTATATTATTAATACATATTAATACATATATAAATATATATTAATTTTTATCATATTTTAAAATCAAATAATATTGACAATTTTCATGACATTTTCTTACGAATTTTTATTAGGTAATTAAGATATTTCTATTTCTGTTACATTAAGTATGATTTTGTTTATTTATATAAATATAATACTATAGATTTCTTAGGATAATTAAAATAGATTGTCTACCTTGGAACAGGCGGTAGCCTAGTTAGGTAAAGACTTTTGTATATTGAATGTACTCATAATTTGAGCTCAATAAATAATTTGAAATTTGAAATTATTTGGTGTGACAACTGCACAAGCCAAAATAAAAAATGGATCATATTAACTGCACTTGTGACCCTTGTCAATTGTAGAGTTTCTAATGTGGAAAGTATACATATAAAATACCATGACATACTATGTGTATGTCAGCGGATGGCGTACACGAAAACATTGAAACCCAGATTATGTGTCAGGATGCAGTGTACGATTTTGACGATTACAAGAGTTGTTTTTAACCCGTCAAATGTGAGGCGTCCAATAATGGATGCCTTGGCAAAATGTATACAAAATGTATATAAATTTATATAAATGTAAATATAAATGTAAATGTGCTCCGCTTTATAGTAATCCGCTCTATAGTAATGGTATAGCTCTATAGTAAACCCCGCTCTATGTAAATGTAAATGTAAATATAAATTTATATACATTTTGCCGTAGGCAAACCCGAGCTAATCGCCAGTCATTTGTGGGGTTAACTGTATAAAGGATAATGAGGTTTTGGAAGTTCAAAAATCTTATGAGTGAGCTAAAAAGAAAAGAACTCCTCGACGTAATGATAACAACGATGATTTGAACAGTTTCTTGCTGAATACGCTGGTTGAGGTAAAATTCATAAACGAGAGCTGAAATGATAGACTTTGATGAGTCTTATATGGAGCTAAACTTTTTAATTATATTTATTTATTTTTAGGAAAACCAATAGCTAATTATAATTTAACAAAAAGACGGAGTAGGATAACAGAGAGCCAATTAAAGGTTTTCACGTCTAAGTAACGTTGTAGAAACATATGTGACCTTTCGATTAAAGCTATCGATTAAAAATACATCAAAAATATTCAACAATTAATGCTAAAGAATTCACTGTTCAGCCGCTGCCTAGCTGAGTTAATACTCGTACAGAATAGATCAAAGTCAAAGCGTTTAATCAAATCATTGAAATTGTCACTTGTTCGTCACAGAAATGCATTTTGCCTATAGTTGGTAACAGCATGAGGAACATGAAGAGCAGGGTTAAATCTATTGAGTTTGGAAGGAACACGGAGATTAATTCTATTTAGTAAGTCTGGACAGTTAAATATTATTGGAGGTGATTTTTAGCAAAAAGGTTAAGTCCGCGGTTTCACGTCGCTTAATCAAGGGGAGGATATGAAATTTATTTCATAAATTGAAATCAATAATTCGAGTAGGTTCGAAAACGTACTAAAAGTTGTTGAAAGTACCCTAGGGGTAATATGCAAAATAGTCAGTAAAGTGTTAAATAATAAGATTAAAGTTAATCATACATTTAAAAACTAAAAAAGTACAAATTCATCATCTAAATTGGTATAAAATTTGTAAAGTCATAGCCCATACAATTTTCACTTATAGGGCCACAAAAAGCGAGGTTGTTGCTCCTGTTTCACCTGAAATGAAATGAAAAATTTGAAAATAGGCATTCAAAAAAATAGCCAATTTTCAGTGTTTTAATAGTTTCTCCTAGCAATTAAGTAAGTATGGGTAGGTATGTGCTTATATCATATGTATATAATACTTACTATTATTTTTTCAACGAAGTGGTAGGGATTGCAGACAAATTAATACTTAGGTATTTAAGGTACGTGCACAAATATCAGTTAGTACGGTGTGTGAATGATGAATTATTTTTATTAAATAGTAAAAACAATAATAATATAGTTATCATAATAATAATAACGATTGTACTCCTTGTTTCTAACTCACTGGCCAATCGCAGAAACTAAATAATCCGATAAGTAATTATCTAACTTGGCTCGATGGCCGTCTCTACGTAACGGACGTAAGACGCCGGTCTGCCGTGCGATGAATTATATTTTTTTTCACTCACATTTTACAATATCAGTCGAATAAAAAATATATGTCTGTAATTCAAGTAAGTGTGGCCATCAGAATATATTTTTTGCATACCGATAACTCTTATGGTTAAAAAGTAAACTTCGTATAAGTAAAAAAAAGATGTAAGCGATTTTTGGATTTTACCAATTATTTCATATATTTTCTATGGATAGGTATTTTTTTTCTTCCAGAAATGAATTTGTTATCATTAAGTTACCCGAAAATGATATCTAACTTGCCCAAGTACTTATAGTCCGAAAGATAAAACGCTCAAAGTGACGCGCGGCGGAATCAAACTTCCACCCCCTCCCCTCGCCACCCGCGGGGTGGCCGCCGATGGCTCCCGGTCTAAATCCACTCAGGACCACCTAAGGAACAATTGTGCCAAGTATGAGCCTTTAATCACAAAATGCAGGGTACATCGCACTAAATCCCCAGCTAAAAGCGCAAAAGGCTATACTGAGGGTGATCAATAAAAAACCCCAAAACATATTCTTCCGATGACCTTTTCCGAGAGTATAGAGTGTTGAGTGTGAGAAAAATGTTTGTGCTGGTAACTCTCACTAAATTCCAGAGTGAGTTAGGAGAACAGAAAAAAAGCCAGCAATCTCGTGTAACACGAAGATCGAAACAAACGAATTTTGCAATACCACTCAGGAGATCCGCTTTTGCCCAATCCAGTTTCTCTTCTCTTGCCCCCAAATTTTATAATTGCCTACCACCTAACATTAAAGACATTAAAATTTCATATAAATTTAAAAATAGTTTGAGTGCCTACCTCTTAAATTGTACAAATGCAGATATTGAACACCTTATTAAATAATTGAATCTTTATAATAAAAACATAATAAATTGATGATTTCTAAATGTAATTTAATTTATTTTTTTGTGAATGTATTTTGTATATTATTAATACATATTAATACATATATAAATATATATTAATTTTTATCATATTTTAAAATCAAATAATATTGACAATTTTCATGACATTTTCTTACGAATTTTTATTAGGTAATTAAGATATTTCTATTTCTGTTACATTAAGTATGATTTTGTTTATTTATATAAATATAATACTATAGATTTCTTAGGATAATTAAAATAGATTGTCTACCTTGGAACAGGCGGTAGCCTAGTTAGGTAAAGACTTTTGTATATTGAATGTACTCATAATTTGAGCTCAATAAATAATTTGAAATTTGAAATTATTTGGTGTGACAACTGCACAAGCCAAAATAAAAAATGGATCATATTAACTGCACTTGTGACCCTTGTCAATTGTAGAGTTTCTAATGTGGAAAGTATACATATAAAATACCATGACATACTATGTGTATGTCAGCGGATGGCGTACACGAAAACATTGAAACCCAGATTATGTGTCAGGATGCAGTGTACGATTTTGACGATTACAAGAGTTGTTTTTAACCCGTCAAATGTGAGGCGTCCAATAATGGATGCCTTGGCAAAATGTATACAAAATGTATATAAATTTATATAAATGTAAATATAAATGTAAATGTGCTCCGCTTTATAGTAATCCGCTCTATAGTAATGGTATAGCTCTATAGTAAACCCCGCTCTATGTAAATGTAAATGTAAATATAAATTTATATACATTTTGCCGTAGGCAAACCCGAGCTAATCGCCAGTCATTTGTGGGGTTAACTGTATAAAGGATAATGAGGTTTTGGAAGTTCAAAAATCTTATGAGTGAGCTAAAAAGAAAAGAACTCCTCGACGTAATGATAACAACGATGATTTGAACAGTTTCTTGCTGAATACGCTGGTTGAGGTAAAATTCATAAACGAGAGCTGAAATGATAGACTTTGATGAGTCTTATATGGAGCTAAACTTTTTAATTATATTTATTTATTTTTAGGAAAACCAATAGCTAATTATAATTTAACAAAAAGACGGAGTAGGATAACAGAGAGCCAATTAAAGGTTTTCACGTCTAAGTAACGTTGTAGAAACATATGTGACCTTTCGATTAAAGCTATCGATTAAAAATACATCAAAAATATTCAACAATTAATGCTAAAGAATTCACTGTTCAGCCGCTGCCTAGCTGAGTTAATACTCGTACAGAATAGATCAAAGTCAAAGCGTTTAATCAAATCATTGAAATTGTCACTTGTTCGTCACAGAAATGCATTTTGCCTATAGTTGGTAACAGCATGAGGAACATGAAGAGCAGGGTTAAATCTATTGAGTTTGGAAGGAACACGGAGATTAATTCTATTTAGTAAGTCTGGACAGTTAAATATTATTGGAGGTGATTTTTAGCAAAAAGGTTAAGTCCGCGGTTTCACGTCGCTTAATCAAGGGGAGGATATGAAATTTATTTCATAAATTGAAATAGTTAGATGAGCTGTATAGGATTTTCAGACGGAAGCAGAGATCTTTCACGAACTTCATTTGAATGTGCTCGATTCTATTTATATATTTATCATAACAAGGGTTCCATACCTGAGATGCATATTCCAAGACGCTTCTTACAAATGTGCAGTAAAGGATCTTGAAAGTTTTAGCACGGTGAAAGCAAGCTGCACTCCTCATGACAAAACCTAAAGCTTTGGAAGCTTTAGAAACAATAGATTGACCGTGATTATCGAACAGTAGATGAGAATCATGAATGACACCAAGATCTTTAACCACGCGGCATCTCTGCAAGGTCTGAAACTTTAATGAGTATGAGGATAGAGTTAATAGTTTTTTACGGGTGTAGGTGACAACGGTGCGTTTGGATGGATTGAGGTCAATTTTATTAGAGAGACAGTAACTGTCCAATCTTGAAAGGTCCGCCTGAAGGTCGGAGACATCACCGAGCGATTTAATTATAATGAGGAAGTTTAATTTGCATTAACATGCCATGAAGTTTAATTTTCCATGAAGATGCCATGAAGTTTAACCTGCCATGAAAGATTCGCCTAGAGGCATAAAAGAAACTAAGAAAGAAGGAATTGGGTCAAAATTACTTCCGATAATCCCAAATAATAGAAGAAAGTTTTGGCTTCATTTACTAACAAGCAATGATTTTCAATATTTAGTAACTAGTGGTCAAAGTTCATGTCAATCGCAATTCATTTATACTGTTTTTCATTCTCACCGATTAAGAAAATATATACATAAAATTTTCGTTTCATTCAACACCTCTTTTGCTAGGTTTATGAAATGGCCATCGTAGGTATATCACTTATTCAAACCAGATCAAAATCTAATAACAGCACTTACTAGATATATGAAACAGTTGAGCCTCAAATTTTAACGTATTGAAACCAGATCAAAACCTTGTTTTGAAATTGTAGATTGGGTCTGTTATAAGTACCATCACATGTGATCAACAAATGCATCGATTTCCAATGAAATACACTGACACAATTCAGCTATTATTTTTACTCGTGAGCGATGAATCAGCACGATGAAACAATACTTTTACTCGAAATATTTCGGATTGCATCATTTCCCGGCCTATATAAAGCGGCGAAAAAGCAACCAAAGTATTATTCCTCGAGTGATCACCTCCCCCAAGGTTGCGACGGCATACTCGGTACCCCTCTCACGAGGTCGCTCAACGAGTCCGGCTCCTTGGTTTCCTTTCCTTATCTTCCCCAGTCACAAAGCATCAGTCTGCAATCCCACGGACTCGAGCCGTGCCCAGTACAAGATACTAGGAGCACAAATACAATCCTCATCCATATATCCTCGTAACCCCAGTCGCGCATCAATACACTCGCGACAACATAACCTTCGGGAAGCTTTATAACTGGCAATATCAAACTTTAAATCAATAAATACCTTCTACTTCATTCAAAACCGCATTTGCATACGGAGATAACTCGTTAGTTAATACCAGCACCTCACACCGCACAACTTGGAGACTAGTGAGGGGTGGTCCCTCACATATTCTTTAGTGTGCTTTATAACGTGTACTATTAAAGCAATTAGTCAAAATCAAACCAAGGTTATACCGCAAATTTAGATGTCATCATTGCTAAACTAGGATTCGCAGTTTAGTTGCGGCTCGCCTTCGAAGTAAGGAAAACGTTTTTTCGTTTTCCTGTAAAATTTGTGTCGTGTCCCTTACTATGTTTTGATATTGCAAGGCCGATATGTCTTGATGCGTTGCATACGTTGCGTAGGTGGGCTCAGTCTGTCTCTACCAACCCCTTGAGTATGATACGACCAAATCTGGTTCTGAAACAATTATCCGTTGAGTATGATACGACCAGATCTGGTTCCGCGTTTTTTTCACTTCTTTGATGTTCTCATATTTATTCATAATTATCTAATTGTTTTACAAAATGATATTTCAATATTCTATATTCGAAATTTCAATGCAATCATTGTGCAGTTGTTCTTTTTATGATTGGTGTAGTAGTTTCGTAGTTATAGTACTTTAAGGTCGATGTCGCCGAAAATCCTGCAAAAGAGACAAATGCATCCATGAAAATACCAATTTACTCCAAGGCGCTTTTGTCTGGCAAACACAAGGTGCGTTGGCTCGCTTCCACATTCAACAAAGCTCAAAGTTTATTTATTCCAAAAAAACCCGGCGAGGGTATAGAACTTACAATTAATAAATACATTTTTTATAATATTAATATTTTAAACATATATATCTGGTAAAAAAAAATAAATCACGTTAGAAATCTGAAAGTCAATAAACTATACAAAATCAACCATTACATTGTCTAAATATTAAAAAGAGCATTAAGAAATATCAAAAATAGAAATAGCAAATCCAAAAAAAAAAAAGAGTATAATTCTATAAATAAAAAATACGTGTGGCACTCAGGGACTGCCGTGGTAAAGCTATTGCATAGCATTGTTAACAACTTATGCATTTATAATTATTTATTTATTTTATTTCTTCTGATATCAGATAACTGCGCTCTATCGGAAAACGTTGAAATTATTCCGAATCATTCGGCTGCGAAAGCAAATGATTCGGAATAATTTAAACGTCTTCCAATAGAGCGCCGCGCACGAATTTTTTATTCAATAAAGCAAAAAAACCGGATTTTTCGAAAAAAACGTACACAAAAAGATAGATAATTAAATTATCTTAAAAATGGTGCAGGTTTCATAATAATACGCCAGATAGTATTTGCGTAGTAGTCGTTTTTGTGTTCGGTTAGACCTAATTTCACAAATTAATTACACTATGTAATATAAACAAAATCTAAAATATTCAAAGCTAAGAATATTAGAAAAATGTTCTTGTTTAACATATATTTTTTTTCGAATCGTAAGCAGTACTCGTTTAGACGTAATTATCAGTTTAAAATAATTAATTTTCGTTAAGAAATTTCTTCTTTCGGTCGCCGCGCTGGCCTAGGCCCGCGATAAAAGCTATGCAATAGCTTAAAAAGGAAAAATAATAGAAAGGCAAATCCATTGACTGATCTCGCAAATAAATAAATCAATAATAATAATAATAATCAAGGAGTCCAATTTGGAAAGAATCAAATAATAATCAGAGTAAAAATATAAAAATAAAAATACAAGCAATAATTCCTAAATCATGTTACGTAATCAGTAAGTAAATTGTCTATAAATGAAGTATTCAGAATAGGGTAAAAATGGAAGTTAAATTAAATAAACAAGTAGTCGATTGTGAATATAAAATTTTAAAAGTCCGTGCCATATAGACATTTTTGCAATAAAAAATCCTCGGTAAGTTTTTTAAATAGTGCATATGTTTGTATATATTTTAATTCTTCTGGTAACCTGTTATAAAATGTTAAGCTTCTGTATTGAAGTGTACTTTGAAATTGTGATGTTGCAGGTATAGAATTATGAGTATACATCGATTTGTGCCTTGTATTGTGGGAATGTATGTGGGCAAGAGTTTGGTGCTTTCCTTTATTTTTATAGGAATTCCTTTATCAACGGTCCCGATACAAAACTTGCGGTCCAGTGATTAACGTTTTGATTCATTCATCAGACAGGGGGGGGGGCTATTCAAAGAAATGAGATTATGGGGGGAAGGGGGTGGTTGTGAGTATTTGTGTGTTTTATGTTTTATCGGATCCCTCTCTATATTAATAAGATCTTCACCCTCAGTACTTGCCGTATAACCTTTCCTGAAATGGTTCTCAGGCAGATATTTGTCTATAACTATCTTCAGTCGTAGAAATTCATCCCACGCATTCTCAAGAATTTCCTTATGCTTTGTATTTCTCCCCTTAGTGTTCCAAGAGTCTTAGCTGCTGGACACGAACAGCTGCATCTATTTATACAAAAAGGTCTACCACAGAAATCACAACCGGAGAAATCGCAATGTAGCTTTTGCTAACTGCTTTTGATTTGAATGAAGATTTTTGTTTTTGAACCGTGTTCGATCATGAATCCGATGTTTGGCTCTGAGTCTATAAACCGCGTTTAGATCTATACCTCAACTAGTTGGCATAATAATATTTCTGTCTGCTGGAAATAATGTATAGAAACATCGGCACGAGGTGGTACGACCTTGCTTTCTCCCGCCACTGACTTCGTGAGCTGAGAATATCAGGCAAGTTGTTGTGCATTTCGTGCAGCATTACATACATTTAGGCATAACTGCTTCGTTAAAGTTAAAGTCTTGATACCAGTTAATTTTGAAAGCAAATGAAATCAAAAATATATATTTCATAATAAACAAGACTAAAATGTAATTATTTCAAATATTTATATATTTATTATGAATTCAATCACTAATTTAAAATATTTTTCATGTTAAATGAAATTACTGCTATAGTCCATTAAATCGTGTGAATTGTCCAGGACCTTAAAGGCACTCCTCAAGAAATATATCTGGGAGAGCAACTATTTTTTTTTTCAAACTTTATCCGTTTTTAAAAAATTCAAAAAATACGTGTGGCACTCGGGGACTCCCGCGGTAAAGCTATTGCATAGCATTTTTAACAACTTATGCAATTATAATTATTTATTTATTTTATTTATGTTATTTTTTCTGATATCAGATAACTGCGCTCTATCGGAAAACGTTGAAATTATTCCGAATCATTTGCGGCTGCGGAAGCAAATGATTTGGAATAATTTAAACGTCTTCCGATAGAGCGCCGCGCACGAATTTTTTATTCGATAAAGAAAAAAAAACGATTATTCGAAAAAAATCGTAGATAAAAAGATATATAATTAAATTATCTTTAAAATGATGCAGGTTTCATAATAATACGCCAGATAGTATTTGCGTAGTAGTCGTTTTTGTGTTCGGTTAGACCTAATTTCGCAAATTAATTACACTATGTAATATGAACAAAATCTAAAATATTTAAAGCTAAGAATATTAGGAAAATGTTCTTGTTTAACATATATTTTCTTCGAATCGTAAGCAGTACTCGTTTAGACGTAATTATCAGTTTAAAATCATTAATTCTCGTTAAGAAATTTCTTCATTCGGTCGCCGCGCTGGCCTAGGCCCGCGATAAAAGCTATGCAATAGCTTAAATAAATTGCGTCCCATTTTTATACACATTTTATATTCATACAAAAAATCGCGAAAGGGCATTATACTTGTCAGGATTACATCACCCAACTAGGTATACCCCTGTGTTGGGGTGATGGTTATACAGTGCTGTTGTATTTGCTGAGCCTGTGCGTCTTGCCTGCTGTCCTTCTTCATTCTCATAAGAACCAATACAAAATATAAAACAACATAATTTAATAATTCATAATATAACCTAATACAACATAATACAATACAATATAATATAACATAGCATAATATAATGTAATATAATTTAGTATAATATACCGTAATCTATACTAATATTATGAAGAGGTAAAGGTTGTGAGTTTGGAAAGTCTGGAGGACATCAAATTAAAAAAAAAACATCAAGAAGATACTGATAAGCCACCCTTTCCATAACCTGGCCGAATTTGAGGGCCATGATTTTTCAAATATTGTGCCCATTTAAATTACTTACAAAAGTAGAGCCTTATTGTGTAATTATTTTATATGGTCTTATATCTGTACTTTTAGTTTAAAATGCATAACGTAGATTTAATTTGATGATTTAACATTTTACTGAAAATTTGAATATTACTATGAATAATTTTACTACATATCTTTTCGAATTACTAACTACTTCAAATATTAGGCTTCTATTTTGATTATTTATATTTATAGTTTGACAATCTAGTAGTTAATTCTTGACTACCTATGTATGTTCAGTAAAGAGTAGTAACGAAACTTACTACCCAATTATTTTGACACGTTCAAGAGCGGTCTTTAGCCGTCAATTGGACACGACGAAAATGTAAATGTAAATGTAAAATATTTGTGAGGTTGTAGGAAGTAATCTCTGGATCTACAGAACCGATTTTGTACTTTATATGTCGGTACAAAATTCTTTTACCAATAAAAAGCCACGTTATTTGTGAGTGTCATAGGGCTATATATTAATCCGAAAAATGAAAACACTTTTTTGTGGTAGTCCGATTTGCAAAGTAAGTCGGAGAAAAAACGTTCGAACGAAAACGTTTCTAACTAACGTTGCCTTAACGATGAGAGATATATGATTAAGTTCTAGAGAAATGTTGTAGAGCTTGATAATGCCTACAAAAAAGTCAAAGACAGCATATGTCTAACTTTTATATTTAAGTCGTAGTTATATTAAAAATTAGTTAATTATATTTAAGTTATATTAAAAAGTAGTTATTTATATTTAAAAAATAAATTAAATCGTTAGGTCATGTTTATTGGTCATATTATCAACAATTATAAATTCATATCAAAATAAGTAAATTTATCGTCTCAAGTGTTTAAAAGACTTTTACCTTTTACTGCACATAATTCCCCTTTTACTGCATGCATGATTAAAGAGATAATACGACATATGTAGGTATGGAACCGCGACCTTATCTCGGGTTGGAACTCCTAAAAGACATATATTTTGGTACATTACATGTAATACAGTTTACAGAGAAGTTTTGAACAATTAAAATAAACATAATTTATTCAATCATAATCGTTTCATTCACTCATTTGAAAGCCGGTAATATAGCCAAATTGGCATGCAAATACATACATACATATGCAGTAAAAATATAACCCTCCTTTTGGCAGCCAGGAATAAATCATAGCACTCATTACTAACCGAACCACACTCATAATTTCATCACAAGTAATAATATTTACCGCCCAACAAAGTGGGCACGGGTCAGCTAGTATAATAAAATATTGCACAATATAGTATCATAGCGATCCAAGGCGATCCATAGCGAATATGATAGACGTCCGACGAATGAAAACAACCTTCGGCCAGAGACACCTGATGAGTATAGGCCCCAGGGCATACAACAAATTGGATGAGTCTATAAGGAACTTACACGATAAAGGCCAATTCAAAAAACGATGTCACAGGTGGCTCATGAATGAAGGTCGGCATGTCAGCCACCAAATTTTTGACCCTATTATGTAGATTTATTTAATTTATTATTATTGTATTTTTTTATCGCTGTTGGTGGGTCTTTATTATTTATATTATTTTTTAATTCGATTACATTCAAAATTATATTATAACTAGTAATATGCACATTTTATGTATAATTGACTATTTCAATTTGATAATCCTCTCACCATTTGAATTTGATTTTTTGACTATTTATTATAATTCCTTTTTCCATCCATAATTATTTCAATTTGATTATTTCACTATTCACTGCAATTCCTATTTATTATTTACATTTTTCGTGTTATTGAAATTAATTTTACTGTGTTTTATGATAGGTATTTTACAAATATAATTTGCAGACTGACAGACTGACAGACACATTGACATATCAATGACCTAGTTTTTAGAGTAATGATTAATTTCTACATACTTTGTTTATTGCCTTAAGTTAAGTCCTAATATTATTAGATACTATTTTTTTTCTCTTTAACATATGTAGTTTAAAGTATGCACTAGACACTATTTTATTGGTACGCTTGCCTTAGTACGGGCCTAGGCCTAGTTAGGCAGCAATGATCTAAAGAAGGACTGGGCTGCGGTACTCTCTTTTTTGCTACTATTTACAATGGAACCTCTAATGATAATATGTAATGTACTGTAGTTTAAAAAAATGCGCATTTCTATAAATAAATAAAACATAATATATTACATTATATAATATAACGTAAAAATACATATCATATAATATAGTACAAAGTAATTAAAAAATGAGATAATATAATATACATAATGAAGCCTATAATTTATGGTAAGAAACATACTTTTAAAAAAAAATATATAATTCGAATGGTAAAATTTGAAAGCCAATTTGACACCTGTCTCTGGTACTGGTTGTCAGTTACGCTTAATATCTGTCCTATGTATGAGTCAAATTATTTATAGAGTTTAGGTTCGAGATATCAGGAACCCCAGCTATAACACTTACATTACCCGCATTGAGCGAATTCAGAGACGTTTTGTACGACACCTACAATTTAAAGTAAAAAAATTCTTTCCAGACTACACTAAACGTTGTCATAAATTTCACCTCTTACCTTTAGCCACAAGACGCCATATTGCAGATGTCGCCTACCTATTGAAGATAGCAAATGGCTCAGTTGACTGCCGGATTTATTGGAGAAGGTTGGGTTGAGGGTCTCTGCTGATCCGATCAGAAGACCATGCACCCTGTTTATCCCAGAGCTAACACCAATTACAGGCTAAACAGTTATCTATTGAGAGCAGGCAAAGTTTCAATGATGTAGCTACCCAATATGACATTGACTTATTTAATATGTCAGTCCAGCAGCTCAAGAAGTTACTGGCTGACGCCTTCTTTGCTAATCCTTTGTTCTATTTTGTTTAGTTTTTTCTTAGTCTACTTGTTTTTCTTTTTTTCTCCCCCTTTTATATATCTATTCATACATTTTTACTTATTTGTATATGGGCCATGATTTTTCAAATATTGTGCCCATTTAAATTACCTAAAAAAAATATAGCCTTATTGTCTGATTATTTTATATGGTCTTATATAATGTACTTTTAGTTTAAAATGCATAACGTAGATTTAATTTGATGATTTAACATTTTACTGACAATTTGAATATTACGATAAATAATTTTACTACGCATCTTTTCGAATTACTAACTACTTCAAAAATTAGGCTTCTATTTTGATTATTTATATTTATAGTTTGACAATCTAGTAGTAAATTCTTGACTACCTACATATGTATGTTCAGTAAAGAGTAGTAACGAAACTTACTACCTAACCGTAAAT